>CM043018.1:26442766-26664877 GCA_023690525.1 Holotrichia oblita | reverse complement strand
TGCCTATTTATCCGGCTGACAACTGTAAGAAGGGGAGAGAGTAGTGTAACACACAGTCGTCGATCTGAAGACGATGACGCATGGAAAACCTTCGCTCTTATACTTTTCCGGGTAAAACTCCCGGAGCCGAATGGATGCTATTCCGAACGTAATATATTTTCACCGGAATAATCAACCTCGAATCCAGGAAGATATCTGGGCGTTGTTAATCCGTGAGAGTTAACACTGGGTGTGCGGTTTGAATCGAATGATTAGACCTCTGAAGCGGTAATGCTTCGCATATCGTTTGCATTTGTATGTGGAAATGGAGATGTGGCGATACGATGGTGTTCTATGAATCTCTAGTTCGGTTTGTTTGAGTTTGTAATCTGTTTCGTATGGTCCAGTATTCTCGTGTTTTGCATCTCATCTACTCCAAAACTATGGTATCCATATTGAATTTATTGCTTATTAATGTTAGTAAACAAAGATAGACCAATATCGTACTTGGAGTTATTCTAATCTTTATTTGCAATATTTGCGTCCGTTTTTGTTTCTTTCATAATTAATACCTGTTTTTCTTATTAGCAGTTTTACTGTAGTGAGATAATCATTGTATATGAGATAGCATGGCAATCACACTGTGGCAAATGAGGTTAGGATAATTTTTGAGTCAGTGATTGCAGCGATGTCATCAAATTAATTTTTGTATTTAGCGACCATTAAAGCCGCCGTCTGTTGCATTACAGAGGAATTGTATATGTTTTAAATACAATAAATTCCACGATTTTGCTTGATTTACAGGGTATAAGTTCTACAGACTTTAACACGGTTTATTTTAGATGTTACTATTTCATAGCGAAGCATGTATTCCTGCGTTACCTTAAGTTTGTTGAGGTTTAGTAGTTCAGTAGTTTCTACTGATTGAAGAGACGACCAATTTTTTTCGCTTACCTTAAGTGAAAGTTCTGTAATTGGATGTTGGACACGCCACACTTAGCAAATGTACGCCGACGCCTACTAGCTAATTTGTGCTCCATATAATTTCTTACAGAATTAATATACTTAAAGACGCAGATAAAAGATATTTTATTCTTAATGTGCAGTCGTATAATAATGACTCCATATCAGTTTTGGCTCATAGTTATCTATGATTAGAGTTGTTAGATTAGCCAGGCTGTCAATATAGTAATAGGTATGTAGATATTTGCTTGTTGTAATTACTTTCTTCAGGTTTTTTCGCAATAGAAGATCTATAAAGTTTAAATAAATTCGCTAAAGAACTGAAAGGCTTGATATATGACGAGCAGAACCGAAACATTCAAGAATACTAAGGAGGTTTTACGCTAACAGAAGTTACAAAATACTCACTCTGAAAAGTCGCAAGAAGACTCGAAAGATCTACACAACATAATCCTTCAAACAGAACGTAAATAATACTGTATCGGAAACATCTAAAGATATCAGGATTTGATCTTATGTCTAATAAAACATTACGAAAACTGTTTTAAAAATTCTACAAACTAATAATCTTCATATTAAAAGAACCTGCTTCTTCAATATATGGAAGGGGTCGTGACCCGTCAAAATGGCCCGAGACAAAATAGCCCCGACAAAATAGCCCTGACGAAATAGCCCAGGACAAAAGAGCCCAGGATAAAAGAGTTCCGACAAAAGAGCCCAGGGCAAAATCTGAAATTGTGATGGGTGCGTTATTTGTTATTATTTTCATGATTACATCTTTATACTCGCGATAATATGAAACCGCATTTGTATTAAATTACCTATTAAAAATAATATTTGTTGTTCGGAATCCGTTAATAGTATTGTAGGTTTATTTATTAATAGAGCCATATAACGCGAAAATATTTATTAGAAAACGCATTTTGCAAATTGCCAACAAACATATACCATACGGTAACTGTGACAGAAATAAAAGTAAAATTGCAGAAACTAAAATTCGGATTCCGAACAACAAATGTTATTTTTAATGGGTAATTAAATACGAATGCAGTTTCATATTGTGGCGAGTATAAAGATGTAATCATGAAAAAAATTCAAAAAAAGCGCACATATCATCATCAATTTCAGATTTTTCCCCTATTTTATATTGGGCTCTTTCGTCGGAGCTCTTTTATCCTGGGCTCTTTTTGTCCTGGGGTATTTTGTCGGGGCTATTTTGTCTCGGGCCATTTTGACGGGGCACCGGAAGGGGTATTCTAGCCAGGCACCAAATACTCCGAGCTAATGGAGTATACTCTAGTGTCTTCCAAGGAGATCAACGCCATTGGAAGATGTGCGCAATTGAAACTGGACAAGAATTGGAATAGAAAGCAAAGCTTTGCAATTTTCTTCGATAGTCAACAGCCATAATGGCGCTGAGTTCTAACATTATCAGCTCCAACTTAGTCTGGAAGTGCTTTAACATACTAAATAACCCATACAAGGGAAACAGAACGCACTATGCTGGGTATCAGGACACACTGGACTCAGATTAAATAAAGATTGCAATTGTCCTTGCTATTAGCAAGTACGGCCGCTACAATTTCGTTTGAAGGACCGGAACCGTTTTGCGGTATAAGGACGAACAAAAATAACTCAAAGGTAAAGGTGGACTCAGAGTATTCTTCTGGGAGAATCTCTGGTCTGAGACACTCCAAGATATTCCTTGGAAACTATAACAAGCACAGAGCAAAAGCCTTGCTAAATCTAAGTAGAAACAGACTAAGAATCCTCACAGGTTCTCTTACAGTGCGCTGTCACCTTGGCGAACACAGCACAAGGATAGGTCTAAAACAGAATAGCAACTGGACACGTCTATTCCGGAAACCCGAGTCAATTATCTCCGCAAAGACGTCATCGACGAAGAAATACCTTATCTGAAACCATTAGAGTTACTGTAGTTTATTAAAGCTCTTAGACTGAATCAAGAGCTCTGAGAGCGGACAAATCCCAGCGGTTTACAGCAGCTCACGCAAGAGAGCACAATAGATCAATAGGTCGCGGTGCAATATCACTTTTAATTAAATCTAATAACTAAATCTGAATCAGTATATGGAAAGTTGTTCAAATCATTATGATACTTAATCAAAGAAAATGTTAGATATTTTCTTCCATAGGCCCATCAGTTTAGTGACCAGCCTTTCCAAAAGTCTTTGAGAACTTACATATGAAGTGGCTTAATTTTGCAAGTACATACATTAGTCAATCAGATTAATGAAGATCTAAATGCCAAAATATATTACAAGTTAAACTAATCAAACTCCTGCCTCCGGTCATCACTATAAATTCTTTAAATCGTACGTAACAGGAAGACACTTCCTAGGCGGACACTCCTCTGACGGTTTTGAGGGAACTGTGTCCCCCATTTACCACCAAGAATTACCATGATGCACGGTTTAGTATCTAACACTGGCTCGGTGTCGGTTGAGATTTGTAAACTAACCTGAACAAAATTTTGCAATGGTTAAAAGCTAACTAAACAAAGTCCATACATATACATCCCAAACGAAAGCATTCGGGACTTATAAGCAACTCTCGTATATTGGCCTACTGCTTGTTACTCAAAATTATCCTTTAATAAGAAAATACATATTACATCAATCATAAAGTTAGTTTGGATTTGCTGAACTCAGCTGTGGGGTGCTGCTATTGGTTCAGAGGTTTCACTGCAACGGTTGACTTTATATTACAGCCTTCTGGAATCTGCCAAGAAATATACTAAAAGAGTGTGACTACATCCTAGTCTGTTGGTTAATCAGTTAAGAGTGCACGAAGTGCCTAGACTGAAGTGTCTGCTACCATCAGATCTGACTACAAGACTCAGACAAATTTAAATTTAAAACCGCACCTCAAACAAATAGTAGCTGGACGGATTGCCGATTTACTTAGAAGTTTTATTGTTTATTATTGCTTCTCAATTTTCACTTATAAAATTTATACGACTATAATTTTCTTTAAATGAATTTCAAATAAATTAGTTTTCATTCCGCTTTCTGCAGTTATCATTCATGATGGTACACTTAATGAAAATTCACTATTTGCACTAAATATTCGCTACAGAGCACTAGTTCGAGCGGCACTTCATATTACATTAATTGATTCGGAAAATTGCGACGTACGGGCCGCTATTTTACAGTAGATAGTTAAATATTCCATCCGTATGATCACCAGGAAGTGCATATATGTGTAATGCTACTAAAATATCATTCTATTTAAATTACAGTAGACTATACGTACGACATATAACTCTTCATAGAATATTCGGCTTTAGTTTCACAGTTTAGTTTGGAGTTATTTAATTTGCATGCAATAATTTATGAATATTTCAGAGTAAATAATGCATTATGTTGTCATAGTACAAAGCAGAGGGATCAGATTATCAAGTTGAGTTGCGTCTAACTTTTAATTAACAATAATTTATATGCACTATTATTTTGAAAGTATAAGAAATAAATGAAGACTATAAATACGTCATCCATCTTCATCGTGCTATATAAAAATGAATTAAGTTATGGCTTAATGTTCTAACACGTTATTTTTACGTTCTATCTGTCAATAACTTCTTTCTATATTTGAAAATCCATAGCTTTCAATATGTAATTTTCAGTGATGTGCCATTCTTACTTCATCAAAAATCAATTAATTAATTTGTGGTGATGCCACATTAATTCTCTTTTCGTTTTTCACCAAGAAAGGTCGAGAAAGAAGAAATATAATTTTAGATTAGTGGCCGGCAGGTATCTCCCAGGTAATTACCCTCAGATCATTAATCATCATCAGTCGGTAATAAATCATCGAAGCAGCGCAGGTCAACACAATATTAGCATAGATTAGCATTATCAACGTTATTATATTAAGACGAACTGCTCTCATTTCCTCAAGGTATTTTTACCATCAGATTCCGAGAACTTTTGCTCTTCAATATAGTGTGCAAATATTAATCTACAACATTCATTTAGATATTGCTGGTATGTTTACAACGAGCAAATATGTGTACATGGAAATTTCTGTTGCAACGGAAAGATGCGAATTCTTAACAAGTGTACGAACTAACGTTTATGTCATTACTTTTTTTTATGTCAATATAAAATAACTAGGAATGCTGAATTCGACTGCGGAATATGTAATGTTGACATGTTTGTTCCTAGAAAATCCATTTCCATGTTTACAATTTATACTGCATTGAAGAAAACGGCAAACACTAGACAACTTTGAATTTTGTCACTAGCTAAAAATTATTTCAATGAATTGTATGCGCAATAAACAATTAGGAATCATAAAGTGATGAGATATAGTTTCATTTTCATTTCATTTCTATAGTTACTGTTCTTAACACTTTGCACACATTGTAATAATATTGTATTGCCGCTTAATCGTGATTACGGTTTGTAAAGTTGCTGCCGATCCATAGGCTGCTCCAAATATAAATAAACATAACTACCGTAATCAGTAAAAATAAGAAAAATATTTCGTAAAAAAATCCAATTCCATATAATTAAACTTCATATAATAAAACTAAATCTAGTGGTATTAATTTTTTGAGAAGAAACTCACATGTGTGGTATGTAGTACAGCTTTATTCTGGTATCAAGGTCCTTATCGCTGGGAAACCTCTTCTCTTCGGTGGCTGGGGAAGGATTATATTTCTTTAAGAAGAGAACGACTTCACATTATTCTCACTTATAAATATCGTCTATGGCTTCTAGGAGATGCTTACAGATGAGGGTGTTGTTACTGCTTGATATATAGATTGCATATCATCTAGTGCTAATTTGGTGGTTACTTTACGTGGGACGTCACTGGTGTATAAAATTATGAATATCAGATAACCTTGAAAGACGGCGGCTGCAATACATCTTGGAGTTCATCGAAACGGCTTATGCCAAAAAACGAACTCTGTTTTAATACCAAAACATCGCATTTTGATCAACCAGTTCTCGTGTCATACCAAGTCAAAAGCTATCACAACCTCCAAGCGACAGTCGAATGACCAATGTATTACGAATTTTCTTTGTAAGTCGATTGATAAGCTCTCGCAGAAATCAAGTTGTTTATCATCTTCGATGCCTGACGAGTTTTGAAGATTCAGCCATCCTTGAAAGAAGAGGCTTATCTTTTCGGAAACCACACATCTTTATTGCATTTGTGTAAAATAAGAACTTTGTAATGTTCTAGACGTTCCAATGCCAACTGTATGATGTATTGAAGCTAGCCCTTGATGCCATTGCAGACGCGGGCAAGATGGTCCGCAAATACTACAACTTTACCTTTAGTACAATTTACAAGGTTTAACCGGGCTTGAGCACAGTCTTTGTTTGCTTAAGGACTTTTGCGAGTTACCAGGGAGACATATGATGAAAAACACCTGCTGACACGAACTGCTACTATGTTTGCCTTTAAACTCGTTGAATTCATATCTGAGTGTAATCATAAGACGAGTGATGGAATAAGCGCTGGAATAAAACAGTAGATAGCTTTTAAAGGCTTTGTTGTTTTCTAAAAGATTAATGTAATGCGCAATGCATGCGCTTGAAATTTTTGAAAGCATTGACCTCTCGTTCTGATGACTGGACGACCACGTCGTCCGTCCTTCATTTTTTAAAAAGCAAGGTTTGTTGCGTTAAAAATTCAATTGACTTGCGAGTTGTGTGCGAACATGTATTGTCTAGGTTGAGAATAATTCATCATTTAGAATTAGTTGTTCGAAGCTCAGTGATGACTTGCCTACTGCCGCAAGGCACCTCTTTGAAGTCGTAGAAGAATTGTTGCTACATGACCTGCTTTAGAGACAAATGTCGCGATCATTTTTTTGCAGATAGTTCGATAACGGATGACTTTTACAAGCCTTTCTTCACTTTAGAGCAGCCAAACACCAATTTACTCTAGTTGCTTTCTGTTCTTCGACGAATAAATGCGGTGTCCAACGGTAAACTAATTTTTTAAACACAATTCAATTCAATAAATTGAAAAATGTTTAAATTGTAATCTTTGTAATCCCCAATGATGGCTTAATTTCGCAATATGTCACACGTCAATCTTCGTTGATAAGCTTGCGCACAGTATCGATGTTTTCCTGAGTGATTGCTGATTTTGGTGCACCTGCCCTTGGGCGCACTTGTTCACTAAAGTGGTGCTTTAATGCTGAACGCAGAAAACAATTCGGCGAGGCATTCTTCTTGAGATAATTGTCTTCGAGTTAAATTCCAGTTTTCGACTAACTTGTCCATAAAACACTACACGTACACTGAAACTTTGGACTTAGCTTAACTAAGCTTTAAATTATAATTTTTGTTATTGATACTTGAGTAGTGGCGCCCTCTATGTCCCAGTATGCGAAACATAAAAACAGTTTTTAAAATTTTTAGTAATCCATCTTCAGGGAATTAATTCTGTTGATGCCAACATAGAGCTCATCAGTAAACTCCTGGCTGCTTGCCTTAACAAACAAAATAAAGATCAGGTTCGGTTGTCGCAAATGTGAAAACATTACTTATCAATAACATTTACCTGAAGAAAAGAGTTCTTATTTTGTGTTTCGAGTGAATCCACTGTATTTTTTGCTGAGATCACAAAAATACAGAACATCAGATAAAGTTACAAGATCTACATTTAAGACAACACACATACTCAAAATTTTGGAAGAAATATTCAATAATAAGTAGAAAATTTGAAACATCTTGTTACGGTCCCAATTTTTATTTCATACTTTTCGCTACTTGTTGCTACCCAGTGCGTTCAGCTACCAAGAATTTTTCTCATTTAACAGCATTTACTTTTCGCAAATTGAACTGGCAAGGTCTGTTTAATATTTCAACAAATATCTCAAACACTATTCGCATCGTCTATTGCAGTTGACAGCATCAATGATATTCTTCTCTTGAGTCCTGAATTCGTGATGAAGTAACTCACGTCAGAAATAATCTATACTTTACAGGCAAACATCTCGAAAAGTTGTTGACGTGTCCAATGAATTTATTGTTAGATTTCACACCTGTCTGCGGAAAATTAAAATTTTAACGTCTTACTGATCTTTTCCTTTCATTTTCTCTGCAATTCTTTTTAAAAATTCAAGGCACCGTAGCTGATGAATATTTGATTCGAAGTTGATCCTTGGGCGAAATAATTCAGTTTCGCGAGAACGTAGTACAACACTTTCTCGATTCTACTTTGTTAATTCGAACAAAAGGATCTAAAATCGCATTAGTTCCTGAGAAAAGAAATGCGTAAAAGTATTTAAGGGGCTTACCCTGTTAAGGATTTATCCTAATCGTATCAGAAACGATAGTCGGTACGTATCAAAGTGGGACATTATGTAAATTCAAACATGAAAGATGTTCATTAAATCCGGGCTACGGACTTTGCGGAACCTGCTCGAAAAAGGAGAGATAAATATTAGAAGAGCAGATGAGAATTTTATTTTTATTTTTCATTCCTTTCTAACCCATCTCTTCTTTCTTTAGATGCCTCGTGCTTTATACCATCGTCGTGTTTTGCGGTTCATTTTCCGAACAGCGTAAAAGTCGTTTTTAATTCCAAACGTGAAGACGCTGACCGAAGAGACTCGCAGCGAAGATAAAAATCGAGTTATATTGCATCTTAATGAAGACTGTTTCCTTTTAAATAAAAATACACTGACTGAAAAAATCTACTCGATACGAATTTCTTATATTTTTTTCTTATTTTTATCGAGTTTAATCTATGCTGACAGCGCCTCCTTTTTCGCGGATGATTAGTTTGATAATTTCTGCTTAGAGAAGTTTTAACGCAAGTTTAAACATTGTTCAACTAGATATTGAAATAAAAAAGGTGTTTAATAAAAGAGATATCCAAAATGAAAAATTTGAAGTACCTACACTCTACGCCATATTTTCTCTAACAAACACGCAGGAGGTAGAATAGGCGTCACTTGTTGCTTAGGCTCCGCGAAGCTGATGAAGTAGAAAAAAATTGACAATATTTTCACCGTTTTGTTTTGTTTCTTTACTATTTTTTTGCTTCGTATTTCTATAACCTATTATTGTATTTCAGTATAAATTAGTAACAATAATTTGAAAAATTGATTTGTGGAAAGATAGATAAAAATACAGAAGAAAACACGATGGAATAATCAAAATGAAGAACACAAGCATCTCAGAGGAAACTTTCCAGATTATATGATAACAACGCTAATTCTGAATAAGGACAGTTAAACCTAAATATAATAATGGAGTTTACTGCCACATATGTATATGCAGAAGAAAGAGATTAATTATAATTTGTAAAAATGCAGTACTTAAAGAAGTTCGGTGGTCGACACATGTACACAATTACTATAATATATTATATTATATATTTGAATGCATTTTTCTACCATCATCTGCTTTGTGTTTCCTTTTTTGGTCGTTCACCATCCAAAATTAACTAGCACATTCACCGAAATTCCCTCCGTTCGTTAAGACTTTCTAAGGTCCGTTGGTGGCGCGTTAATTTCATCAGACATGAATGAATTAGAAAATTTTAGTCCTCGAAGCTTTTTCTCACCACCACTATATCCGTCTGGAGCACTCCGTTGAGATTTCACCGAAACCGCTTTTCTTATTCTGAACGACTGGCAAAACGAGCACATCTTACTTTTCCCTCGCTTCTGTCCTCCGTCGGTCGTTTTACCAACTTCCTCCCACCCAATTAGCTACTTCTGAGGCCGTACCGCGATGTCCTTAATAAAGTGAATATTTTCGGGAGGCTAACACGGATCACGAGGACGGCGACGTCTGGCTAGTACGTAGTGAGGTATTAATTTATTTCTAACCGAGAGAAATTTTCCGTCCGTACCAAATACAGAGAGAAAGTCAAGTCGTTAATTTGGTTTCGCGGGGAATAAATTAAACTTAGCGTTTACTTACCTACGCCGAGGTCTGGTTGCCTGTTAATATGGATAAGTTTGCTTTTTAGACGTCTTGTAGTCTACGCTTAAAATGTATAAAAAGGTTAAACTTGAGAAATATTTCATCTTGAAGCTGCTAATCAACTTTTCAAGGCGGTATTCTCCAAATAAAACAAGCAGGATCGACTATAATTGAGGCTATCCAAGATATATGTCTATTGAGAAAATATTGCTGCAAATCGCTCCGTTAAAAATATAAATTTTTGGTGGTTCGCTCCAAGTCATTTTAAATATCATAACTATATAATAGTTTAGTAGTGTATTAGAGTGAATTCCGTACAAATAATTAGTAATTATGCTGACACGAGAACAAATAACTGATATTAAAAATTTGTTTAAAGAATGTATTAAGGAGCTCGTGCAAAGCAATATATTTATCGAGAGTGTGTCCGGTATCGTTGCAAATATTGAAAGTGTTTTAACTGATTTCTGCAAAGAAAAATTGAAAGTGAGGTTTAAATCTCTAATTCAAAAAAATCGTCGCAAATTGAAGAGTACGAATATAATGGTTGTTGAAGATCTTACGGCGTGCAGACATGATATATACCGTCGTGCAAAAGAAAAATACGGAAGGAAGAATATCTATACGCTGGATGGTAGTATCTTCGTTAAGGTAGGATCGTCCAAGTATAAAATTGAAACTCTAGAAGACCTTTCGCGTATCAAATGACTTTCCTTTGTATTCTGTAATTTGTTTGAGCAATGGCTGTTATATGTACTGTTTTATTTATTGTCAATTAGATTGGTTTGAATTAAGTTTAATATGGAGCGGTATTGCTGTTTATTTTATTTTGCTTACCCTTTAGTATTTGCTCTTGCCTTTTCTGAATTTACGTATTTATTATACTGGTGCTACTTTATTATGCTTTCTCTAAAAATATCTTTGATATTATCTTTTATCATATATACTACATCTATTTACATTGTTTAGTTTTATGTTTGCCGCAACAATGGCTACTAATTGTGTTAAAATTTAGTTTTATTAATTACACTACCGACGTAAGTAGTCGTTAAGTATCAGTTGTTGACTATTAATCACTTCTTTTTTTTGTTGTTGTTTAATTTACTTAGTTAGAAATTTAGTGTTTTGATGATTAATAAGGTAACTTTGGTACACCTAAATATACGATCCTTGCTGCCTTCTTTACCAGACCTTAGTGATTATCTTCATTTACATAATTTCTCTGTATTTTGCTTATCCGAGACATGGCTTTCTAATAATATAGACAGTAGTTGTTTACACATAGATACTTATACATTTCTACGTAATGATCGATGCGCACGTGGCGGTGGAGTTGGAGTTGACATTAAAAAGGATTTAACTTATAAATTAATAATCTGCGACTCGTCTATTGAGCAGTTGTGGATATCTATTCAGCTTAATCGAAAGATTTACGCAGTTGGTGTTATATACAGACCACCTCAACAGAATTATCACAATTTCATTGATGTACTTGAATCCACTTTATCTGAGATTTTGCCGCGGTGCGATTCAATCGTCTTATTCGGCGATTTTAACATAGATTTAAATGTTCATGATAGTTTACCCGCAAGGTCCCTTATTGATGCAATGGCTTCTCTTGGTCTTTCTCAAATAATTACCTCCTCGACTCGCGTTACGCGTACTAGTTCTACCCTAATCGACTTACTATTTGTTTCTGACGAAAGTATGGTTTTAGACTCAGGTATAACAAACCTACATATCTCTGATCATGTTCCAATTTTTTGTGAATTAAACGTCAATATTACCAGGTCAAATGTTAAATGGCACAGTTATAGAACACTAAAGTCTTTTAATTATGGTGCTTTTAATGCCGATCTCCTTTCAATTCCGTTTTACGAAATTTATGACATGACCGATATAGACGACATGGCTATTTTTTTCAATAATCAATTAGCTAATTTGTTAAATACTCATATGCCCCTGGTAACATCTCGATTTACTAGACCTGCTGCTCCATGGTTAACTGACACCATAAAAACTATGCAAACTTTACGCGATCGTGCTTTTAAGAGATATGTATGAACATAGTAAATCCCTCAGTCACTGGGATTATTACAAATCACTAAGAAATCTAACAACTGAAGCAATCCGCATTGAAAAACGTACTTATATCGAGAGTAAGATTAGTAAAATTGGCCAAAATAGTAAAAAAACATGGATACTTTTGAGAGATACCGGCCTGGTTACCAAACGCGTTAAAGAAATTCCGTTGCACTTGCTAAACGCCGACATGATAAATCAGCATTTTATAGATTCTGTGCCCACTTTACATTTGGATGGGGTGGTTTGTCACCATTACACTAGTACGCGTCGAATAGAGGGTAATTTCGCATTTTCTACTGTTGATGATAATATTGTGCTTCAAATTATTCGTTCAATTAGATCAAACTCCACAGGCGTGGATGGATTCAATATTAATTTTATTGTGTTACGTTGTCCGCATATCTTGCCTTATTTAACTTTTATAATTAATTCTTGTTTGAGTACTGGTCGATTTCCTGGGTGCTGGAAGCAATTACTTGTCATTCCTTTACCAAAGAAGGCAGTGGCGGAGCAGCTTAATGATTTACGCCCGATAAGTATACTTTCGGTATTATCAAAAATTTTCGAAAAACTTATTGAGGGTCAACTAAAGGACTATGTTTCACAACTAGCCATTTTACCAGAGATGCAGTCAGGGTTCAGAAGGTCTCACAGCTGTAATACGGCCCTGTTACATATAGTTGATGACGTGATAGGAAGCTTGGATGAAGGAAAACTTACATTACTCTGTTTGCTGGACTATTCGAAGGCATTTGATACTCTGAGTCATGATTTACTGTTAGCAATACTATATCATATTGGACTTGGTCCTTCTGCCATCGAATTGTTCCATAGTTACCTCACTGGTCGCAGTCAGCGTGTCACAGTCGGTGACGCTCTCTCATCATTTCTTCCAGTTGTGAAGGGCGTGCCACAGGGGTCCGTGTTGAGTCCATTGTTGTATTCTATATATACGTCCCATTTTGTTAAATACATTCAACATTGTAAATATCACTTTTATGCCGACGATACCCAGATTTATTACTCCTTTTTTCCGAATGAAGTAGAGGATGCATGCATTAAGTTAAATCAAGATATAGAAAATTTAGTGGTTGCTTCTTCAAAACATTTACTTTGTATAAATGCGGCAAAAACTGAACTAATTATTTTTGGCTCTAAGAAAATCAGATTGAATCCAGAATATCGAAAAAGCATAAATATCTTTGTTAATGGTGAACCTGTACCACTGAAGAGTGCAGTGAGGAATCTGGGTGTTATCTTAGACGAGGAATTAAATTTTAACGAATATATAAACGCGTGTACTCAGCGAGCATATGCTGCTTTAAAGTCAATATATGCAAATAGAATATTTCTTAATAAAAAAACAAAACAACTTCTTTGCGAATCCCTTGTCTTGTCTCGTTTAAATTATTGTGACTCATTGTATGGTTCATGTATTTCTTCATACAACATGCGCAAGCTGCAAAAAATCCAGAATTCCTGTATCAGATTAATATTTGGCATACGGCGCGGTGTCCCACAGACTGAATGATTTGAAGTGGTTGAATTTAAAAAATAGGAGACTCCTGGACGCTGCTGTTTTATTTCATACAATTATTCTTACCGAAAAACGGCCGTATTTATACCGTAAACTTAGATTTAGAACGGATGTTCATACTATTAATGTAAGATTTAAAGGTACTCTAACTCCACCGATGCACATGTTGGAACAATTCAAAAGGAGCTTTTCATACCAAATTACGCGAATCTATAATAGCATACCAATTAAAATCAAAATGACTCCGTGTACTAACACATTTAAGAAGTGTCTCTTTGGCTATTTGGTGGGAAGGCAGTAGGGTGGCATGTAGATTTGATTTTCATTTTGGCACATATTTTGTATAACTATATATATATATATATATATATATATATATATATAGGCTAACTCTCTCTTAGTTGTAGTTTTAGTTTTTAAGTTAGGTTAAGCTTAGTCGGAGGTTGAGTGGAAGAACAGGTTAAACCTGAACTCCGCCTCATTCTTTGTGTTTTCTTTACTTCATTTACATTTTCTTTTTTCTTTTGAACTACATACTTTATTCGGTTGTTCTAATTTTTTTTTCTTATTTTTATTATTCTCAAGAATAAAGGCGTGTTATTATTATTATTATTATTTTTTTTTTTTTTTTTTAACGTATGGCCGCAGTGGTTATGACTATTGTTGTGATAGGTATTCGAGGCTTGCCATTCGAAAAGAATAAAAAGGCGTCACAAAGCCATTTAAACACAACTTATTATTATTAGCCAGACAAGTTATTATCACTGCAATTAAGCACCCACCACACATTAAAAAAAATTAAATAAATCTTGTACCTGTCCTTAAAATAAATGACATATTTTAAGAACAAGGCGAAAATAAATTCAATCATCAATTATTTGTATAATAGTAAAATGAAAGCTGTTAAGTCTCCTATACATGTTGGCCGAGCGTAGGCCAACGCGACCGCCGGCAAATAGGTACACGGCAAGTGCGAATGTTCACACGTTCGACAAGTTCGTTGAACGCCAATGCAAGCGGCCAATGTAAACGAGTGTTCGTAGAGTTGTCCACACGTTGGCCACTGTCAGTGTTCATTGTGCACTGAGAGACTATGGACGTCGACATTGAAGTAGCAGAATACCTACTCCAAAAAATTAAAAATATCTTCATTTGTTGTGAGCGACATTATGAAATTATACACATCTGACAGCAATGATGTCAACCGTGTAATGGCGGGCAGACAAACGTGTGGACGCTATTGGCCGAGCGCAGACGAGCGCCTTTGATTTGTGCATAACAACCGACACCGGTCCGAAGTAAGGCAAGTGATCACGAGCGACGGCGAGCAAAGACAAGTGACAACAAATGAGCTCTACACTTGTTGGCGCTTGGCTTCATTCGGCCAACTAGGCGAGCGACACCGAGCGATGACAAGGCAAGGCAAATAGGCTATCTACACGTTGGCGTTGGCTATCGCTCAGCAACGCTTGGCCAACATGTATAGGCGCCTTTAAGAATAGTTGCAAATTATGATAGGTTTGGTACAAAAGTGTACAATGGAAATAGAATTACGTTAGCAGCACTAGCGTACTTTTAATACTATCCAAAATTATTTGTGTTAAATTTTTGTTATGATTCCAGAGATTTCACGGAAAGGTATGCATTACACATTGGTCTGAAGAAGAGAGACAGGGCAAAATCCTGACACAAGACGAAGTGGACAGCCATGCGTAACTTCTGGAGCTTAAGATTGGTTTATAGTAACAACGACCGTTATTACACAACGACGAACAACAGTTTTTGAAATGTTTGCAGAAAGGATTAACATGGACAAGAGGGCATGCAAACTGGTCACTGAATGATTGGAACGCAGTCTTATAGATGGACTAATCCAAATTTGAGTTGTTTGGTACGAAACGGAGAATTTTTGTTCGTCGACGACCAGGAAAAAGAGCTAGTGAGGCCTGCTTACTGTCGGAGGTGGTAGTGTACGGGTGATTTAGTGAACATTAGTGGTACAATGCGGAAAAAAGAATATTTCGTGTGGAAGCCGTCTTGTTGGTGAGCTGTTTGTGTTCCAGCAAGACAATGACCCTAAACATACGGCTCGAGTATCTAATACTCGTGGCACCTTAGTAGTCCTCGTTTCATGAACTAATATCTTACACAACTTGGAGTGCTTTTGTAGGTAGCAAAAGCTACTACCGGTGTAATCACACATCGGCTTTGCGTTGCCTTGTTACTATGGAATATTTAAATTTGTATAAAACAACTAAATTTATAATATATTAATTATCATTCATTATTTATTCGTAAAATAGGATTTTGTTTTTTCACAATGGCTTGTATTTAATTTAAGTTGTAAATATGCGTGAATATTTTCTCTCCCGTGTATGTAATACAGCACTATGACGCAGGTTCTCTCTAACTTCTCATTAATTCCAGAATCAATATTACGTATTTTCTATTAGCCTGATTTTCTTAGTTCTAAGTCGTTTTACGTGGGACAACGTCCTCGTAAAGTCGAGAAACATATTGCAATCGATAGTTTCTAATTAAATTGAGTTACTTAATAAAGCTCACTCCTTAAATATTGACACAAGCCCATCGCAAACTGCCGCTATACCGCGCACAGTATTATTTTGGTTTATATTTAGATCTGGAGCGTTCTTTGTATAACGTTCATGTACTCTGTGGAAGTTGAAGTTCTTCGTTAGAGTTCAAGAAGAGGTGAGCCTTATAAATGTTTTATGATTAATTAAATCTGGCAAGAGGCAAATATTTGAAAGGAGTAAGCACTGCTTAAAATTTAAGATTGAGTTAACTGAGGTTTTGACGTGAGGCCACGGTCGAATTTGAATCTGTGTGTTTATTACTGTGTATTTTCTTCAAACTAAATATTTTACATCTGTAATGAATGAATTGTACAGGATGTTATTGTTGGTGGTGTTGACATTTGGTAGTTTCTCATTGTTGATTTAGGAAAAAAAGTATTAGGGAAAAATTCATTCCGATATATTTCTTCGCAACTTGCAATTATTATATTAATTATATATATTAAACATATCTTGTTCTAGACCTAAAATTTTTCGACAATTTAATTATATTTGAAATATAAAATTTTAGCGGTTTTTTACATTGCTGAGTTTAAGTAAAATCTTGGCATAAACGAAATACTTCTGGTTATACCATAAATAGAATACTCGATGATTTTAAAGAAAACCTGGTGTTTTTGATTTCATCTTTAAAGTGCACATTCGATTTTAGATCAACTTAGTGTATCTCCTCCTATACAAAAAGTCAACGGGTTTAGATTAATATTGCACTCAATAATGAAGCTACGCATTTAAGATTGCAGGTAGATACAACAAATATATTTCTAACATCAAGATATTTAACAATTTATCCAGAGCTTTTAAAATTTTGCGTATCCTTTTTAAACTATTTTTTATAATTTCAAACGTTATTAGAGTTCCTTATTTTTCGGTTATTTCAGCGTTTACAAAAAGAATTATATAATCATTATTTATAATTGTCAATAGCTTTATTTTTAGTGACAGGTTCCGAAAATACTTTTTAACACGCATTAATCAATCCTTAGCAATTCATCTGTCATAAAATATAAAGATGTTGAGCTACACATCTGAAATTGTGTTGGAGTACGCCATTTTGCTGATACCATGTTAAAGCTGCTTCTTCATCGCTAAGAGTATGCAGTATCCAGAGTATGTTGCATTGAATTTTCATAGTAAAGTTTTAATCCAAAAGTCTATTGATATACAAAACTCAATCCTTCCAGAGTCAGTCAATTGTGCTGCCGAATCAATTTGTAACACATCCAGTGTGGCATCCAGTGACTTTTCAGTAGTCTGAATGAATTGTCTTTGTGGATAAAAGTAGGTTTCTCGAACAATGTCTATTTGAAGCAATTTGAAGAGTAGAAAAATGCAATTATATTAATTATTAATAATTAAACGCACAATATTGGGAATCATCTGTTTAAGTGACGCTCCTTAAGTAGCGTTTTGGTTCCTCCAGACATGTTTGGGTTAACGTACGATACCTTTTAGTGGTATAGTAATACCACTTCTGGTGCAGTCACTCGACGTTTTTGGTTTTGAAACAACAGGTCTCTGGCTTTCAGTTGGTTTTAACCTGAGTTTTAATTGGTTTCAAAACCAACTCACCTAGTTTTAAGAGAGATTTCCTGAAAATCAGGTTGAAACCAACTGGAAACCAGGTAATTGCTTTCAAACTCAGGTTATCGTGCCTGGCTTATACAGCGTACCTACGTCGGAGGACTGGGACAGTCGATTCGGATAAATAGATTACGTCAATTGTAAAGAATCAGATTATTGATGAGTACTTATTTTCTTCTTGAAGATACCAACTAAAGAAGACATTTTACTAGGACTCCATCTGTATATTAAGAGAATATAAAGGGAAAATAAAAACCTCATATTGTTTAATTAAATCTAAGCAATAATAAACACAATTTCCGCGTATGTAATTGCCCAAGAAATATATTTCAAATGAAGAAAATGTATCGCTTCCAAGTCGCAAATACTCACAGTATATCTCATACAGAAAACAGCAGCGAAGAGCATCAAATTTTCGCAGTAAAAGAGCAAAGTTACTTTCTCCGAAAGTAGTGGATTATGCGATTCATTTCTGTAAATAAACCAACGCTATACGCGACAACTTCAACATCGGACTCCCTCAGGCAAAAGGAACTTCTTTATATTAGGTTGCAGTTGTAAATACGTCCTCTGCACAAGTTCTACTTGCGATCGTAGCAGTAAAATGTTTACAGACGTGCTGCGAGCAATGAAACATCTTGTAGCGAAAAATATTGTCTTACGACATAAGTAAATTCCACAATATTCAATTTATAGACGGCAAACGAATGACTAGCAAGTGTCTAGATGGAATTGCATGCATGCTATGTGCAAGGAAAACTACGTTGGGAAATTTTTATCTTTTGCATGTCACATTATTGCAGCTACGTGTATATCGTTTTTATTTTGTTGTCATATTATATGTAGAGACGTGAAAACATTTACTGAGAAATAAAATCATTTTGTGGACATGATCAAGATTTATACGGTTACATGGTTTATTTGAAACGACCACTAGAATATGTTGAAAACTATTCAGTCGTATGGATTTATTAAGCATAATTTGTGTAGATAGATATTTTAAGCAATTTTACTATCGCAGTTAAGTAAGGCTTTAATGTATCGACAGTAATAATGTTTAGTTAATAGTTAAATCAGTAAATTGTTTTTTTTTACGTGTAATTATAAATTTCAAGAGATTAGCGCAATCACGAACTTAGTTCTTGGAATTTTTTTTTTTCAAATGTGTGGTGGGTGCTTACTTGCAGTGAATCTGTAAGCTGTATTACTTGTCTGGCTACTGCAACTCTTGCGGTGTAGTTTGGTGTGTGCAAGTTGTGTGTAAATGGCTTTGTGATCACTATATATATAAGAAGAAGAAGAATAAGAAATATAATTGTTATCATCTAGTAGAGGTAAATCTACACGACAAGCGACATTTAGTAAAAGACGCCTTGCCAGTTGGTATTGCAATTTAAGGCGGCGAAATTTGACCTCCTAATTTGACTCTTTATAGTAAAACAGGTCCAGAGTTTTTAACGCAACTAAGCATTTAGTGATACACAGTTATGAATGCTAAATATAAACAAAGAATTAGAATAAACATTGAAATACCCCCCTTATGTCTTGATATATTCGCACTAGCCCAAACAATAGATTTTTTCAGAGTACTTAACTAGTCATAGTCAAAAGCTCCAGAATATTTGCTGCTACTGCAAATGATCCACTCTGTTATTGTTAATTATGTATATGTTATTTAAAAGTAATCCTATCTCTATGATTAGTGCACAGAAGGAGATCTTCATCCAAAGAACTCATTGCCAATTAGAATGAATTGATAGCTACTGCTTCCTTATGGAATTGATTCACAAAAATTATTTTATTATATTCTTGCTATTTTGTAGACAAACAGGTGCTCAAAAATGCTGCTCGTCATGATGGAATACTTCGCACGTTTGCTTAAAGAATCCACAATCCACCGTACAAAGATTACTAAATGAAGACGAGAACAATCTACCATCTGCTTTAAAATCTATTTAAAGGTACTGTAGAAGTAGAAGGTAGAACACCAACATTAATGAAAGTAGTTATGTATGCTACTTTCAGTGGAGGATCTCAAGAGTGTGAGGGTTAAGTGATAAATATTTTTGATGATGGGCTTATTTTAGAAATCAACCTCCTTCGACAGTCATTAAATAATAACTTTACTTATACGTTTCCAAATGTTGATATTTGTCAATTTACTCGATCTGAAATTGTAGATATTATGTCACCTGAAACTAAAAAGAGCAGAGGTATTTAAATAAATTTCTGTTTGCACTTTTGTCTTTAGCATCATTAGAAGATTGAATAAGGTCTCTAGAAGGAATAGTACAGCGTCTGTCAACAATAAAAATTAGGTCATAGGAAAGCAAATTTTATTCATTTGTAGGCTAGTGGAAAATTAGTCAGAAAATTCATTAAAATCACATATTAAAATATACAGGAAAAATGGAAAGTGACATTGCAAGAAGGCAATATAGGCAGAAGAGATATTATTTTTTTCCTTAGCGTTTTTATTAATATTATTGTAACAGTATATAATTCTCTTGATTTTATTTTCAGGAGTTTCTTTTATAAAACTTACAAAGCCGGATTATTTTCTGTATCAACATGTAAAATAGGCTTTTAATGTATGTTTCTTTTAAAATGCGCATAATTTATGTAAATGGGCTACCTTTGAAGCTACACCGCAGCACATATGCGACGTTATGCAATTGTAGAGGCACATATGTGTGAGTATTACGCAATTTGCATGCAAACTTATTATAAAGCGGCGGTATGCCTCTGCAGTAATGTACGTAGAATAGATGATCATGATTTGCATAATGTAAGTGGAAATGGACAGTATGCTGCTTCTACATAGCTTCATGCTACTACACCATGTTGTTCTAATTACTCATGTAGTCCCTTATAGAATTTTGTATTGATAACAATTAATGGTTTAATTGAAAACTTATAAGTGTAGTAGAATGAAGTATTGTTGATTTATGCATTTCGTTTCCATAGTGATGTCTGACTTATATTAAATTATGTGTAATACTTTATTGTTTTCATTTAGGCGAAACCAATATAAAATGTCAAAAAACGATTTTCCTATCTTTAAAATCATCACAAACTTAGAGATATTTATTACTAATTCCTAATTAAACTATTACACGATTTAGTTCAATTGATTTTTATTCCAGATATTAGAAAACAACTGAATAATAAAAACAAGACCTAGAAAACCAAAAATTATAAGCAAAAGTATCTATCAAATTAAAATTGACCTCTTATTATCGACATCTTAAAAAATTTCATGCGAAGTTTGAATTTCAGCTGGATTTTTTTTAGTTTTTTAAGATATATTGCAAAAAAAATTGTATTCGGATCCTATTTCCAGTCTAATACAAAATGAAATTATTACTGGTTGAAGATCTCGCATTTGCTCTTTCCAAATGGATTTTCCACTTTCTATGTCCACCTTGTATGCTACATTGTCGTTGACCAGTATAGTTTTTTTTTGAGTCAGTTCCCCGGTGTGTGGGGTTCACTCTCTCAAGGGTAAAATCCATCCCCGAACCGTTGGTCGCATTACTTTAGGATGGCACCTCGTAGTTAACCTCGATTGTGTACCTCCATTGCTAGGGTTTCTCTCTTCTTTTCCTTCAGCACCTTCTCGACGAACTTCTTCTTCTAGCCTGCCAGTAGTCGCTTCCAGAAAGCATCGTTTGTACGACGTTATCTGGCATTAAAGATCTCACTTCTTCCTGTAGAGCTTTTTGTAGTGGATTTACCTTTCGCACTCGAAGAAACTATGGTAAGCGTCATCTCCTGTAGACTCCTGATGGTATATACATGTAGCGTCCTCTACTTTACCCATTCTAGTCAGGTATGCGTTGAAATGCCTGTGTCCGCTGAAAAGCTTGCTGAGATAGTTTACCTCACCGCAGCCATCGATTCATCTACTCTGTGATTTTGCAAATTAGTCTGACCGTGTTTAACTTTTTTGCTATTACAAAGATTTATCTTTTCTGCAAATTAAATGCATGTTGAGCCTACACGTATTTGCAAGGTTCAAAAGCCCAGATTAATAGAAATAGCACGTATTGACAATAGCCTAAAATAACTGCCTTTCACTGTTGTAGTATTATTTTCGTTCAAATGTATTTTCCACGTTTTCCTTATACCATATGAAATTCAACTACAGGTACTTTTTTCGGTCGAAATACATTTTCATGTTATATCGCCGCGATTTTGCCTTTGCCGGCAAAAACGTACGATAAAAATATTTTATTACAGGACCTATTCATTTGATATTTACAGACAAAAAGAAGTATGTGTCATATGGCGTTGATATATCTAATAGTTTAATGTCTTTACTTCATATTTTAATGAAACGATATTTTTCCTCCGAAGTCACCTATTGTGTTAATTTACGCAAGAAGAAAACAAAACATTGATGTTGTGTATTCGTGTCGTACTGTTTATTATACATACATACATTACCGCTCTGTACTAATTGCGACCAAAATTACGATCCAAACATCTGCTCATTTATGTCGAACAAAGCGTTACATCATAGATACATGGCACTTGACGGCTGTTATGACAATTGTTTCTCTGCCTGCGTATGTAGTACACCCGCAGAAATGAACAAGTGTCTCACGTCTCGTATTTTCTTCCCTTCTAATGTTACGGAATGTTCCGACGGTTACGTAGCAATCGCGCAATTAGCTAGAAGCCGTTGATCGCTCTCGCTGCGAACACAAGCTCTTAATAATTATAATTAGCTTTCCGGGATTGTCATAGTCTTCGGTGAGAGCGGGCCGTACCCCTACACAGCGTCCGACACGGACGGGAAAGTGTGAATGTGTAAATGGAATTCGGGGAGCTGTTGTCGGCGCTCCTTTGGAAAATACGACTACGTTGGCGTTAGTGCGGGTGTCATACTATCATTAAATTTTAGATCCAGTAAGTTAATAGCCGGATTTTAGTCGCGAATCCGTGTAAACAAGAAATCTTGACAGTTATGATAGTTATATTGTACGAATACGTGTATTACGCGTAATAGTATAAAACGTAATTACATGTATAAGTGTATATAAAAGGACTACTAAAGATAAAGGCAAGAAAAGCCGCTTTAAATACACACCTAAATTCGAGTTGTTGTTGGGAATGTAAACAAGACATTGGAATCTCAATGTTTCTATGGCAGTATAACGGCTAGAGTAGTGCTAGTTTATGCGTAACTGAATGTACTAAAATCATGGAATTGAACATAGAGCGTTGTAGAGCTGTGCGCGGTTTTAATCTGAAATAAATGCCATAAAGCAATAAGCGAAAAAAATAATGATCTCCTTTGAGATATGTTTAAAAGGGACTGACTTGTTATTGCAATGAGTATTGAAGCAACGCTAAATATTGGTGTGAAGGCAACTAACGCTATTATACAAGCATTTGAAAATGCATAATGCTTGTTTATTGATTAGATACATCAAATCACTTTTCTTCTATTGTAGTACCAGGTAACTAACGCTATTACTATTACTATACCGGAGCGACCTGAAATGTTTCCGGAATCGACAGAAAAACACGGTATTGATGTGGTTTTTTATTTTTCGATGTAGTTTTCAAACGGTGCTCCAGTCTCTTCAAGCTGTCCATTTTTTTTTCAGGTTTGGAAACAGGAAAATTTCGTCAGGGGTCCGGTGGATATGGAGGATGAGAGATTAATTCGTAGCGCAACTCATTTAATTTGGACACGACGATGCGGAATGAATGAGCCGGTGTATTGTTGTGGTGAAAAAGCACTTTCTTCCGCTGCAAACGAGGCCGTTTCTCTTTCAATACTGCATCGAATCCGGTCAATAAATCGCTGTAGTATTGCCCCGTGATCGTCTCTTCCTTTTGCAGATATTCGATGAAGATCACACTTTGGGAATCCCAAAAAATTGTCGCCATCGGATTCAAGTCTCATCCATGGTTACGAAACGTATGAAGAAATCTCTTGAATTACGTTTAACTGGCCAGAGACTCCTCCGAAACGGTCACTCGATTTTGTGTTTGCTCCGGTGTGAGAAAACGCGGTACCCATCGCGCTGAAAGCTTTTTCATTCCCCAAAATTTCGTGTAGGATATGGCCAACGCGTTCCTCTGAGATGTCTGTTGTCTCTGTTTGAACTCGCTCACCCAGAAGCTGATGGTCGAAAATGACGGAGTATATCCGCTGCGCATCTCTAGTAAAATATTTCGAATTTCCGTGGCCGTTTTTCCAGCAATCCAGAAGTGTTTTATCACTGCACAAAATTCGATTTTATCCATTTTTGCGAAATCGTCTGACTTGCTACACAAAACACACTCTTAAACAATAACTATTGACAGTAGACGTCTGGTGCGTCCTTGTAAGTATAATTCGCTAGTCTTAATTGTGTATGACAATGCAAGAACTATTCTTGGTGGCGATTTTAGGATTTTTGTTTCATTTGATTGCAATCTCCTGTAGCTGTGTAGCTTCTAATAATTTGTTTTTGAAGATTGGAACCTCTGGTGGGTATTTTTATGGTGGCTATTGTACTATTCAGTCGAGTTGTACTTTATAAAATCAAAATATCATGTATAAACTGTCAAGAACGTGGTACTTGGCCTCCACAGACATGAATTGTCATATTGCTGATTTAGCCTTCATCATATATTATTTTGGTATTTGGTTTACATTTAACAACCATGTTTCTTTAGATTAATTTAAATATAGTTAAAGATTGTATTAAATTTATGTAGGTATTATTGAATGTTTGGCGTTCTCTAATAGTGGAATCTGTTGTAATTAGGTGATTCCATGTAATCTCGTTTAACTGATCTGGTTGGTACGGTGGCCCCTGAGAAAAATAAGCAGGCTAGCTAATAGTAAGAAGACACACCTTTGATGCAAGCCAAATTACACTTAAATCATTCGTATTACATATTTTTCTTGAGTAGCAAAGAAATATAAAAGGTTCTCTTAATCATAATGAGGAGTAAATTGTAGATTACATTTTATTGTTTATTGAAATATTATCGCAATTCTTGAACGTGTTATTTTTTAAAATTTTGCATATACAGTGAAATTCGTTTACCACGAAACCGCTAAAGAAGACATATTGGTTAACACGAAACAATAAAGCGATCCCGAAAAAAATGTATTTGCATACATTTTTTCTTTCTTAACACGAAACAAAAATCGCTTAACACGAAAACATATCGCTTTTCGGAAACATCCGCCGCGTCAGCGAGAATAAAAAAGTGTTTGAAATCAAAGCGAATGAGACAATGTTGTTTATCTAAAAAGGACAATACAAAAATATATCAGATTATTTTTATAAACGTTTTATTCGTTTTTTTTTAATTGCAAATTATGTATTAAATTTCAGTAACGTCTTGTTAATATTTTTGTTTCATTGATTTTTGTTAAAAGCATGCAAACATATCTATGTAAATAAAATGTACTAAACGAAATTTTGTTGAGTATATGTACATATATATACACTTTTTGTAATATCCTTTAACACGAAAATCTTTTAACACGAAAAAATATTTCGGTCCCATCAGTTTCGTGTTAAACGGATTTCACTGTATGTATGTTAAATATTAATCAATTGCTACTATTTGATCTTTACCGCTACTGGTAATTGCTATTATGCTACTTCGTAACAACCTATTCGAAGGCGATGTTTGAAATTATCGAATGAATTTCGAGGAATTTTCCGCGAAATCTTTTCAGAAGCCGGGGTTTAATTGTACGTTTTGGCTGGCATAGGTTTTCGTGGAAATCGGTTGCTTTAAAATTGATTACTGAAGTTTGTTTCTCAAATCGTAAATTGGTATAATTGTTCGTTTGTGTAATTATTATATGACCTTTCTTTCTTTCCTTAAAGAATAAATTACGAAGATTACCCGCTTTGAATTCAATTAGGATTAACAAAGGATTATTGGAGCAATGCGTGATTCTAACTAGAAAAGCGCAGGTATTTATTTTATTAATAATCATATATATGTACTTGTGGAAAACCGGTTGCCTTTTGTATTGGTCTTTTGGCTATTCTTTGTTGGTTTTGAGCACACAATCATATATATTTTATGGTATGCATTATTAATCTATTCGTATAAGAATCTGATTGCATTATTTTGTAAATATATATTGCAGTGGGTTAGGATTTTCACTATATACATATGTATACATTTGCTCTACGTTTGACACTATTTTTGTTTGTACATTATTGTTGCCTCAGTGGGGAAAATTGTACTACTTATCGCTGCTCTAATTGAATACAGTTATTATTGGTTAATTATTGATTTCATTTTTTTCTGGTCTCTATAATTATTAATATTCATTGAAAGCTGGTATGCGATTCACTTAAATCTGTGAGAAATACGTAAAATTAATAAGAATAATTTGAATACTGTTCAGTAATACCGGATATCCCTCCTATCTCCCTCCTGGCAGAAGTGCCACGGAGACTGTTCCTATTTAAAAGCGGACAACGGATAAGCTCAATGACAGAAGAGAAGACAGAACTTGCGATAAGGAGATGGCGGCGTAAATAAGCAGCATGGGGCTCCTCGACAGCATGAACTAAAACCCTAATCAGAGACTTACAACCATGGGTGAGGTGCAAATTCAGACTATTATACAACACAATTTGTCTCAGGCCATGACAATTTTAAAACTTACTTGAAGAGGTTTAAATTGGTAGAGGACGATGCGGAGGGCTGCGGAGCGGAGGAAACGCCAGAGCATGTGATGTTTGAGTGCGATAGGTGAGCGACAAACAGGGGCATGCTGGTGGACCAACTAGGTCAGAACAGCATAACATAACAGAGTTTATGTGGAAAAGCGAAGCTAATTGGAGGGCAGTCAGATATATTAGAGAAGTGATGGTAGTGAGAGAGAGAAGAGAGAGACAGCAAATACAGTGAGATAAATGAGACACCTGTGCCAGTTCAAGAAATGCTAACCGCGGTTCTTGTGACATAGTGAAACAATGCGTTTTTAGTAGGTATGGACTGTATCCATAAAGGATTTTTTCCTGACAAAAAAAGTAATAAGGATAATTTCTTTCCTCTTATGAAAATTGGGACATTTTGAATGAATTTTTGCAATAAGGACTAAGGGAAACATCTGTCGCTAATCATCTCCCCACTCTCTAGTTAAGCTCTAGCTCTGAGCTATCAGAGAACGCTCGTTATATGTTAAGCGTATTTATTGCTTTTGTGCTAGCTATCAACTGAAATCTCTGTAAATTCAAATCTTAATAATAACTTCTCCGAAAAATTGTAGATTAACTTAATATCAACTTAATACCATGTGTGAACTTTTTTTTGTTGCAACCGTCCTGTGCAGAAGCCTGTTCAACTTTTGATTGTGATACATTATGTTGCTGAAATTAAATAAAATACAAAGTTTTCATGTTTTATCGAACTTGGTAAGCTTTGTTTGGCCTCCGCTCTTACAGTTTACGTGGCTACGGTTGAACATTGAATATACTTATTTCATTATCAGTTGTGATCTATTTTATCCTCTAAACTATTATTATATCTCTGTTATGACATTTATGTACTTATCTTTCAACTCCGGAAGTATTTCCACTTGTAGGTCAATGAAACAGCAAATTCATTAAATACCAATTTATTCCGGAACATATAAAATTATATTTTCGTTAATAAGACTTCCTCAGCGGAAGAAATTGAGATTTAATATGTATCAAAATACTAATAAGCTTATTAGTATTATCAAGTATTATCAATTACTATTATCGTCTTATTAAGGAAAAAATAATTTTATATGTTCTGGAATAAATTAGTATTTAATTAATTTACTGTTCCATTGACCGACAAGTGGAAATACTTCAGGAGTTCTAAACTATTTCTACTGAATATTGCTTCGGATGAATTTCTACAATTTTAGAATACATTTATTTGGTAATGCCTCAGGTCTGGAATACAATAATAAATAAATAAATGATAATTATTTGATATGGTGATAACCATTAATAACCATCTTCTTTACTTTTTCGGTATTCTAAATGGTTATTAGGCGGCCGTCTTCACGCCTCTTGTGGAAACGTTTGTACCTGTTGCGAATGTATGGTTTATGAATAGAAGATTTACAAAAATTACCATACAACATTAGTAGTACAGTGCTGTTTTCATTGTATCCTTAAAGCAAAATTGAATCAAAATTGAATTTTGATGTAGTATGTAAAACATACTACATCAATATGCATGCAATCTTTCCTTTATAGTATACGTACTTTCATTTAAGAGTATCTAAAAAAATTGCCCGTTTCTAAATTTGAGAATTCCCTCTCATGTTATACTAAACTAATAACATTCCGTGTAGCGACTACCACACTTAATTTATTTAATCATTCTGGATACAATACAAAATTAAAAACTCATTTAATGCGATTAAAACTTCACTGGACAAAAACGGACCAACGTAGTTCACTTTGAACATTATAATTTCGTAATGGAGGAGACAGCGACGATCACAGGTTGTTAGTGAGCTTGCTGCGGTCCTTCTCCTTTTAGATAATGGCTCTGTTCTCGTTCTGTCGCCTTGCGAACGAACAAATGTAGCAAACATACGAGACAGTGTTAAATGAAAAGGTAAGTACCATATCTGCCTCCGTGACGTAGTTTTGCCGGTCCCTAATGATCGAACCCATTATTGTTCGATTTAAATTTAATAGATGACCGTCTCAACCGGTAATATTGTAAATACGATTCGATATTCAGCTAATTATTTAACTACTCAATTCACATAGTCACGCTACTCTACATTTAATGTCACGACTGAGTGAGGGGTTTATAATTGTTTGGCTAGCTTTCCTTTTGTAGTGCATTAGGAGAGGTCATTTTCTTTCCGTTCTTATTGGTCTACTAAATTCATTTAGGGACGGTATATAGGTTTTAGGTTTATTGAACCGCCCACATTTGATTTTATTTATTGAATTGGTTTCACTAATTTATTTTTTATACAAAATAACTAAGCCTCAAAAGTTTCTTCGAAAACGTGATTTCAAATCTTAATATCTGTAGATGTTAACAAAATGGGGAATTATTTGTTAGTAGCTTTTGAGATTTAAAATCAGTATGTGCGAAAGCGATGGAAGCATCACACGCTATACAACTGGTGCATAGGTTGTTATTTCATAATTAGTCTCCAGACAGCTATCTGAAGAAGAATACTGAGTAACCTCCTGTATGAAGGTGCCTTAACATATTACGGATTTCTCAGATGCTTCTTTCTAGTAGAAATGGCGCTATACACGTAGTATATAGACTGGAAAGATCACTATTGGACTGCAGTTCACTAGGGGCTAGCACCACAACCATTGTTTTAGCATGATTGTGAAAAAATTGTTTAAATTTTTTAGAATAGGCACAATGATGGTTCGGAAAGTTATTAGCAAACTGTACTGTGAATGTGTTATAATACTCAATCATGGTGCATAACTAAAAAGGGTTTTCCTATCAGATGAAGAAATTAAGACCTTGCTCTAGTCCACTCAATTACCATATATTAAAGTGGTTGGCAGAATGTAGACAGAATAACAAACTAGCAATAATTTTATGAATCGTTCCAAAAGCAACGAAGTGGGCCACGCTTTCTATTGGAAAGCTAAAGTAACTTTAAAGAATTTGGGATTGATTACATACATAAACCAAGTTGATGCTTAAATACGTCATTATATGCCCCTTTAATCCACTAATATGTAGAAAAAGCCACCATTTTTAGATTCACGATACATTTATATAGTTCCCTGCTTCTAAAGCGTGTGTCTGCTACAACAGTTAAATCAATTTTATCAAAGCAGAAATTCCAAAAAATATTGAAAATCCAAATGCTTTTCCTTATATTTATTCAACAACGTTTTTAGTCTGTCCTCGTATATAAGAAATTGTACTTGTTCGATCCTTTTGACTGTTTAAGTACATGATTATTTAAAATACTACAGTTATTTATATTCAACACCTTTGTGGGATCTTGTGTTAAGGAGTATAAACTATTATTTGGTAACTATCACCTTGTTTATTCATTTGTCTATGTCAGATCACCGACGTTTATACGAAAAACGAAGCCAATAAAATAATGGCCTCTCGTGGGCGAACAATAATCATAGTCAACTTAAAGGTCCATTTATCAAGCGCTCAGAGATTTTGACAGGTCTACGAACTCCGTATCGGCCACAGTTTCCCCTGTCTTACAACCCCAGCCAACTACGATATCAATTTTCACGCCAAACTAAGGGAATGAGACCTTCGACCGATAAACCGATTGGGTGATTAATAATAAACAATTGGAGTTAGAAGGAGTGCAAGTTGGCGGCCCCACTGCTTTCAGGCGTTGTGTAAGGATGTCAGGATCCCGGTCCGAAAAGCCACTACGATCGTAATTTATTTCCATTATAAACAATGGCGGAAACTAGAATGATAAATACGCATTGTCAACTGGAAATTCTTCTGAAATATGAGGCCTTCATCTTCCGAGATTAAGGTGATGGTCTGGACGATGGAATTTTAATTAAAGTAAACAAGTTGGAATGCTGGCGGAGTGAGCGAGAGAGACATATTTAGGAAAATGTGTTAGTGGAATAGGGACGGATATACGAAATGCATACTTGTTATTAATTTTAGCTGTAATTAATTGGAATTGGAATGCAATGCCGCCTCGACGATGAAGGCGTTAAGGGAAGAAGAAACAAGAAAAAAAGGTAAAATAGATGTAGTGAGGTAGAGAGAGATTATTTAATTAATCTGCAGAGATTGTTTTTCTGGGGTTCTTTTTTTTGAGACGGTTTAAAATGTGTGCAATATTACATTTAGATTTAATTTACTCGTGAAATTAAATTCTCTGAATAATAGAGATGAATATATTTTATGTTTAAAGGCGGCAGTGACTTTGATACTATTAAACCACTTTATGTAAGCGTCAAGGGGATTGAACATGCATTTAATGGATTGCATGTACCACTTTTCTGCAAGAGATATTATTAGCAGATTGTAGACGATAATGCGCAATATTTTTTCAAGCTTGGCATGCCTTAGAACAGTTGTGGTATTGACAGCCAAATTATAAATAATTATTAAAGCGTAAGTAAGCATTACAATAACCAGAGTTCTTAGTCAAATATTCGGTCGTCATGTCATTCTAGTATTACAAATTCTAATGGAATTGCTTTGAAGTTTGAATACAGCTAATAGATGTAAGTAATATTAATAATACGTATGTCTCTAAGATTAAATTTTAACTACACAGTGCGCTCCACACAGATAACGATATCGAGTTCGCTTGCAACCTTCCGTTTAAGATACATCCAATTCGGAGTAAAATATTTTATTTGTGTTATATAAACTGGTTTGTTTACGTATTAAACGTAACAAAATGAAATATAAGCGCAAAATACGCTTCGTTTTACGACAATACACGCCTTGCATGTAATAATTTTCCTCAGATCATGTAGATTGTGTGAGTTTGGTTCTTACTTTTACTGGTATAGTTTAACGGCAATTATTGTTATTGTGAGATTGTAAGTAACTTTCTTTTTTACTCCAGTACATAAAAATATAACAAACCAACGACTTAGTTATATTTTATGCTCGCGCTAGGTCGTAATTCGAATATTAGGTAACGTATGAAATCAATTTCCTGTCTATTCATCTAGAAAGAGAGAAATTCAATTCTAAACTAGTTAGAACGCTACGCTATATTTTATTTGAATGGTTGTTGGCATACAGGCGAATGTACTCAAAACAAACAAAAGGCCGAATAAAATAAATCGGCAATCACAGCAATCGTAATTGTTCCGAAACTAACACTTTTGAGTTTTTCTATAGAGTTTTCTATTATATCGATTTTGTATTTTTTTTACTGACCGTTCGAAATCAATTTATTGTATTGTGTTGGGAAATAGTTTTGTGTTCGGTTGCATTGTTTTTCCGACGTGTTTTGTACGCGACTGCTTTAGGATTCTAACAGTAAAAGTAAATTCAATAAATGTGCCCAATTTCGTGTCGTGCAGCTTGATATCTTTTCGGATGGTAGTTGATACTAGTCTCTAGTGAATTCAATATTATTAGTGATTGTGGGTTTCTAAAATAATCATTTGGGAAAACGTTTAGCAAATAATTTGTAAGGGAAAGCTTTACATTATAAGCTACTTTAATCATCATACTTAAATCAATTGGTTCAAATGTATGTTTTTTAATATGATTTAAAATCAAAAACACTACAACAATAAAAACAAGATTTATAGGAAATATTATTTAAACAATTTTTTTCGCGATATTTATAAACAAGTCTGTTAGTTTTTGCAGAAAATTTAGTACGGAGCGGCTGCAATAGAAATTGGCATGTGGCAGATAATAGGGGAATTGAAGGTCGAACACCGGCAAGTGCATAATACTGAAATTGCTATATATCCGAATTTTTCACCTTATCTGTTTTTGTTAACAAATAATGATGAATTTAAATACAAAATAATGAAATGAATAAAAAAAAGAAACTTCTTTTTATTCACACATTTATACGATCTGGTACAACGTCAGTAAGTAATAATCACTTTGTAAAAACTTTCAAACTTTCACGTTGAAGATCAAGAAATTTTTTTACTTTTAACGAAGGTATATTTTTTATTCACGCAGTGTATAGCGCTAAAGCGTCAGTAAATTTAAATGGATTAGGGCATAAATGCTTTATAACGCTACCATCAAAAACGAAGAGCGTTCCAATTGCGTCACTATCTCCAACAGGAAATGCAGCTAAACAGCATATTAAAAGGAATTTCGAAAAGAAGTACCTACTGGCTGTACTCGTTAAGTTCACAAGGTTAGGAATGTGGGTATGGCAGCCAAAAATTCCAACAATAGACTCAAATTTTCAAATTCTGAGCTTTCGTAATATATTTATTGCTTCATCAGAGAATTAAGATGAGAGTGTACATTGACGATGTAACATCAAAAAAACAATTTCAACATCAAAACAATATATTAAAATTAAAATTAGTATTAATACGACTAAGTCACATATTAAAATCAATTATCAAAATTAAAATTACATTAAACAGCGGGAGAGACCACGCCAACAAACGAAGACGCCATGTGTTGAATGCTTTTTGGATGTTACATCGTCAATGTACACTCCCATCTTAATTCTCTGATCAAGCAATAAATAAATTGGGAAAGCCCAGAATTTGAAAATTTGAGTGTATTGTTGGAATCTTTGGCTGCCATACCCACATTCCCAACCTTGTGAAGATATTAAAAGAGTTTATTTGCTAGATCAGCAATGAAAAAATAAGCTATTTGACACCACTAAAAATGCAACAATCTATTTGTGCAAAACAGCATGCAATGCAGCATGGGGATGCAGAAAGAGTTGTTTGCGTTGCTCACGTGTGTGCATTGTTTGTAAAAAACAACATTTTTCAATTTCAATGCATGCTATATATTATTTTCCTGTAATTTTTATTTTGATAAACAATAGAAATAAATAAGAATTATTAACCTTGCCCAAATATTTCTGAATTTTGTTTTCACAAATATTTTTTTTGTTTAAAATGCAGATTTTCAAAAAACTTGGGGGCAAGTAATCAATCAACAGTTGTGGTGTTGGTGATACCGATGTTTTATCTGTATCTTACGAGCCCACAGTCTTTGAAATCACTCTTATTTTTATTGTTTAAACAACAAATTATTGTTTGCTCTAATTGGGATGTTTGTGATTTTGAATATTAAAAATATACATTTAAAAAAATTATTAAAGTCCGAGCTGTTACTGCGAATTAAGAAATGAAAACTCTTACTGGCTGCTTTAATGAAGTTATAGACAATATTGTAACATGTGGTAATAGTACAAATCACTAAATGTCTATTCTTTAAATGAACAATAATACATTAGTATTTGTGGTTGAAATTCAGTTATCGGAAAAGACTTAAATGTCAATATGAAAGAAAATATTCACCCGGTTAAAGAATAACATCCACAACCTACAACATATGCATTCGAGGTACACTAGGGAGTTAACTTAACAGCGTTCGATGCATTTTCGCGTTGACTCAGTATTATCTTTTGACATGGTTTCTATTAAAAAGCTAGAATAGAAAATACAACCGCAGAATTATACTTAATCGCAATGTTTTTGAGATAAAAGAACATTTACTATTGACTAATTTTAAAGAAATATGTAGAAAAAAGACGTTGAAAAGTATGAAAGGGAGTAATATTGGTGATGGAATTTCTAACGTGGAACACAAAGTATGTCTGAAATGTAGTTCATAAAGTAATTTATATTTGGGCAGACAGAAGATTCCAAACTCTTCCTGCCAACTATTTTTGTCTATAGATAATAATGGTTTTCTTGGATCATTACTCGCATATTCCTAAATCCTTCTGTTTGAAGTCGGTCACTTTTAAAGATCTTAAATAACATACAGAAAAATTAAAATATATGCGCTCGATGATAATAATGTATCGAAGTATCGGAAAATCAGGTACTTTCAATAGAAATTGTTACAAATCTGTCGTCTATTTAGGAAAAATTTCTGATTATTATGCTCTGCGACCGGCACTTCAATTCACTAAAAAAATTGCGAAGAAGCATTTCGTAACTACCGCCCAATATCTGTCAATTCAACTGTTCTAAATGTAGTGGAAAGTATAGTATGTGACGGCTGAATGATCTTTTTTAAACAAATACAGTAACATACAAGACTTCACTGCTACCTAGCTGAGGTTCGGATCATCTCTCATTGACAGATTCCCAAATGACAAGGATAAGTTCAGATAAAAGAAAGTTAACTATCAACGTCCTTCGACGATCAACACTAGTTCCACTACTATTTTGAAAATACATTACATAAACGATTTGGCTAGCATGTTAGTTGCAGAAAACTTTTTAACAGTAAATTATTCGTGCGATACCAATATTGTAAACCCAACAAGATTGCATTGTTATAGACAAGTACAGTAATTTATATCACTTTGTATTATTTGAAAATATTTTAAGGTATAGACATTGGGAAACTTGTTCGTTTTATGTGTCACGAAATAATCCCCAACAAGTGCAAATGCAGAGCTAGGTTTCGCTAATCGACGATGTGCACGTAAAACATATCCTTTTTTAATTACTACCCCTAGCTACCTCGTGAAAATTATATTTTCCATCCTTGGCCTCGTCAACCGTAAAAGTTAATCGAATGCCAAAGTAAATAACACCGCGAGACCGCAGAAACCTCTCCACACAGACTACCCTCTCAACCACGCGCTTAAAGAATCCTCTTCACTTGCCCGCCCTCTTTTTCTGTGTTTACGCGTTTTAACGACTTACTTCATAAACATTTTTTACTACCACTTTTAAAATAAAAATCTCGCATTCAAATAAAACTCTCATCTTGAGATTTTCCGCCTTGCATTTCATTTTCGGCTGACGAGAAGGAAAATACTACACCGAAAGGCTTTAATTTTTATCGACGGTTTCTTTGTTTAATAAAATTAAATAAGAATTAAAACTTTCGAACTTGAAATTTCATTATTATATCCCAGTTAATTTGCTTTAAATTTAGTATACCCGGAAACATGACTGCTTTCAAGTTACATTAATATGGTTTTCGTTCGTGGGGATTTATATTTACCTGCACTAAAGAGTAATTAAGGTGGACAATGTTAATAATAGAGCTCGATTAATGAGAACTAGGCTATATATGTCTACCTGAATTCAGACCTCAAATTTATATAATTAGATTTCTTTTGTTTTATTAGTTTTCACAATAAGTTACACATTGATCTAGAATATAGATATATGTATAGAGAATAAAAACAACATTTTCACAAATATACAATTTTTTTGTTTAAAATGCCCATAAATTTTGTTTTTATTTTCAGATAAAACTTGGGGGCAAGTAATCAATCAACAGTTGTGGTGTTGGTGTTACCGATGTTTTATCTGTTTCTTACGAGCCCACAGTCTTTGAAATCACTCTTATTTTTATTGTTTAAACAACAAATTATTATTTGCTCTAATTGGGATGTTTGTGATTTTGAATAATATTAAAAATATACATTTAAAAAAATTATTAAAGTCCGAGCTGTTACTGCGAATTAAGAAATGAAAACCCTTACTGGCTGCTTTAATGAAGTTATAGACAATATTGTAACATGTGGTAATAGTACAAATCACTAAATGTCTATTCTTTAAATGAACAATAATACATTAGTATTTGTGGTTGAAATTCAGTTATCGGAAAAGACTTAAATGTCAATATGAAAGAAAATATTCACCCGGTTAAAGAATAACATCCACAACCTACAACATATGCATTCGAGGTACACTAGGGAGTTAACTTAACAGCGTTCGATGCATTTTCGCGTTGACTCAGTATTATCTTTTGACATGGTTTCTATTAAAAAGCTACAATAGAAAATACAACCGCAGAATTATACTTAATCGCAATGTTTTTGAGATAAAAGAACATTTACTATTGACTAATTTTAAAGAAATATGTAGAAAAAAGACGTTGAAAAGTATGAAAGGGAGTAATATTGGTGATGGAATTTCTAACGTGGAACACAAAGTATGTCTGAAATGTAGTTCATAAAGTAATTTATATTTGGGCAGACAGAAGATTCCAAACTCTTCCTGCCAACTATTTTTGTCTATAGATAATAATGGTTTTCTTGGATCATTACTCGCATATTCCTAAATCCTTCTGTTTGAAGTCGGTCACTTTTAAAGATCTTAAATAACATACAGAAAAATTAAAATATATGCGCTCGATGATAATAATGTATCGAAGTATCGGAAAATCAGGTACTTTCAATAGAAATTGTTACAAATCTGTCGTCTATTTAGGAAAAATTTCTGATTATTATGCTCTGCGACCGGCACTTCAATTCACTAAAAAAATTGCGAAGAAGCATTTCGTAACTACCGCCCAATATCTGTCAATTCAACTGCTCTAAATGTAGTGGAAAGTATAGTATGTGACGGCTGAATGATCTTTTTTAAACAAATACAGTAACATACAAGACTTCACTGCTACCTAGCTGAGGTTCGGATCATCTCTCATTGACAGATTCCCAAATGACAAGGATTAGTTCAGATAAAAGAAAGTTAACTATCAACGTCCTTCGAGGATCAACACTAGTTCCACTACTATTTTGAAAATACATTACATAAACGATTTGGCTAGCATGTTAGTTGCAGACAACTTTTTAACAGTAAATTATTCGTGCGATACCAATATTGTAAACCCAACAAGATTGCATTGTTATAGACAAGTACAGTAATTTATATCACTTTGTATTATTTGAAAATATTTTAAGGTATAGACATTGGGAAACTTGTTCGTTTTATGTGTCACGAAATAATCCCCAACAAGTGCAAATGCAGAGCTAGGTTTCGCTAATCGACGATGTGCACGTAAAACATATCCTTTTTTAATTACTACCCCTAGCTACCTCGTGAAAATTATATTTTCCATCCTTGGCCTCGTCAACCGTAAAAGTTAATCGAATGCCAAAGTAAATAACACCGCGAGACCGCAGAAACCTCTCCACACAGACTACCCTCTCAACCACGCGCTTAAAGAATCCTCTTCACTTGCCCGCCCTCTTTTTCTGTGTTTACGCGTTTTAACGACTTACTTCATAAACATTTTTTACTACCACTTTTAAAATAAAAATCTCGCATTCAAATAAAACTCTCATCTTGAGATTTTCCGCCTTGCATTTCATTTTCGGCTGACGAGAAGGAAAATACTACACCGAAAGGCTTTAATTTTTATCGACGGTTTCTTTGTTTAATAAAATTAAATAAGAATTAAAACTTTCGAACTTGAAATTTCATTATTATATCCCAGTTAATTTGCTTTAAATTTAGTAAAACATGACTGCTTTCAAGTTACATTAATATGGTTTTCGTTCGTGGGGATTTATATTTACCTGCACTAAAGAGTAATTAAGGTGGACAATGTTAATAATAGAGCTCGATTAATGAGAACTAGGCTATATATGTCTACCTGAATTCAGACCTCAAATTTATATAATTAGATTTTTTTGTTTTATTAGTTTTCACAATAAGTTACACATTGATCTAGAATATAGATATATGTATAGAGTATTTTAATATTATTATTAAATTATATCGAAGGCTTCTACGGTTCCACGCTTCTACGGCTTCTACGCGATTAAAACCCAGGTTTTGATCGCGTCATACATAATACAAAAAATAAGCTACATACAAAATAAAGTAAAATAAATCCACGGATAATACAAAAGTTACTGATAACTAATGTAAGTGGCTTCTTCAGCAACAAAAATTGGGTAGTGGATATCAGCAGGTTGCGGTAACTCTAGGTATCAACTGCACTCGAGGTGAAAACCTCTGACGAGCGAGGAATGTCAATAGTTGACCTTTCGGTATGCCCTACCTACTTTTTGCTCCTGAAGAAGTCACTAACATTAGTGGCGAACGGTTAAGTTAGTAGATTTTGTATTTTGTTGCAGTTTTATTTTACTTTATTTGGTGTTTAGTTAGTTAGTTTTTTGCATTGCATGCACATTGTATGCACTATTATGGTGTAGTCAAAACACGGAAGTCCTCATAATACAAAACGGAGACTATACATATATATATAATATATACTATAATATTCGACTAGCTCGTTCAGCACTTCAGTAGTTGGCTACTCATAATACAGGTTGTACTTATCTAGGAAATTCAGCACGTTTGTCTTGTTTAATATTGCAAAAATAAAATGGAAGTAATAGTCATATAGTCTGTAATGAAAACACAAGTAGGAACAAGCAAACTGCATTTGTCAGAAAACTGGTCTTCCTGCACATACTTATCCAACATTTCCATCAAAAGCTCATTAGTTCCCTAATTTTTATGGTTATGATGGTCAGTCAGCAGTAGGTCATATTCCGTGGTCGATAATTTAAGTTTAAAGGCGTAACCGAGGCACAAAAACTACTTCAGACGGTAGTGCTTATTATTACACTTTCTTAGAAATTACGATGATATGCTACCTTTTACCGGACTACCTTTCACGGTCGCCTCACTGAAGCACCAGGTACCACTATTGCCCGAGAACTAAATTGCGCTAATATACATATGATACTCGTAAATAGCACTTAGATATTTCCAAATGTGTATGGCCTAATGGACTAAAACGATGATCCTATTAAATTGATGTTTGGTAAATATTGTTATACTCCGCAAGTTTGCTATTTGTGTGCTTAATTGTAATAGACATATTGGTATGAAACAAAGATGTACAGTGATGTGCTTTAGTACTGACTCAAAGTGCCATAAAACTTTATAAATTTAACCGTTATGTACGACGATATAAAGCCGACTGCCCTCGAGCGGTGAGTCAGTACTAAAGCACATCACTGTACATATATGTAGATAAACAAAGTGGTCAGTTTGTTCATCCCTCTCTTTAATACATAAATATTTCTCCGTCTGTCCAAAAAAAAATACATGTGTTTTTATAAGGGCTTATAAAAGCATGATATTATTATTCCAATGCTTGTGTTTTTGTTTACATCCCATATTTACATTAGTAATTTGTTTTGTCGTGTTTGTATTTATTTAAATTGATTAGAAAAGAATTTTTGTATTATTAAGAAATCTGATTAAATGTTGTTCAGAATGCTAAAGTGTACAAATCTATAGAATTACCATCGTGTCACAGATCAGTACGTATTTTATTTTAGCTGATTACAGTTATGTACTTGTAACAGTATTACGAGAAAATACAAAATATGAGACAATTTTGAATTTCTCGGATGTTTTTACAATTATAAATTCGAAACAATATATCTACTTATAATTTTCTTTAATTAATTCAATTTTTTTGTGTATAAAGATCAACCGGACATTGCAAATAGTAAAAACTTTTTATGAGAATAGCGGCAGCGGGTTTGATATCTTCGTCCTGTTGATGATGTATTACTAGCGCTATACTTTGTAGTTTCAGGAATTGTATACATAAATGTATTTCTTTTAAACGCTAGTTGATTCAGTTTATAATTTTATGTACATTTATTGCCATGCATTTTGTACAGATAGTTCTAGTGTGTGATAGTTTCCCTTATGCTGAACTCTATGTTATAATCAGTTCCATCAACCTACTCATAAATTTGATATATTTGTATATAGTGTGATGTTTAAAATTTCGTGATTGTTAATTGGTGTTAAAATGTCATTTTGTGTGTTGGTTTTATTAAATCGCGTCATATAGTTTCCACAACGGGAATATGGCGAATGGTCTGCACAAGCCATAACAAATGCTTCAGCTGAATACAGGAATGGGAATACTATTTTAAATATCTAGTGTTCTCGATACAAAAAACTTAAACCCACTTTCGACAGGCATTTTGAGAGTGAAGACAAGAAAAATTAATTCTTTAACAAAGAAAATATGTATAACAACATTAGCGAAACCGTGTTTCGTCCTAGAATGGCAAACGATTTAGATGAACACATTCTCAAATTTGAATGAATAGAATAAATTGATATTGATAACAAAAAACTGGCATATGATACAGTTGTATCAAAACCTCATCTTTCAAATCGATTCAATCACAGGCAAATTTTGGTACAGGTCGACCAGAATGTCGTGGCAGTGATATACTGTTAATGTAGCAATATAACAACCCTAAATGAGCGCTCTCGGCTTATATACCCCCAGCGCATGAGCCATTAGATCCGCCTCTTACATCAGCGCGCTAATCACAGCTGAGTGCTCCAGCGTCATACTTTTACCCAATCTCTCTGACTTAAGCACAGCTGTCACGGGATTCTGGTCGACCTGTACTGTATATGTATAAGACTGCTTTATTATTTTGAACAAAAACGGTTGCTGAAAGCAATTTATGTACCTTCTATTTTGAAAGATAGAGAATGGACATTGGCTGGAAGAATGGAGAGTTTTCTAGCTACATCAATTCTGAGCTCTTCGTTAGTTAGAATTTAGATCGTAGCAAGGAATAACTATATAATGTTTGACGTTGATTCTTTTAAATCTATGAAATCAAAAAGCATGAAGTTAGATCTCCAAGTGGCAACGCTTGCAAACTATCAAAAAGTGGTCCACAAATTTAAAAATCTAAAAATAGGAAAATTCTTGAATAGAAACGTTTTTTTTTCATGATTTGTAATATCCAATTGTAAAAAAGTTTCAATTATTTTCTAAATAAAGAATACAAACCATCAAATGGGACAATTTGGACGAGTTTACTTTATTTACAAGTATCCAGTAATTGCTAATTCGATTTGGAAATAGATCGTGACCTGACTGATATCTCAAAAAAATTATTGGTAATATTAAAAAAGTTAGAGGGAAAGTAACGGCTGTCACAACAGATGATCGTAGAGCTAGTGGGGTTAGCAGCCAACCCTGCTGCTAACCCCATTAGCTCTACGATCATCTTTACGTTAATTAAAATATGCTAATTAAGACAGTATAGGTATACAGTGTAATAATTACGAAATAGAGTACATCCAGTCAAGTAGGAAATAAATGCGTTCAAAGAATTTGTAAATTAGTAATAAATATAAGTATGTTGCGTTGCTTTATGGCTTCTCAGAACTTGTCGCAGCTCTAATATGTTTTATTTTTCTGATATGTGCAGGAGCACACACGAAATAAAACAGACTCACTTCTATAAATAATTCATAATTAATTAAAATTTTAATCATCACGACTCCATACTTACACTTTCTAGGATAACTAATGTGTACATATACGTATGTACACTGATCCCCAACTAAACGCGAATGACAATTCATTAAATTTTTTGAAATTTTCTTGAATTATCATCATAACTTATAAATCTAGTAACTTTAAATAGGAATGTATTGCTTAGAAGTTCACTATAGTGTAAACAGAGCTCCAGCGTTCTTTAGAGCAACGTCGGTCGCGTGATTGTTTCGATTATGATGAAGACCAGTGTACGTCTAGCATATAATATGTCTCACCTTTATATAGGACCTTGTTGAATGTACTCGTGATGATTCTCAGTTCTGGGTTCGGCGTATCTCCTATCTGAAAACAACCGTGACAGGAAAACATTAGATATATGACACTTTCTCACTCTTCTAATCTTTTAAATCTACCCGTCTGCCGACCGAACCTCGATATGACCAACCCCGTTGCCATCATATACATACATAAACATCACGGTATGGTATAACGTGCGCACTATTAGAACGAACTATATTTATATACACCTACGTATATCCGTACTATTCGCTGAGGTGTATAGCGTGACTAAAATCACTTGCGGTACACCGTTTACGTCTCACACGCCATTACGTTCGTGATACTTTAAACCCGGCGACCGGAATTACGAGTTATTTATTATTATTCTTATTAAAAAGGAACGCCTAATGTACTGAACTTTTCCGTTATTGTGGCGATATGGTAGAATAGAAGTCATTTGCAATGATATAATGACTCGAGTGGAATTTGAATGAATGTGGGTGTCTCGTGTTTGAAGATATTTAATCACACATTTAGACGAATCGTCACCGCCACCGAGTTGATATCGAACAAAGACACTTTTATTAATGGTGGACGCGCCGGTGCGATTATACCCATATTATATACATATTTGCAGTCTCAGGTTTGGTGTTAAAGGTTTTATTATTTTGAAAGTCTATGACTAATTCTTTATCTACGGCTTCCAACTATCTAACATATAATAGTTTCCGAATATAAATCATATATTGCAGATCACGGTAAAGAAATAATACAAATCATTGCTTTACAAGTGTATTAAGTTTGATATGAATTTGCTTGTACTTGACTTCGTCCTTAATAACAATAGTTTCTAGTTGGATTACCCGAAAAAGCTAATGATTTAATATAGCATGAAAGATTGAGGGCAACATATAAGAAAATGTACAATTGTTGTAATTCAGTTGGTTATGTTACTAGTTCTTAGTAATGAAATTGATAATGTTGTAAGAGGTATACTGAATTTCATTAATTGTAGTCCATACAATTCAGTTGGATAATAACTAACGTCTGCTCTGCTTTCCACAAAGACTAAAGGTATACGTTCGCTACATAGAATTGCATAAATTAAATTCATTAAATGGTTGCGACGCGGTAGTAACATATCCCAACTAGACAAATTAAGCTCGCAATTCGGACTAGAAACGATCCAAAAACAACGCTGGAAATAAAGGAAAATACCGGAAAATCTTCATATCCTGTTCTCCTTTTCCGACTCATGAGCTGAAGGTGGATCTATGCAACCGAACATGCAACCCGTACACACACGGTTGCTTCGCAATATGCTAATCTCCCGTGACATTACCAGCGCCCTCTTGAACGTATCCGTCCGTTTAAGGACGGTTAACAGGGTTTTAAGTTAGCCGCAGTTAAGGGACATGGCCGCACAATGTCCTCGGGAGCACGGTAAAATCGTAGTGTTCGGTTGATACTGTTTTGGAAATTTTTGGAGATTAATAAACCCCGAAACTATAGTGCCGGCGTGACCAGCCTGGCCTCGGGATAACTAAGACCGGGTTGCCAATTATCATATTGTACGGTATTAGTTGCTAATCTCCGACTGAGAATACGGAAAGCTGATAGTATTGCTTTCAGACTAGGAAATTTAATGAAGTATTATTAATTGCTTTAAGAATAATTTCGTAGTTAAATATCCAGCGTACTAAATGTGACGATACAGACGTATATAGAATATCTGACTGTGTTGGTGAATATATCCAAATAACTGTTATCAACTGTAACACACAATGCAGCCTATTAGTATTGAAAGATAAATTTTATGGCGAACAGATTAGAATGTTGTTCATATTCAAAAAAGCAAAAAGTATTCAAGCTTTTACTAGTATATTCGTCTAAAGTACAGAATCTATAAAGAACTGGTAACCATTCCTGGGATAAGTCTCAAACAGGGAGGACAATTTATAAGAACGATCTTAAATGGACTTATTTTGGTAATGGCATGTGTAGGTATTGAGAACGTATTAGGCTCAAATACTGTTTGCTACGACATTCTCAAAGTAATTAGCAGTTTTGTTGATCTACATTAACTTTTGACTAATAATATAAATGTATAGAAGATAGGTCGAGCCTGTTTCTTGTCTGACATAATTTTATGTTATTAATGGATGCTGCGTTATTCTGAATGGGAAATATTAGTCCAATATACTAAAATCTAACAAATTTTCGATAGATATAATAGAAGATTTAATTGTAGCAGATATCAATAAATAATAAAAAAGATTTTGTTCGAACAGAACATGAAAATTTAAACAAACATTGTAGTGTAATTTAAAAGTAGATTATGATGAGCAGTAATAAATAAACGTCTAGAGTTTTCTAAATTTGTTTGCGTTGTTAACGATTCGAATATATTAGTGGAAGTCGCGAAGTTGACTCACATTTAAAAAAACACGTAGGTACTGAAAGAAGAAAAATAGTACCTATAATATTGAAACTGCCAGTTTAAGGAAAAATACTTACTTCTGAAAATAGATAACCTGTGGATATAGAAAATAAAAGAAAGACATCAAGTACTCATCAACAATTGTCTTGAATTGTGGTCACTTTTTGATGAATCAGTTAGCCATCTGTTTTCAAGAACTATGAATACAAATATGTGGGTGTTTGTGATTGCAACATTAGTGTAACCTTAATTTGTATAATGTGAACAAAATAAATCTTTCCTGTATATGGAACTAAATAATTACAGAGATGTTTACCGTGTCTGCCCTTTTTTTCTTCTGAAACTAACTACTGATTTTTGCTTTGTTATATACTCTGTTAATATTATGAGGAACGGGTCGGTGGCCGCAGTGGTTAGGCGGCTGAATATCGTTGTGACAGGACGATAGGAGCCGGGTTTCAATGCTGTGGAGGGACGGTGACATTTTTTCAGAGGGTTGAAATGCGGATCGACTTACCAATCGCTGTTGGGAGAAAAGCGCGGCATTATAAAAGGCGATATGATGCTGTCACAAAGCCATTTAAACACAATTTACACACACAAAACTACACCGCAAGAGTTGCATGATAGCCAGACAAGTAATACAGCTTACGGAGTCACCGCAACTAAGCACCCACCACACATAAAAACAAACTTCAGATTATACAGGGTGTCCCGCAAAGATTGCATAATAATGCACTGGCGTGTTCTTTGGTCAAAAAGAAACAAAAAAGTCCAAATAAACATATATTCGCATATGCATAATTTTCGAGACAAACACTGATTTTGTACCACAAGATATGTAAGTACAGACTTAAGTAAATTGTAAAATCCAAACATTAAGTAGGCTTTTTTGACGTATCTTAATTAGACGTTTTTTAGATTTGTTATCATGGCTCCGGTTACATATCCTACAGAAGAGTTAGTACATATGGTTTTTGTTTATGGTTTAGCCGATGGAAATTTGTTGCTAGCATCGCGTTTGTATGCAGAACGATATCCTAACAGAAATTTGCCGCACCACTAAATGTTTGCAAAAGTTTTCTAGCGTTTGCGAGAGACTGAAAGCGTAAAATTGAAAGAAACCAGGGACAGAGCAAATGTTAGACCTGTGCGATTTGATGAAGCAATTTTGGCGAGAGTTGAAGAAGATCCAACAACCAGCACAAGATGAATTTCCGCTATGGAAAATACGAGCAAAAACACTGTTTGGCGAATTCTTAAAAAGCAGTCTTTACACCTCTTTCATTACCAACAAGTGCAAGCTTATAGCGAAGGAGACAGTGAAAACAGAGAAGCTTTTTGTAGTTGGCCTATACTTCATGAACAAGTGAACGTTTATTTCCCGGCGAATGTCGTATTTGCCGACGAAGCCACTTTTACGTGAACCGCCACAATGCGAACATATAGAGTGATGAAAATCGTCATGGAATAGTTGAAAAACATCATCAAAGACGCTTTTCTCTCAACGTTTGGGCTGGGGATATAGGAGATCAAGTACTAGGACTCAGCTTTCTTCCAAACAGGGTAACAGGAGATCCATACCTTCAATTCTTATGAAACGAATTGGAATATTAGATGATATGCTGTTACAACAAACTGTTTACCCTGAACCAATTCATGACCTAAATGATTTAAGAAATAATATTAACTATGCTTTTAAACAAGTCAGGCAAGTTCAGGGAATTGTTGAACGAATACGAAGCTCTTTTAGGGGAAGAATTCGTGCATTTGTCGAAGAAAATGGTAGACACATTGAACATATTTTGTAACAGTTTATTTTAGTTTTTAGTTTATTGGTTTTGTCGTGAACATTTTTTTAAACAGTGCTTATCTCGAAAACTATGCATTTGCGAATATATGGTTATTAGGACTTTTTTGTTTCTTTTTGACCAAAGAACACGCCAGTGCATTATTATGCAATCTATGCGGAACACCCTATATATGTTATATAGATTATATATGTCTTCATATTTGTAATTATTTATGAGTTATGATGAAGATAGCACATCTGCAGATACGTTTTGCTATTATCTAGTTCTAATAAGTTCTGTAGTCTGCTGTTGGATAATGATTTTAGATATTTTTAGAAAGCACGAAATACTGATATTGCTAATGCTATTGATGATCTTGAATACCTATTATCTTATGGTTACCTTATGGTAGATGATGTAATTTGTGTTTTGGGTATTTCAATGTTAACCGTTTAAATTGATATAATGCACTACCAAATTATTTTTGGTTTTATATAAGTTATCAATAAGCCTATAAGAATTGTCAGAGATTGTATAGTACATTGCTTGATTCTATGTTTGTCATTAATGTAGATATTGTGGTATCTGTACCTTATGTGCCGATAATATATGTGATCATAATGTTGTTTGTATGTGTAAATGTAGTAAGCGCACTGATAACTGGCTTATGTATAAAAAATTAAAAACTACACACTTGAATGTTGCTTGAAATTCATATATAAATTAAACAATCCCCGTAAACTTTGATCAATCCTAATATCTTAAATATTCTTTTGATACGGTAACTCCTAATGATCTAGCAGATGTAAACAAAATCAATTACCACTTTCAATCACACCAACCTACTAGTAGTAATTATGATGCTAAAATTAATTTTTACAGCAATCATCATCTTCATTTTGATGTTTCATTCCACCTAACACCGATTACTCTACAAAAGATTCACTTCATCTTAAATAATTTACAAAGTAATGTGTATAGCTGCCATACGATATTGTAACTCTTTTATAGATACATATGTCTTTCATATTATCAATTTTTCCGTTGAAGAGTCCTATTTTCCTAGTTAACGAAAAAGTGCTTTAACAGTTTCTTTGGGTAACATAGCAAATCCAAGTACCTTTACGGATTTATTTATAGTTTCTAAGATGTTTCAAACAATACTCTATAATCAAATCTGCAATTGTTTTACTCTACAAAGTTACTTAGCGGATTGTCAAAAAGGGTTTTGGTACCACTACTAGTATCGCTAATGTTATTAATGATGTTACTGCATCCTTGGACAAACGACTGAATGAGGTGTTAATACTTTTGAACTTTTCGAGGGCGTTTGATACAGTCTGTTACATTTTACTTCTTGTTAAACTTAAATATTACGGTTTTAATCAAATCAGTCTGGTGTTAGTAGGCTTCTATTTAACCGTTAGAACAGTAACCATCAAATACAATAATTACGTTTTGAATATCTACCCTTATTCCAGCCAGTTGGCAAGGTTGGAGGTACTGCCGTCGGGTGTTAAATGAACACACATTGGTATAGCTGATACCGTTCTAGCTTGGACAATTCATGGATAGTCAGTCCCGCTAGATAGCTCGATCTGGTATCAGTATAGTGGCGATTCCATATACGGCTTACCATGTAACAATATAAAAATCCAAAAATTGCGTGTAATAGGCGCCCATGGTATACTATTGGAATCGCCCTGCAAATGAGTGAAACAAACAATACAGCAATCACGTATTTGAAATGGACTTGGTGGCTTCGGCCTTTTCGGTCTCGTCAGCGTTCCTCCAAATGCAAGTTCTAATATTATCGCAATTCCAACAATATACCATGAGCGCCTATTATAGGCATTTTTGGATTTTTTATATTGTGGCACTTCTCGGTATTTTCAATTCTTACATCATAACGAGCCATATATGAAATCGCCACTAAAGTGCTATCAGATCGAGCCATCTAGCGGGACTGACCATCCATGATTGTCCTAGCTAGAAAGGTATCTGCTGTATCGATTTTCATGATTCAATGATGATAAATCTCGATGATGTTTGTTTTTTTCGTCGATGTCGTGAAAAATCTGCGCAATTGCCATTTAATAATCACATCGATAATTTATTTAAAAAGTCTTATACGTCTTTGAAGTTATTACATGCAAGTATTCTGTATTAAACTTCACTTTAAGAAAACAACGCAGTTCAGAGAAATATAGCGATGTTAGATATTCACAGTTAGGTTGTTTCAGAGGTTATTTCCTTCTGATTTTGATTTATCAAATAAATTCATAAGTATATTATAGCTAGATTTATAGTTTTACATCAATTTAATAAAGCCAATGATAAAAATGTAAACATCGACCAAAGGTGTTCACTATATCAACCAAAATCTTCTACTACTTCTTTGAAAAATTTTTGTTGCCGTTCACCCGTTCCATCTAAGTCATTAAAATGAATACGTATTGAACATCCATTCAAATTATTTATGTACTTATTTAACGAAGCACAAGAGGATTGGAAATGCAGACGCGTTTTTTGCCTACGGTCTCAGTTAACAATGTACGCCGTTTCTACGCGTACTTTCTGAAAATACAAATAATTACCGGTATCGGTTTCCAAAACACGGATTTTAATTATCACCGTTTTAACGAGCATTGGAGAACGAAAAGATATATACTCGAACGAGGCGATAAAAGAAAATCAAGCCGACCGTCGGAATTTTTTACTGTCTTCTAATTAATTGGATTTATTTATTTCGCCTTGTCTCGAGGCGTCGGTATTATTGTTTGTACCTATTCAAGGAAGATAAAGAAGGACGCCGATACAGATAAGAGCAGAAACGGAGGATGTTGAACAAAATTAAACGAACTCTCAATCAAAACGATTTATGTCTTTCTGCTCCGCTAACGGCAAGGGACGGGGCGGGAAGGTTTCAGTAAGTTTAGAATTAATTTTGCGACTTCGAATTAATTATTGCGAATAAATATTTTAAAGTGATAATTTTGTTTAATGGCAGGCGGCATCCTTGCGCCCGGAGACAAATTGCTCTCGGTTTAATTTAATTGTCACCGGCGGTGGGCTTAAAATAAGTCGATTTTGTTTTGTTTCGGGGTGTATTTCTGATGTTGCGTGGAATTTTCGGGAAATTTTGAATGTAATTAAACGAGTCGCTAAAATTTTATTTATTTTAGGAAGAAATTTGTATCGTCCTGATGCTTGAGGTTCTCTTTCTTATGAACTTAATTATAGGTTCATTTAAATTTTCAACAAAAAAACATATTATTGTAATTATTCTTGAACCATAACACGTTCAAAAATTGATTTTGTTTTAAAATGTTTGTTATACATTGGTTGTTTTTAACGCCTTAAACCAGTTAATCGAATTTCTTTATTAAAATTTTTGTCCAGGAATTATTCTTACAAGAATTATAAAGTATTTTAACTTTGAGTTAATAGATTATTTTATAAGTTATCATAGTCACAAAATATATAAAAAAAGGTCTTATCTATATGGGAACCTTATAAGTCATTCGCTTCATTTTTTCATGTCGTGAAGATTCACATCGCAGTGTTTTTAGCAAGTACACAATTCTCGTTTGAATCGTTGGAACCATACAAATCTCCGGGACCAGATGGAGTGTTTCCAAGACTGCTGCAAGAGGCAATTGGAGACATTATGGGGCCCCTATTGGAGATATTTAGGGCTAGCCATGCCTTGGGATATATCCCAAAGACTTGGAGAGATACTAGGGTTGTGTTTATTCCGAAACCTGGGAAGGACACATATACCCATCCAAAATCATTTAGACCAATTAGTCTTACATCCTTTATGTTGAAGACTATGGACAAAATTATACATCTTAATATTAAAGAGGGAGCACTTGCCAAATCCCCTCTACATCCTTTGCAGTGAGCATACCAGATGGGCAAATCAGGAGAGGCCGTCCTGCATAGTTTGGTAGGAGGACTCGAAAGGAGCCTACACCAAAAGGAGATTGCCCTTGCAGCTTTCTTAGACATAGAAGATGCATTTGATAATACATCAACACTCTCGATTAACCGATCCTTAATGGACCGGAGCATTAACCACACGACCAGCAGATGGGCGGATTGCATGCTGAAAAGCAGACTAGTCTATGCCCAAATGCTAGATAAACGCATCGCTATGAGGACCACTCGAGGGTGCCCTCACTTACTAGTACTAGTACGTACTAGAGGGAGAGTATGCAACGGTCTTCCAGGCAGAAGTATTCGCTATTGCAGCCTGCGCAGAACTGATTGCAACGGGAGGCTGCACGAAGAGAAAAATAAACATAATGACTGATAGTCAGGCCTCTATCAAGGCAGTTATGAATCCTCTTACCAGGTCAAAACTTGTTAAACACTGTAAACAGCACGTCAATAAATTGGCACAAGGCAATAAGGTATCTTTGATCTGGGTGCCCGGACATGAGGATATTAGAGGCAATATAATAGCCGATGAACTAGCCAAGGAGGGTTCTAGGAAACACTTCATAAGACCAGTACCCGTATGTGGAATCACGAGGGATTCTACTAGAAGGGCGATTTGGTCTTGGTTAGATAAAGAAAGAGTAAGGAAATGGAGGTCGACTGAGGGTCAACTCCATACTAAAGCGCGAATAGGGGACGGGGACGCTAAGTTCTCTGAAAGCCTAATTAGACGCAATAAAAAATAAGTTAAGGCCATCATTGGGTTGATAACTGGACACTGGCCCCTAAGGAAGCATATATGCAACACGGGTTGAGTGAGCGAACCCTGGTGCAGGAGATGCGAGTTACAGGAGGAGACAAGATTACATGTAATCTGCACATGTGAGGAATTGAAGGTACTCAGACAGAAACATTTCGGAAAGGATCTACTGGAGCCTTCAAGGGTACTCAAGTTTCCAGTGGGCAAGTTACTGGACTTTATAGAGGACAGTAAACTTCTCAACTGGAAATGAGGGCTTCAATAGGTATGGTACAAAGAGCACCCAGCTCAAGTGCCTGGACTATAGGTGTCCAACCCTAACTGAATAGATAGATAGATAGATAGGGCAAGCAATGTTCATTGCTGTATCTTGAAAACGCGGGGGAATGGAGGAGGTATTTATATGAAAGGCAGGGTATGGGAAATACCTAAATCTTATCGCTTTATCAGTCTATTAATTTTTCGTCCTAAAAGCGATCGAAAAGGTCACTGAAAATCAAAAGAGAGGATCAAACTAAATAAAAATCCCAATTGCAACTAATTTGTCCACCGAACCGGAGTATCTGCGCAAACGATTCTTGTGAAGCAAATTGAGGGGACCTTCACCAGGACATAGCGCTATGCGCATTTATCGATGGAAGAGATGTCTTTGACAACATGTCCTTTAAATCGATATCTAAACATGTAAATCAGAGAACGCTGTACATTTTGTAAGTATTATTACAACTATAAAATGTCTTACATTTTACTTAATTAACTATTTTACGCTGCTACAATATCGAAATTACATTTTGGTGGTCTAGTTCCACGCTCGCACGCCGCAGTTTGGAAGATTTTCGGTGGCCTTCAGACCGATATAAATGTCTGCCCGTGCTTTGGTTTTCGAGCATTGATGCACGAAGATAGTCTTAACGTCCAAGGTTACGTAGATGACGTGGTTGTCACTATAAGGGGCATGAGAAGTTAATTTTGGATAACGTTAGGTAGCTCTATATCTATTTGTGAACTGGCAGCCATAAAAATAGCAAGATCTTCGTTAAGATCAGGCACCCCTCAATGTTTGTCGACTTGTTGACAAATTTTTAATGTTTCGTAAATGGTTGAGAGACAAACTCCTTAAAGATGTCACATGTTGTGTGGCACCTTCATGTTGTCATTTTGTTGTATTTTCTTCCAGTTTTTTTGTCATGTCCTTTTCTCTTTTGTTACAACTATAATAGCTCAAATTGCAATTTATTTTAGTGAGAATCTGCAGTAGAGTTCTCTTGTGGGATGTGATTCAAATAGATAATTTAAATAGCTTCAATAAGGAATTTAATCAACTACGGACTTTGAGCGCTTTTGGCAGCGACATTGGAAACTATACTCTTAGAGGCAACTATCTCCGAGAAACACGCTATGTGTTGGGCGAATGCTGATTAATTCTAGGTAAAGGCGAATGTTGAGTGGGGTAGATGTAGCAGAGCGTTTGAAGGAGAATGAGCCAATGTTCATCACTCAAGACAATCTATTCAAATTGTAGGATCAAATAATCTAAATGAGTTAAATTAGTATGATTTATACAATTTATATAAAACAATTTTAGAAATGTAGTCATAGTTAAGTTAGTTAACGTTAATGTCGGCCGTTCATTTTGTTGGTTATCGCCTGTAGAAAGCCTGCAGAATATGTAAATCAATTTATATGCATAATCTAGAGATAGGTTATGAAACTAACCTAATGAATTACAAGCAATAATTACTGGTAGAGTTATCTGTGATAGGTAGAGTACTACAAGACACGATTTAGGTGTTGAGTTTCTTGGCAAATCAACAAGTCGTGAATTTTGTAAAATGAATCTTCAAATGTTCGGTTCATAAATTAAATCTTTGCCCAAAAAATCTAAATGCTTACATGAGTTAAAACCTGTGAAAGGGTTATCATAAACATTGATCAAAATTGTTTAGAATATTCCCTATAGCAACAAATGCTCCTATACAGCTTGAAAGCACATATTCTTGGGGTCTTCTGCAATATATTAAACCATTTCCTCGGGAGGCTTAATAACAAATATACAATTGTTGTGATTTGTGTTTCTATTAATATTTTATGGAATTGTTGTATGTAAGTACATATATTTATTATATAATGATATTACTTTGTATGTGTATATCAAAGAATAATTCAGTATATTCTAAGAAAAAAGCAAATAAGATGCACTTGTTAATTTTCAGTTTAATCTCATTTTTATCTTCTTCAATACCATACAACATTCAGTATATAAGCATAAAGTATAAAAATGACCGGTGGACTTCTAAATTTTATTTATTGAATTTTACTGTAGTGATAGAGCGGGAGAGAGAGAGAGAAACCTGGCAATACCGCATCGCAATTATTTGGATCTCGTGGCAGTGCAGTAATTAAATATCTAACGCCGCATAATAAATTATTGTAGACAAATGTTTATTTGGGACATTTGGTTTTTATGGTTTGGCATTTAGGACATTTAAACGGTCATCCGGACGGCCCTTAGTCTATTTTATGCAGTGGCCGTTTGCCTGGTCTGTCCGGTATATTACTACGGCAGTTCAGTGTTTCAGTCTCCCTACACTACACCCCACACATCCAAAATTCCTTCCCTTTAATAACTTTCCGTTGTTGCTGTTCCTGTTGCTGTATTGTTGTTCTTATTTTTCCCTCTACTATTATTGTTGTCAACATGAATGAAACGGGTGAATAAGTACGGCAGAATGAACGAATGCACTAACGGTAAAGGGAGATAAAGGAAGAAACAATTTTATCGTTAGTATTTTTTTCCTGGCTTTCGTTGATGTTGTGTGTCCTCCCATTATTGTGACTTTTCTCCTTTAGCTTACGTAGCAGCTTACTACGAGTCTTTTATTAAGAAGACCGTAAGTCATCGGGTTAACTTCGTCGAGTTAATTTCAACCATTAACGGCTTTCTTATTGCGTCTGCTTTGTTAATTCAGTAACGGAAAACATGTGCTAGATTAGAGTTATTTAACAAGGATTATTCAGCAACTGTGAAAGTCGTAGTCCTATAAGAAAGGGTATATAATAAATATCCGAACTTCAACCAAATAATACACATTATGCAAACAATGTTTTTATTAACGTAAAGTAAAAAATTAGAACGAATCAGATCAGATGAATACCGTAGAAATAATTCTATTTTAGTAAGCACTTTGTATTGTTACGTAACAAATAAAACTTTTTTTAAAGAACTGCTTGCGTTTATCGTCGTAATACACATTAGTTGGTGTTAACGACTAGATTGGTAACATTAATATTCAGTTATGATTACTGCACAGAAAACACAAAGAATTAAAGGAATTCCTTTTCTGAATGGTTTTAAGTACACAATGGTTTAGGGTTTGGAGAATTAGACTGTTCGATTAAACTTTTCTTGGTTTTTGATGGCTATGTTTCATATTGTAGTTCCTGTTCATATGAAATATTCAATGCTTTGGAGATACGTATTATTAACTTGATTAGTTATTAATATATACAACATCGAAACCAGTTGAGCAATAAAGAATCGACGAACGCAAATATTTGCTACTAATCTAGCTTGGGCAGTAGCCACTTCATTGCACTCAGTCTGAGTTTGGTTTTGAATGTAAGGAAATGCTAGTACACTGTAGCATCTCTTCTGAATTTTGTCGGGCTGTATGCGTGCACATGGTGCCTGCTTCTTCGAGATTTGAAACTCAGATTGAGATTTTTTCGGCAAATGTAAAATATCTGCTTCATCCTAGATCAAATTCCCTCTTATTTAAGTTAACAGTTGCAAAGTGTTAGCTGCTCAAACGTATGAAACAACCTTTTAACATTTATTTGTGGTGCAACGCAGCTGCCAATTTCTTTTAGAAAAAGATACATTCTACATTAAATTTGCTATTTCGATTATTCCAGCTGGGATTTTTTTAGCTTACGTATTATGAAATCAGCAGCCTAGTAACTATCCGCTGACTATTTTTAAAGCCCGGCATAAATTGGAATTAGCAGGTAGCGCTGGAAAATTAATTGTCATACAATACTGTTATACATTGCCGGCGTACATTGTTACATAATCTCATGGGTTCTAACAATAACAACAGGAAATTCCTTCCTATTTTATCGTATAACAATGGAACAACAAAGAAAAAATGAAAATGGATAAAAAAGAACAAATAAACATATGTATATGTATAAATATAAAAGCGAATTGAACAATAAAAACTTGACAAAGAGAAGAAAGGAGCAACGGAAACACCAGTCCTGGTATAATGAACTTCTATAATTAATACGTTGTACTCAAAAATGCAATCAGCTACAACTTTCGCGTTTATGCAAATTGCACAAGCATGAAGTAATCTACGGTCAAACTCAGGAATTTGTAAATTCATATCTTTATATTATGTATGTATATAAATTTTATTTATGAATAAATTTAAAGTAAAGTTGCAAGCTTACAGTTGCCTACTTAATTTATTAATTGAATCTATGCAGAGATGGTGCTATAAGTTTAAATATTTAGATTTATTTACTTAAGGTTAGGTGGTCGGTAAGGGATTTCGGGAAATTTTATCCATATATTCCTCATAGTAAAAATTGCAAAAACAACTTAGGGTTTAGCAATAATGCAAACCTTACCTTAAATATAGATTTTTATTACTTCTTCTAAGTTAAAAATATCTCAGTAACTTGGCAATATCGTGATAGTTGCTATTGCATTAAATTACAACTTAAATTGAAAATTAAAATTATTTAATACAGTTACTTTAATTCAAGTGTGTTTGTGCGTTTTTGTGTGTGAGTTCAATTTCTTGCCGAAGTTGGTAGTCTATCTGGAAAAACCCGAGTATTTATTTCCGAGTTTATTATTATTTCCGACGTTTTCTACCAATTCAGGGTGCCAGAAAAAGGAGCGTTAAATTTCGCCTTTCTTATATATTAACCGATTATTATTAGTGTAAATTTTTACAAACCTATTTATACAGTCTGTCTCAAAGTAAACAGGACTCTGTCAATAGAGACGTTTCTGGTGGCGTCACCTATATGTGGCTAGAGTCGTTGGAATGGTACATCCTTTGCCGATTTCTAGTAAAAATTTCATGAGAGTTGGTGCACTGGAAGCGGTGTTATAGCATCTCAAATGTCAGTATATTTTTGTCAGCAGTGCAAAAATGAGCATCGAACAAAGAGCCAATATTAAGTTTTGTTTCAATCTCGGGAAAACGTTTACCGAAACGTTTCAATTGATGCAACAATTTTATGGTGATGATTGATTATCCAGTGGCACAGTTCATGAGTGGTATACGCGCTTTAAAAACGATCGTGAATATATCAATGGCCGACCTCCATGTCGGCCAGCCGAAATTCGTGGCGCACAAGTTGACTGACGACCAAAAATTGCTCAGAATCCAACATTGAAAGAACATCGTTAAAGAGGCCAAACAGGACGAAAACTTGCTTTACAATATTGTTACTGGTGACGAGACGTGAAATCGTGACCAATACGATCCGGAAACAAAGCGTCAAAGTTTCGAATTGAGGCCAAAAAACGAGCCGGCAATCAAAAAATCTAGGTTTGAGAAGTGAAAAGTGAAGACAATGCTCATTTGTTTGTTTCATTTGTCAAGCAATGGGTGTTTTGAAGTGGTTGTTGTATCACCAGAATATCGTGAGGAAGGGACTTGGTTATAATGCTGACGTTCCGACAATCCAAAACCATTCCTCCATGCGTGTACCTGTTCGGAACATTCCCAGAGCCATCCCGGCCAAAAAGCCGAAAATTCTTATTTGAAATGCCATTATGTCGTGCAAATCAGTGTATCGAAGTGGAAGGGGATTATTTTGAATAAAATAAGTGAATTTTGCAGAAAAAACCATTTTTTGTTATTATTTTAAAAAAGTTTTGTTTACTTTGAGACTCAGTTTTTGTTCTAATTGTTACATAAATTTAATTAGATTACCTGTTTTAATACATGCAATTCCAAATTGAGTATTTGGGAGTCCTTTGTGCTTGTCGCTGGTTGCAAATAATTTATGACTACAGATAATCATCACCCCCCATATTAGAGACTAGTGAGCGAAATTTCCAAACATCGGTCATGAGATATGAGAAATATTGCTTTCCATGCAATGATCAGAAAACACAACGACGAAATGATACTATGCACAAAAATTAATAAAATACAATGAAGGCAGATAATGTCGTATAGTAAAGTACAAATTTATCAAGGTTACTCGTGATTTCGTATTATTTATTTGATAGTCATTAGAATCTGTATTCCAAATCGTTGGACATTACTGTTACTAAATAAATTTAAACCATCTATCAGGATAAAGAAGAAATAATACAAGACCTTATATCCAGTTAGAAAAAGTTGAGTTTTTCTGATACTTGCTTACAAACGCTTCAAATTTTCTGGAATTTAGTTTGGCGCTTTCATTGGGAACTGGTGCATTCTCTGCTGATATCATCATCTTTCTTTTGCACTGTGACGAAAGCATTCAAATAAAATGCTTTCGAAGTCTTGATAGTTCTACTCTTCATCGTTCTTACTCTTTCCGCTATCGTTCGATATTTAAGAATACTAGATCTGCTACTAGTTTATCTTTCCACAAATTCCTAACGTTTCCTTAATCAGAAAGGACAGTTTGTTGCCGTGCGCCTTTCTTATGTATCATTCAATTGTCAATTGTTACAAATTGGTTAAAATTGTTACTGCTTGTATAGGTTGTTGTATAGGTGCGCTCAAAATATCCATACACACTGAGGAAAATTCTTCGTTGACCTCAAACTTTTCAGGATAAGCTTCATTAAACCTATTGGATTGATGTTGCGAGATTTTGTTTATACATCTCTGCACGTAAAGTGTATAAATTTGTTGCAAAAATTAAATCAATTTACCTTGATTTTGAATATATTTTCCCTCTTCTATGTTCTCGCCGTCGTTTGGAAATTTAAATACTGAGGAAGGTGTAAGAAACACATGTTCATTACAGAACACAAATTTGTCTGGCTGAAACTATTTAACACAATTTGAATATATAATAATTGTGTTAAATTTGGATTATGCTAATCTCCTTGATACTGCCAACGTAAGCTTTTACGAAGTTATATGGGTTATTAAAAATTTAATTTTGTAATGAAATCACTGCATGTGAATGTCCTATATACTCCGAACAAAATAACCTAGAAGTATAATTTTAGAGATATTCATGTCGTTTGTCACAATAGTGTAACATTTTTGTAATATAACAAAACCTGTAAATAAAGACAAAATTGAAGAGAAAAGGGCATTTTTGTGTAGTAAAAATTATCAATATCTGAGATATTTCCATTTTTTTTAAGACTGGTAGAAATGATTTAATTATAAGGCGGGTCTATAGTCACAGTGGTTAGCGACTGCATAGTGATATGAGATCTGGGGAGACGGGGTTGAATTCTTCGAGGGGACGAGAAGCCCTTGAAGACACATTTACATACGCTAATTACACAGCAAGGATTGCAGCGATAGCTAGGTATAAGTAATATGGCTTAAGTAGCTGCTGCAACTAGCCACCACTACAGAAAAAAGAAACAATAGAAAAATGGCAGTAAAACAGTTTGATATTGAAAAATACCAAATCAACAAGAAAGTAAATTGAGTAAATTTCTCCATAATAAATGTGATGCAATTACGTAATCTCCAGTTATTTCTTTCCAAAAGTTCCATCTACTTTCACCGTGCTTTGTTATAATGCAAGCGTTTTGTTGTGAGGAGTAGACGATGAAATTACGCTCATTGACTGTTCCATTCTTATGGAATATCCCATCATCTCCAAAAAAGATAAAACCAAGGCAATGTCCCTGATTAAGAATTGCCTGAACCTATTCGCAAAAAGTATTAGAGAGGCAAGATTAATCTACATAGGTATCAAAATAATATTAAAATGCAAAGATTATGAATATTTAAGCGCATTTATCGTGATGAGACATGAGAAGAAGAGTGACGCAAACACAGTATCGCGGCCACAGCAATACCAATATGTCAGGAAATTAACTGTTAGCCACTTTACCGAGAAGTTTATCAGGCGATCTACAGGAAACGCGATTAGAACATTTTTGTTTATAGCAATTCAGTATATGTAGTGCTTCGACCTGTATATATCGACACATACATTGCGATAGTGTGTGCGTGTACTGGATTGCAGTTTTTTATAAAGAGCTTTATAAATATCAATCTAGTTACGAAAAGGTAGTTTTAGTGGTGATATTAGTATGACAGCTAACACTCAAATGCTCGTACAAGGTATACTAACCCTGTGGAAAAAGCGCATTTTTCAAACGAAAAAATCACCAAATCTCGACACGTTTCTCCGATATCCATTAATTATCTCGACCGGAAATGTATGTGTAACCAATAAAAGACACGCCAAAAACTGTCATTTTTTAAATACCACAATTAATAATCGTCTGGACAGAAATGAATGCCGCTGAAAACCTCCATTACCGCCACCAGTCACCCCTCCTGATGGACATGTGGATATTATGTATTTACGTGTACGTCGTACATAGCAAACATACGTAGCTTAACCGTACTGTGGGTGTATTTTGGAGTTTAGATAGGTTATGTATGTTAAACAGTGACTCTGGTGCGAATTAACTACTAACGTTAACCAGGATTGCTATTGAATTCGTATGAATCGTGTGATAAAATATAAATTATAAATTAATTAAACATGAAATTCATTAATATAAATAACATTAAAGCTTAATGCCGCACGATTATCTGTAGCTAATAAATTTAATCACTCAAGTTATTCCCACTCCTGTTTATTTATAATTTAGTTGTTTACAGAATCTTCTTTCTGACACGTGTTAGTATTTGATGCATTATTCTTGCTTATTTCTATTTCCGCCTTTACATCTTTAATCATTTTTTTCACTTTACTCGCTGGTTTATTTTTCAAATTGTGTAATCGTTCTCGAAGTTTTTGCAATTTTTCATCCACACAGTTCATTATATCCTGTACGTTTTCGGTGGATTTATCCATGCTGTCAATGGATGTTCGTCCTAGTATAGCATTTTCACGTTCGTGTAGAATATGTTTCATAATTTGCACGTCTTGCTTTGCGTTCTTGAGGAAAGCTTCACTGACGTCCATTCTTTTGCGTAAATACTCCAGATATTTTGGAGTTATGCGTTCAGGTTTCTCGTCTAACATTACTTGTATGGATGCTGTCTTCTGTGCTGGTCTGTCGTTTGTATTTTTCATTTTGTTCTTGATTGGGTCTTTTTCTATTTTGTAATGGAGGATGGATGAAAGTTATTTGATTGTTGATGTTTGATGACAGACTGGATGTCACATTTTTTTCGTATGTCAAATTCTAAAATCTATCATTTTTAGACACTGTATGATTTCTTTCTTTCTTTAGTTAGTACTATCGTAATGTGCTGTGTACATGTTGAACCTCAGATGGTCTGTGCTTCTCATTGCTTATCTTCGCTGCTCTTCTTAGCAATGGATACACATAGGATGTAAGAATCAACAATAGCCACATATCGTATACTCGTATATCCATACATCGCTGGAATAACTGACAGTTTATAGAAAAAGTTAGATAAGAAGTATATTACAACACGGTTCAACACTGTACAGCAGTTGCTCTCGCTGAATAAAGATCAACTGCCTCAGTTACACACCAAAGTCATATACGAACTTGTATGCAATAATTGTGGAAAAAGTTATATCGGACAGACAGGAAGCAGGATTCATTAAGGAACAATGACGGGATACCTAACATGGATATGTGGAAAGATCTGCAGTAGCTGAAGACCTATTTCAAGATGGGGACCATTGCATTAATTATGGCAAGGTTAAAGTCTTAGCTAAAACTACGCAGTACTATCAGAGGTTGACACGAGAATCATTGGAAATTATAAAGGATCCAGTAACATCAACCGAGAATGGTACAAACTGAGCAATAACTGGCAAATAACTTTACAAGATCGTCGACGTAACCATAACACCGAAACGGAGGCAGCTCATCGACACAGATTAAATTCATACAGATACGAAACTCTCTCCCTATGCGCCTGCGTCAGGTTGCCATTTCGTAAATGGTGTTATCAAACTTCGAAACACGTGCGTTTGTTTTTGTGTTAGTATCCTTCTTATATTTTTAAAATTCGGTGAAATATCCTTTTAAAAACATTTACTTTTGTGTAGTGTCAGATAGTAGCAGTGTAGTATAATTACAAGTAATAGACATTTTAATTATTGTGTATAATAACGTGGCAGTTTTAGGAAGTTTTAAACAGAAAGAAGGCGAAGGTCGGGCGAAAAAGCGTACAGAAGAGCTAGTTAATAATGTAAGAGAAATTATAAATAATGCACCAAGAACTTCACAACAAGTGGGTGTACCAATTGGCACATGTCATACAATTTTGAAAAATGACTTACATTTATTTTCATATCGCATGACCTGTTATCAAGAAATCAAGGAAATCGACTATCCCAGAAGAATAACGTTTAGTCAGTGGTTCTTAAATAATTTTGATAATGACCTTCTTGACAAAACCTTTTTTTCTGATGAGTCATGATTTTATCTGAATGGATATGTTAACTCACAAAATATGACCATGAACCACATAATTGTTTTGTTGAAACCACACTTCATCCGCAGAAAATTGGTGTATGGTGTGCGATTAGTCGAAAGAGAATTATTGGCCCTAATTTTTTTAGTGGAACCTTAACAGGAGAAAGGTATCGACAAGAAATTATTATGCCATTTATCGAACAGCTTGACGATGAAGAAATAACACAGGGTTGCTTTCAACAACACGGAGCTAGAGCACACACAGCAGGTGAAACAATTAATATGCTGCAGCAATTGTATCATTTATTATAATTATTGTGAATTTTATATTCCAACCTCAGCATCAATATTTTAGTAATTTCTTGTATTGCAAACTATATATGTACTTCAGATTGTATATGTATTCAGATTCATTCAGTAAATAATAAAGTAATAATTCTCTCTCAATTGCATTTTACAAACTAATAGTTAATTCTCTTTTAATTATATATTACCAAACAACAGTTTCTGCATTAAGAAGTAACTAGTATATAAACACATTATTTTCTCTTCAAATTTAGCGGGTTCGTAACACCACTTTCAAAATGGAGAATTGCCGTGACAATGGGGCTCAAGGTCACGAAATTTGGTCCCAAGAGATCAAAGGTGCCGACTGAGAGATTCGTATCTGTATTAATTTCATCTGTGTCATTGAACTGTAACGAATCAGCGAAGCGAAGAAGAAATAAGGTCTTTAGAAACCTTCTGAAGAAGCTGACGGCATAATCAACGAAACGTCAAGTAAAAATCTACGCTCAAAAATTGAGCTAGTTTTCATCTATCTAGCTTTGTGAATAATTGTCAATCCATTCAAATATAAAGAGCACGCTTTCCTACAGAGACCATTTTATAAAATTGGACTTCGATCAGCAGATAGTTATAGAAGGATTACTGAACATTATAGTAGGCATAGATTTATTGGATTGGGTTTATTGTACTGTATAACTGCAGATATTCTTTTAAAAGAACATTGGTGAAAAAAGTAGAATGAAGTTTTAGTAATTCAATACCTCCGTTCAAAATGTGCATATACAATGTTGTTCAAAGTCACCACCCGAAATAACGTCAATGGTTGTCTTCACCCAAATTTTGTAGTGGGATTTCACTTCTTCACTTATAATTTCATGCATGTGTAATGTGTTAAAATGTTACATTTTTCAATTAAATAATCTATATTGAACATGTTTAGTAACTCCAAGATCTTTTGCAACTGCCTTAACCCCAACTGCTACTACATATCACAAGCTATTGACATAGAAATGAATGAGGGGAGACATTCTAGATAATTATAAAAATAAACTGATGCTTTCGAAGAAGAAAGCGATGGTATAAGATAACAATATTCACTACTTTAGTAGATTGATCAATACACTTATGAGTATACTTGATTTGGATTTTTTAAATTGGATTGCAACTTCGCTAGCAATATGAATTTTTGTTGAAATTTCAAATACAGAAAGCTACATACTGGATTGTAATCAACTACTTTTCTTGGAAAAAGTGAGTCTTCTCAAGAAATGTAATGTATACGCAGATATAGAAACCACTTTTTTTCTGTGTACATTTAGAAAAGCTGGATGATTTATTATTGGGTTTTGACCTCGTCATAGCAGAGTAATACATATACAACGCAAAAAATAAATTAAAAACAAGAATGAAATAAATGCAGAAGAAAGTAGGTGCAGCGAAGCGGATCACTGCCTATCGAAGCGAAATGTATACATATACATAGGTTGGTCGCATCTCTTATCTTTCCACTGACTATAATTTGCTTACAATAACAGATATTCGATTAAGACAAATTTTGTGGCCCGTGTCGGAAAAATGTCTAACTCAACCGGAGTGTTCTGAAGAGTGGAACGTAGATGCTCTTTGATCTTAGTTTGAATTGAGCATCCGAATGGTCAAAACGTTTTTGCTATTGAAAGGCTATCAAGTATGATCAATTTTAATTGAAAATATTAGACGATTTAATGAAAATTATTCAGGATAAATGAAAAACGGTGATACACAGTACAATCTTCAGATTACAAATAAATATAGCGTCATTTTAAATTCCATCGTGTATGTTATATCTATAGATGTGACCCCTACATTTATTCGCTTTAGAAACATTTTCCCTTTTCTATTTTAAAACGAAATAAAAAAAGAAAACCGTATTCAAGATGTATGTATGTATGTAAGAGAATAACGCGATATGAATTTCCGTTCGTGGCCTCGAAATAAATCATACGATTTCTTCCTCCCTGTACGTCTGTCTTCTTGTTCCCTTTTTGTACGTTCCTTTTGCAAAAGGAATTCCTTAAAATTATGTTTTTATATATGGGCGGACGACAAGACGGGTGGATCCCTCAAGATAAATGCATATCGACAAATATTGCCTGTGCAGAGATATGTCATAGGGAAATAAAAATAACTCACCTGAACCATAAGAGAGATGCCGACGATTCCCTGTGATTTATGTTGCGCCTCGGACATGTTGTGATACAGTTCTTTATTAAAACCGTAAAGCTGGATCTGAAACGCAATATTGCCTCATATACTAACGGTATAAAACACAGACGAGATACACATTAAAGGATGTCGAGATGCATATTTATTAATCTTTAAATATTAAATTCTTCATTAAATGTGTTCTGCATCTTACTGTTTACGATTTTTTATATGATGATCGTAAATGTATGAAAGTATCTTGAGGTACTGTGAGCTTTATCTTTATATTTATTATAGCTTTTAGCATACTTGAAATGTGTACAGTAGCGCGTGAAAATATTTTTTCGTTTATGTTGGAATTATTATGATACTACAGTATTGTATGAAACATAAAGTGGAAGCTTTAGTTCTTTTACATCAGAATATTACAAGAAAGTGCTGCAATATATGTATATGGTACGATGATAAAGGTCAGAACAAAATTAACAATTATTGTGTTATTAAATATTTTAATGAAAATTGCTTGTACACGCTGATTCTGTTTCGTCTTTTGCAAACTGTGACCTAATGCATTATGCTATGGTATATCAGATGGCTTAAAAATGTTATGAATTAAAGCTAAAATAATTTAAATAGAACATCTTTTATATTATTGCATTTTAAATACATTTAGGGTATTCTACACCTACATATGTTTAACTGTTTTTGAAATAATCAGAAATTGTCTATCGGTTTTTCTTTTAACCTAACAAAATACAACTCGAAGTTTTAAAATAATCAAATTAACCTTTCTTTGGGTCCTAAAATATTATCTTAACTTGCTTTGTTAACTAAATATGATGAACATACCTCTAACAACTTTAATAAATTATTTCAATCAAAAATTTAGAGACATCATTTGAAGCAGTCGAGTTATATCAGTTAGAATAAAATACCATTTTTATCAGAATAGAAATAATGATGAGTGGATATGGCGATACAACATCATGATAGTCCCTCTATTACACGATACATATATGTATTAACGAAACTAACCGTCTACATATTTTGTTCCAAATTACAACGTACAATTATTCAAAAATCGTATCAGTATCACCCTTACAGAGTGAAACTTTTATAAGAGTTAAACGAGAGTGATTGAGACCGTTGATTATAGTTTTGTGAAGAATTTATTTTTCGATCTGATCAAAATCCAAGTTTTCCGAAAATATAATTTTTTTTTTGAGAAAGCCACTTTTCACCTGAACGGATCAATAAAACGCCCCAATTGCAGCACCTGCGATAACATCCTTATTGGATGCAAGATTATTATAGTCAGCGCTGAAGCTAATGAAATGGGTGGCTAGATGCAATAGGATGGCACTGATCGAAAAAGTAGAGCCTAGCCAGGAATCCCCTGTATCATAACCTACTTTTCAGGACTCCAAAAACGTCTCCAGCATGTTGCAATATCGGTAATAGTAAGAGGTATGCTCTCGTCTTCAAAGTATCTGCAGCGGACAAAGCATACTATCCGGTGACTTTTGAGCCGTGAAGAACTCGTTGGTGTAACTCTCGGGGATTTTATTTGCCCAATAACAAAAATACTACTCCAATATTGCGGGGAGGTAGTGTTGTGCTGTGTTGTGAAACAATCCCTACATTTTCTCAATCTGCTGGACACAATTCTTTAGCAATCAACTTCTAATTGTAATGCGCAGCTGTATGTTTCCGAGCAGAATGCGTCAAAGACCTGCTATTGACGCTTTGAGTGCAGTACTTACAGACTTGGAACGTTCAACTGGTGTTTTAGGACTTGCATATCTTGTATGCTCTTAAATTTTGGACTCATTTCAAAATCGATTAGCGATCAGGAACAGTGTCGTTTGAATCTGGAACACTTATGAAATGCTCCTCTGTTTCGCAGCCAGAAACTCCTGTATGTTAACTACTGAAAACCGTATCGTCTGCACCATCTAGTATAACCGACCGCCGTTCTCTATTTGGTCAGTGGCTTATTCAGTACTCAGCTAATCTTGGATGATCTCTATTTGAACCAACATTAACCTTAGTACAACAACTGGATAACTGCAAGTCATTTTGATTATAGAGACAGATTGAGCTAAATATTTAGGACTGTGAAAATTGTATTCTCCCTGACATTAGCCATGATAATCAATGAGAGAGAACGAAATCAGAAAACAAAATGTTTATTTATTTTAAAATCTGTGCCTAAAGACACACTTTAGGAAATATTTTTTTAATCTGACTGGCGTTTAATTAATAGACTTTCGTTGAGTAACTTGAATTTATAAAACTCGTAGGACAAACATATGTATTTGTTGAAAATTGTAAAATTGTAGAGAGATACATACATACATCTTACTCAGAAATCAGTTACATAAGACATAAAAAGTAACTACTAAGTACTTGAAAGTAATAAGTAGGTACTTCGTACTTTATCTTAGAAATCCTCCCTTGTAGCGTAGCACAGAATAGTTAAGAAATACAAAGATTTATTTTCATCGCTTATATCTTTAGCGTTCTACAGACATAGCGTGGAAATTCAATATTACAGGCACACACACGCACACACATGACCTACATCCACTTGCGACCGTAAAATGTATCGAGAGACAGGAAGACAATTTAATACTATATCTATCTTACGGTTCATTTAATTTTATTCCCGCACTGAATTATCTCTAACAACGTCATTTATCCGAGCATTAACGTTTTTCTGATAGAGCGGAGAAGAACGTAGTATACATAAATACATTATGAACTTTATTACCTCGAGCCGTGGTGCTATTTAGTGGCGTTTCAGTATATATGTGTAACCGGCTATTTAATAGCTTAAGCTAATTTTCACAGTTATAAAGAGCACAACCGTAAAACCGAACCGCTACGCTATTGCGATGCCGTGACGTTCTGTTTAATGTCTTATGAAGCAACTTTAGTCAATATTTTCGTCGGATTTGCAGTTATAAGATAGATCTTTAATGTAATATTACATACATAATATGCATACAATAATCTACACGTGCTATATCCTTCGCGTACACTAAAATTAAATTTGTACTTTTATGTATGTAGGCTCACGTAATAAATAAGCCTGAGCAAAGTTGATCGGTTAGCAGGAAGTATCGCAGTGACGGATATAATCATAGTGAGGTCGAGTGATTTTTTGAAAACAAAACAGAATATTGCAGACATATAAAATCCGTACTGCACAATTAGAACAATAAGATGCACTTCGGCCTGCAAAATTTCAGTTAAATGTAACGACTGTGTTTCCAGCTACCAATTTATTTGCAAAAGATATTATCTTTATAATTTGTGTCAGTCTAAATAACAATTGCGATATATCGCCCTCTCTAATACGCCGAATGTGATAATGCACTCAACATAGGTAAATTGCATATTTCCCTAGCAGTATCGATGCATCAGTCACTTTTAACCAGCTATCTTGCTCAACTTTAGTCATTCGCTACGGCTAAGGATATAAATATAAATTGTCAATCTATATATCTATATACGTACATATGTATATGTACGCGGCTAAGATATCCAAAAGAAACAAACTTTCGACGTGGCTGACGTTATACGTGCGTATTAGAACGTAAACGTGTATTATTTGTTTGTTCGGGTCACGTGTGTGAACACACGTGTCCATGGAAAAGCATTTCGATTCCCATCGATAGTATTGAGGCGTACGCATTCTATATGCAGTATAGTATAACACTCTTTAGAACAATGTAACTCGTGCTGGGATTGGTAATTCACGTAGACCGTTTAGAACTGTATAAAAAATGCTTATGCTCCATTCAAAAAATAAACTCAGCCTCTGTAAAATTTACAAACATTTAAAACAATATTATATTTACGTCCTTTTTTGTCATACTCAAATGAATCACCTCGTGGTGGAAAATCTACCAAGACAAAATATATAAGTATTATTGGATAGATGTAAAGTCATTTTTAAATACACAAAAGCGAGATGACAAGAACTCTTCGTTGAGTCTTTTATTGTCTGTAAATCTGAAAGTTTAATAGATCCGATAGTTTCCTAAGAACTCAACTACGGGCGCTCTACTCAAATTAAATATCGAATTGTTTGACCACGTGAGAGCACCACATGGACGTGGAGAAAGACAAGTTACAAATTGTTGGCAGTCTGCTATGACTTCAATACTCTAACTATCGACCTTTATCGCACTACCTGTGTTTGATCATTACTAACGCATGTTTTTGCTAATTTCGGTAAAAAATATAGTCCTGCTGAAGAATTATCAACACAAAATATAAATACCTCAGGATTCTTGTGGTAAACCACAAGAATTCTTTCTGATGAGAACTGTTCAATTTCTGGATCTCTTCACCTTAAACAGGATAAATAATTTAACAGTCAGTCAAGAGAATACTTCAATGAAAACTTTAGGACACTAAGAGGTAATACCTCTTCTCTTAGGAGAGCAATTTACACTTGGAATCTGCTACTGGGGGACACTATAAAGCATGAAAAACAGTAGATATGGTAATAAATAATTAACGATTGCAAAATAGAGGCACGAAAGAAAAAAGGAAAGCCTGTGCATTTGAGGGGTTGGTAAAAAAAAGATATGTCAATCCACATTTTGGTATGCATTGAATGGTGAAGGTACGGATAACAGAATATAGAAAAGAAGTAGGGACAAATGTTATAGGATTGCTAGCATTTCTAATAGATAAATACATATATGTATATACTGATATATTGATATATTTAGATATACTGATGAACAAGGTAAGTCAGGACGAGTTTCGGTTAAAAGAATACAGCTACAACTAATAAAGATTGTTATTATTGTTAAATATTGCAGGTAGTTTTCGAGCTACCCACTGTTGTTTTAAAATAATTTTAAGATTCTACTATTACAAACGATCAATTAATGCACGTAAAAATTTATAACTGGGAATAATTATTTAGGAAATTGTGTTGTATCAAATACGGTATTATAAAGTTTACAAAACGATACAGGGTGTTCTGAAAAAAAATCCAAATTTTTTATCTTTAAATGGCAAATATTTTGTTTAGTTCTATTGCATAGTACGTTGAGAATTAGGGGCGGCATGTACTTACTTTAATAATGAATAAATAAAAACAATCAATGGTATCATAATAATCTAAACCGTTCAATTTAATAACTACTGTGATGTTAGATCAAGGAAAAATGTTAACAAACAGGGATTTCAGAAATCATCGTTTTTAAATTCAAATCGTGATATTTCCTGGTATTCAATGGCAGAAACTTTAGATAACTAGGATTTGTTACAACTGGAGTTTAAATTCTCAATGATATTTGTGATGGAAATGCCAATTACCTAGTGTCATATTTCTCTGCTTAGTAATTTTTTTCATTATCCTGGAGTAGTCAACTTATTGTAATAGAAATACTAATGGTCAGTTTTATGAAACTTCTACATTTAAATGCAAGTTCAATTCTTTTATTACCCTTTTATTATTATATTAAATTCACTAGTTGTATTTTCCCAAAATTAAACCCTGCTATTAAGATTTCGAAGTAGATGTCTAATTTTAAGTTTTAGTATGTTATTTTCTGTACAGCGAATTCTGTTGCTAGTAAATGTTTATGTTGCATATTTCTCGGAGGTCTTTGTAAAATGCTGCCGCGTTTAATTGTAAACTTATCCATTTCTGTTTATTTAGTTATTGTATTTTAGCGATATTGTTGTAAAACTAAGATCACAGAGACTTACCCATTGCAATATTCTTAGTATTTTAACGTTTGGTACTTTTGAATTTTTATTTTACGCTTTGTGTATTTTCACTTACTCAACCATTTCTTGGGACTTTTCATACTTGCCGGAATCTGCCCTTATACCGTTTAACAGTTTTTAAAATATCCGGACAGACAGTCAGTCTCGCGCCAGCAATCATTCAAAACGTATCAGTACAAATTCTAGCGCGCACATATATACATAGTGCCCTGAAAAAAATTTCTATGCGAATTTACAACGATAATCACGGGCAACTTTGTTACCCACGATTATCATAGTAAAATTACTATCTGATGTAATTTTTCTATTCCATTAGTAAATAACCAAGCGGAAGATGCGATTTTACAAATCATGACTTTAGTTACACAGTTTGTATTTGTAACATTACAAATCATGCTAGTATATTAATTAAATAGTGGTGTAATGTTACAAATACTCACTCAATTAAGCAGTATATATGTACCTATATTTATGCAAAAATGCTAGTTACTATTCCGGTATAAATAATAAATCACATCTACATATGTATATGCATGTGTCTATAGTTCGATATTCTGTGATGCTAATAAATCTAAAAGCAACAGCATTTTCATTAATTATATCAATATATTATTATAAAATCAAAAACTTTCTAAGATGACGATACATCCATTTATGCCGCCTTCTAATTCATATAACACAACTGCACACATGGACGCTAGTATCTAGAGTGCATTTATATTGCAGTGTACCCAATATTCACCACGCAGCTGATGCCTTGCATGTTTCTGCTTGACTTGCATTTTTTTTACAACCGCGGTCAAAAATAAAATAATAAATTTACAATTACTGTTTGGAGATTTACAATGTATATCAGGGTGATAAAGCAAACTAAACAGTAAGATTCACTACACCTTTGTAATGCACAAAGTAATACTGTGTTGTTACATATAACGTTGTCGTAATACTACATATTTTACGTTTTTTGTCAACCCATTGTAATTTAACAGTGAATATACATATATGTATATCTTCATGTTATTATTTTGTACGACTATTTTCACTGTAATGTTAGGATGTTTATCTATGTAATTTTACTGCTATTTTTTACAGTGTGCTTAAGGGGACGTTTCCGCGCCTAAATATTCATCATATCGTTCAAAATATATTTCATGTCGCAAGTGAAACACAGATGGCTCGGAGAGTACTATATTTCTATACACATCACAAATTTCCCTTTAAATTTATTGACCTTGTTTTAATTCCATACTATAGGTTTATTTGCTATGTATTTGGATTTACCTGAATAATCAGACTATCGGTTTATCTTTGTCAGTTGTATTGGATTAAGAAAGGGTAGAGCGAGCAATGAATACGTTGGGGTGAAAATTACATATTCGTTTTCTCGAAAGTTTACTTGCTCCACAACTATAATCAGTATCAATCCGTATTATAATTATGTTTCTACTGTTTGCTAGTTGGATTTTCTAGTCCCGCAAAAATTCGCAAGAGATTTATTTGTTAGCATTTTTAGTCAGTACAGTATTATTATTGTTATTAGTGTAAATAAATATACCGTATATACAGTAGTAATTCCAGGTTTGTGTATATAGCGGTGTTATATATACTTATATAAATATTTTATTCTAGGACAGCTTATCGATTTACTAAAGGTTTTGCTACCATAAGAATTACATGCATAGATGAGTAGTGTATGAGTTATTATATAATTATAATTTTTTCAAGATTTGCAGAATGGGTAGAATAGCAAGAAATACATAATTTCGCCAATGTACTCTTTATAAAAACCCTAGACTTTTGAAAATGCAGGAACGACGGGCAAAAAGTAAAATATAGTATTCAGTCCTATAGATTTTTTGAAATTTCGATCTAATACAGTTAGCTTTTTCTAGGTCTTACAGCTAATAATTAACAATGGATTAATTCGAGTTAAAAAATAAAGTACCTGTACCAGTTTACATATCAATAAAACATTTGTAGAACAAACAATTCCATTTATTATTATATCAATAATAATGAAATAGTTCCTAAATTAGAAACATTTTATCAGAATTTTATATTTCCATAAATAATTAATAAAAAAGCAAGCTGTTTTATTTCTTATCCACAACTAGCTTTTTATGTAAAAATTAAGGTATTTTTTTTTTTACATCTTAGCCTTATTAACTTTATTACTTTCTGTATTAATGTAATGTTGCACATTGGTGATGCATATTTAATAGGTTAATAACAATAATACTTTTTTGTTTTATCTAATTTGTTAAACTGTTCGGATTGCAAGTATAGTACATATATAAAACGATAATTTGGTAGAAATAATTTCAATTTGACATAACACAAAATTTTTTTCAAAAAAAATACGTAAAATCCTAAGTAAAATGTGGACTAGTAAATAGACCTTAGATTAATAGTAAACCTCAATATTTATTAAATAATTAATAATTTCTCATTATACCTCTAAAGACAGGTTTTAAATTTTGTTATGGCAATTGAACATTTTATTAGCTTTGTTTGATTTGGTCTCCTGCTTTATATAGTGAAATGCATGATCATGAGCCATAAAAATACCCTATTCCATTTGCATTGTTGTAAGAGCGAGTTTCGAATATCACTGCATGCGTCGTATTGTAAACGTCTAAACGGAACAAACCTATTGTCATTTAATAAGCGCCATCTGTTACACAATCGCTGAACTTTATGCATGTACATTTGCCTTCGGCATCATATTATTGAGCTTTTACTAAAAAAATACCATACATTTCTTAATTACACTATATTTCTAGCTACTTTGTCTTTTTTATGAAACTACATGTATATATCTAGGTAATGATTAAGAGATATCGTTAAAAAAAGCCTTACTTCGTCAAGTAATTTTTACTATTTTTTTACTACAGGTCTTCCAATTTTCGTTTGTTAATCAGCAACTGCCTAATGCAGTTATAGTTTTATAGAAATTATAATAATTTAGATATTCTTGCACGTTTAGAAATCTACGGTACTCTAAAAATGAGGAAAATTTAAACTTCCCGCACAACTGTGTAACGTCACCTTAATGTTAAGTTCTGATAACAACCTCCAATAGGGCTTGAATAAAAAAAACTGAAATGTATGTTTCACTCATTGTGCAAAAAGTGTTAATGCCCAAGCTTCAAGTAAATTTGACAATTAAAATATTAATTCCCGTATATGCTCTTTTCATCTCCTTAGAGGTAAAATTTCGAAAAATATAAAATTTGAGCTGGGCTATGATGTGTAAATTGGCACTTGATTGGAAGACCCAAAAGCGTTACTGCTCGATTATTAGAGACCATTATTCCTGTATTAAGAAAATCAATAGCAAATTAAGATATACATAAAAAATAGTAAGAATAACAAAATTAATGGTATCATAATTGGTAAAACAAACAAATCGAAAATCATGCTATAGGTACCTAATGATGACCTCAAACAAGTTCTAAAAATACCTCCAATTTAAAATATAGAGAACTTCTTTTACGACGCACCTTCACATGAACTCGATAAATGGAAAAATTAATAAGAGGAATTATATTTAACCCCCTTACAAAAATAATATATATAACCGCCTAATTAAGCCCTTACTGTGTTCGTTCTGTTTGCCTCTTCATAATGTGCACTCAATTAAATTAAGCGACGTAGTGCCCTTACTAGCTGCCGAGATTTGAAGAGTAACGCATTGAAAAACCGAAGCGACTATTTTTGGTAAACAGGGTAAAGCGGATGTTCCTTTCAGTAACCATGCAGCAACAAAGAAATGATTCGAGACCAGAATTTCCCATTAACGGGATACGTTGAGCGGAAGCCTCGCAGAAGCAGTTCGATAACAATGCACCTCAGCGTGTCTGCATTTCATTATAATCCATTCACCTAATATCGGCTTCTTTTGTTGCTTTTCTCAAATTTTGAGTTTCTCTCCATTTATGAATTGTATTGTCCTTCGTTGTTCTTACTAGTTAAAGCACGCGATTTTGATATATAAAACCTTTTCGTATATGTTTCGTGTACTATTTATTGAACATGGAGCACTTTCTGAGTATTTTTTAAATATGCCTAATTCTTTTAGTTGTTAGATATCTTGCAAAAATTATTAGGTAGGTATCAAGTATTAATGAAATCCAATAGGTAGAGGTCCTAACCAGTAGCAATGCGTTGCGCATGATTATCATTCGGTTTATTAGTGAAAATGAACAAATGACTAAATAATATTTTAGCAATTCTTTCAAAAAATTCTCCACTTGTACAGGGTCTATATAAAACTATACATTTGTTTATTATTTCTGGATTCTACTGGGAGGAACCAATGCGAAAATGTATGGCACCTAACGTTGATAGTTTGGAAGATATATTTATTTTTGAAGATCGACGGCTATTATTTTCTTAATTAATAATAAACAACAAAACTGGAAAAAAAAATGAATCGTAATAGATGTTCGAATTGACATTTTTCCACTTCCTGACGTTATTCAGACTTGCCTTTTACATCCTGTTGCTAATCACATCCTAATACTTTTCACGAAAATATTGTTAATAACAGTTCTAAGTCTATCAGATCGTCAATATTTTCTGTTTTATTATTATTTGAAATAACTTTTAAGAAAAAAAAATCTAGTGGACTAGAGAGAACATAAATGACGGCCAAAAAGCTGTAGCTTTAGATGTATGTATTTCGAATGAATATTTTAATTAATTTAAATGACTGTCTCTTCTAAACTATTCGAGCCCTTACGTAGAATCTAAAAATAAATAAATATACAGAGTATTCTATTGAAAAAGGAAAGATCCATAAAGTCATACCAGACCACTAATGACATTGTAACTTACATGAAGTGTTAAATAATATGTATAATTGAAAACACAAATCCGATCCGTAAACGAAATATTTAAAATGTTTTGTTTGATTGAAAAACAACGCAATTATGCTTAAAGTAGTTATAAAGCACCCATAAGCGAATGTTTATACTTGTGGGTGCTCTGTAGTTTCTTTAGTACTAGCTTTAATGCAGAGTATGGGAAAGGATTACCTACAGGAAAATAGCCAATGTCCCAAAGTTTTAATATGATTCAGATAGAACAAGATAAAGCTAGTGGATTTGTCTCTTACTTCAAGAGTAACAACGAACACTCGGAGAATTATAATTTTAAGTGGGAAATCGATAGAGCCCAGGATAGTTTGAGCAACATTAAAAAATATGACAAAATTACCATCACTAAGGCGGCTGCGACACTCCACCATCTCCCACCACCAAAAGCCAATATTACCACCATCCCATAGAAAGCGAATTAGAGAGCAATTAGCCGTATTTCCATTTTAGCTAAAACTGTTGAAACATTGAAATGGTAATGTTTGAGGATGAACATTTTGAGTTTCTAAAGTGTCTCTCTACCGATTTCCAGGTTTACATTCACATAGACAGTTCATAATTTTCTCAAGACACGCGAAATTCTGAGTGCAGTTTTTGGCACTGGGTTTATATTTATTAAAATGGTGTCGTTTTAGTTATTAAGTTCATTCCTGCTTGACTCGTACTTGGAGAGACATGAATTTGCAATCAAGCGTGGGGACCCCTAGGTTGATTCTGACCGGGCACTACAGGCCTTTCTTTTCGAGCCGAATTTTGATATACTTTACCGGCACCGGGCAAGGGTGCCCATCAGTTGCACCGGGATATCGGAGTGCTAACTCTGTGGAATTCAATCATCGAGCTGGTCTGATAAACTATCTGCCCTAGTAAGTCTTTTGGTTAGGTACAGTAGGAGCCGCATATAAGATGTCAAGAAGGCTTAGAAATTTATTCGTACAGCCTTAGCATCGAAACGATTTCCTACATTCTCGAGTATTTACAAGAGTATACCGCGAAGTGTCAAAAAAGCATCTTTTTTAGTAACGGATATCGCCCAATTTTGAACCACAATCTGTCCAAACAATACTGGATTTTAAAATTTTAATTTACTTAATTTAATAATGTATGTGTATGTATGTGTAATTTTCGGAAAAAAATATTAACTTTTTGATTTATTTAATTAAAAATCACTTTCATGTTGAAAAGGGTTGATATATAGGTAGAGCTTGAGCGACTACCAGCCTACGGCTATCGACATGTACATGGTTCTTTTTTCTTCTATTTCTTTAGGGCATTTTCATCTGCTTTCCGCAAGGTCGTAAGTCGTGTATATTCTTGCTTTCGTATTTCTTGTTGTTGTTATTTCTTGTCCTTTCCCACATAAAAAGCTCAAAGGTATAAAAATTTCTTCATTGTATTAAAGCTCTCATTCTATTGTGTTTACAGATCGCCATATGCGTAGTTTTTTTTGTGGCATACCCCTTACATAGAAAGTTTTGCTTTTGCTCCTACTTTTCTTGTGATTATTATGCTATTATTGTTATGTAATCCTGTCATTTTTTTGCTGCTTCTGAGTACACTTCCAAGATTGACGAGGTTGACAAGTATAGCGATACAACCAATTTTTTTTTTTGTACTCGAGTCCACTGCGGTTGTTCTTATGATTTTTACAGATGTTGCTAGTATTTCGTCGCCATGTAGGCACAGTTGTTTTCTATCTACCCGATAAATTTATAAGAGTTACAATTAAAACCTAAATTCAAAGCAAATTGTCAAAGTTTCTTTGAAAGCAAAATTTTTATCTGTTACCGCTCCGATTTTTTCAAATCAATTTGATATTCTCCGAGCACGCTTTCTGCAGGCTTAATTAACTTGCCTTTTATCATACCTTCTTATTCTTTACATTTGCGCTAGCACATTTTTAATTTAGCCAGAGATTGTGAAAAGCGTTAACATTAAAATTAAAATTGACACACTAATTTGAATTTCTACTGTAATTAAACAAAGAAGAAATGAATCCATGTATAGGGGCAATGATTTTCCATATCTTAGGAGTTAATTCCTTGAAAAATATTACTTTCTGACGACGACAGGGTGTGTCTATATTTCACTCTGATCTCAGCCAATAAAACTAAAATCAATATGGACGCAATAATATGGCGGGAGAGATGCATGTCGCAGTCTATCACGATGACTTTTCCAAGGAATTCAATAAAACGAATCCGAATGATTTCGGAAGATGGATGTCGGCTTAGATTCTGTATATGAGAGATACTGGGCCGACTGGGTGTTCGGGTAAGTGGGCTGGGTGCTTTGCTGAATACGAGAAGAGGCCGCGGGGCCTATACCGAAGTTCCCTCGGACTCCCATTTGATTTTCACGTCACTTCACGGAAATATTAGAAAGATATACTGTATACAGAAAATATACGTTTATATGTGCTTGTGTTATATTCCTATATTATACAAAAACGCTATCCTACTAGATATTGAAGGCACCGCAACTCATCACAATGAAATTTTTCGAAAATGAAGACACCATGCTGTTGTATTGTTGTAGGTTTGTTTGTCGGTAAACATAATATGTGTGTTATGATTTCCTGAGTTTCCTTTTATAAATGTTATTACTTGACGACGAAGTGTTATAAATTTTATTCCTACAAATGAAAAGCATACCCTATACTATTATTTTTTTAGTAATTTTTTTTTTGTACAGGTTTCTTCTGAAAAAAATTGTGTTCAGAAATGTTTCCATAATATTACGAAAGCGTCTTTAAGCGTTTGCACTTATATGCCTGTAGGTGCTAGATACGCAAATACATCCGAGAAGAAACGCTGAATTATATGTCAGTTCCAATTATTTTCTTGACATTTAAAATAACTCTCTCGCGTGCTAAAAACGCACATCGAACTTTTACCTTTCCAGTTTCATTACGATGACGACAACGTCGCTCGCAGTAGTAAGAGGAATTTCTCATTTATGTCGCTCTGTCTGTTATTCTCTAATGAGGGGTCCATAAATAAATGTTATTTGAACTAGAGTTTCGCTGACTGTTCTCCGCCCTTGGCTATGTCTTTCGTATCTTAAAAAGTAAGTACATACAGTAACAAACCAAATTTCTCTTTAATTACTTCTTTATTCATTACATTTTGAGCATTGAAAAATATTTTACCACTATATAAGTTAAAGTTAAAATGTTTGATGTCGGAATTTTATCATTTCCTTCGACATTTCTTAGCTAGTTAATAAAGTCAATATATATATATATATATATATATTGGCTAAAACACCCCCCCGGGGGGGGGAGGGGGGCAACGCCGCTTGAAGCTTTCTAAATCCATTTTCTTCGGGAAGGATCAATTCCCATGTCTCTGTTACTCTACCATCTCACTAATTTTCCTCCATTCTCTTCTATTACCCGTTTTACTTTTCCAGTTTGTTATTCCTGCTCTGTTCAAATCTTCCATCACTTCATTTAGCCATTTTGATCTAGGTCTTCCTCTTCTTCTTCTTCCACTTGGTTTCCAGACCACCATTTCTTTAATTGTAGCGCCATCGGCTCTCCACACATGCCCAAGCCATCTTACCCTTTGTCGCTTTATCCTTGTCACGATATCCTCTCCAATTTCGCTCTGTATTTCCATGTTCGTTCTCCACCTGATTTGATTTTCTCCCACTTTGACAGGTCCCAAAATTACTCTCAATATCTTTCTTTCCGTTATCTTTAGGTCTTCTTCACATTTTTTGGTCATAGTCATAGTTTCTGCGGCGTACATTAACACGGGACATATGATTGTTTTGTATATCTTCATTTTAGTTGCTTTTGAGAGTAGTTTATGCCGTAAAAGTTTTTTATTTGCGAAGAATACTTTGTTTGTATTTAAAATTCTTTCTTCTATTTCGGTCTCCCTATTTCCATCACTGGATATCATTATTCCCAAGTATTTAAATTTCTCCACCCGCTCAAATACAAACTTTCCAATCCTAATGTTTTTAAGGCTTTCCTGTTTCGTTCCAAACTTCATTACTTTGGTTTTGTTTTCATTTATCTCCAGTCCCATTTCTTCTCCTTCCTTTATTATTTCTGTCACCACTTCCTTCAATATGTGTTGTCTTTTAGCTATTACCACAATATCATCTGCATATGCTATTATCTGTGCCCCTCTTGATCTAAGCGTGCCTTTGTTGATCTTTCTCGTAACGTATTCCAAGGCCAAATTAAATAGTGTAGTTGAGAGTGCATCTCCCTGTTTAACTCCTTTGTTTGTTCTTAGTTCTTCTGTATCCCCTTTCGCTGTCGCTACCGTTATTCTTGTCTCCTTCATTGTCATTACTGTTAGTCGTCTCAATTTCGCTGGTATTCCGAGCTTTTCCATTGCGAGTATTAAGTTGTTTCTCTTGATAGAGTCAAACGCCTGTTTAAAATCTATGAATAGCACATCTAGATCCATATTATGCTCGTGCGCTTTTTCCATTATTTGCTTTAAACTATGTATAGCATCTGTAGTTGATCTGCCCTTAATAAAACCACATTGGTATTGCCCTATCTCTCTTTCAGCTGTTATCGCGATTCTTTCTTGGAGTACTTTGGACAGGATTTTATACGCTGTTGATAGCAATGTTATTCCTCTGTAATTAGAGCATTCCCGCTGATCGCCTTTTTTATGTATTGCGACTATTTTCGCTGTTTCCCATTCCTTCGGCATACACTCTTCCTTCCATATCTTTTTTATCACTGTATATAAATATTCTGCTGCTGTATCTCCACCGTATTTAATCAACTCGTTGCTGATGCCATCGTTCCCTGCTGCTTTTCCATTTCGCGTATGTGCTATGATTTGCTTTACTTCCTCCTATGTCGGCTCCTGTATTTCAATTCCATCTTCCTGTATCTCCACTGGTAGCTCATTCGTCCCCTTATCAAATAGCAGTTCCTTGAAGTAGTCTGCCCATATTTTCCGATATTCTCGCTCTTCTTCTATTACCTTTCCTTCCTTATTTTTTATGCCACTTAGTTTGTGCTTATATACTTTGTTTTGTTCTCTGATCTTCTTATAAAATTGTTTGGTGTTTCTGTTGCTGCTTGCTACCTCAACCTTTTCCATGAATGCTTGCATCCACTCTCTCTTACTTTTTCTTATTAGCTTTTGCAATCTTTCCTTATTTTTTCATATTCTTCTCTATCTTCGTTTCGCATAGTTTTTATCCATTTTAGTCTTGCCTTTTTCTTAGCTAAAACCCTTTCACTACAGTTTTCGTTATACCATTCTTTTCTTGCTTCATTCCTCTTTCTGCCTATGCGCTTTTTTGCACTCTCTTCTATGCTAGCCCTTATATGTTCCCAACTTTCATCTATGCTTTTTCCCTCAATGTTCTCTTTTTCTATTTGTATTTTAATCTCTTCTGCATATTCTTTTCTCTTTTCATCTTCACACAATACTTCTATATTCCAATTGTGTTGCTTTTTCCTAATTTTTATCTTGTTCTTAACTTTCTGTTTTACTGTTGCAGTTACCATATAGTGATCCGAATCCACACAGGCTCCCCTGTACGTTCTCACGTCCTGTATTGATGATTGTCTTCTTCTTGTAACTAGTACATGATCGATTTGCGTTTGTGTTTTATTATCTGGTGCTATCCACGTAACTTTATGCCGTTTTGGATGCGGAAACATTGTGCTACTTATTATCATATTTGCTTCTGTAGCTAATCTGCATAATCGTTGTCCATTATTATTCGTTTTTTCATGTATTGTATGTTTCCCGGCTACTTGTGTAATGTAATCCTCTTTACCTATTTGTGCGTTGAAGTCACCCACCATCACAATTATATCTTCGCTTGGTATTTTTTCTAATTCCTCCTGTATCATCTCATATAGTCCATCTTTAATCTCATCATCAGTATTTTCAGTGTGAGCATATACATTCAGCAGCGATAACTTGAAGGGGTCCGTTTCTATTCTTAGATACGCTATTCTCTCGTTAACTGCCCTGAACTCCAATATTTTCTCCTCATTTCACTCAGTACTACAAAAGCAACCCCTGCTGTCCTTGTCTTTTGCCACCTGAATACAACATTGTAAAGCCCTTCTTATCTAGCCTTCCCTGTCCTTCCCATCTTATCTCTTGTAGAGCTGCGATATCTATTTTGTATCGTTGCAATTCCGAAGCGATCTCCAGCATTTTACCCAACTCTAGCATTGTTCTCACATTCCATGTACTCACTTTTATTTTATGTTTCTCTTGCTTCTTCCAGACTCTTTCCTTCTCCATTTGCTTGTCATTATTTGCAGCTTCCTCCCATTTATTATTTATTCTTCTCTTATTTCGTAAGTCATGTCCGTTAATTTGCCCTGTCGTTCCGGTTAGTGTTTGCACTGTACTATTACCTTTTAGTTTTTTGGCCCCTTTTCGACGAGCTTATTGTCGTCTTCACTCCAAGTCAACCTCTTTCCATCAATTATCAGTGTTAGGTGTCCCATTTTAACGATTTTTCCTTCTTCTCGCATTTTCTTTGCTTCAAGTCTCAGTTTTCTTTGAATATTTATTTCCTGGGGCGTTAAGTCACTATCGATATAAACTCTTTTCCTTTTAATTTATTTTTGTTTCGCATTACCTCCATTTTTTCTTCAAAGTTTGCCATTGTGATCAACACTTTGTTCTGTGTAATTTTCCTTGTTTCCTTTATTGTACTGTTTACTCCAAGTTCTTTATTGATCCATTCTTGCACCTGCTTTTCCACTTCCTTACGATTTTCTTTCATTTCCATTCCTGTAATGACTATATTATTCTTACGTTTTTCTTTCTCTAAATTTTCCACTTTTACTTCCAACTTCCTAAATTTATTTTCCATCTCTTCATAGTTTTTTTCCCACTTAGTATTTAATATTTTGATATCGTCCCTTAGTGCTTTTATTTCTTCATTATTCATTTCCAGGCTTTGCTTCAATTCACTTTGTTCTTTCCTTAGATTTCTCACTTCAATTAGCAGTTGTTTGCATATTTCCGTAGTATTCGCTTCATTGTCTGCATACGTAACCTCCATTTTTGCCTTCGTTGGTGTTCTCTGCGTTTTCTTACTCTTATGAAAGTACTCTTGATCGCCTTTTCTCTTCTTCGAGTCTGACATACTACTTTCCGAGTCAGACATTTTCCCAGTACGCTCCTGTCTACCGCCTAACACGTCTTTACCGCGTATAGATGCAAGGTCAACCCGGTCAACCCGTCGAAACTGACCTGCACCGGTATCGCTTATTTATATTTATTTACTAAACTCACTTACTAAGCTTTTAGATTGCTTGTTACACTTATTTCACAGTGTCTTCTTTACACTATAGTAGTCTGCTTACCAATTATTTAACCTTTATTTTAGGGTTTTCTAACATTTATTCACTAGGTTATTTATCACTACAACTCACATTACTTGCCAGAGCAGGACTGAAATATAATATAATATAATAAAGTCAATACGAAATAATATTTTCACAGGTCTGATACCTTGCTGATGATAACTAATTTAAAGACGTTCTATATGAAAAATTGCCAGAAAAGTATAAAGATTATTTGTGCTATTTCTTTAACTACGGAATACAGTTTATGCTGACTAGAAATGTGGAATATTCTTCAGACATAAAATTGTCTAATTACAACTCGTCATTCAGTAAGAAACGATGAAATTAACCTGCATATATTGTTTTTCGAGACGAACATGTAAGCTGCAGTAAATCTAATTATCCATTTATTATAACAAAAGTACAAGAAGTCATATTATTGGAGAAGCATTTACAAAATTAGAAGCAACAGTATGTACCAATTATAATTTTGCAGCAGCCTATCCCCGTCGGAAATGGCGCGGAGTTCCACCATCGTCGAAATTAGACTGGGAATGTCTTAACAGACTCAACAACCTAGGCAAGGAAAACAGAGTTGCTTGATGGCAGGTACCAGGACATACTCAAATCAGAGGAAACGAAGAAGCTAATCTATCAGTAAGGAAGGCCACTACAACTTTGTTGGTGGGACCGCAACCGTTCGGTATAGCGATGAGCACCTACAAAATATAGCTTAAAGATACAGAAGGGAGGCTCAGAGTATCCTTCTGGGAGAATCTCCCTGGTTTGAGATACTTCAAGATATTCCTTAGGAACTACAATAAGCACAGAGGAAAAGCTTTACTAGAGGTAAGCAGAAATAGACTACACATCCCCACAGGTTTTCTTACCAGGCATTGTTACCTTGGAGAACACATGACAAGGATAGGTGTAAAACAGAATAGCCACTGCAGGTTCTGTGGGGCAGAGGATGAAAATCCGTAACACCTGACATCTAATTGTACCACCATCATGGAAACCCGAGCCAATTATCTCGGAAAAGACGTCATAGACGAAGAAGAAATACCTTCTCTGAAACCATCACAACTATTGCAGTTTATCAAAGCTCTTAGACTGGATGGGTAGTTTTGAGAGCGTGCATTCCTCAGCGGCTTACAACTCATGCAAGGAGGCACAATAGATCAATACGTCGCAAAGCAGTATCATCCTTACTTAAATCTAAATCTGAAATCCCCGTTGGATAATGTCGTGTTATGATCATATATCATATTATATACATAAATAGCAAGAAGCTTAGCTAGTACTAATTCTAAGATTGGAAGTTGGCTTCTTAAGCGTTTGAAATACTTAAAATGCTATTTCAATGTTTCAAAAATGTATATATTTATCATTTCATGTAAACATATTGAAGTGCTAAGATAGTGTTATTAAGTGACGTACGTTTTGCTCGAGGTATTTTGCGCTACTGTGCAGCATTCGAGTACAGCTCCAGTAAGCATTCTTTCTATAGTTTTATTTCTTATCTTTTACGGTTTATTTCTTGCTACTTTCTATATTAATATAGTATACAGTCTATCTGTCCTTTATCTGAAATTGTTAATCACCTTGGAGGACCCATTGATGTGTGAAAAATAATATTCCTTCTGGGTTTTCCTCTCAATTATTTTAATCTACCCCAAGAGCTAACCGTATGCATTTGTGGTTGCAAGAACAGTGCCGAGGAGCATAAAACAATTGATTGCTCAATATGTAAAAAGTCTTTTATTCATTTTTGTGTTGATTATGATCTTGTCGGAGTTGTTACTGCCAGCTGTCGCCGAAAGCTGCAAGCTTGTATCTAACTTGAACTTAGCATCCTACTTTACACGTGACAAGCTTAAAGTATACTTGCTTTGCAAGCTTATGGTAAACTTGCGCCGAATATTTTACACATTACCGACTTGAACTTTAAGCTTATATTATACTTGACTCATCTTTTCTGCGTAAGCGATTGCAATATGCTAGAATTTCAAGCCTAGAGAAAGCTTGATTCAAACTAACCATGTCAAGCTGGATAAACAAGTGAAAATCGAATGAAAATGCAGCTTACGTGCTGTCTGGGAAGTATCTTCAAATCGCGATAAGGACAAAATTTGTGTTTTACAATATAACATAAGATAAAATGAGCACAAAACATTGACATAGTCAGATTTGCAGAGTGTGATAACAGGGTGAGATTGGCTCACTATTCTTTCGATGCGAATATCTTGAGAGCACCAAATTTTTGGTTTATGGCAATATAAAACAGTACACAAGCAACAGAAAAGTGCAACTGGTGAATGACATTACATACAATGTCTTTAATGCGTTTGCGCATTGGAGTGCACGAAGCTCAAACGATTTTTATTGCGAAAGCTCTGTTTTTATTAGTGCTGTTTTGCAACCACTTTTGCATATAATTTTCCAATTTCGACAACACTGGTAAAGAGAGGCCTCTGAAAAATAGTTCGCCCAATGTTATAATGACACTATAAATGATATGACCTTTAAATCTTCTAAGGAGCTGGAAACAAGGATTACATTTTAGAGAGTTAATTCGTCATTTATAATCAGTATTCATTCTAGTGTGGCACAGCAGAATGCATGCTTACTGCATCAAATCTGTTTGTGTTAGTATTGAACTACACGTAATATAAACCAAATCGAGCATTTGTGATGTATATACATATTTAGTTCATCTCCACAAAGGGATTACGTTTTGTAGGGAAAGCAACATTTCTAAATTTTAACAGTAAACTCAAAATAAGAATTTGTCACTAATGAATTTAGGCAATAAATACATTGCATGAATATTGTGCTAGTAGTGTAAACATCATTAAGTTGAATAAATACAAAATATAATAATGTGTTCAACAATGTGTTAACAGCAAAAAAATTAATAAATTTGATTACAATTTCAAGTAAATATTTCTTAATAAATAATTTCCAAGAACAACGTTATATAACTCTCATTCTTCACATTTCTGAGTTGGAGTCGACGCTATGTTATTTTCCTTGCTTGTTTTTTTCTTTTCGCCGTCGTCTTAGTTAATCAGAAAATTCTGCGAATTTATCGGGACCCCGCTTTCCACTTAATAATATTTACGACGAATCAATAAAAAAGCGTAGAGAAATACCGGGTCAAGCACCATAATATATAAGCCTTGACGTAATGAAAATGTTTATGGCTTACATGCTTAAAAGTTTTTACGGTCGATCATAAAAATGCTTACATTTATAAACGTGTATATACTACTGACGACATAGACCCGAGGATAAGATTAAGTGGGATTTCATCCCATAACCCCCTGTACCAGTACCCTTAACAGTACTGTGAATGTATCGTTGGTAATCTCGCAGCGTTTTCTTGTGAAGGTAACCTGAGAGCAATAATATTTGATAAAGTATTATTATGTGCCCGTGTAAACATGGAAAAGAGAATGGGAAGAAATTTAAAATTTGCTTTAGACCAATACACGGTTGTTAGACTGTAAATAGAAAGGTTAATGAAACTACAGGGATTAGGGTATTTGGAAGGTAAATTTTTTTAACTGTTTACTTTGTTTGATCGACTTAAGGAAATCTTATTCTGTTCATAGTCGTCTAATGTCAGACGAGTTAAACAGAGATACAACTAAGGGAGTAGGCACAAGTTAGTCAAACTTCAATATCAATGAAAATCCAAGAATACTATATTGTTAAAACTCGAGCAGCTACCTAGGTGTAAAGATCTATTCGTATAAAGACGGTAACTAAAAACTGTATACCTATTTAAAACAACAACCTTGTATGACTTGCAGGCAAACAGACATTACGGGCTCTTACTAAAAGTAAGATAACCATTGTAGGCTTCGTAAGTAAAATGAATTATTATTAGTAATAGTAATAAAATATTTACTTTGCCTTGTTTATATTTATTAATCTTGTAATAAGAATTAGTTCAGTAATTTAAATATGCATTGGTAATTATAGCGCAATAACACATACACACACAAGTTCAGTTTTTTGTCATAGTAGTCGATTTCAAACAAGAAATTGCCATGTACTATAGACCGCCTTTACACGAGAACAATGCAATTACGGCATATTGAATGAGCACCGATATGCACATCTCCATCTACAACTGAAGTTGGATTCTTACAATTCCGAGCGTATGTAGAGAGAATACCGCACATCCATTGTTAATTAACAAAGCATTTGCGTCGGTTCTGTTCAACCGTTACCCTTGTGTGCACGCAGTTATATAGCTTAATGCTAGCCTTATGTTTACGCTAAGTATGTTCATCAGTTCGTGAAGTTTTGCACAGCTCAAGCATAACATTCCATGTTTGATGATTAATTAATCTTTAGACATCATTTGTCTATCTGATGAACGTTTGATGGACGATGTACATATTGTAGGAAACTATTCAGTATTTATGTACAAATTAGAAATTTCGTTGGCATAAAACTTTGTTTAAATTGTCATCTATTTTGAGATTGGTAACACTTTAAAACTTTGGAGAAACTTCATAAAAGTTTAATAGAAATTTTATGTAGATGTTTACTTGTTCTGTTTAAGCAAACGTAGTCCATCAAAGCAGGTTAGGCGTAATAAAAACATTATTGATGTATGGATATAAGGAAAACTAAGTTTCGTATATTGTCAGCTATCGAGTTTAGGACGAACATGGTAAATTCGGTACACATGCCAGCGCCGTGCTCATACAATTTTGCATTTAAGTGAAATTATAAGAAACAAGAACCCACGTCCCGGTTAAGCAAGCTCATCGACTGTGGAATATACGGGGTGCGGCAAAAAGATCTGACGGTTTTAAAATAAAAACAACATAAACATGACAAGTGATAAAAATTGTTTTATTGCTTATTACAGAAGGGAGTACATGCAAATTAATGAAAAAGACATTACAACAATCGATTTCGTCCGTTTAAGATCTGAGTAGGTGGTAGGGGGTGGTGACGATAGGCGCATCTCAGCCCATACGTGGAAAGCTGTTATTCCAGCAGGATCGGGCAACTCTCATACAGCCAATGAGGCGATTCAATTTTTGAGAAGCAAGTTTCGAGGCGAAGTGATCTCGCATTGCATGGCTGGCTCGCTCCCCAGACCTTAGCATTTGTGATTTTTTCTTGTGGGGATTCCCTTAAGCAAGAGTTTATACAAACAGATCCCGCACACTGTTCGAATTGAAAGAGGTCATAAGCCAAGAAATCGCCAACTTGTCTCCTGCATCATTATTAGAAGGTGTTCGACAACTCCAGTGCAAGTTTTTTCGAAGAAGGACATCATTTAAAGCACGTTATCTTCAAATCTTAAACGGACAAAATTGGTTGTTCTGATGTCATTTTCATTCATTTACATGTACTCCCTTCTCCCAAACAGTTTAATTTTGTCGATCTCTGTCAACATTCTACCGAGTTTTCTTTCACGAAACAGTTGAACAATAAAATACTATTATCGTTGGTGAAATGAAATTACATCAATATGAAATAAAGTTGTAGAGGGAAAGGCGGAAAAACGAATGCATTAGTCTAAAAACTTCGATAAATATCCTCGTTCTAAAGAATATATTCTATTTTTACAGCTTCTGCAGAAGAATGACAAGTTGGATATGTGGAATATAGTAAGGACGAAACTATTTCAGTGCAAGGGGTCAAAACAATAGTGGTGTCAAGATTTTTCGCTTCGTGTCTACGTCACAATAAGTGTTTTCCGTTTAATGGTCTAATAAGCAAAATAATTAAACTTTGTACTATACATATCTGAAAAAATATTGCGCCAAATTAGTAGGTTTCCCGAAATCATTTATTTCAATCGTGCCTGTGGAATTTTCTGATGAGAACGGGAAAGGGGCAATAGTAACAAATGCAGGTTTAATGGCCAGCTAGTCATATTTTTCAGTCAAAAAGTTCAGTGGCGTGACATACTGCACTAAATGCAGCTTTCACCTAAGAATAATAGCAGTAAAATAAAAGAAAGAAATGGTACGACAACATGTTTTGTTTCGAAATATCTAAAATGTAATAGTAACCAAACAGAAACTGAATACGTAATGTGTTTTGTTAGTCTACAAAAATAAAATATTGATAGCAATTTGTAACAGTGACCATCTTCTACAAGAGGTACGAAACCGGATTGTAACTGTTCCTTATCCTGAATTTATAGCGATTTTACTTTTTGTTTAGTAGGTTTTAAAATGGGATGCAAAAAGGAAATTTGGAAAAGCATTTGTTAATGAGGGAAGCAGTTAGACACATATACATAACATAATGAGTGGTTAAATGTTAAAGCCGCTGCTATGGGGTATAACATACCACGTAGGTACTAGATTAAGGAGATATTACAAAAAATTTGAGAACAGCGATAGAGGTGTTGGACAGATGCTGCAACAAAGGGAGTTTCTTGGGTAACACCAAACTGCTTTATAAATAAGACTTTTCCTTCACAAAAAAATGGTCTTTTGCAACTTGTTAGAAAGCTTGACCAAACAACATCACGGACCTATGGCTAAAATGTAATTGTATATAAATTATCAGTAATCAATTACAAGTTACTAAATACTGGTTAACAGATTTAAAGAGAAATGAACTTTAATTAGATTAACCGAATCAACATCCGTAGCCCGTGCTATGGCATTTAATAAGTCTGTCTGCTATAACACGTTTTTATGTCCTGTTCCTGATAAACACAAATTCATAGGAGACAAAATATATAATATAGATGAGACAGGTCTAGCAGCCTAATGTACTTTATTAAGACACTGTTGTTAATCAAATATTCTCGATGTCTTGCTCATCCATCACGATTATTCGTAATGCACTTACTAAATTCTATTTCAACTGGGACGACAGCAAAAGTAGCAAGTTTCTACAAATTTTCTGTACACTTCAGCTGTTATAATTTATATTAATATACCAGAAGTAATACAAATTTATCTTAAGTACCTATCTGTTTGTAATAACATTATCATAATTAGTTAAAAAAAGAGTTTTAAGCTATCCTTTTCAAATAAATAATATTGGTAGTAGTGAGGAATGTTCTTTTTAACGAATGTATCGGTTACTTGTACCTGTATGACTTATTATTTATTATTTGGAATTCCATTTTTTTGTAATAATATTACAAGCAAAGCTATGAGTACAAATAGGCCGCTACTGTTCCTCTACAAAAAATATTAATACGAAAACTATATACGCTGGAATCTGAATATGTGTAACTATATTTAAAAGTATTAATTTTTCCGAATGGATGGGAGATCGTTAAAATGTGTTGCGGTGTCATTTTGAGTGGTTTTTAAACGAACGTTGGTTTAATTGAATTTTCCTAATTTCCTCCTCGGAATAAATATGTATTTTTCAAATGAAATGGACAGAACGTTATCGACAGCGTGTCAAAGTGATTGAAAATATTTGTATAGTAACGATGATAATATGTCGAATTATTCATCAACGATTGATGTGTCCACATTGAATGAAGGGATGTTTTAACACGAAGTTGCTTTTTAAATACAAATTATTTTTAAAATAAGTATTTACAAACGACGAAATTGAAATATGGCCCAGAAATATGAGTATCGGCTGCGTTTTTTTCGATTCAAGGTAAGTATTGTCAATGAAATATTGATTGACAAATGAAACCAATACTTTGAACTTTAAGAAGAATCATCATCAGAAAATATACCTACAAACGTAAAACTACATTCTTAAAAATAAAAAAATTCTTCTGCATTTCTCATTCACCCCTCTTGTGAAAAAGAAGTACAGTTAGTTAAATGGGGCGGGAAAACGTAAATTTGCGCTGGATTGATATACCTTTGAAAGCCAGATCTAAAGGCATTTAGTTAGTAAATTTTTTCAGAATAATGGCGTAAATTACATAAGACTAAAAACTGGCGGTTCTTTAAGAGTGCTTTTTATCTTTTAAATATCAATTTCCGCAAGAACAGAAAACGGTGTTTTACGGCATTGCAGGACTTTTAGCGGATGCAGTGCCTTTCGAATCAGTGTCTACCACTTGAGAGACTTTCCTTATCAGTTTGAAGTAAATTAATCAGTGCGGAATTTGAACCAATCAACGCTATAAGCAGAACGCCATAGTAAAGAAAAGAAAACAAGAATTAGTATTTGTCGCAACAGCTAGAAAAATTTTGTTGATTTCTATACTATGGCCGCCAATTTAGTTTATTGCAATAATATGTGTGAACTTTGGAAGCTCTAGGGTTCCATAATGGCTACTGTTCTTGGAGATTGTTGATACATCCGTCAAAGGCTAGCCTGCAGGAAGTTCCCCAGAAAATATGTATGGCATTAGTGACGAGTAGGGCAAGCACTTCTACCAAGAAATCTTAAGAATGAAAAAATTATACAAGGACAAATGGGATCTTGTTGAGTTCGTCATATCACTAGATTATTATTGGAAATTAAGAAGGAAGATTGTGGATGTTATTTGTGGTAGATGCAAAATTTGCTCATATTTATAATTGTAATATATGTTACAAACAGACAAATCTTCTCATTAAAATCGAAACGAAATTAGAGCTAACTTGGCGACCTATTTTCTATTAAAATAAATATTTCTATTAATATTAATTAGTATACATCACTTGACGACAAAAAAAGTTATTTTTGTTGGCCAGTAGTGGAAGCGCTTGAAGCTCATTTTTGATCATATGAGTCCTTACACATTCGACACTTTTCTTTTTTCCGTGTAAAGATGGTTATTAGCTTCTGACTTTATAATTTAAGTATCTTGTAAGATAGACATCAGATAGAAATTGTACAATATCGTTAATGTAAAACGAAATACTATTGGTCCTACAACTGATCACTGGAATACACCATTGTCAATAAGGAGTCAAAATGATTTAATAACTTCCAATTCATTTGCATGGATGAGAAATTTTAATTTGACTAGTTGCATTCGGCCTTTGAGATAAGATGCGAACCATTCTGCTACAGTACCTTTAATAGCATAAAATTGCACTTTATTTATGAGTTTACTATGTTGAACGCAATCAAAAGCTTTCTGTAGGTCACAAAATATTCCTACTACATTGTGGCTTTCAATATTTTGCAATACAGTGTTATAGAGTCCAACCAGAGCTGTAGATGTAGATCTGTTTTTACGAAAGCCGTGTTGATTGTCTATTACAATGTTATGCTTATTCAGGAATGAATTAAGTCTGTTCAACATACAATATTCTAAAATTTTCGAAAATGCAGACGTTAACGCTACTGGCCTGTAATTGTTCACGCATTTTGAGTCACCTTTCTTGTAAACAGGAACAATTTCAGACTTTTGAATGCCTCTGGAAAGATTCCTTCGGAAAATGAACAGTTCACTAGATGTGTCAAAATGCCAGTCATATGTATGCCGCATATTCTTTTATAGTATATACCAGTATACCATCAACACCGCTTGATTTTGTTTTTCTTAAACGCAAAATAATGTTGTTGACTCCAACAGGTGTAAAGGGAAAAAGCAATATTGAACTGGAATTGGGTACGATTCTGCTTCCTAGTGGAAGGAGGAATTTTAATAAAAATATCCACGGGAGTAGACTGAATAAAATTATTGAATTTCGTAGCAACTGTGTAGGGATCTGAAGTTATCACATCGGTTTCAGCAATACTAACGATTCGAGGTATTTTATTTCTATTTGAAGACCAACCAATCACCTTCCCCATAGCAGAAGATTTGTTGATAGAGTGATTAATATAGTTACTATCGAAAGAGATTTTGGCCGTATTAATTAGCGGGAACAAGGACGCTGAGTGGAAAAGAAAGTGATCAGAGCAAAAGACACCCGAACTCCTAATCCTTAGTTAATCTAAGGGACGGGAGATGTAGGGGAAAAATAAAACAACGGTACGCAGAAAAGACAGCCCGTCACTCTTGATGCTATGTCCGTCCAGACAGTTCCAAGAATGACATGAGTAGGGCGGTTCAAAAGGGTCACTTGTGCCGACTGCGGTCGGCCTACGTCCTTACAAAAAAAAAAAAATTAGCTTCTTATGCCGTTTTTTTGCTTCGATGTATGAATTACTCAACTCAAAAGGTTTTCTGTAAAATGAATAGATCATGTAGGTTGATACTAGATTTTTTAATATCGTTATTCATCCATAGAGTTTCCGTATTTGATTTCACAGTAATTTCCTGTAAGGAAAACGAGTTATTATAATGGCTGCTCTTCGGTTCTCGGGTTCTCTGCCGTGTAGAAAAGTTGTGGTATTTGACGTTTCGATCATCTTGTCGTGATCTTCTTCAGAAGTTAAGTGACTGGTTGGTCGAGGAGAGTTATTATAATGATACGACACAATATTAATGAAAGCCAAAAATTTTGTGTCTGTGTTATCTGAGTTATATACATCTGTCCAGTGTTCATTACTTATAAGGTGTTTTTTTTGTTTGTTGCTACTATTAAGAAAACATTGTTGCATACGATAACTGACATGTTTGGACGAAATTTCTTCATGCTAAATGTTAATGTGTATGAAGCGGTGATCTGACAGGTATGTATCTCCCACGCTAGATGTTGTGTGATCCAATGCTAGGTTAGTGAAAACATTGTCAATAGTTGTGTAGACGTGTAAATTCTTTTATAATCATAATTAATCCAAATTCCGCCATGAGATTTATCAATTCTTGTTGTTCGCGAGAATTCGCCATTAGATTGACATTAAAATCGCCGCCGACAAACCACATTTTCCCACACGCATAAATGAGCAAATGAGACAGTGACATCAAGAATATACATATGAAAATCACACATAAATAAGACATTATAAAACATAAAGAGACAAGTATAATAATAATATAAAAAAATATTATAAATATAACATTTATAACTCGAGAGGGTGGCGGGATAAAATATTCAAGGCTCTATTATTCGCTTCCTTGTGCCGATGATTTTTATTATTTTGTATTCAGTTTCTTTTCTTTGTTGTTCTTTTGTCGACAGAAGTTCTCACTGTGATGGCCACATGTCTTTTTGCTACATCACTTTTTATGTGAGAAGTCAAGAGGTGCTAAAAGAACAGCTCCACTAGGACGTCATGATGCTAGGGCCCTTGAGACTCTTGGCAGGGACCTGTCACATCGAAAGGACGATTCATCATTGCGTCTGATGAAGATCGTTACTTTTGTTTGCAAGATATTGAAATAGTTACATTTATTAGTATTTTAGAAATTCTTGTTATTTAAACGAGTATTCGTTATGTTTATAAAGATCTTAACATCCAAATTAAATTGCATTTTAGTAATTCTTAGTAAATAGATTGCGTTTCAATTATAAACAATTTTTCCCTCTATAATTATTGTTATACTAATGACTAGAGCAGTAGAAACCACTACTCTGTATATTCAAGCGATTACAGTAGAGAAAAAAGCAGAGAGCAGAGCACCCGAACTTTCAAGGTATGTGTTTGTAAAAAATTTTAATTTATAAAATATGAATCAATAAATGAGATACCAGATGATTTTGTTTAACAATGTTTATCTGATATATCGAATAAATTAAGCCTATATGACGTACCATTTTAGGAATGTATACGTAAATAATACACATACAATAGGTGTTCATTCTACTTCCAAAATAAATTATTACTTGCCAACGTAGTAGGTAGCACCACTTAGTGTCACTTTAAATGCTGATGTAGAATGAGATTTCAAAAGTTTCGACTACTTCGATATTTAAAGTACAACATATTATATAAAACTTTTCTACCCTTGATCTATTTTCGAAGTTTTTGAAAGTAATACCTTCCACGCAGCTCGTTGTGACGTTAACTTCACTCCGAAAAACTTCTCCAGATGCGCGTAATACGTACCCTACGGTATTATGTTTGCTTCTTAGCTCCTTCTGTCAAATATTCAGAATCTCCGCTAGAAAATTCGTTTTCGAAATACAATGGAATTTCATTAAAAAAGTTGCAAACGATAAACTATATACTAACGTAAGCAAAGCTATATAAGTGTAGATATAGAAGCCAGTCAGCCATATCTGTTGCATACTAATTTCATTGTTAGAAAAAATATTGTAGCTTTAAAATGCGAACTCAAACTAGAGTACACAATGTGCTCCGATAATTAATGTCTGAATATCTGGATAAAAGGCAGCTCCCAGTACTTATTACAGATTCTTAAGAATATACACAGATAGTATTCCGCTCACCGTCAAACAATGAAGAAATGGTTAAAGCGTAGAAACTTATATATAACTATGTAAGATCCATAGTTGTTATATATTATATAATGAATAAATATCGCCCGTAGAGCTAATCCAGAAATTAATAACAATGTATAGTAATAGTAACGTAGAGTCGCTCTTAACCAGCCAATACCAGCAGATGAAACGTTGGAGATTATCACACAATTTATCATAAAAATTGTGAGAACGTTGGATAGATTTTACCAGATTTTATCTAATGTCAACTCTACTTGGCACACATAAGAGTTTCCAGTAGTTTTCAGTAATAGCAATGGTGATTCCATAGTTGTGGGATCACCATTGTTCATCGCTAACATCTTCATGGAAGTTTTTGAGCAAAAAAACCATTGAGTCTGCTAATCGAAAGAATGTAGCAGATTGAGGAAGATGGCACCTTACCACTACGCGTTACAAAAAGTATGGCTACAAAACAAAACATGTGTTATGTATTAAAAAAGAATACACTAGGAAGAAGAACAATACGTTAGCTCAAAGGCATGAGCGAATTTGATAGATGTGAATTGTTTTCTGCACTAAAAACTTTTAAAATAATTACTAACAAGCATACAGATCTAAAGCTTAACGTCGTCATTACGAACCTGCAATTTTTTACAACTCTAGTGTCTTAATTAGTGTTAATATTACCGTAAAATATACCTCGTGTCTTATTTACATCAGTCATAAGGACGATTTCTGTCACTACAACTGTTTCGTTTTCTTTTTTTTCTTTGTGCCAAAAATGTCCGGCAGATTGATATTGGATTTAAAAGTATGCGAGTTGAGGAAAGAACTTGAAAAACGCAACCTTGCGACTTCTGGGAAGAAAAATTAACTAGTTAACCGGCTCAAGCATATAATGAAATCTGACTACCTGAATGTTACTATAAAAAACGATAATGTTATTGCTGGTAATCTGAATGATTCTTTTAGTAGTGATGCTAGTGATACAACAGTGGTTCAGCACGTGAAGGCGAGAAAAAAATCTAAAAGTAACAGAATGAATTTATTGATGTGCAGAAGGAAAGGAACTCCATTTGTGGTCGTAATGTTGTAACGCTCTTTAAACCTAATGCATGTATTGAAAAGGTTATTGAAAATTTAGTGTCTTTTGGTAGTGATGAATAGGAGTAAATGTGAATAAACTTTCACCTTTAAAGACAGTTTCACAGTATACAAATATTATATTTATATCCGCCCCATACTGGCGGAATCTGGTAATTTTAAATCGGTTTATTTATGACCTTAATATGAAAATATATTACGATTTAATATATGGATTTTCCATTTCTTATATCGACTCGAATGCAGTTTTAATTAATGATCATTTCACTAAGCATGGCTTACATTTGAATAAACCCGAAAAGTCGAAATTGCTGGATTGTATATGTAAATTTTTTAAGCAAAACACACATAAAATAACTTCTATAACGCCTAAGAATGAGAAACCTTATACATATTACACCATCGAAATACAACCGAAATGATCTTGTATTAAGTGGTAATAGGTAGTAACTCCCATATCCCTCCTTCTGACGTAATTGACAATAAGTTTGATGAACAGTTTTTATCCTTAATGACGACGAACTTATTAAATTAAATCCTATTATTTGTTATTTTAACGTACAATGCTTGACCTTTGATAAAATTATACATATCGATGCTACAACTCATAAATTGCACGAGCTTGGTTTTGTTTGTTTATGTGAAACATTTATGAAAAGTGAAAATATATATTCGTACAATATTAATGGTTACGTTTTGTCTTCATTTTATTGTAGAAGGAGTTTTAAAGGCGGTGGTGTGGCCATTTGGGCAAAAAACGGTCTTTCTGTCGAGCCGCTTGATTTATCCGATTTCGCTATTGATAAAGATATTGAAGTATGCGGCTTGCGATGGGATGTCAACGGAACAAATAAGCTACATATATGTAGTCGCGTGTTACCGATCTCCTTCTGGTGATTTAAATGTATTCCTAGATAAAATTGGTCAATTGCTGCGTGCAATTTATGATGTTAGATATCCTATTGTTCTTGTTGGCGATTTAAATGTAAATTTTGGTGTTGATTCAATTCAAGTACGGTGTATACGTGATGTTATGTCTACTTTTAACTTAATTGATTATGTTACAATATCTACGCGAGTACAGGGCACTGCAGCAACCACGATTGACAATGTATTCACAAACTTATGAAATATGCAAAATATCTATTGTATGGACAGTTCAATATCGGATCACAGAATTTTGTTTTTTGCCTTACCAGGATTGAATTCAAATGTCAATCTTAGTTGTGAATATTTTAAGAGAAGTTTCAGTGACAGAGAAATTATAAATTTCATGAGTACGCTTGATGCTGTGTCTTGGGAAAACATTTATCATTACAAAGATATAAACTATGCTTTCGATTACTTTTATAATGTTTTTATGGAATATTTTGATAGATCTTTTCCATTAATGAAAAAGTTGTCAAGCACAATAGTCAGAAATCTAAATGGGTTACCAAGGAGGTAGAGCGTTCTTGTAGTGATATTAGAAATTTGTATGTACTCCAAAAGAGTTACCCGGCTCTCAAAGAATTCTACTTAGAAGAAAAGCATAAGCACAGCAGACTGTTGAAGGAGGCGAAACGTAAGTATTTTACAGATAAAATTAAAAAAGCTTTAAATTCTGTCAAAACTGCCTGGAATATCATACACGAACTCTCAGGCACTTTTCATAAACGCGAAAATATAGTACTAAAAGATGATAGCAATATAATAAATGATCCTAAAGAAATTGCTGGATTATTTAATACTTTCTTTATTGAATCTATACACAATATAATATCTCAAATTACTGCAAATAATCTGCTAACAAACAACAACGTAGTTGTCTCCTTGTGATAGAACGGACTTATTTTGTGAGAATATGTGTTTATAACCTTGGGCGCCACGGTAAGTTAACAAATCCCCCTGTGAACCCACAACGACGGACGTTACTGATACCGAAATGAATAAACTAATTCCCCTGACTAGCACAATGTCGGTCGCAATCGCTCTAACGTAATCAAGAAAACAGATACTTACTTTACAAACTTTCTTGTAATCTTTTCCTTTTACGTTCTCAGGTGCGTGCGGTAAATGGAGGATTTAATATATTTAAACAATAATTAATGACACAAAACATGCAATCTGATTTATCACTGAATAAATGAAAATGCAACAAGTGAACGAATAACAAATATATTAAATAAAATATCTGAATAAATATGTAAATACAAAAGTTAGAAAATATTAAACAGAATCTTAACATTAACGATGCACCTATCTTACTCTTACTATAACTACTTACGCGTTTAATCTCTAAATAATTACAACGGAAAAATATCGGTATGTGAATATGAACTTTACAACGAATGCGGAATCAATTTAGCTTTAATACAAATGATTCTATTTATTACGAGCTCGTATTCGTAGCATATAATAGTTTATTGGCCAAATACCTGTACGTACGTATTCTTCGCTTATCTGCGTATACTTGCTGGCGTTGATTCGATCCACCAAGATGTCCGCTTCCTTCTTCGCCTAGTCTACGGGCTTCGGGTGTGTCCTTTCTTGTTTGCTGCTTGTCAGTATTTTTATTTATGACTTCGTGCGGGGTATCCCCGTGAACACGGCCTTTTTGTACTGACTAATTTAACAAACGCAATAAAACTGGTACACTAACTAGCCCTGAACTGGCAAATATGTATAACTAACTGCGAAGCGAACTACTCTCTGTGGTGGCCTAGCGAAAAGTGTTCTTTTTTAGCGGAGGAAACGATGCGAATCCCTACGCAGGTACAGCTTACACCATAAGTCACATGTTTTACAGTTGACGGTTAAAACTATTACAATTTGAAACTATTATAATTATATGAATGATTTAACATAGGGAACTTATATATGATTACGGAATATATTCAAATAGGTGCATCTTATTTCTTAAATTGCAGATAACATTCTTTACAACATCTAATAAATACTTGTTTCCCTCATTAGGTTAATGCGATTGAAAAATAAAATAATTTAAAATCTCGCGACCCGTTACATCCTCCAGTATGTGTGCTATGCCATATAATAAATATGAAGTGCGTGAATTATTTAAGAAAATAAAAAGTAAATCTACTGCAGGCCCAGATGGTGTTCCAGCTGATTTACTAAAAAAAGTATCAGAATGTATAATTAAACCAATAATATATTTGATCAATTTATCTTTCGCAACCGGTACTTTTCCAAAAGAACTGAAGGTGTCTTTAGTAATACCTTTACAAAAAAAGGGTTCTAAATTTAATATTAGCAATTATCGTCCACTGACAATTTCCTCCAGCTTCTCTAAAATTTTTGAGTACGCGATGTTGGACAGACTACTTGCACACTTAAACAGGAATAATATTATATCTAAAGATCAACATGGTTATCGGGTCGATCATTCAACAATAACAGCAATCGATGCTTTTTACGAACTTGTAATTAATAGCTTGAACTCGAAAGAATTTCCCATCGGAGTTTTTTGTGACTTAAGCCGAGCCTTCGATTGTGTTGATCATAATGTTTTGTTAGCTAGACTGGAGTGTTGTGGTGTACGTGGAGTTGTCACGAAATGGTTTGAAAGTTACTTAAAAGGAAGGTCTCAATTTACCAATATTAAATATCAGGTGTGCAGTAAAATCAATTTTATAAAGTCAGAAAGCATACCGGTTGATGTAGGTGTTCCTCAAGGTAGTGTTTTAGGACCTATTTTGTTTCTGATATTTATTAATGACATAACTCACTATTTGAGGAACTTTAATTTAGTAATGTATGCCGATGATACGAGCTCTGTCGTGTCTGATCCAAATATAAATGTAAGTGAGGATAATGTTAACTTACTATTAAAAGAAATGCATAAGTGGTTTTCTCAATGTTCTTTATTTTTTAATGCAGAAAAAACGAAATATATGATTTTTCATAATATACATAACAAACCAGTATTTAACGCCCATATTTTTTCACAGAATATTGAAATAGAACGCGTCCAAGAATTAAAGTTTTTGGGCCTGCATATTGACGATACATTATCATGGAAAACTCACTGTAATAATTTAATATCTAGCCTCAACTCATTGTGTTACCAACTACGCAATTTAAGAACTGTAATTGACTTAAATGTTTTATTATCTTTCTATTATGCGAATATCCATAGCATATTGTCATATGGGGTAGCATTTTGGCGGATGTCGTCACAAAGTCAGCATGTATTTATAGCACAGAAGCGTATCATAAGATGTATGGCGGCAATAGATAACAAAACATCATGTAGAACCTATTTTAAGAAGTGGAACATTTTACCATTGTCGGCAATATTTATATATAAACTATTAATTTTAGTGTTCAGAAACAAAACTGATTTTTTATGTAATAGTGACGTCCACTATCACGATACTAGATTAAAGTCTAACTTTCATATACCTCAGTGCAATTCGGAATTAGCAAAAAAGTCACCGCGTATTTTAGGGTTAAAGGTTTTCAACGCTCTACCTAAATATATTAAATCCATAAAAAACAAATCGTCTTTTAAATGTAAAATCAAAACATTCCTTCTCCAAGAGTGTTTATACTCTTTGGACGAATATTTTACGGTATGCGATAGGTATATGTAGTATTCTTGTCCTTTTTATTGTTAGTATTTGTATATATGCATAGAAACATGTGGATAATAATATATATGTATATATTGACCTATCTCACACATTTGTTTAAAATGTATTTACGAGATTAATAAAGATTATTATTATTATTATTATTATTATTATTATTATTACGAGCGAAGTTACATCTGATAGAAATGAATATGCAGTGCAGAGTTAAGCTCTGCAGTAATATAAGACCTGCTTCGAGATGGTAATCATCGCTTAAATTATCAAATTCTTGGTTGCAACAATACAGTACCACTAGAGATTAATACGACCGTCATGGAGATAATCAAAAATCTAAGTAGTTTTAACTGAGAGGGTTTAAAGTCACATCATTCTTTAGAATCCTCTTGAATAAGTATAAGGCGTATGATTAGAGTTCACTTTTCTAAAAATATTTACTTTAGCAAAAAAAGCAATTGGCCTTGCTTTACACATAACAAAACAATATATTAGAGAGCTTACGTTCTGCTGAAGAAGTTTAGCGTTACATTTAAGGCATCGTTTTGAACAAAGTTTAAACAAACATGAGTTAATCGAGATCACGGGCATTATGCATTTTGTCCTTACTATAAATACTCTCGCAACTTTTTTAATAAATTGAATGTACTAACTTTTCTTCGCCCTGGCACTGTTCTATATCGGTGTAGGTTAGAGTTCTGCAGCATAGAAGCAGCAGTAGAAAGGCTGTGACTATATATTCATATTTATCGAATTAAGATTATACTTGAATTAAATACAAATTTTGTTTTTCATAATTTTTCATATTTAGCTCAAATTGCGACCAAAGTGTGGTGTGGCTTTGGCTCCAAAGCAATTAGAAATAAACAGTTTTTGCTTTTTTTCGGAGCTGATTCCCTCTCTGCAGTCCACTGTTTTGACTATATTCTTGTTTCGGCCTAAACTGCGCCAACAGGTTGGAACTGTTTATTCGAACACGTTTTTGGTCTAACGTGAGTTGGCGCAGACAGCTCATGCCTAAATTTTGATTCAATATGTAACCAACACGTTCTTTGGATATGTTCATCATGTTCGGCGGTCGTTCGAACTTTAGCGATGTTATCGTCAGTGGTTACAATTTTTGGACGTCCCGAAAGCTCATCGTCTCCCAAGCTTGTACGGTCATGTTTAAATTCTGCTGTTTAAAATTTCACTGTGGTAAATGATTGAGCAGAGCCTGCGTATACATTACTCATCTTTAATTTGCCTTGGCATATTGCCTTTCAAAAACAAATACTTAATGAAATCACGACACTCGATTTTGTCCATTTTTACAAAAACACACATCGACTCATTCAAGCGATTCTCAAACAAAAACTGCGCAACCAAATGACCCAGCTTTTATTGACGAGTGCTACTATCTTGTTGGTATCGGAAATATTTCAAGCCACCCTCCTATATATTTCTTCGGTATTTTTTTCTTGTTGCCGTTATGTAAGTTATAGCGCTTGTCAGCCATAACTAGTATATCTACAAAGCTGTTACAGTTTAATACTGTAAGATTTAAAACACAAGAAACACAGTTTTGTAAGAGTAGCCAAACAGCACACATTATCCCGTATAGTTCATTAATAAAGTATATTAGTCTTTACATTTTGTGCTTTCAAAAACATACTTTATATTTAAGAAACTTTCTTTTCGATTTGAAACCAAAAGAGGGACAAAGATAGAAGCGACAGCTTGAAAAGGCATCATCGCAATTTTCCTGGCGAGAACCCCGATTGTATCGGCAGCCGATCTAGCGAACTAGACTGAAACAAGAGGAGGAAATATGAATGAAAATTGATGTGACGTTAATGGAGTAAATTAATCATGGCCTAAGGTTCATTGAAGTATTATAATTTTATTAAGTGGATGTTCTTTACGATGAATTATTGTCAGATAATATACAGAATAAATGCGAGGTCAAAATATCCGATCATTTTTCTAATATGAGGTTTTGATACTTTAGCGTAGTGCATAAAAGAAAATGGAAAACAATTTATGAATAAGGCTTGATGTGTTTGCAAGCTACGTGGCACATTAATAGATTGAAAATTGGCGGAAAATAATATCCTATATTATGCGCCAGCAGATTTTAACAACCATTATGTTGGTCGATATTAATATTGGATCTGATAAAAGTTGATAGTGAACTTTTTCAAGATATATTTGTTATTGAATTAAATTGGACTTGTCAATGCTAATAAAACTGTTGCAATGATGTAAGATCTTCTCCTTATTCATGGGAGTCGAGCATAGCATTCCCATGTCCTTCATTTGAACTTCCACAAAAATTTAAAAACTGCTTCACTTAGTTCTTGGTGGGACCTGATTTGTATTGTCATAGAAATGTATCATTGACATGGACGTTGTGCTTGCTAGTTTCTTCACTCTAATCGTAAGCTTTAAGGATTATTATTGTATTTATGTTTCTATGTCTATTGTACTTCAAGATGAATTTAATAAAATTTGAAAGTTAAGGGTTACGATAAATTAGCCTAATTTGTTTGTAGGAACTATATCACTGGCTACTAACCCCATTAATTTAGGATAATCTAAATTTTACGCTAAAGCTATTTTCACAGTTATATCGGTAGTTTTTGTAAATATTTGTTGCCAGTTACATTAAGGCTACTTAAATATATTTCCTTACTTCTTTTTATATTGTATATATTTCTTATTTCACGGCCAATATGCTCTATCTTTTGTTTTGTAATATTATTCTGGTTAATGATATTCGCGTGCGTTTTACTCTTGTCTCCTTTCTCTCATACTTATTCTCCTTCAGATTTCCCTCCGGATATATTTAGTAGGTGCAACGCATTGTTCAAAAAACAGTAGTTGACCTTCTTGATATCCTAAGCTTCACTAGGTAGGTTGCGAAACATATGCGTTCGCTAGTTTTGGCAGTGTGAAAATGCACGTGGTACTAATCCAATATCTACAAGGTGACTTATATTGTGTTGAAATGTCTTTGGTAGTATTTGCCGAAGCAATAAATGTTTGTTTGTTTCTATGAAGTAATCTGTAACATCGTATTTCACTCGAACCAAAAGAATATTTTTGCTGCAAATCAATACAAAGAGTGCCATTGTAAAATCTAAAAAAAATGGATGCAGTGTTGTATAAGCTACAAATATATTGTTTAAAAGAATTTTGTACCCGAAATTACAATAATATCTAAAACAGTTTCTATATTGAATTTTGAATGAATCCTCTTGTAAAATTTTTTTATGTGTAGTGGGTGTTTCGTTGCAGTGACTTCGTAAGCTGTATCGCTTGTTTTTGTGTGTGTATAATTGCGTTCACATGGCTTTCTGGCAGCCACTTTTTATAATGCCGCGCAAATGGTAGGTTGATCGGAATCCCATTCAAAAATGTCACCATACTTTCCGAGCATTGAAACCCAGCTCCTATCTGTTCGCCACAACGATAGTCAGGAGTCTAACTACTGCGGCTAATAACCCATTATTAAGCATATTTTGAAACTGCAATACTTTTAAATGCAACTATCTTATATTTAAAGTTTGTTTCGTATTAAGTGGCAATTTAGGACTTTACACTTAAATGGCACATACTGTATACTGTTGGTGTGGACTGTCGAATTCGTTATTAATGCCAGTGGTTTAATTGATGGTGTAACCAGCTTCAAGTTATCTATTTAGCGGTCAAGTTATAAATGAGCCCCAACGTTTTAATTTGTTTGTAAGACTAATTTAGTTGTGCGACTTTATTGACGCCTCGTTGGTTATAATTCGAGCGATTTATGTTACAATTATTGGGAAATAGTGATTATAACGGGACTAAATACAATTATTCAAATCGCAACGAATTCTTGTTTTTCGTTTGTACTATGTATATGTGAATATAGTAAAAGTATTACAGATCTTCTAATGCTGGTGGTATGGTACTGATCGTGTTTATATATGATGTAAATAACGAAAAATCTAAGAATAATAAAACAGAATCTTTAGTTTTATTCAAATTGATGTTCGCTACTTTAGGACTATGTGAGTAACGTGTTCTTTTTCTATGGCAAATAATTTCCACTTATTCCTTTTTTCGTGACCTTTTATTTTACCCTCGTCTCGGGACTATCTTGCTTAGATGTATATAGTCGCTCTAAGGATGAGGTCGTAAAATTCACAATGGTTATCTCACTACTATATGATCTTGTAGGGCGACGTCAGTATTGTAGAAGGCAGGAGGGTAGACGGAGTGAAATATGAATCTATTTCACTTAGGTATGTGCATATAAATTTGCATGAAATTTTTATATAATGGTGGTACGACGTACATAATCTGTGCATATATCTTCATGGTCTCGTCGAGTGTATGTAGGTAGGTATATCTATTGTCTTTGAAATTGGTTTTATAAATGCAATGTGGGAATCGTTTGATAGCCGCACTTTTACATTTATATAACCGTATAAATACAAAACTATTATCCATCAATTTCTTTTACTAGTGATAATTTAACTTAAAAATAGAAATGTATATTACGCGCACTAAGCTTTAATATAAAAGATTACAAAGAGTGTATGTAATACTTTGCACACAAAGAACTAACTAACGAATATATATATAGATATTTTCCATTCAAACTTATAGGTCAACGGGAGATAAGATCGTTCAAAGTCTTGGCAATGCATATTAGTAGATCTCCAAGAAAGTCAAAATCCAAACTGCTGCCAAGTTTGCGAAGTGAAATACAAATATTCTAAAGGTTGATATGAAACATACAAAAACTCATTTTCAAAATATTTGACTGTACTTACGAGTTTCGTTTTCTAGATAGGGTATTCAGCTGCCGTATGCTATCTGCTGATAAAAAATCACTGACGTGACTTTTACGTCGAAGGTATTTAAAGGGATGTCGTCATGTTAAAGGTAGCGTAATGATTTTCGAATGACTAACTAATTTGCATCGTTTGCAATAAAAAAAGGGTTTCCGCTGTAGTAGAGTAATGCATATCGGAGCATCGACAGCAGCCAAATCATTGATTTTTCAATCAAGACCTAAAATTAAAACTATGTATCTGGGACGAAAGACTTTTCCTCTATTCTATTAGAATAGCTCGATAACCTTTTTCTTTTGTCCGGGTACGAGAAAGGCGCACTAATCAAATCAAAGTAGACTTGCAAAGAAACGAATTAACTGCTACTGTTAGAAGTTACCCTAAGGCTGGTTAATATATTTTAATATGTACTAGATTAAAAACCGAAAAAAAAGACATTTATGAACATTATAACAGTTAAAGGAATATTGTCGATATCATTTTGGTTAGGTATAGTAAATATGTGTTGTTATTTATATTTATGTTTTTAATGAAACATCGTTATTTGGGTTTCTCCTACTCTCACTGATTTATTTTCGTTTTCGTAGCCCCTACTAATACAATTCAGTAGTAAAATCATATTCGAAATAAGTACTTAACAACGTTAAGTGGTACCCGGAAACATAACGTACATTCGCGAAAATAGAGCATCGCGTTCTCAACTACAATACCGAGCGGGATCGGTCAGAATGAAAATGCATTTAATCCATTCAATTTTCCACAAAATAGCTTACCTCGCCCGGGAATGTGTACCCATGTATCTGATGCTCCGAGCCTTGTTGGTTCTCTGTGCCGTAGTGGATATAAATCTCTTCGAACTGATATCTGTATGCCAAGGGGCCTCCGGATATATTTACATGCTGTTTAGTGTCTTTATCCACCCTGAACACCAAAGATTGTCCGGTATTGTAGAGGGTACCACTAACCTGCGTTCGGAAAAGAGAAAAAAACGATATATAGTAGGAGATATGTGGAAACGTTTTGTATATGTATATATAATGGTGGGTTTGTATTGAAATTTATCATTTTTATTTCGTAGCGGGTTATTTTATTGCCCTGTAAAAATGTATGTTGTATAGAAGTGTGCCTACATTACATCCTAACTTTTAACGCTTCAAAAAGGAGTAAATCATTTTAATATCTTTCTATATGTGCGTGTGTAATTTTTGGAGCAACACGTACGGACGATTACATTACAAAACAATATTTTCCGGAGCTTTGAATTTTTATTTTTCAACGGTTGACTAAATTTTGATAACTTTATTGGTTTTAGACGTTATCAAGTTAAGCTAAATTTATTTAGTAGATATTTAAAAATGATTTCTTTACGAAGTATATAATTTCTAAAATTTTGATACTAATATTTTTTCTCTAGTTTTATTCTATCAAAAGTTCTTTAAAGCTACATAGCTAAATTGTAGATAGAATACTGGGTACTTTTGGAGATAATTTTTGATAATTTATTTTGTTTAACACATTGCGTACTATGTCTGCTTCGGGACGCTTACATTAGAAATCAATTTGAATTTTGTCATATTTTAGTATGCATGTATGACATAGCTTACTAAAACATTGTTCTAACTCTAACATGTAACATGTTACAGCGTGTGAAAATTATTAGGTCGCGGTTCAGTCAAAATTGTATAAATTTACAATCAAGCCATGTATTTTTCTGTAACAGCTAACTATGCATTACTGTATATATTGCATAATCTTCTATTACTATATTTTATGTTCAAATGTTTCATCTTATTGCAAAATATTTTTCTAGCACATGCGAGTGCACAATCTGATGTGAGATTATCATCACTGCACGTTTGCGATGAAATGAGATCATGCCAGAATTTGGTAATGTCAAGATTTGGAATAGCGACCGAGATCAACGGATCTCACACCATTAGATTATATGATGGGGGCCATCTTACGCCAAAAATTTGTTACGCTCCATGCGAAAAACCAAGTTTTGTTCAGCTGTTCATGTCTTAATAAGAGGAAATTTCGTTGTTATGGTTATCATATCTTTTTTATGTATCCGTCTTGGATCCGTATCAATCATTACATGGAATTTATAGCGAAGTTTTCCACGCAAATATATGAAGTTATTGAAGAATGAGACGTCTAAATATGTAAAAATATTCCAATTTAATCGGAAATGGAAAAAAAGCATTTTGAAAATACCACTAAATGTATGTATGTATGTATGTCATAAAAGAACGGAAATCTACGTCATCATGTTTTATAAATCGCATAATAAAAAAGTTTTCTTTTGATTGATACACACGGGTGACAAAACTCTAAAAATGCTATGCCAATAATAATTCTTACAATACACTAATTGTTACAAACTAGGAGTATCAATAATGGCATATCCGCAACTCAAAAATTCACACGATGTTCAGACTTTGTGCACAAGCAGACTATATGGAGTAATTTTCGAAGAATCTTTTATCTATCTAGATTTAAAGAGTGTACAGGCAAGCATTAAATTTATTAAGCTTGACGGAATAAACTTTTCCATTTTTAGATTGTTGAGGATCGTTAATGATTAATGTAGATATATTTAGAATAATAAAAATAACTGAATTGGTTGCCAAAAGTTAACAAATGTAGAATTTTGGCGGCTCTTTCAATTTCCTAGCTGAGAATGCTTCTTTGAAAGATTAATTTGCAATTGTTTCCTGTCTCTTGTTACCTATCCGTTTGGTTTGTAAAACTTTCTAAATAGATTCACTTCAGTCTCTATCACAGCAGTAATTACTACTAACCAATAATCTACAACATACTAACAAGCAAAGGCACCCAACTGTCCCTCACCGATTTTGATAAAATTTGGCAGGAATGTAGAACATCGAAAAATATTTGACACGTATCTTTTTTTAGGGCCCCGTTTTTGGTTTTAGGGGTGTAACGGGCGCTCAAAGTTACCCTCAAAAACACATCTTTTTTAATATTTCAGAAACGAGAAGAGATATCGAGATGTGGTAAAGACTAGATCGTTCCTTGCTGCGGGCTCTACATTTTAGGTAGAAAATAGAAAAGTGGCGTACCGATGGGCTCGTTGGGGGGGGGGGGGGAGGGGGGTCAAAAAAATACAATTTTTTTGTCGCCCCTACTCCTGTATATTATGAATTGATCTTTTCTATTTTTATCTTTAAACTACATGAAAAAATAAAAGTTACCTGATTTTGGAATTTTTTCTAAATGTTCATTATAGAGAATTTAGCGTCATTTTTATATATGCTTACCGAACACTATCCCTTCTTATATTTTTGAAATTCAATTTAAGGTTTCATCAAATTCAAGGAGTATTTAAGCTAATAATTACAATTGTTTATTATATATTAGAATAAACATGTAATCTGATACAATAGAAAGAGTACCACCATTCAAAAATGTCGCCAACGCTTATTTATCTAGACGTAAAAATCTTGCATAATGCCTTGGCAAAAAAATGCAAAAATTATTGCCAAGCTGATCTCAAAATACATTTCTTTATTTATCGTTGCCGCTATATAAGCGTGCGGTCGTCTCGCAAAAATTTAGTATCATAGAGTGTCTTGCTCTAGTATACTCTTGTATGCCAACGAGCGTGATGTTAGCAATATTATAGCATGTTTAAATGTAATGTTTAAATACACGTGGCGAAGATAAACTGAGGGACATAAACTGAGAGGCTATGATACTGTATAATTTTAAAGTGAGTCTTAAGGAAGAATGCATGGAGATTTTGGGAATAAAGCACCATCCCGTGCTCCGCTTTTTAGATGGTTTACAGAAAATCACCGTGATCGCAGTTATTTAAATGTCGACGAACATATACGAAGGCCCAAGGTCAGCGGGTCTCCGAAAATTGCGTCCCGTGTTGCAGGAATCCATGACACTAAAGCAGATACTTAATGAAGAATTACACGTGAGAAAACTTGAGTTGTGATGGGCGCGACATAGTTGAGCAGAAAGAATTAGCCGAGAAACGTTGGAGACGTAAGAAAAGGTGGTCGACGGCTTATTTCTAAAATCATCACAGGTGACAAGACTGACATTCCTTTTTATGATCTTCGTATGGGCTAAGAGAGTAGAGTATGGGTGTATGAAGAAGTAACTCGGTTACTGAAGAAGACCCAATGACGACGACTGTTACGACAGTTATATACGCCTCGAGAAATACTGGACTTGTGCAAGACGGTCAACGATAAAACACTGTTACTGCCGCCTGGTGCACCCAATATTGCCTGCTCGAGGTTCTTCAAGAAATGAAAATTAATAGCATAATGCTGTACCGCGACAATGCTTCGGCGTATACAGGTAGTGCTACTGAAACTTTTATAGAGGAAATAAGCTTAATGTAAATGAACACGCTGTTTATTTTCCGGTTTTAGCAATCTGCGTTTTCTAGTTATTTTTTAATATTCAGGCGAATTGCCGTGATCGTTGGTTTTTATTGGAAAAGGAGATTACCTTCGCAATCCAAGAATATTTCAAATTTTGGAAAAATTCGTCTACAAAAGTGTTTAGACATTAAAGAACAAACTTTGAACACCAATAAACCTTTAAAGCTTGCTTTATTGCTCAATATCTCAATAATTTCAGCGTCATCCTCGCGCAGAGACGAAAACCAAATCTATACATCTATCTATATACAGTTCTATAGACTTGGACCTTTATACATTGATATAAAATTTAAAAAAACATTAAAATTCTGAAGATATTAAAACCAGCAAATTTGAACAGATTCAGGATAGGCCAAAAAAATCAACTTACTTGATAACACTGAAAGCGTGAATTTCATTAAGATCATTAAGGATTAATTTCACAGATGACCTTCTTTATTTGTCAATAAACGTCTATTATGTTAAAGTGTTGAGGGCAATAGTCGATGAACTTTGCTTGTGTATATACGGGAATTTAATTTTTATGATTTAACTTCCCAACTTCGTTAAACTTATTAAACAAAACTCATTAGGGAAAGAACCTTTATAAATCTCTCATCACGAACGTACTACTCCTACACAGTTGTAAGAAAACGAGAGAAAACGACATCAAACGGAATCCAGTAAAAGAGGACGAAAAAAAACAACACCGTTAAAAATTCAAGACCATTTTGCTCCTTCGAAAACATTCCTAACTTTGACTTGAATGATACTCTTTTAAATTAAGTCCGTAATAAGAAGAGAGGAAAGGGAATAAAACAGTCGACGTTATGACGAATTGTTTTTTCCTGGGTAATTATTTTTTCCCCGTGCGCGGACCAAATCCGGGGTGGCTTTGAATAGAAATGAAGGGCTGTTCGTGCGGGCTGGTGAAAGGTAGATGGGGTTGGTTGCCGTACCGTAGACAGTAGCTCCGATGGGGATTGTGTATGACGTGGAGTAAAAACTCAGGATCCCTTTAAACAGTGCATAATGGTTTTGATCATTAGCGGTGTCCCGCAAAGCAGCGCCCTCTACCGTGATTGAATGATGGATGGTTTAAGATACAGAACAGTTTGCGTTTTTCACGTCCTATCACCATTTGTCATGTTACATGCGGAACATAATAACTACAAGACGATATCTGAGCTTTTATAATACATGCATACGTAATAAAAAGAATCTGAAAATGGAAATGGCTGTCATCCTTTTTTTATATTGGACGCGCAGGGTATTGCAAACTATATTATATAGTGACGACAAAATTTTGATGAAATTTGTATAGTTATTAATTGATAGGTTTTGTGTAATATCAAATAGAAAATTTTAAAAGCATACTTGGTGATACTGCACATACTACAGATGGCTATTAATAACATTGTTTTGTGCAATTTTCACCACTCTATTACAACGCATTTAAAAGCTAAATGGGAAGGTGAGGAGATTATCCAAGAAACAGATACTGCTACTTATGAGGACTCTTTGAAGAGGTTTAGTAACTAAATAGCATAATAGTCATATAACTAGCGAAATACAGCACACGCTAAAAGTTAACCCCGCTACGATTCTATCAATTGCCGTAAGATTTTTGTTATAACACACGGATTTTATGTGTTTTGATTATATCTATAAATAACTTTGAATTGGCAACTTTTTGTAGTTCCCCATGCAATTATCCTGCTCTATATAATCATTTAGCAATTCATATTCGTTCGATGACGTACAAATGTTACTTCGACTAGGGAAAAAAATTACCTTATGTTTGTCGAGATGTATAACCCTTAAATATGGATCAAATAATAATTTGTCAGGTTCGACGTTTATTGGCGACTGCCTGCGGCCCTTCGAACACATATTCCACTGGGGATTCATCAATCCCCAATATCCGGGACCTGTAACAAGAAGAAGAAAGTATGAAATCTGGAATCGGTTCCCTTATGTACACAGACGCATTTGTACCTTTATACGTATGTACATATTTAGCTACGTAATGTAGACAGTATGCGATATATATGTATGTATGTATATAAAACTAATATTGAGTTACTCATTTTCTATTGGCAGAGAAAAGTAATTCTGAATTCTTTTGGGTTTTCGATGATATTGAACAGATATTATTACCAGCAAAATGTATCAATATTTAACTTTTTAACATAGCATGTAATTCAACATTTATTCCTTCAAGTTTGTTTTTAGTTTTAAGACCTTACGGAATGTATGGTTTGAAAATTGATGTCGTCTTCAAGGGTGAAAAATATAGCAAAGCTATTTCATATAATACATCACGAATTTTGACTTTATACAAATATTTTATGATATTCAATCAGCGTGTAACTGTTGTAAAATTCAATATTATAGGATTATCGTTGAACAGGCGGTAGCTATTAAACCTGTCAATTATATGGTAATTAGTCCATTTTATTGTTTACAAATTCAAAACGCAGCGCCTACACCAAATATGTCAGAGATTATATTCAATCCGCAAAAGATAACGAATTGTTAATATTATGTTACACTAGCTAGAATGTGCATGAACTATTCGCCTCATTTCAAACAGTCTGTATCTAACATTATTGTTTATGTCACGCATTGGCAAAGACTCTCATAGATGTCATAAACTCGCATGTGATTATTATGAAGAGTGTCAAATGCAATTCTAATAAAACGAGTCAAAGTAGCTTTTAAGCGGTAATACTAATTACTTGATGAACTTTATTTCAAAATACTACATAGAATCAATTTAGAATAAGAAAGCTTTTGATGATTATTGCACTACCGCATAGCAATTATACATCGTTACTTTATACATAATTGCAAGTGGTCACTGTCTTGCCCAAAAACATAAATAATTAATATATCAATTGTAACAAGTATAGATATCGTGTAACTTTCAAAAACAGGATATACCATACACGTTGGAGGCACTAAAAATCCCTCATTGATTCTTGAATATTTTCAACGTCGTAGTGGGATTGTATAAATTGACAGTTATTTTATTTAAGATGAAATATATAGTTCTACTTTGAGAGCGAGCAGGAAACTTATTGATTGAAAAGTCCATTTCCTATCAAAGGCGAACGTTCGCTTTGAACTTTTCGGTAGCTTGACTACGTGTTCGTATATTTCGGCTGGTTTGGCAGATTGAGACAGCTACTAGCGGCAAGTTGTCGTCGAGACTGTCAGAGCCGTGTGAAAAAGTTCTGAGTACAGATATCTCGCGAGAGGACGTACTCCGTTATTCTTTCTTTTATCGCTGAAGGCGCTTTTTAAAACGATATCTTTCGTATCTAGTTACCTATCTCTGCGAAATTGTCCTTGTAGTAAATAAAGTTTCCCATCGAGTGTTGCAATGATAACATTATTTCCGTGATCCAACAATTTTACGACGGTTGCAAAACTGCTGTAAAAAGTCAAAATATAAAAAAGTATAGTTGCTGTTTATGTTTGGAAATTAATTTTGTTATAACGTCGAATTATGTCGTCAATCTCAGCAATAAATATAGTTAACGACCTGTTGTAATCAGAAATGCTGAGTTGGAATTGTTGTTCATTGAATTTAAATTAGGGACTAAATTTGAGGCTACTTTCCTAACAATCAATCTTTCAGAAATTAGTGAATTCTTGGATAACCTCATACGACAAAAATGTGTTTTGCAGAGGTTGGCCCACTTATAATTATGTACATAGCTGTGTACCACTTATTAAACTAAACAGAAACGTCTTAAAATGCTCGAGTTTTGTTAAGTTTGGTTTGCAATTAGTTATTCAACCAAAGGGTTAAGAGAGATAAAGTACTAAATTATGTAAATATGTAAAGTATATGAAACTTGAGTAATATTTCAGCTGTTTGACAGAAATAAATTAATTGATACTTGGTATTAATGCTTTTACTACAATTAATGAAACGTGTTTTAGCGGTTTTTCAAATTTAATTTCTAGGGAACTGGAAGGGGGTGCCACAGTTTTTACATAAAAAATATGTCAACGATCAACTCCATTTGCAAGTGTATTGGAGCATTTTGTACATTACTTTTTGTTTCAACACTGTAACAACAATTCTCGGGCATTTCAAATTCATTTTTTTTTGCATGTAAAAGATACATGCAAGTTTGTGCATGTATCTTTTACATTCAAGTAAGATAATTTTAGCATAATTTTTTTTTAAATAACTGTAAATGATACAAAATACATGTATCGAAACGTAGAATAAAAAGAAAAAATATCAAACTTAATTCACCGTCAATTCCCAATAAATTACGAAAGTAAGTGATATGAGTTGTGAGAAGTAGTAATTTTATATTCATATGTGCTTTTTCAACGTATTGTCTTGAATATTGCAGCAATTTTAATATTACATACGTGGTGTGGAAATTGAATGATATTCCATATTCTCCATAAATACATTTATAACGTACTGGTGACCTATGTTATGCTTCATATATTTCCAATCGAACGTTAAAAGTACGAATTGGAATTTCATTTTTTCCACGATTACCATAGCACTTTCTCCAAATTCCCGAGACGTGTATAAATCCGTCGATGCGCGTATGCAAATGTCACGTCACCGTACATATTCTATATATTAACGGTGTTTTTAAAGTCGACCGAATATCTCGGCTGCTCTCTCGCGAGACGACGGCATTTTAATATGAAGGGAATGTCGATATATATAAAGACATTTTCGGTAGACACGCACGTTTGAGTAGCAAGAGGGGTGAAGCGAAGAAAGCGGGAGCGTAAACGCGACCACGCTCTGCTGAGGAATTTGCCGGTTCCTCGCGGCGTATGAGCGGAAACTTCACCGCGAAGAGACGTGGCGCGGGTTTAGCGCCGCCACCTAGTTACCCTCTTATGTCACACTTTTAAAGACAAAACTTTTTACCGACACCGTCGATGGCGCGCCAGAAAACTTTTCATATTAATGTGCACGTTGACTCCTTTTTTAGAACAGCTCTCTCCTTCCTACTCCCCCTGCATCTCCTCATATCGTTCCATCGTACTTTCACGGGGTTTTAAAAGAAATGTGGAAATGATAAGAAAGTTTTGGAAACCCTAGTGCATGACGGCAGGGGAAAACTACGTCCTTTTGGTTCTCGTTTAAAATTTCCGTCATTATTTACCGTGGAGTATTAAGTTATATTACAGTCAAATAAAACGCTGTCAACGATATGATATACGAAGTAACCAAATTATTTTAGTTTTTTTTTTCAAACTAAAATGAGCAACAGGAACTTGTCAAACCGTACTAAAGCAGCAGTATGCTACACTGCACTGCGCGGCACTTTATAGGCAAATATTCGTTTCGTTGTTTGATAGCATAAAAGTCGCGACACTATACTGCACTACACTACGAGACAAAATTGTCACTTGAGGAATATTCTGTCGCGCAGTTAGGTGTTGCCTACTGTAATTCGTATGCAAACTACGGTGAATTATCAAGAAAATCTTATCAGCTTGGTATGTAATTAGTGAGAGTTGTATGTCTTTCAAAAAGCGCAGTGTGTAATATATTAATTAAACTAGAAAAAAGAATTAGGGAAGAAAGAAGGGTCGGAATTAGGAGTACCTGTTAAGTAGAAATTTTGCATACTTAACAATTATTGAATTGAAGAATGCTGTGTCTGGTTTGACCAAAGAAATTACTGAACTTAAAAAACAATTGGCATCGTCTGTTCCCACAGATACCAGTACATACAACTGTGAAGAGTTGATCCATGAGATGGAAGAACGACAACGAAGAAGATGTAATATTGTTATTCAAGGGATCGCTGAATCGACTGCATCTACGAAAACTGAGCGTCAAGAGTGTGAAAAGGAGTCTATTTCCCATATTATTAAATTTCTATGTCCTACGGAATCCATAGAACACATAATACCAATGCGACTAGGTAAATATGACCCGCACTGCACCAGACCTAGACTACTGAAAATCAAACTACCTAATGAGACGGATGTCCATAATATTATTAGAAAGTCCAAAAACTTGAAAAATAATACCTCCTATAAAAACATTAGAATATTTTACGATAAAACGCCCAAACAAGTTGAATACTATAACTCGATTAAAACACAACTACAGAAACGCTTAGCTGATGGCGAAGACAACCTAAAGATAAAATACATATGTACGTGGTGTACCGAGAATAGTCAATTTAAACTAAATTTGTCCAACGGATTGACACACTTTACCTGCTACTATCAAAACGTGAGAAGTATCCGCTCCAAATCATTAGAATTTTACACAGCTTGCTGCGCCGAAGATCATGATATAATAGGAATAACTGAGACATGGTTGTCGGATAGCTGTTTCTCTGGTGAATACTTCCCTACCTCTTCCTATGATGTAGATAGATGTGATAGAAGATTTGATGAAACTGGCAAGACAACTGGCGGGGGAGTTTTAGTAGCAGTTAAGAACACAATAAATACCATTACAATAGACCTGTCTCTCGTTTTGGACTCTTTTCCGTTGATTGATGTGGTGGGTGTTCGGTGTGTTTTTAATAATTCTTTTGCTGTTCATATATTTTGTATTTACAGACCACCATATGTACCAGCTGATTATGTAGAGCAGTTCTTTGAAACTTATGAACAAATTGTTATACACTATAAAAATATTGTGATTATGGGTGACTTTAATGTTACAAATTTCAATGATATAATTGTCAATGATGCACGCAAACACATTATGCAAAATATAGATTTCGCCCACCTAAATCAATGTAACACAATTGTAAATTATAATGGTCGTTTGCTAGATCTACTACTATCTAATTTGCAATTACAAACAATTAGAGACACATGTCCTTTAGTTGATGAAGATCCGCATCACCCAGCATTACTGTTCGACATTTTTTACAATAACATCAAGGCTTCAAATTTTCCGAATAACGTAATTTATAAATCCTACAACTTCAAAAAAGCGGACTTTTCTAACTTGTATAATGCTTTGTCAGTTACGGACTGGTCTTTCTTAGAATCAACTACTGATGCTAACACTGCTTGTAACCAATTGTACGGAAAGTTGTATTCAATAGTCGAGTTATATGTACCCCTTCATAGAAACTACAGTCGACAATACCCTACTTGGTATACTCCCCAAATCATTCAAAATATTAAGCTTAAGGCTTACTACTTCAAACGATATAAACAAAACAGGGCTGATGATGCGTTGACTCATTACAGGTACTTGAGAACTTTAATCAAAAAACAAATTAAGGCCACGTTAACACAATGAAAACATCAAATAAAATTAAAAAAGTAACTAAGTGGTGTCACAATGGCGGCGCCCATGTTGTCCCAATTCAGAAAGCTGCGCACACGGCACATAAGCGTTCTCTATACCTCTATATCTATGATCGAAGCTGAATTTAAAGTTTTTTTATATTTTTTAAATTTCAATTTGTCATTACGAATTTCGCGCCATTCACTCATTGGTCGCACACCCTTAAATTGGAAACATGCCTTCTTATTGTATATAAATTGCTATTTGTATTAAAAATTTCGTGCTATTTCAAAGGAACAGATTTTGTTTTCATATAAAGAAATTATGTTGTTATTTCAGGACATATACTTAATTGAAGTAAAGTATTAATATTTTGAACAAAGACTACTCGTTTGATTTGAATAAGCAATCATTTTCTTAAATCTAGTAATTGTCTCAAGATATCAACTCTTTTTAGTAAAATATATTCTCCTCCATATATATAAACGCGTATTTATTTCATCCGAGTAATTTTATCATGCTTAGACTAACCTTTTTCTGTATGTAAGTAACTGTTTTATGATTGCAACGACCCCACTTTTAAATGGGGTATACATATGTGATTATTTGTATGTCCACTTGTACTTCTTAGAACGTTTTGTTTTTTCTGTGCATAAACATGAAATAATAATAATAATTTAAGGTTTGTGGCTTTGTAATTAGCGGCTTGTCGTTTAATTAAAATTAATAAAATAAAATGACGTTTCTACTATATATATTGTCTTCTTCAGATTAAAAAAACTAAAACTAAATACAAATTGACATTAGTATGTGTATTGCTGGTGCTATTAATTATTTAATGTGTTTCCTATTCCTTATTTAAATTTTTTATGTTTGCTATGGCTTACCTTAAGTTTACTTTCTAAACATTTTATTAACTAGGGGTATATGTTTTACATTTTGTTCTTAAATTTCGGCATTTTTAAATAATTAATATTACTAGCCTTGCGTGTTTGAAGAACATGTAATTTGTATGATTCTTATTCTCTAGTAAATCTAAAGATCTTATCGTATGTACCTATTTTTTACAATTTTTCTTATTTTAACTTAAAAGTATTTATTTGTTTGTGCGTATGTGTCAGTGTCGTCTCTCGGGGGATCTTATATTATAGAATAATAACTGGATGATAAGTATGCAATATCGGTTCTGTCATTTATGGAGTTTTTATTTTTTTGTATGTGAATGCTTTCTAATATGTTTCTAGCTTTGTAGTTTGTTTCTTTTGTTATTATTGAGGTTTCTTTATAATTAAAAGAATGTTTTGTTTCTTTTTTTGGTATTATTGAGGCTTCTTTATAATTAAAAGAATGTTTCGTTTGCTTTTCATGTTTTTTTAATGCTGTTAATTTTAATTAAACGATAAGCCGCTAATTACCAAGACACAAACCTTAAATTAAACTAAAAACCAAATAATAATAATAGTAGTGGATAATAATTAAAATTCAATTGCGAAACCATTTTTAGCTACGTAAAAGCTAGATATCTTTTATTCGCTGGGTGTACTAAAATATTAGTCATTGATATGGCACTTCACTTTATGACAAACATGAATAATTACAGAAAACCAGGTACACTGGATATCACTTAAAAAGTAGATTAGCTACCGCACACTGTAAAGCATTTCTAGGTCACCATTTAAAACTTTAACAGTTTCGAGTAACCTCAACCTAAATATAGAACTGTCTGTAATCTCATGCATTTGGATGTGGTGTAAAAGCACTCACCAAATCGAACACAGAATGGACGATATATGAAATTCAGCCTGGGCTCGGACGAACCCAATATTTCTTGAATGAATGTCATCTATTTATGTATATCCCGGTTGTGCGAACAGCTTTCAAAGTGACTGCGGAGGGACGGACACTGTACGGCTGCAGTTATACGGTGCATAGTGCTTTAATTGAATTTTTAAACGAAGTAGCGTTGGCGAAATGGCTAAATCTAAACCGGGCGTAGAGGAGTGGTGTAACGATGAATAGTTTAATATAAGCGATATACGGTTACAGGTTGAAAAATAAAACAACTACTATACATTGTACGCGTTACACAAAGCTCTACCTATTTTTAGGGTATGCGCTTTTCTCTAAACAAAGCGAACGATCAGGTATATTCTCATATGTTTTAATGCAATTTTTATTCTACACCAAAGGTAATGGAGCAATATCATTTTATGCTAGATGGTAAATATTTTAAAAAGTATATTATATATTTTAGAAATTTTGAAACATACTACGATGAGTATACTGAAAGTTTACATCTTTTTATATGCTTATTTCAACTATTACCAAATTGGTAAACAAAATTTGGGGAAGTTAACTTAGCGAATAGAATAGAAAGACACTAGTCAGCGGAATCCACGAGATTGCGGATAATTAAGCATTTCATCATGCTTCATAACGAAGATGTTATATAACCCAAGGAATTATTTATTTATTTGATTCCTAAATATCACGACAATTTGGTTCATGCAATCGAATATTTTGGTTGATGGCTTTCAAACATCAAAGACAGTATCTTGTTACCTGAGTTACAGTATTGTCCACATTCTGGACAACATTTTCATCATATAAATGTTACCTAGCTCAATAACCGTTTGATGGATCTGCTTCCTCCACGGCAAATAGGTTCTAAACGAGTGGCCAAACGCCCAGCAGGGCACATTAACGCGTTATAGGGCTAAATTTTCATCGATATTTTCTCGAGAACCGTTTGATGAATCTGCTTCGCTCTGGGCAAGTTGGTTCGTTTTGTTAATCTAAACGAGAGGACAAACTCTCAGGAAGGCACATTAACTGGTTTGAGCGCTGTGACAGTTACATTTTCATAAATTTTTCTGGACAACATTTTCATGATATAAATGTTACCAAGCTCAATAACCGTTGGATGGATCTGCTTCCTCCTCGGCAAGTAGGTTCACCTTGTTAATCTAAACGAGAGGACAAATTCCCAGCAAGTCACATTGGCGCCTTTGACTTCTAGCCGGGCATTTGTCGAATTTTTCGACCTACGAGGGGTGGAAAAGATTGTACTCATCGTCCTGAGTGTTGTACCCAAGAAATTTCGGTCCTATCTCTAATAGCCAAGATATTTCAAAAAAACGAAAATCTAGCCGGAATTTGTCGAATTTTCGATCTCCGAGGGGTGAAAGATTGTGCTCATCGCCCTGAGTGTTGCACCGAAGAGATTTCGGTCCTATCTCTTAATAGCCGAGATATTTCAAAAATACGAAAAAAATCTAGCCGGACATTTGTCGAATTTTCAACCTACGAGGGGTGGAAAAGATTGTACTCATCGCCCTGACTGTTGTACCGAAGAGATTTCGGTACTATCTCTCTTAATAGCAGAGGTATTTCAAAAAAACGAAAAAATCTAGCCGGGCATTTGTCGAATTTTCGATCTCCGAGGGTGGAAAAGATTGTACTCGTCGCCGTGAGTGTTGTACCGAAGAGGTTTCGGTCCTATCTCTTAATAGCCGAGATATTTAAAAAAGCGAAATATTTCCAGCCGGGCATTTGTCGAATTTTCGATCGCCGAGGGGTGGAAAAGGTTGCACTCATCGCCCTGAGTGTTGGAGCAAGTTGGTTCATCTTGTTAACCTAAACGAGAGGACAAACTATCAGGAAGACACATTAACGCCTTTGAGCGCTGTGACAGTTACATTTTCATAAATTTTTCTGAACAACATTTTCATCATATAAATGTTACCTAGCTCAATAACCGTTTGATGGATCTGCTTCCTCCTCGGCAGGTAGGTTCACTTTGTTAATCTAAACGAAAGGCCAAACGCTCAGCAGGGCACATTAACGCCTTACAGGGCTAAATTTTCATCGATATTTTCTCGAGAACCGTTTGATGAATCTGCTTTAACTTTGTGAAAAGTTGGTTCACCTTGTTAATCTAAACGAGAGGACAAACTCCCAGGAAGGCACATTAACTCGTTTGAACGCTGTGACCGTTACATTTTCATAAATTCTTCTGGACAATATTTTCATCATATAAATATCACCTAGCTCAATAACCGTTTGATGGATCTGCTTCCCTCCTCGGCAAGTAGGTTCACCTTGTTAATCTCCACGAGAGGGAAAACTCCCAGCAAGGCACATTGACGCCTTTGATTTCGGTCTAATTTCGCTTAATGGCCGAGATATTAAGATTAAAAACCGAAAGATTTCTAGCCGGGCATTTGTCGAATTTTCGATCTCCGAAGGGTGGAAAAAGGTTGTACTCATCGCCCCAGTGTTGTACCGAAAGATTTCGGTCCTGTCTCTCTTAATAGCCGAGATATTTCAAAATACGAAAAATCTAGCAGGGCAGTTGTCGAATTTTCGATCTCCGAGGGTGGTAAAGACTGTAGTCATCGCCTGAGTCTTGTACCGAAGAGATTTCGGTCCTATCTCCCGTAATAGCCGAGATATTTCAAAATAACGAAATAATCTAGCCGGGCATTTGTCGAATTTTCGATCTCCGACGGGTGGAAAAGATTGTACTCATCGCCCTGAATGTTGTACGAAGAGATTTCGGTCCTGTCTCTCTTAATAGCCGAGATATTAAAAAAAACGCAAAAAATCTAGCCGGGCATTTGTCGAATTTTCGATCTCCGAGAGGTGGAAAAGATTGTGCTCATCGCCCTTAGTGTTGTACCGAAGAGATTTTGGTCCTATCTCTCTTAATAGACGAGATATTTCAAAAATACGAAAAAATCTAGCAGGGCATTTGTCGAATTTTCGATCTCCGAGGGGTGGTAAAGACTGTACTCATCGCCCTGGAGTCTTGTACCGACGAGATTTCGCTCTATCTCCTTAATAGCCGAGATATTCAAAAAACGAAATAATCTAGCCGGGCATTTGTCGAATTTTTCGATCTCGACGGGTGGAAAAAGATTGTACTCATCGCCCTGAATGTTGTACGAAGAGATTTTCCTCCCGTCTCTCTTATGTGAGATATTTAAAAAAAAACGAAAAATCTAGCCGGGCATTTGTCAAATTTTCGATATCCGAGGGGTGGAAAAGGTTGTACTCATCGCCTGAGCGCAGGCCTGAAAAGATTTCGGTCCTGTCACTCTTAATAGCCGAGATATTAAAAAAAAAACGAAAAATCTAGCCGGAACTGCTGTACATAGTTTTTACATAAAAAATATGTCAACGATCAACTCCATTTGCAAGTGTATTGGAGCATTTTGTACATTACTTTTTGCTTCAACACTGTAACAACAATTCTCGGGCATTTCAAATTATTTTTTTGCATGTAAAAGATACATGCAAGTTTGTGCATGTATCTTTTACATTCAAGTAAGATAATTTTAGCATAATTTTTTTTTAAATAACTGTAAATGATACAAATACATGTATCGAAACGTAGAAAAAAAAAAAATATCAAACTTAATTCACCGTCAATTCCCAATAAATTACGAAAGTAAGTGATATGAGTTGTGAGGAAGTAGTAATTTTATATTCATATGTGCTTTTTCAACGTATTGTCTGAATATTGCAGCAATTTAATATTACATACGTGGTGTGGAAATTTAATGATATTCCATATTCTCCAAATACATTTATAACGTACTGGTGACCTATGTTATGCTTCATTTCCAATCGAACGTTAAAAGTACGAATTGGAATTTCATTTTTTCCACGATTACCATAGCACTTTCTCCAAATTCCCGAGACGTATAAACCGTCGATGCGCGTATGCAAATGTCACGTCACCGTACATATTCTATATATTAACGGTGTTTTTAAAGTCGACCGAATATCCTCGGCACGCCGCGAGACGACGGCATTTTTAATATGAAGGGAATGTCGATATATATAAAGACATTTTCGGTAGACACGCACGTTTGAGTAGCAAGAGGGGTGAAGCGAAGAAAGCGGGAGCGTAAACGCGACCACGCTCTGCTGGAGAATTTGCCGGTTCGCGGCGTATGAGCGGAAACTTCATCGAAGAGACGTGGCGCGGTTTAGCGCCGCCACCTAGTTACCCCTCTTATGTCACACTTTAAAGACAAAACTTTTTACCGACACCGTCGATGGCGCGCCAGAAAACTTTTCATATTAATGTGCACGTTGACTCTTTTTAGAACAGCTCTCCTTCCTACTCCCTGCATCTCCTCATATCGTTCCATCGTACTTTCACGGGTTTTAAAAGAAATGTGGAAATGATAAGAAAGTTTGAAACCTCCTAGTGCATGACGGCAGGGGAAAACTACGTCCTTTGGTTCTCGTTTAAAATTTCCGTCATTATTTACCGTGGAGTATTAAGTTATATTACAGTCAAATAAAACGCTGTCAACGATATGATATACGAAGTAACCAAATTATTTTAGTTTTTTTTTCAAACTAAAATGAGCAACAGGAACTTGTCAAACCGTACTAAAAGCAGCAGTATGCTACACCAAACTGCGCGGCACTTTATAGGCAAATCATTCGTTTCGTTGTTTGATAGCATAAAAGTCGCGACACTATACTGCACTACACTACGAGACAAAATTGTCACTTGAGGAATATTCTGTCGCGCAGTTAGGTGTTGCCTACTGTAATTCGTATGCAAACTACGGTGAATTATCAAGAAAATCTTATCAGCTTGGTATGTAATTAGTGAGAGTTGTATGTCTTTCAAAAAGCGCAGTGTGTAATATATTAATTAAACTAGAAAAAAGAATTAGGGAAGAAAGAAGGGTCGGAATTAGGAGTACTGTTATAGAAATTTTGCATACTTAACAATTATTGAATTGAAGAATGCTGTGTCTGGTTTGACCAAAGAAATTACTGAACTTAAAAAACAATTGGCATCGTCTGTTCCCACAGATACCAGTACATACAACTGTGAAGAGTTGATCCATGAGATGGAAGAACGACAACGAAGAAGATGTAATATTGTTATTCAAGGGATCGCTGAATCGACTGCATCTACGAAAACTGAGCGTCAAGAGTGTGAAAAGGAGTCTATTTCCCATATTATTAAATTTCTATGTCCTACGGAATCCATAGAACACATAATACCAATGCGACTAGGTAAATATGACCCGCACTGCACCAGACCTAGACTACTGAAAATCAAACTACCTAATGAGACGGATGTCCATAATATTATTAGAAAGTCCAAAAACTTGAAAATAATACCTCCTATAAAAACATTAGAATATTTTACGATAAAACGCCCAAACAAGTTGAATACTATAACTCGATTAAAACACAACTACAGAAACGCTTAGCTGATGGTGAAGACAACCTAAAGATAAAATACATATGTACGTGGTGTACCGAGAATAGTCAATTTAAACTAAATTTGTCCAACGGATTGACACACTTTACCTGCTACTATCAAAACGTGAGAAGTATCCGCTCCAAATCATTAGAATTTTACGCACAGCTTGCTGCGCCGAAGATCATGATATAATAGGAATAACTGAGACATGGTTGTCGGATAGCTGTTTCTCTGGTGAATACTTCCCCTTACCTCTTCCTATGATGTAGATAGATGTGATAGAAGATTTGATGAAACTGGCAAGACAACTGGCGGGGGAGTTTTAGTAGCAGTTAAGAACACAATAAATACCATTACAATAGACCTGTCTCTCGTTTTGGACTCTTTTCCGTTGATTGATGTGGTGGTGTTCGGTGTGTTTTTAATAATTCTTTTGCTGTTCATATATTTTTATTTACAGACCACCATATGTACCAGCTGGATTATGTAGAGCAGTTCTTTGAAACTTATGAACAAATTGTTATACACTATAAAAAAATATTGTGATTATGGGTGACTTTAATGTTACAAATTTCAATGATATAATTGTCAATGATGCACGCAAACACATTATGCAAAATATAGATTTCGCCCACCTAAATCAATGTAACACAATTGTAAATTATAATGGTCGTTTGCTAGATCTACTACTATCTAATTTGCAATTACAAACAATTAGAGACACATGTCCTTTAGTTGATGAAGATCCGCATCACCCAGCATTACTGTTCGACATTTTTTACAATAACATCAAGGCTTCAAATTTTCCGAATAACGTAATTTATAAATCCTACAACTTCAAAAAGCGGACTTTTCTAACTTGTATAATGCTTTGTCAGTTACGGACTGGTCTTTCTTAGAATCAACTACTGATGCTAACACTGCTTGTAACCAATTATACGGAAAGTTGTATTCAATAGTCGAGTTATATGTACCCCTTCATAGAAACTACAGTCGACAATACCCTACTTGGTATACTCCCCAAATCATTCAAAATATTAAGCTTAAGGCTTACTACTTCAAACGATATAAACAAAACAGGGCTGATGATGCGTTGACTCATTACAGGTACTTGAGAACTTTAATCAAAAAACAAATTAAGGCCACGTTAACACAATGAAAACATCAAATAAAATTAAAAAAGTAACTAAGTGGTGTCACAATGGCGGCGCCCATGTTGTCCCAATTCAGAAAGCTGGGCACACGGCACATAAGCGTTCTCTATACCTCTATATCTATGATCGAAGCTGAATTTAAAGTTTTTTTATATTTTTTAAATTTCAATTTGTCATTACGAATTTCGCGCCATTCACTCATTGGTCGCACACCCTTAAATTGGAAACATGCCTTCTTATTGTATATAAATTGCTATTTGTATTAAAAATTTCGTGCTATTTCAAAGGAACAGATTTTGTTTTCATATAAAGAAATTATGTTGTTATTTCAGGACATATACTTAATTGAAGTAAAGTATTAATATTTTGAACAAAGACTACTCGTTTGATTTGAATAAGCAATCATTTTCTTAAATCTAGTAATTGTCTCAAGATATCAACTCTTTTTAGTAAAATATATTCTCCTCCATATATATAAACGCGTATTTATTTCATCCGAGTAATTTTATCATGCTTAGACTAACCTTTTTCTGTATGTAAGTAACTGTTTTATGATTGCAACGACCCCACTTTTTAAATGGGGTATACATATGTGATTATTTGTATGTCCACTTGTACTTCTTAGAACGTTTTGTTTTTTCTGTGCATAAACATGAAATAATAATAATAATTTAAGGTTTGTGGCTTTGTAATTAGCGGCTTGTCGTTTAATTAAAATTAATAAAATAAAATGACGTTTCTACTATATATATTGTCTTCTTCAGATTAAAAAAACTAAAACTAAATACAAATTGACATTAGTATGTGTATTGCTGGTGCTATTAATTATTTAATGTGTTTCCTATTCCTTATTTAAATTTTTTATGTTTGCTATGGCTTACCTTAAGTTTACTTCTAAACATTTTATTAACTAGGGGTATATGTTTTACATTTTGTTCTTAAATTTCGGCATTTTTAAATAATTAATATTACTAGCCTTGCGTGTTTGAAGAACATGTAATTTGTATGATTCTTATTCTCTAGTAAATCTAAAGATCTTATCGTATGTACCTATTTTTTACAATTTTTCTATTTTAACTTAAAAGTATTTATTTGTTTGTGCGTATGTGTCAGTGTCGTCTCTCGGGGATCTTATATTATAGAATAATAACTGGATGATAAGTATGCAATATCGGTTCTGTCATTTATGGAGTTTTTATTTTTTTGTATGTGAATGCTTTCTAATATGTTTCTAGCTTTGTAGTTTGTTTCTTTTGTTATTATTGAGGTTTCTTTATAATTAAAAAGAATGTTTTGTTTCTTTTGGTATTATTGAGGCTTCTTTATAATTAAAAGAATGTTTCGTTTGCTTTTCATGTTTTTTTAATGCTGTTAATTTTAATTAAACGATAAGCCGCTAATTACCAAGACACAAACCTTAAATTAAACTAAAAACCAAATAATAATAATAGTAGTGGATAATAATTAAAATTCAATTGCGAAACCATTTTTAGCTACGTAAAAGCTAGATATCTTTTATTCGCTGGGTGTACTAAAATATTAGTCATTGATATGGCACTTCACTTTATGACAAACATGAATAATTACAGAAAACCAGGTACACTGGATATCACTTAAAAAAGTAGATTAGCTACTGCACACTGTAAAGCATTTCTAGGTCACCATTTAAAACTTTAACAGTTTCGAGTAACCTCAACCTAAATATAGAACTGTCTGTAATCTCATGCATTTGGATGTGGTGTAAAAGCACTCACCAAATCGAACACAGAATGGACGATATATGAAATTCAGCCTGGGCTCGGACGAACCCAATATTTCTTGAATGAATGTCATCTATTTATGTATATCCCGGTTGTGCGAACAGCTTTCAAAGTGACTGCGGAGGGACGGACACTGTACGGCTGCAGTTATACGGTGCATAGTGCTTTAATTGAATTTTTAAACGAAGTAGCGTTGGCGAAATGGCTAAATCTAAACCGGGCGTAGAGGAGTGGTGTAACGATGAATAGTTTAATATAAGCGATATACGGTTACAGGTTGAAAAATAAAACAACTACTATACATTGTACGCGTTACACAAAGCTCTACCTATTTTTAGGGTATGCGCTTTTCTCTAAACAAAGCGAACGATCAGGTATATTCTCATATGTTTTAATGCAATTTTTATTCTACACCAAAGGTAATGGAGCAATATCATTTTATGCTAGATGGTAAATATTTTAAAAAGTATATTATATATTTTAGAAATTTTGAAACATACTACGATGAGTATACTGAAAGTTTACATCTTTTTATATGCTTATTTCAACTATTACCAAATTGGTAAACAAAATTTGGGGAAGTTAACTTAGCGAATAGAATAGAAAGACACTAGTCAGCGGAATCCACGAGATTGCGGATAATTAAGCATTTCATCATGCTTCATAACGAAGATGTTATATAACCCAAGGAATTATTTATTTATTTGATTCCTAAATATCACGACAATTTGGTTCATGCAATCGAATATTTTGGTTGATGGCTTTCAAACATCAAAGACAGTATCTTGCTACCTGAGTTACAGTATTGTCCACATTCTGGACAACATTTTCATCATATAAATGTTACCTAGCTCAATAACCGTTTGATGGATCTGCTTCCTCCACGGCAAATAGGTTCTAAACGAGTGGCCAAACGCCCAGCAGGGCACATTAACGCGTTATAGGGCTAAATTTTCATCGATATTTTCTCGAGAACCGTTTGATGAATCTGCTTCGCTCTGGGCAAGTTGGTTCGTTTTGTTAATCTAAACGAGAGGACAAACTCTCAGGAAGGCACATTAACTGGTTTGAGCGCTGTGACAGTTACATTTTCATAAATTTTTCTGGACAACATTTTCATGATATAAATGTTACCAAGCTCAATAACCGTTGGATGGATCTGCTTCCTCCTCGGCAAGTAGGTTCACCTTGTTAATCTAAACGAGAGGACAAATTCCCAGCAAGTCACATTGGCGCCTTTGACTTCTAGCCGGGCATTTGTCGAATTTTCGACCTACGAGGGGTGGAAAAAATTGTACTCATCGTCCTGAGTGTTGTACCCAAGAAATTTCGGTCCTATCTCTTAATAGCCAAGATATTTCAAAAAAACGAAAAAATCTAGCCGGGAATTTGTCGAATTTTCGATCTCCGAGGGGTGAAAAAGATTGTGCTCATCGCCCTGAGTGTTGTACCGAAGAGATTTCGGTCCTATCTCTTTAATAGCCGAGATATTTCAAAAATACGAAAAAAATCTAGCCGGACATTTGTCGAATTTTCAACCTACGAGGGGTGGAAAAGATTGTACTCATCGCCCTGACTGTTGTACCGAAGAGATTTCGGTACTATCTCTCTTAATAGCAGAGGTATTTCAAAAAAACGAAAAAATCTAGCCGGGCATTTGTCGAATTTTCGATCTCCGAGGGGTGGAAAAGATTGTACTCGTCGCCGTGAGTGTTGTACCGAAGAGGTTTCGGTCCTATCTCTCTTAATAGCCGAGATATTTAAAAAAGCGAAATATTTCCAGCCGGGCATTTGTCGAATTTTCGATCGCCGAGGGGTGGTCCTATCTCTCTTAATAGAAAAGGTTGCACTCATCGCCCTGAGTGTTGGGCAAGTTGGTTCATCTTGTTAACCTAAACGAGAGGACAAACTATCAGGAAGACACATTAACGCCTTTGAGCGCTGTGACAGTTACATTTTCATAAATTTTTCTGAACAACATTTTCATCATATAAATGTTACCTAGCTCAATAACCGTTTGATGGATCTGCTTCCTCCTCGGCAGGTAGGTTCACTTTGTTAATCTAAACGAAAGGCCAAACGCTCAGCAGGGCACATTAACGCCTTACAGGGCTAAATTTTCATCGATATTTTCTCGAGAACCGTTTGATGAATCTGCTTCGCTTTGTGAAAGTTGGTTCACCTTGTTAATCTAAACGAGAGGACAAACTCCCAGGAAGGCACATTAACTCGTTTGAACGCTGTGACCGTTACATTTTCATAAATTCTTCTGGACAATATTTTCATCATATAAATGTTACCTAGCTCAATAACCGTTTGATGGATCTGCTTCCTCCTCGGCAAGTAGGTTCACCTTGTTAATCTCCACGAGAGGAAAACTCCCAGCAAGGCACATTGACGCCTTTGATTTCGGTCTAATTTCGCTTAATGGCCGAGATATTAAGATTAAAAAACCGAAAGATTTCTAGCCGGGCATTTGTCGAATTTTCGATCTCCGAAGGGTGGAAAAGGTTGTACTCATCGCCCTGAGTGTTGTACCGAAAAGATTTCGGTCCTGTCTCTCTTAATAGCCGAGATATTTCAAAAAATACGAAAAAAATCTAGCAGGGCAGTTGTCGAATTTTCGATCTCCGAGGGGTGGTAAAGACTGTAGTCATCGCCCTGAGTCTTGTACCGAAGAGATTTCGGTCCTATCTCCCGTAATAGCCGAGATATTTCAAAATAACGAAATAATCTAGCCGGGCATTTGTCGAATTTTCGATCTCCGACGGGTGGAAAAGATTGTACTCATCGCCCTGAATGTTGTACGAAGAGATTTCGGTCCTGTCTTCTTAATAGCCGAGATATTAAAAAAAAACGAAAAAAATCTAGCCGGGCATTTGTCGAATTTTCGATCTCCGAGAGGTGGAAAGATTGTACTCATCGCCCTTAGTGTTGTACCGAAGAGATTTCGGTCCTATCTCTTTAATAGACGAGATATTTCAAAAATACGAAAAAATCTAGCAGGGCATTTGTCGAATTTTCGATCTCCGAGGGGTGGTAAAGACTGTACTCATCGCCCTGAGTCTTGTACCGACGAGATTTCGCTCCTATCTCCCTTAATAGCCGAGATATTTCAAAAAACGAAATAATCTAGCCGGGCATTTGTCGAATTTTCGATCTCCGACGGGTGGAAAAGATTGTACTCATCGCCCTGAATGTTGTACGAAGAGATTTCCTCCTGTCTCTCTTAATAGCCGAGATATTTAAAAAAAAAAAAAAAATCTAGCCGGGCATTTGTCAAATTTTCGATATCCGAGGGGTGGAAAAGGTTGTACTCATCGCTCCTGAGTGTTGTACCGAAAAGATTTCGGTCCTGTTACTCTTAATAGCCGAGATATTAAAAAAAAAACGAAAAATCTAGCCGGGCATTTGTCGAATTTTCGATCTCCGAGGCGTGGAAAAAGTTGTACTCATCGCCCTGAGTGTTGTACCGAAAAGATTTCGGTCCTGTCTCTCTTAATAGCCGAGATATTTAAAAAAAAACGGAAAAATCCAGCCGGGCATTTGTCGAATTTTTGATCTCCGAGGGGTGGAGAAGATTGTACTCATCGCCCTGAGTGTTGTACCGAAGAGAATTCGGTCCTATCTCTCTTAATAGCCGAGATATTTCAAAAAAACGAAAAAATCTAGCCGGGCATTTGTCGAATTTTCCATCTCCGAGGGATGGAAAAGATTGTACTCATCGCCCTGAGTGTTGTACCGAAGAGATTTCGGTCCTGTCTCTCTTAATAGCCGAGATATTTAAAAAAAACGGAAAAAATCCAGCCGGGCATTTGTCGAATTTTTTATCTCCGAGGGGTGGAGAAGATTGTACTCGTCGGCCTGAGTGTTGTACCGAAGAGACTTCGGTCCTATCTCTCTTAATAGCCGAGATATTTCAAAAAAAACGAAAAATCTAGCCGGGCATTTGTCGAGTTTTCCATATCCGAGGGACGGAAAAGATTGTACTCATCGCCATGAGTGTTGTAACGAAGAGATTTCGGTCCTATCTCTTTTAGTAGCAGAGATATTTCAAAAAAACTAAAAAATCTAGCCGGGCATTTGTCGAGTTTTCCATATCCGAGGGACGGAAAAGATTGTACTCATCGCCATGAGTGTTGTACCGAAGAGATTTCGGTCCTATCTCTTTTAGTAGCAGAGATATTTCAAAAAAACTAAAAAAAATCTAGCCGGGCATTTGTCGAGTTTTCCATATCCGAGGGACGGAAAAGATTGTACTCATCGCCATGAGTGTTGTACCAAAGAGATTTCGGTCCTATCTCTTTTAGTAGCAGAGATATTTCAAAAAACTAAAAAAATCTAGCCGGGCATTTGTCGAATTTTCGATGTCAGAGGGGTGGAAAAGATTGTACTCATCGCCCTGAATGTTGTGCCGAAGAGATTTCGGTCCTATGTCTCTCTTAATAGCCGAGATATTTAAAAAAACCGAAAGGTTTCTACCCGGCCATTTGTCGAATTTTCGATCTCCGAGGGGTGGAAAAGATATTCCTCATCGCCCTGAGTGTTGGGCAAGATGGTCCATCTTGTTAACCTACGAATTGCGGTTGCGAATTGCTTTACAGACTACTGTCGTGTGTTAAAATCATTATCAGCGAACTCTTGACTTAATTATTTTTTATTTCTGGTAAATTATGCTCCAGCCCTCTACACAGATAAGTTAGGGTTGTCTTCCAAAAATATGCAATATTTTAAATTGCAAACTCTACCAGCAGAAACTTGTTTCTTGAGCATCATTTTAGTGATTTAAATATGTTCAATCTGAGTCTGGCATTATTTCCGATACTGCGGCATAATGCATCCATATACTTAAGCAACGCTGCTTAAATAATCTAAATGGTATATCTTAAGAAATAAACGCGTTTGATCGAGTAATTATTATTGAATTGGTTCAAAAACCCCTGTAGTCATCGTTTTCACCCTTATGATACTGCTATTGTTCTTATAATTACTGTTGGGATTGATTGGGAATTTTACTGATTTCAAATTTGTTCCGCTTTTTAATAGAATTGCAAAATAAAACGTGCTGTAAAGCAATTTCATGTTTACGATGTTTTATTAGAAACAATAACGAATACCGATATTCAAATTTTTATAGTTACTGCATGTTGTAAACTTGGAATGTGTAAAGCTGAAAATATGAAGTAGTCTTACAAGAAACAAAATACTACTAGATGCTAGTAAGCGAGCGTAATATCGAAAGCTTTTATCTTAAAAGAGTCCATCTAATAACTAATTCCATGCTTCCATCCATAATGGATAAGACGACGAATCAAACAGCACAACACGCTCGTCTACGCCGAGGAAAAGGTGAAAAGAAATTGAGATTGACGAGAACGAAGTTATCCATATGACTAAAGTGAAAGAGAGATAGAGCGCGATATGTGCTGTACATTCTGTACGTGAAAGGCAGAAGACGATCGGGTGAACAAAGACCGCCGGCGCCTCGAAGGCATTTGTTTCGCATCCGCGGCCCTCTCTTCTCTCTCATATGAACTTTTTAGATCTTTATTCGCGTCAACAGCCCTTTATCAAGTTGTCGTTGTTCCCGCTTCATTTTTCACAATCCACGTCATTTGTCAGTAAGTTGGTGAACACCGTAATGAGTTTGAAAACAAGGGACAGGCGTGACAGTTGACTACACACAGCCGGAGAAGCTCTCTACCGTTGCCGCTTTGGTTCTCTCTGTGGCGAGCACTTTTCAGCTATTTTCATCGGTACTCCTCCTACTTACCCTGCTCCCGCTACGCTACATCCCCATTTTCGCCTTCTGTCTCTCACACCCTGCGCTTCTGCAGCGCCAGCAGATGACGTAGATCTTCGAAACGACTAGTAAGAGCATTTTTCTTTAAAGCTTTAGCAATGTAGATTAATTTAACAATCTATTCGATGTATATTGACTGATGTAAGAATTAACTTCTTCGTGATACATTATAGTTATATAGGATTTATTATGTGGGGACTAACTTTTAACTGACAACTCTCCAGCAACTATTTTGAAAGTAGAATGATTAGGAAATCTAGAGCAACAATTGCTTAAAGACAAATGAGGTTTGTTTCGAAAAGATACGACTTGTCCCACCCTGTCAGCGGAGTCAATATATAAAAAGGTTAATTCAATTATAAATTCTATAATAAACGATTTGCTTGTTTATAATTAAGTTCAGAAACACAATTTTAAGGCTATGAATTTGAATTAAAGTAAACAGAGTGCCCTTTTATTTACACTTTTTGTTTCTATTTTAAAATTAAACTGTCAACACATATCCGATAAGTATGTGAAGATCATGTAAAGAAAATATCTCGAAGTTCATGCGGGATTGCTGTTATTTATTGTATGCGGTGAAATTACACCACTTGAAGTGTACATCGTTGAAAAGAAATTATCTTCTTGCTTCAGAGTAATATAACTATAACAATATTTAGAAGAACTAACCGGAAGTATTGGAGAAATTTAGATAGATTTCCGGCTCCAGAATCGATTACTACTCGAGTCTTACTATCTTTATTAGTTTGCGAGATATGAGCGCTGAAAGTTGTAAACATTGAACTTATTCTTCTCTCTATTTGTTTTAGTAACCCTTTTCTAGAGAAAAAATAATGAACAGAAGGATATCTGTTTTATGTAGGCTTTGAATTGTGATAGAAAAACCGCACAAGAATCAATTCTAATTAATTATAATACTGCACTTAACCAAGCTATTATTCTTTTTGATTCTCTTCAGTGTGATAGCCTCAATTAATTTCGCAAGATAGGAAATCAATGAAATTGTTCTATAATTTTACGAGAATAGAAGGTCTCTCTTTTTGGTTTAGGAAGGGTAACGATTAATTGCTCCAAAATACCTGACAAATTTAATTTCGTGAGATGATCTTCTCTCAAGGCCAGCTATCTGGATTTCAACCTTCTCATCACGGTCAACCACCATAACAGCATCGTGCTTAGACTGGAGGAAGTCTGCTATAACTTCGGCCTTATCTTGCAGGTCGTAGACCACTCAGTCAGAGCCTTGAAAGGCCCTAATATTGCTGTCCCTTGTTGATTTTAAAAGCTTTTGTAATTTTCCGAAAGGATCAATCAACCTAAAAACGACCGTTTATTATACTATCTTTATTACACTCAGTCGATGCTGCATAAAAGGCTGTTATTAGAGTTTTCGGCCCACATCTAAGGGAAAAAATGATGTAATTGTGATCAGGTGAGGGAGATCAGGTAACGACTTTACATTTAGGATAGTTGGAATGTTCGTAGAGATGGCATAGTCTAAGATATGTATATGGCTTGATGCCGGGATCGAGGTCCGTTCGAACAGAGTACAGCGATTGGGTTGAAGTAAACATAATAATATGGATTGCTAGCATACCTCTCAGAGACCTCGTCTTCTACGCAATGAACAGTACTTAGCGTTACAGTTCCGGGCCATCCAAGGCGAGTTTAAATTGAGAACACGTTCGAAAGCACAAGTTGCACATAGTCAACTGTATTTCCACTACTCTTAAAAAATCCAGCTCAGATGTAAGATGTATGATTTACGACCTTTTCAACGAAAATGGTTACTCCGCCACATCGAGCACTCAAGCGATCAGAACGATAAGAATGAAGACGAATTTTATTGCTAGGCGAGTGCCAAGTTTTTCTAACGAGAAATACAACCACCTGATGTTCAGAGAAAAGGGTTCATCTATCTTATCTATTAAGTCATACGCGTTCCATGCGACAATAATAATCTTAGGAATCTATGAATTGGATGGATAATTTATAGTCTACTAGGCTAGTTTTATGATCTTTGTAACCTTACCAACGTGTACAATGAGAGATTAGAAAGTTATTCCAGGTTAATGTCTTTAGCTCCATTATATAAAGTATTAGGCGCTCGTTTGGATATTTTTCGAGTTTCAACCGATGAAAATTTGCTACTTCACTAGAGTAGTTAGGAGTAAGTGTGGTTGGAAGATTTTCTGAATCTAATTTTTCGAAAATGAGTATAGTTGCAGTGACTCCGTAAACTGTATTACTTGTTTGGCTATTACTGCAACTTTCGCGGTGTAGTTTTGTGTGTCTAAAATGTCTTCACATGGCTTTTTGACAGCATCATAGCGCCTTTTATAATGCCGCGCTATTCATCTTGCTCCCAACATGACGGTAAGTCGATTCACGATGACATAATTAACAGAGTCCCATGGTTGCCAGCACAAGTAACATACCTCTTGGAAGCTATGAAATGTGATAATAGGTGCTTGAATAGTTGACAATGGGAGTACTGCTTCACCGTCGAATAGAATTTCTTAGCTTCAATGATTACTTCAATAAATAGAACTTCCTCCAGATGGTAGATTGATTTTTATTTGTTAGATACTTTAATCAAAGCTAAGGACATTCAAATCACAAGTGAATACCTGTGCTCGAATAAGTAATCAAAAATCTTCTTTTCTTCTTGGTCTATCGTGAATTCATTCTTCTGGTTATTCAGGATGCTAAATGAATGCTTTTATCTCGATTCTCAATTTTTTGTTTGACTGTTTTTAACTGCCAACTTATTAGAAAAAGTGATTTTTTTATTCTAACCGAAGGTTATATGTAGATATATGTATGCAAGCAATTTATGCGACAGTTATTGCGCCCTTGTAATCACTCTGTGTAAAGTAAATTTCATCGTATACTGTTATAAAAAAAGAACTAAATTAATTAAAAGTTAGATCTCGCAAATATACAAAAATGAATCCAGTTGTTCCGCTAGAACCTTTTTCTGACAGCCTTTTATGCCACTCTGATAATTTATATTTTCGCATTAATTAGTAGGAAGTTGTTGACGTTAGTAGTAAGCCGTCAAGCACAGGCATCAACGGATGTTGCTCTTCATATTTGCAATAAACGAATGAAAATGTTGCTTCTGGTATGTTATGTGTAATAAAGATAGTATTTAGTTGTCCCTTCGTTCCCTATATGTCTTCAGAATTTTGCCTGTCTAAATAAATGAAATCAAATTTGCCAGATAAGAATGTAAAGATTCAGTGTTTTAACTCTCCGCGTTTCGTTTTATAAATTTGCTGAAACAAACAAATTACCGAAATCTCATTAACAACACCAGACGTTGTTCAGATGATCTAAATATTGGAAGTTACAATGTAGTTTCATATTTGCACATGGTGATCCATTTGTTGAATAAGAGAGAAACAATTTGGTGACAAAAACATTACGTTAATGCTTTTGCCTTCTATGCTGCAATGTTCACAGTCATTGCGAAACGGTTTCGAAGCCAAATTCAAATACATAATTTTCCTTCAAGTACATAACCCATAATTGAGCTATTAACGATAAGCATCCATTGAAATCTGTTCCTTATTTTGCCCTATATCATAAATGTGAAGATTTGGACTCCAATACCATGCATCGTGTTTACTTGTCCTTTTAACAACCAGAAGTTTCCGCTTATGAGTAGTGGAGATGTTGGTGCCAGGCATGAAAATAAAGCTCTCCTTATTTTACGATTTGATGCCGTTTTTGACTTGTGTTTGTAAAAGTTTACGTGCATACTTATGAGCATTGTAGACTGTGTTATCAAACCAGCAATACAGCTTAATAAGCCTGCAGTATTGGTGCATTTCCAATAATAATACAAAGTAACAACATGAATACGCGTGTTATAATGTGTTTCCCCCTAGTGTTTTCTTTTTCCGAGATTGTTAATTGTTGATAAGGCATAGGTAATAATTCTAGACAGCTTTAGTAAATAATTTCTTTCTAGAAAGTTAGTATCTTGTTCGACAGAATAACCAACATACACATATCCATCCACATATCCATCGCATATGTATTGTGAGGAGACTGGCATCCATACAAGTCAGTGGTCGGGATTATTGGAATTTTTTTTTCGCCGAGGTGTTTTTTTTCAATCATTTTTTTTATTAACCGTAGAATGCGTAACCCTCACCATCAGATTTCCATGATGTGGGTGAAAAATGAACTACCTAATATGTACTCTCTAATATGTATCTGCCAATATAAATAAAGGTATTGCGTTACTAAACACAATAAGTAATATTTATTAATCTAACTATTTACAATCTTTGTATTTATATACCATGTATTCCATGAATATTGGTAAAGAGAAGAAATGGATTGTGTGCAAGACTATCCAGTATATTACTCCAAATGACAAAAGACCATCTCTTGGTTTGTCTGCTACAAGTGTAGTTTTTTTTATCCATTATGTCGACGCCGCTACTTAACCGATAATTCTTTTTTTTTCCTGTGGGTGTTGTTTATTTTATTGCGTTTCTCTGTGGGGCGTGCAGCTGCAGGCGCTTCTCAATCTGTATTGTTTATCTAGGCTACTCATTGAATCTGTTTTTGTATAAAATGTGCGTGGAAATGTGTGTTTCATGGCTTTGTTACAATATTACTTCGGCCTAAATTATGTTGCACTGTTAATTATACATGTATGTTCCAATATCAAACTTAGCTCAAACAAAGTATTGATCTATCGAAACATAGTCACAAGCTTCATAGTAAGATTCCAACCCCGGATTATAAGTACTGTTCTAACTATGACCAGCCACTGTTATTTCTGCTGCTGTCAAGCTGTAAGTCGGTGATGGTTATGTAAACTGTTCAGTAACAACATTGCTGTGTTTTCTTTTGGGTCAGTGCTAACTAATGTCATGTTATTTGAGAATCCTAAACTGTCCTTCCTTGTATTTTTATGTGCTTTCATTTCTGTAGTTATGCCTTTTCTGTTTTTTTTTTCTAACGGTCTGACAACAGTAGCATCAACGAGTGACATTCTCGCAGACAATTCCATACTAATAAAATGTTGTCTATTGTGATATTTCGTGAAGTATTTTGCATGCATGTTGTCGAAGAAGAAAATAATAGGCAGACGAGTTCAGTATATGGTAAGCAGTGGTCAAACTATACATTAATGTTGAGTAGTCACTATATTTGAAAGGTAGGTACAAATATGTAGAAAACAACAAAAAAGTAAACAGGTCCGTATCAAAAAACAGCCCAAGGCTTTGCATTTTCGATTACCCACCGCGAAACGTATTTATTCCTTGAGACTGTTATAAATCATTTTATTGTGACGAACCCCATATGGCTGATATGATTTATTAATATTTTATGGAAATATACTTGTCGTAAAGTTGTAAAAGACCAGAAATTTGATTTGGTAATTTGATTATGTAAATTAGACTAACTGTGAATATTCTTCTTTCGTCGTTTCAAAACCGCTGGAATAGCACGCCGTTGGATCGACAAAAAAAGAAGAAAGAAATGAAACGAATGGAAACTCTTATTTCCACCTTGTTAGGTTTAATTAACTTCGCCGCGCAAATGGAATCAATAACAAACTCGCCAAGTTATTTTTCGACCATTGCATAATTTCGCGTTTGAAGTTTCGCGATCACAAGAAACCTTAAAAGAGGGAAGAAACCGGCTTGGTTGAAATTCAAGTAAATGAATAAATTTTTAGTTGAACGAAGTGTTTTAATTCCAGAGGAAATTAAACAAAAATTGACGCATTTACATTCAGATAAACGTTAAAAAGTTTAGCAGAGGTATTTTATTTGCGGGGAACAATAAAAGCGATTTATTTTATTTAAATTAATTAAATACTAATTAAAAATTGTGTTTTGATAATGTGTGTGTATTGGTTTGTAGGTTGTAATATAAGTACATGAAATACAAGGCTCTAATCATCTTAAGATTTTTTTATTATTCTGGATCTTATTTTTCTTGATGAGATTCGTAAGGTTTAAGATTTTGCATCTATTAAGCTTTTACATTAATAAAAACAAACACGAATGTGTGAACCAATGATCAGTTGATTAGTGAATTGGAAATTTTTTTATCTACTTATATGGAAACAGAAAAATATAATTCAACAAAATTTTTTAAATTTGAATTTATTTTTTTTTTCTATTGACAATATAAAAAAGTTGACAGTAAGTGAGCTCCAAATGAAATATTAACAGAATTCTGTATACAAAGATTTTAGTTTTCGAAATAAGATTATTTTGGATGGCTACAAGGAAAATATAAATTAGGATAATGAGTATTAAGGAAACAAAATCAAATGTTAGAGATCTACTCGACATCTTTCCCGTACTATTATTATATTTTTTTCTACTTAACATGTTATGCCGAAACTCGTGCAAGTGTATTGCAAATATCGACACCAACAATTGCGAACCCATAAATATCGATTCCACTACAATCGAAAAACCTAACCTATCTCTTACACAAGCTTATTTCCTTCACGGTTTCTGCACGACTCGACAAAAAATCCCTACATACATATATATAAATATGAAATATGATTTGCCTTTTACATACGTAAAAGCTTCGATAAAACGGGAGGTTGAAATTTATTCGACGTGGTGAATTCGAAAGACGTACAACGCCACACCAAACACGCTAAGGAAAAGGAAAGAGAACTGGAGAAGGGAGGTTCGAAAACTTCAAAGGTAACGGAAAGCGCGGGCATCACGTGTGTCTGACGTTTATGACAAATTGAGATTGAGATGGACGAAACAAAAGTTTACGCTTTCGCTTCATTATTTAATGCTTACTGGTAATCTTTTTCGGATATATACCGGCGTCTGTAAATGCACCGCTATTCGAAATGGTATAGATAGATGGAACCTACGGAAAATACATTTATATACATATGTATATGCTATACATTTACTAGACTAACGATAAGAAGTGCGCGACGAAGTAACAAGAAATATCGATATAAAATGCATATCGCAGACTCTTTGTTGCAGTTGTAGATTGTGTATTATGCTTGTGTAGGGTATGTTTTCAATTTGATGAATATAAACCTGAAAAGTTGTTATGATATTAGTTAATAATTCTGAAAGACAATCTTCGACCACACGTATTATAAACCAAAATATGGGATCTTCAGAAGAAGCTTCCTTTTCTTAAGAAGCATCTCCTAAAGTAGCTATATAAATATGTATAATGCACCATTGCAGAACAGTCCTTTATAAATGATACAGACAATACCTCCACTTTACTTTATTTGTTTTTGAACAAAAGGATCATTTGCCTGATTGCTACTTTGGTTGTACGAAAACTTTCGGCTTCTTTAACAAAAATAGGAATAAGATTAGTTAAGCTAGTGTCTTCTGTTGCTCGTCCACTACCTCATTCAGAAGCCTTGCCAGTGCCAAGACCTATAGGTGTTTCGAGTGCAGAATATAACAGATGCAGAGGAAGAAATTTCCGAGTTATTATCGACCAGCAATGATGATGAATATTAACCATTATCTAGAAAACGGACTTCACTTAGTAAATCAGTCAGAATTAAATTAACTTATACCAGAAATACTAGGATCTAGACTTCACAGATGGAAGCTGTTAACTTCGGGCACACATATTTCTGCGTATCGTAATCGCCAAAAAGAACTAGTAGTAGTATAATAGTATTTTTGAACCGAACGACTTTTGTTCTGCAATAATGTCAATGATTTGATGCTAACATTAGGTCATCACCATAACCCAGACGAATAGCGCCTTTTTATCGAAGCTTCAAAATTGAGTTTGAAACATGTTCTTCTTCACATAAGAAACGTTTATCAATCCATCCTGGTTGGCTACGCAGACCATATGAAGGAAACTTATGAGAATATGACTCGTCTTCTCGACAAAATTAATTACCAAGTGTACAAATGGCATATCGGCGCTGACTTCAAAGTTGTAGTAATTCTACTCGGTTTACAACTGAGCTACCTATACAAAGCAATGCTACTTTGTTAAAAATTTACCAGTCAGTTCTCACTATATTCCAACAACAAAATAATATACTTCATAAGGCACTAGCGGAAACTGATAAAATATTTTTACTCCCACTGCACAAATTAGGTTTGATAAAAATTTTTGTCAACGTAATGAATAAGGATGGTGGATTTAAATACCTTCAATTAAAATTTCTCAATATTTCGAAGGTAAAACAAAGAACGAATTTTTGTAGAACCCCAAATTAAAAGTCTACAACAAGATGCACAATTTGAGAGAATGAAACAGAAGGGTTATAACAGTAGATTATAAATTATATATCAGATTATTTTGCAAAACATCAGGAGGAACTAACAGCAGATTATATGCTGTATTCTGTTATACTAAAGTTAGAATTTACATGGAAACTTACTTAAAAGATTAAAATTGATGACTTTAGCATCGCTTCTCTCTTGCCATTTTCCTTTCATAGAAATAAAGTAGTCTTTGTAACTAATACCACTGTATTGAAAGCAGACATTACAAAGTGCATTGCTACAAATTATATTTGAATTCTTACCTCAATTTGTTTAAGTGCATACTATACTGTAATAAGAGTGATCCTATGTAAGCTTTAGCGTAGATTCATATTCATTAGTTGGTCCGTCGTTTACTCTTATTGGTCATCTAGGTCTGTATTTACAAAACATGCCAGGTAGGTATTTAATATTTTTATAATATTATATGATATATTTTTCATGAGCTATGTATTTCATTTTTTTGTGCGAATTATTACTTTTTTTGGATTTATACAGTTTCATGTATGCTAACGCATTATTGTTTTTTTTAATGTTTTAGTTTGGTTCAAATTGAAGGTGTTGTCACAGCGATGATTGATAATCTATATGAGATATCAAAAACCACTTAATAATGCACATATGGTGGAACGGTCTTTTAGCCGCAACTTCATGCGTCCTAGTGTAGAATAAAGAGTTTTTTCCTTAGAAACTCCTTAACTTTTTAACTTTATGTACAGGTACAGTACAAAATATTTAAACGCCAAACTAGTTGTAGATATACTTGTACATATCTTCTTTTACGGTGAGTGCAGTGCACTGGCTTGCAAACTGTATTACCTATCGATACCATCTATTACATAATTTTGTTCATATTGATACTAGTTCTATCCATTCCCATTTCAAAAGACATATTCGATCAGGTGTATTTTTCAAACAGTTCCTCATTATTCCTTTTTTATTGCACTGTGGATGCCTCTCTAGTGACAAAAACAGTTCCCTTCAAAAAATGAAAATGAAAATAACGATAAATATGATTAGCTATGTATGTAACCTCACCAATATCAAATATAATTCAATTATTTTTCTACAATTCATTGCACATTTATGAATTTTGCACTGCGTACCTACTTTAAATAATGAATCTTATTTTAAATTCAGTATAGTCGTGTTTATTATTAATGTGCGAAAGTGTATACCGTCAAATGAATAAATTATAAGCGTTATTTTCGTTTGATGTGCTCAGTTTTAAGAATTTAATGAATAAGCGATGAGTTTTAGTCCACTCTAGCTCGAAAATCGACATTGATTTAGCTATACAGTAAGTTGTCGACCTAGTCGCGATATATTAGGGCAATCTGTATAATAATATACGTAGCTGCAAGTTTGTAATGAACGTCGAGTATCCGCTGATAGTAGAAGCGGATTAATGAAATTAAAGTGAATATAGATTCTCTAGTACGGTATGTTGTTCTGGAAGAGTGGAATTATTCATGTTAAATATAACAAATCAAAACTAATATCAGTAATCTTCCTGTCGCATTTTATAAAAAATTAATACAGATATTAAATAATAATAATTTAATGATAAGCCGGCTTTTGTTGGATCTATTTTTCATTAATGTGACATCTTTATTGTTGATGATTGGCTTTGCTTATTTATGGTATTCGCTGTTAGTTTATTAGGCCCGTTATTAGATAATTAAATATTATTGGACTCTAATGGAGAAATATAACAAATTAGTTTGAAATATTCCCATCGGAATAAATCCAATGCTATACATAAAAAACCTTTAATTAATTTAATTAATAAATAGATAATTAATTTGATGACATAGTTTCTCAAAGTAAAGAAGAATTGCACACGATTTCGATTACATAACACCAGATATTCGATTCCGGACGATGCAATGTTCCCCAGTGTCCAGAAATGGTTTTCTTTCAGGTATACTTTCAATTTTAGCAGAATATTAAGAGATAAGCGGTTTTAGCAGATTAATCTATCCGCAACAGTGTATGTGTTTCAAGAGATGATTTCAATCTCCAACTGGAAACTATAACCAAATATGAATTAATACGTTGTAGCGATATGAAGTTGATGAAAAGACGTAATACTGAATGCATCCCGAAAGCAAATTGATTAAAACTTTCCTCTGTAGTATATGTGAAGGAAGATGTAAGCTGTTCCTTTCCCAACATTGCAATACCCGTGCGTGTACTTGTTGTAAATTTAATTTTATCTTTTCGAGTTTATTAAATCTTGCTCCAGGAAGCGCTATCAAGAGAATTATTAGGAAATTCGTGTACGTTTATGTATATGTACGGATCTTACTACTTACTGTGCATGTACAGCATTTATGTACAAGTAATATATTCGTTTATGAAAATGTACACGCCTAATTAAATTTAGGAGAACGTCGGCATAAATCAAATCAAACTCTATATCTGAATACATCGGCTAGAGTTGGAAACGTTTTAAAATCTTAAACTAAAATTTGTATATACTTGTTTTACGTGATAATATGTATAAGATTCAAGCTCACTGCTTATCGCTTTCATTAGTATTTTAATTAATATATGTATTTTTTGACCTTTATGTACTTATCTTTTAATTCCTGATTTATTTCCACTTAGAGGTCAATAAAACAATAAATAATTAAATACCAATTTAGTCCATAACATATAATAATACGTTTTCGTTAAATAACTTCTTCAGTGGAAGGAATTGATATTTAATATGTGTCTAATTACTAATAATATAAATACAAATTGCCATGCCTATCAACAAAATTATCTAAAAAACAAAGAATTCATTGATATATCGAATTTTAATTATATTCACAAGTAATAATGAAAGAATAATGATTTAATACAACATTGGAAATTGAAATGATTTGAATTATTCGTATATCAATCAATTTTTTTTCAAGCTCTAACAATTCTGTTCAAGGACTAGGGAAAAACATGGCAAAAAAACCTAGTCAAGAGCCTAAAATTAATAAAATTCATGCGTGAATTAAATTATTATAAATAACGCTTAAATTATCAATATCCGTTCTAAAATTTACCGCGTTTTCATCTTTCTTAATGTATATCATTTCGTAAATTAATCTTTTTTTATAATTATTTTCCTTTTTTAAAATTTTAGTGTTTTGAAAATCAAAATTATGTCGTCTATCTTTAGAGTGCTTAGATAAAGCAGTTTCAGCGGTGACGTTATGTGTAACAGTGTATTGATGGTTATAAATTCGTTTCTTTAAATATTGTTTGGTTTGTCCGATATAACATTTATTACAATCTTTGCAATCTAATTTATAAACGACATTACTTTGATTACCATGTTTAATGGATGTTTTTAAATTTGTGAATAAATGTCTATTGTTGGTAGGTATGAAAGTTATGTGAATGTCTGATTTTTTTAATTCGTGTTTTATTGTGTGGCTTAAATTGTTTATATATGGTATAGTGTGGTATATGTTATTATTTGATTTTGTACCTGTGTTATATATTTTATTTATTCTTTTTGTGATTAATTTATTGTAAAACTCTTTAGGATAACTATTTTTTTCTAGTATTGTTTTTACTTTGCTTAAATTTTCTTTTCTAAAATCAGGGTGAGCTAATTTAATAGCCTGATCTAGTAAACTGTTAATTACGCTTTTTTTTAAATTTACCGAAGTGTTTGAAAAATAGTTTAAAAAGTTTACTTTTTTTTACTTTTTAAATGTAAAGATAATACATGATAACACACAAATAAAAACAAACTGGTACATTAAAGACACTAGTAGTAGTAGGCATTTAAACTATTTTTCAAACACTTCGGTAAATTTAAAAAAAAGCGTAATTAACAGTTTACTAGATCAGGCTATTAAATTAGCTCACCCTGATTTTAGAAAAGAAAATTTAAGCAAAGTAAAAACAATACTAGAAAAAAATAGTTATCCTAAAGAGTTTTACAATAAATTAATCACAAAAAGAATAAATAAAATATATAACACAGGTACAAAATCAAATAATAACATATACCACACTATACCATATATAAACAATTTAAGCCACACAATAAAACACGAATTAAAAAAATCAGACATTCACATAACTTTCATACCTACCAACAATAGACATTTATTCACAAATTTAAAAACATCCATTAAACATGGTAATCAAAGTAATGTCGTTTATAAATTAGATTGCAAAGATTGTAATAAATGTTATATCGGACAAACCAAACAATATTTAAAGAAACGAATTTATAACCATCCATACACTGTTACACATAACGTCACCGCTGAAACTGCTTTATCTAAGCACTCTAAAGATAGACGACATAATTTTGATTTTCAAAACACTAAAATTTTAAAAAAGGAAAATAATTATAAAAAAAGATTAATTTACGAAATAATATACATTAAGAAAGATGAAAACGCGGTAAATTTTAGAACGGATATTGATAATTTAAGCGTTATTTATAATAATTTAATTCACGCATGAATTTTATTAATTTTAAGCTCTTGACTAGGTTTTTTTGCCTTGTTTTTCCCTAGTACTTGAACAGAATTGTTAGAGCTTGACAAAAAATTGATTGATATACGAATAATTCAAATCATTTCAATTTCTAATGTTGTATTAAATCATTATTCTTTCATTATTACTTGTGAATATAATTAAAATTCGATATATCAATGAATTCTTTGTTTTCTAGATAATTTTGTTGATAGGCACGGCAATTTATTTTTATATTATTAGTAAGTTGACACATATTAAATATCAATTTCTTCCACTGAAGAAGTTATTTAACGAAAACGTATTATTATATGTTATGGAATAAATTGGTATTTAATTATTTATTGTTTTATTGACCTCTAAGTGGAAATAAATCAGGAATTAAAAGATTAGTATTTTATTTACCAAATCGATTTGTGTTGGATGTATTTTAAATTGACAGAATGTGGTTGGCCGAACATGAGAGATCGTAAAATAAACTATGCCTATGGGTGTGTCTATATCTTCATCATAAAGTTCATTTTTATAGAACATCACCTCATTTATATAACAAGATAACTTTCCGTTCACATGTACATATATAATCTTACTATGGGATTAGAATACGCAACTTTTAATTATTAACATTCAAGGTATATTATTACTACTTACTAGTACTGTAGTATTCAATCAAATGTGTCAGTTGTAGCTTGTTACAATAATTATTCTCTTACACAGCCACACCATTTTTTTTGGGTCTGGGGGTCAGACCAGGTTTACCATATGTTTCTGAGGTTACTGAGTCCAAAACCAATCAATTAGTTAGATTCCATAACCTCACAAACATTTAACCCCATTAAGCGTTAACCTACGAACCTTGAAAATCCCCGTAATCTAAAAAATTAAACTCTGAAGCGTTTTGAATTGCTCTGCTCATGCTCTGGAATGGAATCTGGGATTGCGATACCTATTTTCTGAGCCACAACTCTTGCAAAAGTCTTATTTGCAGTATTATAATGTTGTTAAATTAAAGGAGATATTAGGTTTAATATAATGGGTTCAAGGAATCGAATGAAAAATCGACATGGACGTATTATCAAAATCAAATTTATGGTTCCGTTCTTTTGAGTGATTAACCAAAGCGCAGAATCTTTTACCTATACGGCCGTCGCTTTTGTGTTGACTAACGCGATGTTTTAGCCATTGGCATTCCATTTTGAATATTGAAAGTAACTATAAAAATAGATTTTTCTAGAAGTGATATAGGTATATTAACAATCATGGGAATTGTGTTAATTTTAAATCTGACACTGATCAGTTGAATTCCATTTACTGTAATATTTTATCAAATTTCATCCAATAGCCCTTCTAATTTCCCCCTATTTTGACTGATCCCCGTATGGTTCTCTTTTGCGTTATCTTATTTGCACACTGTATAGTACAGCTCCAAACCTATTTGAGGTTATGTTCACTTAATTCCGCTTATTCACCAACAGCAACATGTGAGTTCGACGTTGCTTGTTGGTCATTTTATTTTAATTACAATTTTTATTAATATTTTAAAATGTTTGTTTTGTGAAACTTGGTGGAATCGTGTTTTCTGCTCACGATGATGGAATTCACATTTTATTCAACTTATTGTTATTAATTTTCAAGTTATACTTATTTGTTTTTCTTCTGATTTACCATTGTAGTTCTCTTGATGAAGCAGAAAAATTATGGGCGGAATATTGAGAAATTAATAAATGAGTCAGTAGTTTGACCTTTTTTAAATTGATCGCATATCCGATTTATTGTCTATTGTTATTATTATTATCATTATACTATAATACCATTATCAAATTTAATGTTTTAGTTTTATCAAGCACTTTTAGTACAGTAACGTTTTAAATAATGTTTACTTAAATTCAAATCTAGGATGTGGTAATGGTCATTGCACCAAATTTTTTACAATATCTCAATTATATTGTTTCATTTCAATCACCTATATTCTAACGAAAATGGTATTTGGAGGAAGAGATTAATATAAGGGCCTCTTATTACTAAACGAAGAAGCAATATTTTAGCCACAAACTACCAAACACTGATGGGTTTGAAAAGCAAGGCTATTATTGTCAAGGCGATAATAATCTTCAATAACCGCTACCTTATCTAACAAAGAAGAATTTCTACGCGTAAACATAATATAATGTAGTTTTTTCTACTCCCATACTTTAATTGTATTATTAGATATGCTGAACCTGTACTAATATACTATTCTGCGACCGCCAATCAATACAAGCAATATTTTTATTTTAGAAATGTCTAGTTAGCACGATTATTGTTCGATTATAATTAAAGTTTAATGTTTGAAGCGTGGTTTATTTTTATATTGTCTGTTTTAACACACCTCTAATTGGCAACAAACAATATTACCTACTTTTTCAAAGTTACTGTAAACGTCTGAATTAATTCGCAAGTTTTAAAGTTTGCAAGTGCTAAATTTAAAAATTTTTCAGATATTTTTGCATCGCTGCATGCAAGACATTTCAGGAATTTCGTTTGTAATATTCGCACTTTTGTTTTATCTGTTGCTACGGTTGCTAGCTACATACTTTACTATGAGCTCTACAGCAATGAATGTTTAGTTCTCCGTAGTAACATATTTCCTGGATAAAGTTGAAATTTGTAACATAACTTCGTTTCCTTCTAATAAACTAATATTCCTTAAAAATTAAATTATATATACTAAATATTACCCTTGTTCTATCATAGGTATATATTATTTCATATAATAAACAAATACCAAAAACGAGTACAGGATCCAGTTTCTAATTAAAAAGTTCACCGCACAAGTATTGCCAATATCGAAATTATGATATACTGCATTTGATATGGACAGTAGAAGATATATAGGTATCCATAGAACGCATAGTTCTAGATCTCGTGCGGTTAATACAACATGAGAGAGAGCCAGATCAACTGTTCGAAATGGATGGAATTTTAGATTAAAACTTGCGTCAGTGTGTGCGTCCGTGTGCATGTGTGCTTCAACCGAGTTTGTTTTGTCCGGAAGGTCGTAAACTATATCCTCGTTGTTTGCATTTTATTACCGCCGTTCCGTGTATGACAACGATCCTTTATTTCGCAAGGAAGAGAACCGTGTAAACTTTGCAGGGGATCAAGTTTGTGTACTCGGTGTAATTAAATAATTACAACCAATCTGTGTTTCACCAGCAACATTAAATATTAGGATGACGACAGTAAAGAGAAGAAAAAGTTAAATTTTTCGCAAGAAAATTAAGTTGGAAAAAGAACAAAGACGAGAAACTACAAAAGCATTACTGTGCTTTTAAAGTGTCCAACAACAATGTAGCACCAAACTTAATATATGAAATGTAAACACATAATACTACGTATACCGTTGTCATTATATGTCTGGTACATCGAATAGGTTAATCGATTAGCTACCACAGAAAATTGTGATGGGTAATTACGGTTGGCTAGGAAAGGTTAGATCCGATTAGGTGAGTCGCGAACTATTGTATTAGATCCAGAAAATCTCCGATATTCAATGGAATCAAACTGAGTGTGACATCCAATTTTAAGTTCATTTGAAAATAACCTTTCCTTCTACATGAATTTATCATTTAATAGAATATTTGAATTCAGTCACGGCGAGAAGTTGCCCTAAACAAATTAGAAATAGCTTAGGCCGAACCTACTCGGAATGCGTATAGGGAAACTAATAAAACAATTCCACTGGTACGCGTTGCCAACATAAATAATATCTTGATGTTAAAATAATGTACTAATGAAGTTTCTATTCAACACCAACTTTTCGTATTAAATCCGAGTTGACGCAACTGAAATGACTACGACCGCGACAACATTATTCACATTCAATAGCCAACAGATTAAGTCCACAACTTCGAGGACAATATATACGTATATGGTTCAAAGGGATCTGGGCCTATGTGTATTTTACTACGCGGCCGAGTGTGAAGTGATGAGGATAGGTCGTATCGGAGTTGACGGAGCCAGCAGAAAGGATGTTGTATTTTCATATACTATCCTTTGAAAGAGTGTAAATTATTTAAGCGTAAGATGTAGAACATTAAATTTTAACTTATATAATTTTCTTTTCATTTGTATTATATTTTCAATTGAAGCCTGTACTGCTAGGGCAAGAAAACATTTGGTTATCTTCATATAAGTATTAAATAAAACTATTTAGATCGTTAATATAATCAAAGTTGATACAAACACATAATGAGCTTAATCTCAAATGGGCCACCATTCACCATCACCCCGTGCATATCTAAAAAACTTATAGTAAGCCGTACTGATATGATTTAACCTATCTTATTGAACATTAATTCTCTTTGAGTTAATTAACTAAATAATCATGACTGTTCATTATTGGTAGCTTCCTTCTTTAAATATTACTTTGCCACCCGAGTCATGATGCATATAAAAAGATTATATTTGTAATAGCGCTTTGATATCATTTAAGACACAAAAAGTACCAAATAGGGATTCTATTAAACAAAAAATTGTGAAAACGAAAGCTAGAAAATTACACGACTAAATTCGACTGTCACATTATGCACAATGAAACTTACTGTGTTGCGGATTTCAGTGAGATACCAGGACAAGGATATTACGTTGGGGTGGATTCATTCAGTGGGCAATTGCTCGGAGTTGAGACCTGTGAAGAGACATTGGGCACACATCAAAAGAAAATTGAAAAAGACACAATTTAACGTGCCAGACATCCCACAATTTGGAAGAAAGTAGAGACAAGCATCTGGCAGTATGAGCGAAATGCATGTACAAAAGCTGATGGCGGGAATTAACACAAAAGTGCGATTGTTTTATAGTTATTGAATTATTGCTTTCAAAAACTGGTGTTTGCTGTGGATTATAAGTATATTCAAAAGTTCAATAATAAATTCACCCGGTTTTACGAAATATTTTGTAATATTATAACATGCCAGATTTTAATTGGACCATTCCTTATTAATTAAATTAACCATATAATTCCCAAGGAATGGGGTACAGATATCGAAAGTTTCCACGCGATTACGTGGAATCACCTGGGTAAAATCGGTTTGACCAAAATACATATATCTAGATTTACAACCCTATAATTGAAACGAAATCGAATTTAAGATGATTAAAAAAAGATTGATAATCTCTATATATACAGAAAAGAGAAAGCCGTTATTTACTACGCTTATAATTCAAGAACGCCTGGACCGATTTCGATGATTCGCACCAATTCGGACTGATCTTCGCCCAAACAAAAAGAATACCGAGAAAATTCCTGAAATATCCCCGAAAAAAAAATTATCAAGAAAATTCATTTTCACATACATTTTGTATGGAGTGTTTATACGCCATCTCTATGATAGATGACGTTTATGTTTACGTTACGTTGTGACAATTTTTTCTCACCTGTAACAAAAAACTTTAAATATCTAAGTCAATACTTTTCTAGGCAGAACGAAGACTGCTGGGCCAGTTAGTAAGATATAATTGGTACTAATGGATTATTTAAACTGAAAGTCAAAATAAAATAAAGAACGGAACGCCAAAATAATAATCAACACATCAGAAGATGTATGCAACAAAAGTAAACTCTATAAGAGATCAAGCAACTCCCGCTAGATAGATTTAGAGTTGCTATCGCTGATTTCTAAGTAGCTAAATTTGCTTACACAAAAGATTAGATAATTATTTACAACATATCGCAATTAAAGTATTTTAATTTTACATAAAATCGGACAAACTCTTTCATGACTTAAATAAAAGAAACTAAAATGAGTATAGATTTAAACAGATTTAATTTAATAAATTTAAATTAAATGATAATTAATTTATAAATAGGTGGCAGGTACAAACTGCAACCAAAAATTTTAACACGAAAAAAAAATTGCCATCCAATTAAAATTGGAATTGTTTAAATTTGCTAATTAGGTTACACCAATAAAAGTAATTGGCTCTAATTTTTTTTTTTTTTTTTTTTTTTTAATGTGTGCTGGGTGCTTAGTTGCAGTGACTCCGTAAGCTGTATTACTTGTGTGGCTATCACTGCAACTCTTGCGGTGTATTTTAGTGTATGTAAGTTGTGTTTAAATGGCTTTGTGACAGCATCATATCGCCTTGTATGATGCCGCGCTGTTAATCACTTTGCTCCCAACAGCGAATGGCAAGTCGAAATAATAAGTACTATGTTAATAATCTATATTAAATATCTCGATTTCAGAAGCTACTCGCTGAACAAGATATACAAAATACGCAGCCAAATTGAACTGCCATCCCATGTAAAAATTGCCATTTTTATTTATTATGTGTGGTGGGTGCTTATACCTTGTTTTTTTATTAAGAGAGACAAAATTTAAAATCGCCCGCCAAAATATAGGCTTACGATTGGTTAATTGCCAGTCATGTTTACACTGCTCAAATTTTAGTGCGGCCATATCGGAAACACAGCTGATTGAAGAAATATTTTTGTAAAGTATTTTCTAATTTTTTTTGTGTTCCTACGGTATTCAAGCAATAAAATTATTATTTTTTTAAACTATTTGCTTGTGATAATGGATTCACAGCCTAGTACAAGTGGAGTATCAACATCGCCTTCAAAAAAGCGTGCTACCTTGAAACGTGGACATTTGTCGGTACAGGAAAAGCAAGCTATATTAAACATGTAAGAAAATTATTGGTCGTCAACAGTTAACTTGAAAAATATATTGTCTATACTATTATTGTATTTCTTTACTTAATTAATAAACCTAACATAAAGGCATAAACTATTGCCATTACTTTTTTATAAATGTGATCTGTACATGAAGTCAAGTACTAAATATACAGGGTCATTCACGGCATTGGTTTTTGATGTTCTTTAAATTCAACATTTCGGAAAACTTATAGTTATAACTGATATCATCTGGACTCATCAGCAAAATTATTGTACTACTTCCGGTTTACCGGAAGTTGACGTCAACTTTCTTAATTTAAATAGCATGGTATATTTTTTATGAGTTTTTTTGTATCGGGCATACAATTCTGCATCAAAACTTACTAAGACATCCTATGTCAAAAATCAGCCGTTTTTGAGTTATTCAATTTTTTTAGAATATAGGGCCAATTGCGACGTTATGTTCAAAATTCTGTATTTCTGAAGGCATTGCAGCTAAACACCTCATGTTTGGCACGTTATTAGCCGAAATAGCATACATCAAATTTACGTCCTAAAATTTATCATAATTTATACAGGGTCGTGCAAAATTAACGCTCATTTCAACCAACTTTACGATGATAAAAGTCACGTTTTTTTAATGAAACATCCTATATATTATTGCATTTTTACATACACTTAATATTTCTCTATCATTGATTAGTAGACATACTAGCTTCTATCTTTTACGGTTTTCCAGTTATTAGAGATTTTCTGATGGAAGACCGGAAAATACGCTTTAAATCTCAGTAATCCTTGAATGTCAAAATAATTGATATTGTATTTGTACTATAAATACACATAGTTGATATCTGTCAAGCAAAATGGCAAATGAAATACATTACGCAAAGAAACGATATTTTAGATTTATTTTCCATTCATGAAGACTGTAGTAGAATTGTTGAGTATATGACAACAGATATTGACATTTATGCAAAATGACCTAAAAAATATCAATATAAGAAGCCAAAAAAGAATGTTAAACAAAAAGCTTAGGACATCAATAAGTTAAGTTTGTTTTGTATGTCATCGTGATCTGATCATATTGAATTTTGTCTTTTGGAACGCTACTTTGTTTAATTTTCTTGTTTGAGTTTTTGTAATGGTATTGTTTTAGATCACTTTATAAAAATTTGGATATCTGTCGTCAAATACTGTACATGTACTATTCATAATCCTATTACATTCTCCATGAATGATAAATAAATCTAAAATGTTGTTTCTTTTCTGCAATGTATTTCATTTGTTATTTTGCTTGACAGATATATTCTATGTGTACTTATAGTACAAATGTAATAAAAATTATTTTGACATTCAAAGATTACTAAGATCTTAAATGCATTAAAAAGCATTTTTCTGACTTTCACCAGAGAGAACCAGAGGAATGATAGAGAATTATTAAGTGTATTCAAAAATGCAATAATATATAGGATGTTCCATTTAAAAAAGTTACTTTTATCGTCGTAAAGTTGGTTGAAATGAGCGTAATTTTGGACGACCCTGTATAAATTATGATAAATTTTAGGACGTAAATTTCATGTACGCTATTTCGGCTAATAACATGCCAAATATAAGGTCTTTAGCTGGAAAGCCTTCAAAATACAAAATATTGAACATAACGTTGCAATTGGTCCTATATTTGAAAAATTGAATAACTCAAAAACGGCTAATTTTTGACATAGGGTCTCTTAATAAGTTCGGATGCAGAATTATATGCCCGATACAAAAAGCTCATAAAAATATACCATGCTATTTAAATTAAGAAAGTTGACGCTAACTTCCGGTAAACCGGAAGTGGTACAATGTCGCAAATAATTTTACTGATGAGTCCAGATGATATCAGTTATAATTACAAGTTTTCAGAAAGTTGAACTTCGAGAAGATCAAAAAGTTCTAACGAACGTTCCGTGAATGACCCTGTATATTTAAGTAGTAGGTTCATATATATATTCATATTTCATTTCATTGCATCTATCACTTAAATTTACCGCCAAAATATTCAGTTACTAAATTTACCTAATGTGATACGGGCTGAAGCGCTTTGTCCCTCTTATTAGAAAACAGAGTATAGTTGCAGTGACTCCGTAGGATGCATTACTTGTTTGGCTATCATGTAACTCTCGCGGTGTAGTTTTGTGTGTAAATTGTGTTCAAATGGCTTTGTGGCAGCATTATATCGCCTTTTATAATGCCACGGTGTTAGTCACACACTGTAAGTCGATCCGGATTTCATCTCTCTGAAAAAATGTCACCGTGCCTCCAGAAAATTGAAACCCGGCCTCTGTCGTCCTGCCACAACGATAGTCAGTCGACTAATCACTGTGGCTATCGATCCGTTTTAAATATATTTTTCTTAAAGCAAATAATCAAACAAGGTGTATACTACTGGAAAACAGGATACAATAAAATGTCAAAAAGAAAAGATAGAATAAGGTGTAAAAATTGAAATATAATCAAGAAAAAGATTAGGAATAAGATTTAAGATTTCGAGTGCTAGAATGAAATGAAATAATGAATTAATTACGGTGCAAAATAATAAAGAAATATTCAAGTATTAGATCGGCTTAAAGTACTAGATAGTCAAGACGAATTATAATTTGTCAAATGCGAAAGAACATAATCACTAAATCTTAATAAAAGCTACACAGCAACAAAACGGAGAAACTATAGAGCATCAACTATATATATCAGCATCAACTATATATGTATACTATATGTTACAGAGTATAATTTAACTGAGGCAAGAATATTACTCCGAAGCAAGAATATTAATCAATGTTTTAGAACTACCCTTAACAGCTAACGACAGCATACAATTTAAATTTTTCAAAACACGCAAAAATAAAGTAGTTTACAGACTAAGTGCAAAAATTTTCAATTTTAATAAGATTAATAAAAAACATAATATTTGCTGCCGGTAAGGAACCCGCAAGAAAATCGAAAATCTGAAAATCCGAAAATAATGGAAAGATACATTCCTTCTAACATAGCAGCAGAAATAATATCAGCAGAGTTAAAAGAAAATGAGCGCCATTTTGATCATGTATCGCTTGAAAATTAAACTAATTTTATTGAGATGTAGTGCATCTCTAAACGTCTCCAAATATCTGAACTTACTTTCATGCAACACATCAATAAACCAGCTTACAACTTTACTGAAAGAATTCTGCACAATTTCAATCTTATACACTTTATCCCATCGTGTTGCTTTAAATTTATTTAATGATCTAAATTGGGGTATGTATCATTGATATTGTTACCAGTCGACAATCGTCATGTCAACAAACCTTGACAGCTTGATTTTAAGGACTGTCTCGTAAGATACAGATAAAACATCAGTAACACCAACCCCATAACGTTTAATTAATTACTAGAGACACGTGTACGGTATTCGGTTGATGAGGAGAGCCCATGAGCTCTCAAAATACGTATCCCGAGTAACTAATTACACGTTATGGGGTTGGTATTACTGATGTTTGATCTATAAACCAGATCCGATCAAAAAAGAATTCATGAAGGATTTATACTTTAAAGACCATCTTGAATATGTTACTTAGTTCTTTAGTTACATATTATTATTGCTTAATAGAAAACTTTGTGTTGTTCATCGTGTCAGCCATTCCCTGAATAGTACTTTACCAGACTTTTATTTTTCTATAAAATCTTGAGAAAGTAAATAAGATTAATCTAACAAATTTAAATGAAAATAGTTTTATTCATAATGTACGACAAAGGTTACTGACTCTATAAATGTCTAATGCTTTATCTTAATTCTCACTTTCTATTCTTTCAGATGTCCTAAATTCAATAATTACGGTTAAAAGAACACTGACGGCGATTAGATAATCTTATTATTGAATTACTCCTGGCAGTATGTGAATTTAGTATTCAGGTCGAAATAACATCATCTCATATTTTAGGAAATATTAATTTACTGGTAACCCAGTATCCCACATTTTAAAGTAACATTAACCATTTCTCCACATGTTTTCCTTTGTCTTGTTTTAGCATGTACGTCCGAGATAGTTTAAATATTTCAACCGGAAAGTCCCCCTAGAGTAAAAACCTACATTCATAAACACATTCATGGAGCTGCGGATACGAACACAGAAGCATAACCTGAGAAAAAAAGAGGACAACCGGCAAGAAAGGGTAGAACGAAGTAACGTACTTACTATACTACATCAGAGGCCTAATACACAGGAAGAGGAATGGAACAGACGCATTTATCATTCGGAGTGCCGCCGTAGAGTATAGCTTTATCATTCCATCGAAATGTGTCAAGAAAATACATTTACACGCATAGAAAAAATATATATAGGCAAAAGACTGCGTCGGCTGCGTTGAAGTAGTGGATTAAATTTAGTAATTTAAATTCATTTATATTAATTCGGTCGGTTCCGCTAGATGGCGGCGGTTCCGTTTCTGGAATTATAGACGCCGTAACACGATCTGTGCTGACGGGTATAGGGTAATGTGATGGCATCCTGATGGAGGGTGTTCGGATATCATAACGGTAAAGGGAGAATGGAGAGGTGTTGGCCCGCTTGTTTGAATACCCGGCTTCAATTCCTTTGTGAGAAGGTAATGTAGCGAAATACGTTCACCGCGGCCAAGTCAACCATCAGACCTCCATCCGCATTGACCATGATGCGGAAATATACTTGTCTAGCGCGGTTTTCTATCTTCCTCTAACAATATTATTTCTACACTGATGTTCACAAGTTTGATCACGCTGAGCGTAATTTGTAGGTAAGTTACACTGCATCATAAACCATTGTGCAAGTAAAATATTATGGCAAACCACTCTGCATTGCAAATCAATTTTTAGTGTTACTGGATTCATACATTAGAGAAGAACGACAGTCAGCACCCTCTGTCTTAAGGCTTTCAGATTTGGTGACAGATAAGGGAATGGTATAATTTTTAAGGAGTCATATTTTGTATTGCGCTGTAAAGAGCACGCTATGATAATAAATGCAGATTTGGTCACATGCCTGAATGTAAAAATATGGGAAAATAATCAATTTTCAAGTTTGTCTAGAATTTTGCGGTATCATGTTACCAACCGGTCAATTAAAGCACAATGTATACAACACCAACAAACCTTTCTCGCTAGATGTTTTTTAGCTGTATGGTGCAGCTATTATATTATAGTTTACATGGTTTTCTCAATAATTGAACTTTCTGAGTTTATACGTATAGGGATTATTACCTCCACAAACACTCACCAATTTCGAGGGGTCCTTAAGATATCTACCTTGTGATTTGAAAAAAGAAGACAATAAGATTAATAAAAATTCTTTGTAATATTCGTCTCGTAGAACTACAGCAGCTATTAATGAGAATATATTTCTAAATAATAATTATACAGCTTAATTTTAAAAATGTATTCCTTAATCTGTATATTCATTACCCAACCAAAACCTCCTATACCCTCCCTTGGATTCCTACTGTCGCATTTAATAAACAACTCTTGGATAGTAGCGTGGCAATGTGGTGAGAGTTTCAGCTTTGCGTCGTTGACTCCAGCGTTGGCGGCGGTTCATTGTTCCGTTTTAATTTATTAGTTACCAGTGCGGGACCGACTGTGCTGCCGTGGAGATTTATAAAATGAGGTCGATCTACCTGTGATTAACACTTAGCAAAGTAATAAACTTAAACAGTCGAGTGGCTTTAATTGAAACCTCGCCGTAGCTGATGATGATGATGATGACGTAATTTCTAATTAAGAAACCATAGCGACGGTAGCGTGCGCTAATTGTGCATGCGGATTGGTGTATTTTCATTTATCCTACATTTAAACGTGTGCCTTGCAGTTTAAAGCTTAAGATTGTATTTCATAAATGTGTAGATGTTTATACTAAAAATAAAAAATAGGCGTATATTTCGGAAATCGATATTGTTTAAGGGGACGTTTCCGCGCCTAAATTTTCATCATATCGTTCAAACTGTATTTTATGTCGCAACTGAAACATAGATGGCTCGGAGAGTACTATATTTCTATACACATCACAAATTTCCGTTTCAATTTAATGACCTTGTTTTAATTCCGTACTATAAGTTTATTTGCTTTGTATTTGGATTTACCTGAATAATCAGACTCTCGGTTTATCTTTGTCAGTTGTATTGGATTAAGAAAGGGTAGAGCGAGCAATGAATACGTTGGGGTAAAAATTACATATTCGTTTTCTCGAAAGTTTCTTTACTCCACAACTACATCTGATGTAGTATCAATGTGGTATCAATCCGTATTGTACCTAATTGTGTTTCTATTGTTCGCTAGTTGGTTTTTCTAGTCCTGCAAGAATTCGCAAGAGATTTATTTGTTAGCATTTTATCATTTTTTACTATTATTGTTATTAGTGTAAATAAAAATACCGTATATACAGTAGTAATTCCAGGTTTGTGTATATGGCGGTGTTATATACTTATATAAATATTTTATGCTGCGATAGCTTATCGATTTACTAACGGTTTTGCTAGCATAAGAATTAGGTACATGCATAGAGTAGTGTAGAGTAATTTTTTCAGGATTTGCAGAATGGGTAGAAGAGCAAGAAATACATCATTTCGCCAATGTATTGTTTATAAAAACCCTAGACTTTTGAAAATGCAGGAACGACGGGCAAAAGTAAAATACGATACTCAGTCCTATATATAATTTTTTTGAAATTTCGGTCTAATATATTTAACTTTTTCTAGATCATATAGCTAATAATGGATTAATTCAAATTAAAAAAGTACCTACCTGTACCAGTTTACATATCTATAAAACGTTTGTAGAACAAACAATTCAATTTATTATTATATCAATAATGAAGTGGTTCCTAAATTAGAAACATTTTATCAGACTTTTATATTTCCAGAAATAATTAATAAAAAGCAAGCTGTGTTATTTCTTACCCATAACTATCCTTTTATGTAAAAATTAAGGTATTTTTATTTAACTTCTTAGGTTTTTAAGTATCCTTATTAACTTATTAGTTTCTGTAGTAATCTGTTGCATACTGGTGAAACATATTAAAAATATAATTTAATAACAAAAATACTTTTTTGTTTCCTCTAATTTGTTAAACTGTTTAAATTGCAAATATAGTATAAAACGATAATTTGGTAAAAATAATTTCAATTTGACATAAAACAAAATTTTTTTCAAAAAAAATACGTAAATAGGCCTTAGATTAATAGTAAACCGCAATATTTAGAAATTTAAAATATTTAGAAAATAATTAATAATTTCTCATAAGGTTTTAAATTTTGTTATGGCAATTGAAAATTTTATTATCTTTGTTCGATTTGGTCTCTTGCTTTATATAGTAAAAGGCACTATCATGCGCCATAAAAATACCCTATTCCATTTGCATTGTCGTAAGAGCGAGTTTCGAATATCACTGCATGCGTCGTGTTGTAAACGTCTAAAAGGAACAAAGCTATTGACATTTAATGAGCGTCATCTGTTGCACAATCGCTGAATTTCATGCATGTACATTTGCCTTCGGCATCATATTATTGAGCTTTTATTAAAAAAATACCATACATTTTTTAATTACACTATATTTCCAGCTACTGTGTCTTTTTTATGGAACTACATGTATATATCGTGGTTATGATTAAGAGATATCGTTAAAAAAGCCTTACTTCGTCAAGTAATTTTTACTAATTTTTTTATTACAGGTCTTCCAATTTTCTTTTGTTAATCAGCAACTGCCTGATGCAGTTATAGTTTTATAGAAATTATAATAATTTCGATATTCTTGCACGTTTAGAAATCTACGGTACTCTAAGAATGAGGAAAATTTAAACTTCCCGCACAACTGTGTAACGTCACCTTAATAATAATTAATTGGCTTGATATGACCATCAATTATTAGTTACTGCAAATGACAACAAAAAAGAAGGGAGTGCCAGAAATTCTTAATATAATTAACATATCTATTTTCTGACCTTTGTGTACTTATCTTTCACTTCCTGAATTATTTACACTTGTAGGTCAGTAAAACAACAATTAATTAAATACCAATTTATTCCAGAACATATAATATTATGTTTTCGTTAAAAAGACTTCTTCAGTGGAAGAAATTGACATTTAATATGTGTCAAATTACTAATAATATAAATATAAATAGCTATGCCTATCAAAAAAAATATCTAAAAAACAAAGAATTCATTGATATATCGAATTTTAATTACATTCTCAAGTAATAATGAAGGATATAAACGAAGAACATTAATTATTTGATTTTGCAATTTATCGCAGTCCTCCATAGCTTTAATATGTAAAGACATCTTCAGATCGTTTTCAAAAGTTCTTTATCACATTTAATTACCCCAGCAATATTATTAATCAATATTAAAAATAGGAGTGGGCCCAAATTGGAACCCTGCGGTACACCCGATGACGCTGTATAGGATTCTGATTCAAAACCGTTATATGACACACGTTGTGTAAAAGATATGATGTAAAAAATGACAGCATCACACTGTTAAAACCGAAATAACCTAAATTTTCCAATTAAGATACTATGATTGATGCGGTCAAATGCCTTAGCAATTTCTGTGTAAATCACATCGATCTTACTGTGTCGATCCATGGTATCTGTTACACTTTGGGTGAAATAGAACAGATTCGAAACAGTACAGTGCGATTCCTAATACTTTGGTAAATTCACGCATAAAGTACACTCTCGAAAGTTTGAGCAAAATTACTTAAAATGGATATTGGTCTATAATTTGATATTAGAAAGGGATCTCTAGTTTTTGAAATTGGATAGACTTTTAGCTCCTTCCAAACTAGTGCAAAGGTAAATGTTCTTAACGATAAATTAAATAATATATATAATAATCGTTGAGCAAAGTCGACAGCAATATCTCTAACCAAGACACTGGGAACCAAATTACATCCCGATGTCATCCTATTTTTTAATTTACTTTATGCCTGCAAAACTTCAGCCTCAGACACATAACTTCCAGATTTGTTATTTGTGCAATTATAATTAAGGTGCTGACGCCAACATTGACACCCAGGATCTGATTCAACATAAACACTCGACTATAGCTCTAGGACAACCATATACATTATCCTTATGATACAGGATACTCGGTATTCTAAAAGAACTTCTTATTGCATTTATAAACGACCAAAATACTGGTGGATTCTCTGATACATTATCCTGAACACGTACGAGATACTTGGCGTATTCACGCTGTATCTGTGATTTAATTTCTGCTCTTAGGCGTCTGTAATGAGCGCCATGCCCAGCTCTATTAAATTCTTTAAATTTATGATTATTAAGTATTTAGCCTTTAATTTAATATTATTAAAAATTTCGCCCGTGAACCAGGGTGGATATTTTCGTTTTACATTCTTAAATATTGGTACATGTATATTAAAAACATCATATAACGTTTCATAAAAGTGATTACACGCGAAATTATATATAATATCATCGAAGTCTTTTAAAACATTCCAGTTACTGTGTAATAAAGAATTGTACAGTGCAGGAAAGTTAGTCTTCCGAAAGTTATAAGTCTTGTAAATACCTTGTAATCCTAATTGCTTAAAAACTATTATATTAACTAATTAACAAAAATTTGGGTAGGTGACCTCAATTCGCAAATCCAAACAACTTCAAGCAAGACTTGTGCATTACAATATCAATCATTGCATAGTAAACTGAACGGGAGACTAAGGAATCCAATCCCAATACTTATTGCAAGCTGACAACACCTACCATTCTAAATCATACGTATGTGTAGATATGCATGCGCTAGTGTGTGTATTACGGTACTTCTATATTGACTATAACTTCAGTCAAACTGTATACAGCGACCGTGAGCGTGACCTGTCGGGACGTTGCCACAGTCGTTCTTGTGGAAACCTGAACCCCAGGCATATTTAAAGAAACTTGAAAACGATCGCAACTAAACTGGAAAGAAGAAAACTCTTCAGCATACGACGGCTACAAAAGCCTACTCTAAGCAATCAGATCAAAAACTGTACTAATCTCTCGTAGCAAAAATAACATAATTTTTCTACTCGTGTTTTCTAGATGCGAAAGGTTCGACAACCTCTCGTTTAATTTAAAAAAATACTTGTTGTTCTGCCGAGCTTAAATAAATTAGCAATTACAACACAGTTGAATAACAAAGCTACCTACGTACCTTACGTCTAACACCCTGCGCCAAAAGCTTCACCCAGACTAGTAATTTTTCATGAAGCTTCGTATTTCGGGAAGAATACATTACTTTCAGCAGTTAGGGTGAAAAGGTCAGGAGTACCTTTTGTGTATAAAATTTGTATTATCTTAAATAACATTGTTCAGTATAGCTCTAAGTAAAAGTGGGAATATTATAGGCGATGTAAAATTAAACAAAAGAGCTGAGTTGGATACGTTTCTGGATAAATATTAGGAGTATGGGGGAATAGAAACTGAAAGAAGAAATCTAATTTATTGAAACTATAAGCGAAAGTATTTTAAAATAGAATTTGTGTATCCATTTTTTTTTATTATCCAGCAAAATTATAGCGATTCTTGAATTAACAGTGATTGAATTATTCAGTATATTAAAGGAATGGCTTGATTTAATTATAAATAAGCGTGGATTTAATTTGGGACTCAGTAATTTTTTCAATGAATAAGTCTATTGATTTCTCAAATAAACTATAGTTGAAAACGAAAACGGCCAAGATATCAAAAATAATGCTAAAAAGCATTGTTTAGAAACCGTAGGGATATACTGAAATGTTTATTAACTTCAAGGGTGCAATCGTTGAATGACATGAAAGTTTTTACTCGACCATGTCTGATGACCTTTGCTAACAGTCTTGGAATTTTGTGTGATTTAATTTAAGTTGATACAGGTTCGTACCGTGTGTCATCGATTTTATTGTACATATCATAGAAACTGTTCCTATAGAAATCGATAATTGGATATAAATATTACAAATCTCTTATAAAGTATATGCAAATATAATTTTGAAACGCCAAAATCCATTTATAACTCCCGTTACTAATTCATACTCGAACGAGACAATACTACAAGAACAAAACAACGTTTCGTTCCCTTCGCTTTCCTTCACGAAACTAAATTATTCTCGACGGCGTCACGGCGAACTTACGTAAATACATTGTTTAAAATTTCAAATACGCCTTCGTTAAGATTTCAAACTTTACTTACTTCTTTTCGAAAACAAATTGTCGTACGGCCGGAGTTCCCGCCAGTCCCCTCTTCAGACGAAGAGAAACTTTATTTGAATACGTAATTTTCGACACTTGACTTACAAATATCCCAAATACTTCCCGTGTCCAAATTCTTCGAATTTTATATACCGAAATGAAACTCTCAAAAACAAACATCTTCCTGCGCGTGCATTTTTTTGCTTTCGTCTTTCTGGTCTCCTCTTTATTAGAGGGAAAGCTTCGGGAAAGTTTACTTATTACTTGTTAACGTCTTAACTTTTTCCAACGACTTTAACTAGGGAACGCTCGTCGAAGGCGTACATCGCGTCGGGTGCCTTCGCTGTTCGAGATGAGGTCGCCGAGCCTTTTTAAAATTCCGTCCACACACATAGCCCAGGCTTTTACTTTAAATTTACTTTATACATCATAACAGAGCGGAGAATTTCTGACGTAACTGCCGGCGTATAGAAGTAACTAGGTAGGTAGACTTACTCCCCTTTAATCAGATTTGTTTATATTCAACTCAGGTTATTTACAAATAGCGCAGTAATGAATATTAAACTCGTGATACTATCCTACCGTTTCACGGGGAAGTCTCTTAGGATCATTAAAACACTAATTGCTAAGCGGGGAAGGTCTCGGGTCATGCACTGTAGATGATAAGATCCGCGTAATTAATGTAGGTGTAAAGACGTTTCAGGATTTATCACATCAGATATTGCGTTGGTTATTTTCTGTATTTGAATTGTATTGTGCTTACTATAGTTGGACAAATTAAAGTGCATTATCACAGCGTTACTGCATTCTGATTCAGCAATCGAATAAAACATCACCCGAATGAAATTCTCCTCAAACAATGCCATGCATTTGGCTGCAGTGCTGTAATACAAGTTACAAGTTTTCACATATTTAATTTTATTTGATATTTTATTTGATTTCTCGTTGATGCTTAATATCTGGATTCCGGGAGGATTTGATCCGACACATTAAGATCTGTAAATTATTACTCAAACATTATCAATATGATCTGTAGCTGAAATGAATCATAAAAAAAGATGAATCGAGTGAAAGCATTTTTCAAACCGGATATTACTAGAACAAACCATTCTCCACATTATTAAAGGAATTATACTTTTTTTGATATTTCAGCAGACAATTCCATAATTAGTTCTGCATTGTACTGCCTTTAAATGGAGCAGTTACGCGGATCTATCATACGGAATGTTTTCTAATTACGAGTTAGTGGGGTCTTTATGCAATTCCTTGCCATCAAAGGAGCACATAAAACTCAAGCGATTGAATAGTTTAGAAGTAAAAATCTGAAGCGTATTGCATTAATGCGATGAATTACATTAATTGAAAGTTATAATTGAAAATTATTAACCTGTTGGGCGCCACATGGAAATTGAAGATTTCTAATACATCCTTTTGGGCACCATATAATAATAATAAGAATAATAATAGCCTATAGACCACAATGGTGTAGAATACGCCAATATATATGTCAATTAAAATTACAACAACTACACATAATGTATATAGACATAATAGAAATATATGACAAACATATATGTACAGTGAGGTGCAAAGGTATCCGGACACGTATAGATAGAGAAATACCCTGCGCTCAATACTTTATTCCAAAGATCCGCAGGGCAGCTTAGTACCTGCTGGGTGGGACCGTAGTTTGTCACTCGTACAATAACATTGTATTATAGAAACGCATATATACGTAGACATATTATATAAATTAAAAATTAGAATTTAGGACGGTTGTTCTATATCACGGATATTTTCCGAGTTGTCCATTTTACTAAAAATTAATAAATATATGACTCCTTTATTGAATTGTAATCATTCAACCTACTATTAACAGGAATAGCATTTTTGCAAATATACAAAGGTGCAAAAAAAAAGATTGTTGTCCTCCGAATAGTAATATATGTATCTTCACCAGGTGAAAAGCTATCAGGTGCCTTTTGTTATAAGAAGCAGTAATGAAGCGTTCGCGAAAGAATACATTATAATTTTTTTTACCTAGACTTTAGTGTACCTGAGTATTTATGTTGCAAACTCATAAAATATTTGGTGAAGTTATAATACAATAGAGGTCATAATAGAAAGTAAATTGTTTAATTGTTTAATTCTGTTTAGTGAAAATTACTTTATTTATATTAACAATTTTTTAACATTAAGTTAGTGTTCATTCATGGCTCAATATATCAATGATTAATTTGGTTATAAATATTTTTAACAGGCATGTCTTTAAATTTTGATATTATTTGTCATTTACCTTCCAAAGAGAAGATGACGATAAAGTTGTAATGTAGAAGATGTGAAGTAGAATAAATTTAAGTTGTAATTAATGATAGGGAATAAGAGATAAGCAAAACTTAATAAAAAATGTACATATATTAATTTTTATAGTAAAATACATTCAAAACAACAATAAGAATGTTTGTGTATAAAATAAATAATTAATGTTCAACAGAATACTACACTTTAATTTTAGAATAACAGATATAAATTAATAAAGTTGTGTTTGTGGACGATCCAATCATAAACACCTATAAACTTGACAAATACTCATGACTCTTTAATCTCTTCTTACGTTTTTCTTCATATAATATGTATATGTGTTTCGGTTTTAGTAATACTAAGAAGTATTTAAATGAAATTTAAATACTTTCCAACTAAACAAGTTACATGTTGTTACCTGCGCTGGTATTAAGTGAATCATCTTCTGATGAAAAATGTTTTTAAAACTAGGTACGGTATTACTAACATTATATTGCTGTACGGGTACATTTGGTTTTACTCGTAATTCGCCAATACGCGTTTGTTTATGTTTAAGATGTAATTTTAATTACTGCAACATCCTCATTATGTGGAACTGGCTAGTTTTTGAGAAATTTTGTTTCGAATTTTGTGCTGATATGAGGGTTTTATATTTTCAGTAAGCGATCGGCGAAAGCTCCAGATCGCTTTTATCATTTTAAACTATATTTATCTACTATTTATACTAATTATAATATACATGAAATATTTTTATTCTCAATATGTAATTGAGTTAATAGGTGTTAATCTGTCAAAACACTTTTAGTAAGTTGTTTTCTATTTTACCTTACAACTAACCTAAAACTCATACAACTAAATCGTATATAGAACCATAAATAAGAACACTATCTACATGTTAAAAAATATAAATAAATATAAATACATTATTATTAAACAGAATTGAATTATCTCTATATTACTACCTTTATGAAGCCTTAAAAATTTAGTTTCCATTATAACTTCTATTACAGTAAGCTGAGTGATTTATTATTAACTAAAGGAGTAATATCGATATTTTAGATATTGACTAATTTTCGTTAAAACTAACAAGTCAAATAATAGTCGCGACATTCATTTCTATCCTTATGTAATGCTACTATAAGGAATAATAATATCATCTACTTGACGCTACAGAAGCTTAAATTGCCATATTTTAATTTATGCTATATCTATATACATATATATATGAAATTAAGGAAAGAAATTCTTGGTAATGCGGCTAGTAGTGAAAATGATAATTAAACATAATTAATAATCACTGTCATTCATCACCATACAGCGACGCGTTTCGATTTTATAAATCTCATCAGGCTGTCTTTGTGAGAATGACAGTAATTTGTGAAAACTCATATATATATCAAACATCGTGTATTAAGTATATATGAGAGATTAATTTAACAAATATTGAGTTATGTTGAATTGACGATTGTCTATCTACTTTTATTTCTACAAAGCCAGTAATTATTTATTACATTGACCTGTAGCTGTAGAATTAGCGACATCAGACCTAGACATCAGACATCAGACTAAGATGTAACATTCTTTGAACATATATATATGTATATACGTATTATACGCATTTGTATATTGCAATGTTATTGTAAGAGCGAACGGTTACACTCAGCGGGTGGTAAGCTGCCCTGCGGCTCTTTGGAATAAAGTATTGAGCGCAGGGTATTTCTCTATCTATACGTGTCCGGATACCTTTGCACACCACTGTACATGGAACAGTGCTTTAAGAATTAATGTTAAAAAACTCATTCACTGAATACAATGCATTCTGTACTAAGCTGCGTTTTAGTATCCTTTTAAATTGCGGTAATGGCAGTTCTTTTATATGTGTAGGAATGTGATTATAGATCTTGATAATCTTATAATCGATGCTATTTTGAATTTTTGTAAACCTTGTTTGTGGGGCACTAAGAAAATTCTTTTCAATACCACGCGTAGAATATTGGTGTTTTAGTACCCGTTAATGTAAATACATTATAGTTTATGAATGACGATTTACACGAATCTCTTTTTTTCAGGTTAAAATGGTTTCTAACGCATTCCTTTTGCAGGATGAACACCCCAAAAAATAATGCCGTTTGAAAGCCGGGAATGTACATATGCAAAATACGAACATATGGCCGCTTCCATGTTGATTAAGCCCTTGAGCGTTCTCAATGCATAGCAGTATCCGCTGATCTTGCCAACTACGTGTTGAATGTGTGTCCTCCAGTCTAGTTTTTGGCAGATCCTAAGACCCAGAAACAGTACGTCTTTGGATGAGATAAGAACACTTCCGTCATAGTTGATTGTAGCATTGGAATGTGATCTTGAAAAGAGCACTATCTTTGTTTTGTTAACATTAAGATGTAAGTCATTTTGTTTAAACCATGTCTGAAAATTTTCTAATATATCAATAACCTGATCACAAAGGATACCCACGGTGGGAGCCCTAAGAACAACCGACGTATCATCCGCGTACAGTAAGATGTTTACATTGAGTATCTCTGCAAGGTCATTAACATAGATCAAAAATAGAATCGGCCCAACAATTGATCCTTGCGGCACTCCTTGTTCTATTGTACCCCATTCTGAATACAACTTTCTTGGGTAATCATGGTTCATTGTTGCCGTTTTGTCAAGTAGGATTCTACCAGATCATATCGAAATGAAATACAGGTCAAGTAAATTATTACTAAATTAGAATAAATTAAACATATACTCCAGCGTATAATAAAAAAATCTGTGATTAGAGCGATTGTTCCATCAGCTCTTCGACACACCAAGAAACCGTTATTAATTCGCTCCTTTGCCTTGGCTAGAAAAATAATAAACAAGGAACAAATGACAATAAAGCTTATTATAATAAGGAAAATACTACTTATTCAACAAAACTATAATAAATAGAGGAGGAGGATCATAGAAAATCTAATAACATTATCTTATTTTTCTGAAGAAGGATTAAGATGAGATGCAAGATTGTTTGTTTGTCACTGGACACGAGTCAAGGTTTTCCATCATTCCTGTAACACCGTCTATTGTATTATTCCCTAATTTCTTTACTAGGCACATATACACGTAGGTCCCTTTTACTAGGTTTAGTAGTGTGTGGTAAAGGTTTTTGGGGCAGTCCTGTCAATAGGTTTCTTGATCCTAACAGTGGCAATCTCCATCGTTCCAATGTAATGCATTCAAAAATAATGTGGTAGGCTTCAAAGGGTCCCTCGTAGCGCTATCGGAACATTCCATCACGATGTTTAGGGCCTGACTTGGCCCAGGTTATTCCCTCTATATTAAATTGGCAGATCTTGAGGCTTGTCCCAAGATTTCTAATCAGAATATCTTGAGAAAGACCAGTTGAGTTCGTTGTCAGGCATCATCTACTTTAATCAGTCATCCGATCTTCCGATGATTGCTTGATAGATAATAAAGCGAAACGAGATTGTTACGTTTTCTTTTGCAATAAACGAGATTATGCTATGTATAATAAAGCTACTTTAAACATTTATCTCCTAATGCCAGAACTTAAATATTAGCAGTGGGAGCGGAAACACATAAGGAATGGCAGTTCCTATCTCCCAATCTACAATAAACGGTTCATTTTTAGTAATAAATCCAGGGAAATACTTCATATTAGATTTTATTACGATAACTTGAAATGAAGTAACAATACATTTTGTTCAAGTATCACCATGCTCATCCAGTAGCGGTAGTAGATAACTTCCTAAATTATGAGGTACAGAAAAAAGACCGACGTGGCAAAAGTAAAAACTCGGAAAAACGTAATGTCACCGGCCGAAAGAAAGAAAAGTAAATAAAACAGCCCTGGTCGCGACGCAAAAGCGAGAAATTTATAGTGTCCGTAAACAAACAAAATGTGCTTATCTTCACTAATACTTCTACGGTCTTTGGAATTTATTTTGGGTCGTGTGTCCGCGGCAGCACATGTATAACAGCAACTGTGTATTGTAGAAGGTAGGACGTACTGCGCTACTTATATTCTATACATCGCGTTTATAAATCCAGAATGCATTTTCACTTGGGTTTTAATATGATCGTTATCTGATCGTGCACAAAGGCTTTACAATTTATTCTCTACTGTTGGGTCGCTTTGAGGAGTTATAGCGTGCAAATGGATATGAGTATATTTTACATGAACAGTAGTAATGTTGTAATCAAACTTTATATCTTGTCCTTCCTTTTTTTTAAATAATGTATTCACGTCATTACTCACCAACTTCCGAAAGAATAGTAATCAAAACTTAGACAAGTAACCAATGTCTAAAGACAACTCTGGCGCTGATAATTAAATTATTTTTCCAGAGTTAGTCGGTGGCTGATGGTACAGGTTTATCTTTGTATAAAATAAACAAGGAAATTGTGAATTTAACAAACAAGTCAATAATTAGAGGGCAGAAAAGTTAATTAATTGCTCGGTTGATGGTGAATGTAAATACGTTAAATAACCCTAAATCTGAGGTTACGGATAATTGTAAAAATCTGAGGTTACGGATAATTGTAAAATATGAATTTAAAAATTAAATATTAATACAGCATTTAGACGTAATAAAAATAAAAATCTATTTAATAATTCCAAAAATTAATCAAAGTAGTGTCTGTAAATTGTAAAGACTGTAGTAAATTCTAAATTGGTCAAACTAAGCAATAATTAGAAAAGATAATATTCTGTGTATCAGTGATTTCCTTGTTTTTAAACATTTACGTTGCTAGACATGGCAATATGTTTTGATAGTATTTGACATCAACGTGTTCCACTGTTGAAGTTAATTTGACGGAAACATAATTGTTGTGATTTGGAATAAATTAATTTTTTAATTGATTCTTGGTTAATTAAACTACAGGTGTAATTATATTAGCGAATGAAAGTTAAGTACTTAAAGTCTTAATGCATATATACATACGTATTAATTACTAATAAACTATATGAACAAGAATCCGACTTGTTTGTTCCCGGTGTGTTATTCCTGCCCTCACAACTAAGTCAACACAAAAGTCGGCCACTCTTTAGTTAACACTACCGTATTTTTATTAAAATTATAAAAACTAATTCTTTGTTGGTTGCTAAGGTTGATTATTGCAAAAACGATCAATTTGCCTGCTAAAAGGTTTCAATTTACAGCGCCAACAATGAAAAATATGCAGCATAAATCCTTTTCTCCCTTTAATTTCGTCATTTCAGCGAAATAATTGACGAAAAGGTTGGCGCCGATCCTCATGAAAGTTTCGTGGAAATTTTGCGAGAAACGAGTAACGAAACAAAGAATCCGCAGTAGTAAAAGTTTCGACTGTAGAGCGGTAAATATAGAAACAATAAAAAATGCAGTATTTTGGTGAGCTTCTCGACGCGGCAGTAGAAAAGTATCGAGGTCAGCGGTATTCGGATCTAAAGGGAGTTGGTTGAAAATGAAACAAACTGGGCAGGATAAAGGAGAAGGAAACAGAGAATTGAAGGTCCTCTTTGTGCCTCGTCGTTAGCCCGAGTTAGTTTATCGGAATCATAGAATTTATTCAATTTAAAACCGGGCGACTGTGTTTGTTGTGTGGCTACTTATTCTCAGCTGGGAGAGGTTTCAATTGTTCAACGTCACGTAATAAAACTGTAAAATATTTAACGTCGTCCTGTGTACGAGAAAATAATTGAAAATTTCGTTTCATACCAGACAAGAAAACGTTTTGCGAGCTTTCGTATAACAATAAAACACGTGAATATATGACGTTTAAACTGCCCAGCAGCGAATAAAGTTTATATTTGACATGTGAAATTAGATTAGGGTAATTTTAAATTAATAGAATATGGTTGTTTTAGTAAATATTGTTGTTTCAGTGTTTGTATCTAAAAGATGTTATATTTATTTACTCATTACTCATATGTAATAATATGTAAATAATAATACAATGATATAAGTTATAACGGGCATATTATTGCTAATTATTTTATCAGTATGAAAAGGCGTACTTTTTCCCATATTTTAAAGAATAAAGATTTCATTATCAACATTATTATATTAACGGGTCGATCAGTGGTTAGGCGGCTGACTAACGATAGGTGCCGGGGTTCATTATTTGTTGTCAACATTGCCGGGGTTTTCTCTGGAAACATTTTTTCAGAGAGTTTAATCCCGGATCGATTTTCGCTGTTGGGAAAAGTGATTAACAGCGCGGCATTGACGCGATATGATGCTGTCACAAAGCCATTTAAACACAACTTACACACACTAAAACTACACCGCAAGAGTTGCATCCAGAAAGTAATACAGCTTACGGAGTCACTGCAACTAAGCACCCACCACACATTAAAAAAAAAAAAAAATTTGTTGTCAAAATTATGAGATTTGAATATATTGACGCGATATGATACTTACATTTAACCTGCAAGCATCGAAACATACTTGCAGGTGTCCGATAAGTGTACGCTAAGTTTATTGTACAGAAGTGCACATAAAATAAATATAATTTAGAATTAAACTGATTTGAGCTACTTATTCGCCATTCACTTCTTATCACGTTTTATAATTGCTCACAAAAGATTGGGGTACCCTTTCTAAAATTTCTGTCCTTAGATTTTCCTGACAACAATCGACGACCTCTTGTATACAAAAGCAAACTGTAAAATCATCTAAAGCTGAAGAAAAAACATTACAATTAACGCAACTCACCGGAAAAGAGTTCAAAGAGAATGCAGCTTTTGCAACTAAAACTGATAGTATTATCAAAACATTTTGTTTTTTTTTTGGGAGTTTTGGGTAAGATTTTCAATAAACCAGAAGATTAGACAGTTCACTATTGTCAACCGAATGCAACACATTAGAGCTATTCAAAAACATTATGTAGGTATATGTATGTGATTCAATTTTTTTATATAGTAGAATGTGCAACGTATAGTTTTATGGTGGGATAGATTTCAATTTAGGGAATATATTCTACATAAACAGTGTAAATATAGACTGAAATTTTATTTACTAACTAGACCAACTGAAATGGTGTGGCAAACTACCAAAAAGTATACTCCATATATTGTTTTGGTATTCATGAAAGAGAAATTAAACTAACTAATGATTAATAAAGTTTAATAGTTGTGGCGGCACCATTACAATGCTGTCAATATAATATGTCGACATCTATTTTCAGGAAACGCCGAACTATAAATATAATCCATAAAAAGACAATTTTTGAGGATACAGTACAATTTTTTGGTAAAACTCCTGTTCAGCATTTTCGAATTTTAAATAAATCGAGTTAGGCAAGAAAAGCGTTGGGAAAGTGAACTTTCCAACATTCAGATTGTTTTGCCTTAACTAGCGCCATCATCTTTATTACATGTTTGCATCGATAACAGTTTCGTTCAATAAGTTTAGATATAAATGCATAAACCGCATCTTTAACATTTCCAAAAGTGGCACGTCTTCCAACAAAATGAGTGATTTATTTTAAAAAATTAGGAAAAATACTTGGCAAGTTAAAAACTTACAAAAAACTCACTTTTCTAAAAACCCATTGACAATATTCACTAGGTGCAACATAATGAGAACCAGGAGAAACTGGCAGGGATATAGCTGCTGTTTGCACAGGGTTTCCCAAAATCTGCCGGTTTTATAGTCTGGAGAAAATTTCATCACTACGTAAGAACCAATTTGAAAATGCTTCAGCATACATACGTCTTGCCTAAGTAGCATTACCGATCATACCATTCTACATAATTAATACATACATATAGTTGTAATCACGAAAGATGATCCCTGCGTCACTTACATAGAACTCAATCAACGACATTCAAAGAATAGTTTTCATATCTAAATATCTATTTGTATGACAAGGACAGCCTGGATGACAGTTTGTATTTCGAAACTTTGCCTAGCATAGACGTACGGCTCGTACAATTCACTTGAATAAGACAAAGACGAGATTAGTTCGTTGTCTGCGCTTAAGCTATATATTTCCGCTTCTTCACTTAAAAATTTGACATACATTTGACAAAAGGTATCTCCGTAGACATTTGATGGAACTGTTATTGATTTCGTCCTTACAGATACGTATTCGTTTAACAATTTTGTGAAGAATTTTTTTTAACTATAATGGCAATACATACTAAAACATTACGGTAGGTACAATTGCAACAACTTGTTTTAAATTTTTATGGTCTGTCAATAAATCCCCACGCACTTAACCCAAAAATTAAAAATGTCATAGCTGCCATATTCATGTTGATATTTACAGTATTTAACATGACGCCGAAGTACTGATTTGATTCATACAAATCTAATTGATGACGCAGGGATCATCTTTCGTGATTACAACTTGTACATTGTATACTTATGCAAAATTACAAAAGACAAACAAATGATAAGCAATATAGTGATAGATGTATGACGTTCTAAGTCTCGGTAAGTCATTTAGTCAAGTCGACCACTCTCAAAACTCAAAACTCAAATTGTTGATTGTGAAACAGATAATCGACTATATATCAGGAATAGTTGAGCTGCAAACCAATGTTGAGTAAGAGCTTTTTTGTTTACTTTAATCAGTACTATAAGTGATTGATTGATTAATTTATATAGATAAGTAAAAGAAGAGGATTAAATGCCGCCATCTACTGCTAATGTTAGGGCATATGCATAGGCAATGGTAGCAAACTGTTAAAGGTACAATATAGATATTTGGCAATCTACCTTCTTATCGTTAGAAAGCAGGATTCCAGGAGCGTCTTAAGCAATTGAGATAAAAACAAAAAGAAATGTGTGGTGGATGCATTTTTCTCGAGATATCATCTCCGTAAATAATTTCTTAACATTTCTTTTTCTTCTAATAGAAACTATTTGCATAATTTTGGCAAAAAAGAATTCTTCATAAGCTGTATTACTTATCATGTCTACCTTTACAGTGTCTGCTACATCACTGTAAGTGATATAGTGCTATTAACAATGTCAAAGACGAATAAATGAATTCACCTCCAAAGAACTGAAACTTTTTAGTCGGTCATCACTGACATGGTTAACACTACAGTGGTTAACATTGTGTGTAATTTTGGATTTTACAGCATAACCTAGAAAACTGTGAGTATTGCATATAACTCTGTGATAATGCGAATATGTAATAAATTATGGAATACAAAATCGACATCGTGAAAATCCAGATCTCTACCTGACTCATGCTAAAAATATTCATGGACTTTGAAGGAAATCAGTAAAATGTCGATTATTTTGACTAATTTCATTTCGTTCCTAGTAATTGTAAAGTGTACACAACCTATCGATTATACATATACATATCTTTTCGTAAAAATAAACTTTGCAAATGTAACAATACTATTGTGATTACTTCAAGCAGGTATATACATACGTAAGACTGTACTTTAATATTAATATTCCATAATCTCTCCTAACTTTTCATAATTAAAATCTGTTGGTTTAAAATCTCGATCCTCCGATCTTGTCACGTTGTTAACAGATAATCTCTAATAAAAGAGCAGACAGCTAAATCCTGCTTGTTTCCATCAGGAGCTATAGTTTTAATTAACGCGAGATTTAAAATTTACCATCTAACGGTGTCGTAAGCGTTTCAACCTGGATAAAACACATAATTCTATAACGACCACGTGTTTTACAGAAGTTTTGTTTACATTTTAGAGTAATTAGTATCGATTTTAAAACATTATGTGTTAAAAATGTTCCTCAAATATCACCGAATGCCGAAAAAAAGACCGGAGATGAAAACGGAGCCGTCGGTTTGTCAAAGCCGAGCGTGATGAGTCCTCGCGTTATTGGGTTTCCATCAGATGATTTGTGTCGTGTAATCAACCGCATGACGAACGATTGGTCGCAGGTGCATAATAAATCAAGGGGCATCTGGTTAATTCGGACTGACATCGGGAGAAAAGTTGAACATCGACCGTTGAGCGTTATTTGCTCCCTTTTTTATCCTGAATTTTAACTGAATCCTTTTGTTTGTCCGATTGGACGACGGCGTTAGATGAAAGCCAACTGTATCCATTTGTTGTCGATGAAAGGTACAACAAAAATTTTTTTACTAGAATATAAGTGTTCGATGATAACAATTTCTAACGCAATCATTGCATACATCACGCAAATTTTCGATTTTTGTTCGCAGTAAAATAGACATTAAAGTAAACAATGCTGAGAAAAAATACAAAATTAATGAAAAATGCAATTATTGCTAATTTATTGCGAAAAAGCCCGTATTATAGTCGATAATACGATCACCAATAAAGAGTAATCACTATAAGAACCACTCATACTCACTGTTATCACTCATCAGGCACAGGACAAATTAAAGCGGCGGCGTTAGTAACGGCAGTGGGGAAGGTTGTATCAATAATGCTTCTGCACATCGCAATTGTTTCAGTATGTCCTTCTCTTAAATACATATTATTAAGTTCACATTTAAATTGATATAGTGAGTTTTTATAAATGCTGGCGGTCCCTTTTTAGTTCAAATTGAGAATAAACACATTCCAAGTGACAATAAACAGCAAACTGAAAGGTATCAAATTGTTAAGTGAACAGTAATTTTGATTAATGTGTAGGTGGAACTGAGCTGGGAATCAATTCAAAATTAGTAGATTGGTAAAACTTTATGTGGAGAAGTTGGCGTACTTTGGAAAAGTAACAGTCACATATGTAATAAAAGGTTGTTAGAATTTTTGGTCAGTAGTTAGAGTTACGTTCACAATGTACCGATAGGGAAAGAGACTAGAGTAGCGACTGAAGCAAGATGTTGGAATCTCGACCAGTTTATTTTTAGCGCAAAGATAGTGCTGACATCATTAAGCATGGTAACTGTTCCTCTCGATTTTGGGATCTCAGAAGTCTTTTCTTGTCAAATCGTTTTAATTATTATTTGAACAATGTACATTAACTTTCCAACATACAACCTATATATTAGCTTGCATAAACTCGCGATTTTAAAATATATTACGCATAGACAAACTGTCACGTACTACATGCAACGCATTTTAATATAATATATAACGCATACGGTTACATAAGTAAAGATTATTTTATCAGTAGTAAACGATGCGGATATTTACATACAAACATAATTAACTGTGATTTGCATATCTGGTCTAACTGACTAGCAGAAAAAAATAGTATGCACCAGCTGTGAGAAAAACGCGCAATGTTGCAGTTTTTTATACATCATGTAAAATGCGAATTAATTTGAATATTACCGTTATGTAAATAAAACACGGCACAGCTACATTATCGTGATTTTGCCGCTCAGTATTAGGTATATATACATACTCATACATGAAAAAATATGAACATTTAATATTTTCTGTTGCTTTTTATCGTTCTTATTTTTTCCAATTTATTAATTGGTATTTGCAATTTCAAATTGATAGACAATTGTTACTATTTTTCTTGTAATAAATAAAATGTCAAGTTCCATTATCGATTTGTAACGAGACATCGTTACGTTTTACTTTCGTTTCAATGGCAATATTGTCTGTAATGTATTTAAGCAATATTACGTACATATTATGGGATACCTTCACCGTTATTGTATTCACTGATTAAAGACATAACAATGAATAGGTTGTCAAGTCTAGCAACAACGACGCCGCTTTAATTTTAACCAACATGTAGAAACTTCTGAACTGAACTTAGTCAGCATGGTGTCTGTAGTAGGTTCTGAAGATTAACCCGAACAAAATGACTATGATTCCATTCGTAAAACATAAAGTTTTCCATAGCAGTACCTTTACTGAGGAAAATGCAGGTACATTCTTCCAGTGAAGTGAAACATTTGCTTATTTTCTTAGGTCAGAAACTCACTTGTAAAACTCCCCAAAACACTTCGGAAAAGTCAAAATAAATATTGTGAATTTTCTTTTGTATCATTAGACTTTAAGAGCTGAAGCCGTTCGACGTATTTGGATATAATCAGAAAACCATGGTTATTGTATGCACGCATATAATTTTTTCAGAGAGCCAGGCCGCACTAACGCTTCTAATTTTGAATTCAAGCTAACTTAGAACTATCTACAAACCCTTGATTAAAGCTAACTAATTAAGGTTATTCATTATAGACTGTGTGTGGGAAGAAGGCAGTGTCAGAATAATGCAGTTTATTAATATAACCTCTGAGATATAGGATGATGCACGATTTTCAAAACAGCCGTTGTGCCCAAGACAATAAGTACAGAAGTTATGAATCTTATGAAGATGATTGATTAATATCGACCATCGTATGCTATGTAATCAAAAATTAGTATCTATGCTTAAATGTGTTTTATGTCCTATACTTTATAACACTTTATCGAAAGCAAAATGCAACATATACATCGTACATGTTTAGCCAGCAACTACTGACTTTGGTTTTTAGTAGTACCCGACTCCTTAAACAGAGAAAATCACGTCAGAAAGCAGAATTTCATAACGTAACCGGTTTTGCAGACCATTATAGATAATAGGCTTGGCAATTTAAATCCTGGCCGTATTATTAATCATTATCTAACTTACTGAGTGTTTGTAGGGTAGATTGTAGAAAATGCATGTGTTTGAATGAAATTTCTACGCAGTTTTATGATTGTAGAAAATATAGCAGAATTATACGAGCAAGACAAGTGATTTACAATTTGACTTCTTTCATCGTTTGGTTTCTTTTTCCGTTACTGTGCGCGCAAGTAATGCCGCTAAGCTGCTTTATAACGGCTGCGTTCGCTAAACACAATCATTGATATTAAGATATCCATACAATAGAATATTTACACAACTGATATGTTGGTCCTGAAAACGATCCAATTAAGCTCAAAATAATGTTAACAACCTGCAAAACTACTGCTATATTTGAAGAATCTATGAACAAATAATCAATAAAAGTATTACAGACAATAAGAAAATATGTAGGTACGGAATCAGTGCTCGATCAACCGAAGAGGTTAAATTGAGGAAACTAATGAATAGTTATTCAAATATTCGTAAAGGTGTATTGATTATCATGGAAAAGCCACAAAGAAAATTTTAATAAACGACTCCCTATCAAGAGTTTTTCTCAACTTTTGTATATATATAAAGTCATATAACATTTATCGCAAATTTTTGCTTCTGGACTTGCACATATTTTGCTACAACTCCATTAATTAACTGGAAACGAATAAAACTTATTGTAACCATACAATGTTCAGCGAGAAGTACCTATATGACATATTTTCAAGTTATATTTAGGCTGTAATAAACACGCAACTATTAGTTTTTCTGTGTAAAAGTTTGTTTTCGCGATTTTGAAACGAGTCAATAAATAAGTTTGCATGTGATTCCAGTAGCATGAGATGTAAAGTTCATCACCTGAATATCTGGAGTTAATCGATTATACAACGGTCAAAGAGCAATGAGATAAATAAAATTGAAATTCGATGTCAATAAACTTACTAATGTTTACGGTTCTAATTCTCTAACCACAGACGTAAATATATATTTTATCATTGTCAACTACGGAACATTTAACATGAAGCTGATGATACAGAACACAATTTCATCTGCTCTAATCACAGAAACCACGAAGAAATCGCAAAGGATTCATTCGATCGCAGATCATAATAATTTCGCAATGTGCTTCCGCTTGCAAATTAAGTTTTCGGAATGAGATAGGAATAAATGCGTCTCCCTCGTTTAATGTGACGCGACCTCGAATGCCTCAATGCTGGAATTTTAATTCTGCTGTTAACAGTGCTTTCAGAATCTGTCGTTGGTCGAATCATAAACAGCAATCCAGTAAGTATTCGCTGGTATTTTTAGAGATAATTTATGCGTCATGAATATCGCTTGTTCTCGTTGATTGGGTTTACGGCAAAGCTTTTTCAAAAGTTTTAGGTTTGTATGTATCGCCTTTCTTCAGGTAGAGACGAACTTTTGTTATGTATGGTTATTTTTACTTAATTTTAAATGAAATTCAGTTGTAATGAAGCAATATTTTTGAACTATTTTGTATTTGGTTTTCAATCTGAATTGAATGAATTTTATTGTTCAACAGATATCGATCTAGCGGGAATGATACCACGAATTGTCCGAGCTAGATCGGTATCTGCTGTACAGTGTAGCACAGCTGTAGCAGCGGGTTGGAATTAATCCGTTGTCGGAGGTATTATACAAATAAGTTGAGAGGTGAAAGGCGATGAAATTAGATCTTGCATTCGGAGTTGTGCTGATGAGACCTGGACGATTGAAACCACGTGGTCCGCTTCTAATGCTTGATCTATTTTCATTGCATTCGTCCGCAGAGTGAATTCCAACAATATACCCTGAGCGCCTATTACAGGCATTTTCCTGGTATAATTACTTTTGAAAGCACTTGGTGTATCAAGTTTCAAAATAGAAAGTATCTACTTCGTTGTATTTCCTTTGATTGTTGTTACGTCGAATTACAAATTTTGGATAAAATATATTACTGATATTTATGGTATTACGATTTATTGCCTATATAGCGTTATCCGTTACAGACTCCACATTATTAAATATGCATTAAATGCAATTGTTTGGAAAAATCATAAAGACGTCTGAAGTTCTAAATATTTATTTATATACGCACATTTAGGTACCTCTATCAGAATTTTCCCCGCATTTCTTTTTCTATTCTTTTTTTTTTAAGGACACAAATAAAAATACGCGACGCAGAAACTAAATTGCTATTGGCAGGTTCTACGAGCTCCCTGCATGGAATTTTTATAAAGCTAAGCAAAAACAAATCTCGACTAATATACTTTACGGACGTAATTCTCAAGCTTATAACGTACAACACCTTCATCGGATTCCATTTACACGAATTCGGTTTTTGCACAGCGTCGTTTCGGGTAATAATAATGGCGGAAGGGCAGCCAGCCTAAGTACCTTTACCTACCAAGGTGGAAATCCCGTCCGACTTAGGACGATCCCATTCCCTAATCCCATTAACTGTGCGAGCCAGCGAAGTTCAACTTAGGCTAGGTGTTTCCATCCGGACATCTTAAATTAGTCCAAATTGGACGGCCCGACGCATCGAAAGTAGTTCGAATTAACTATTATTTACGGGTCTAGTTAGAAAGCGGAGCACGCGCTACCTACTGCGACAACCCGGCAAAAGCAGTAGTAGTAGTAGTGGCACACGAGCAATAGCGAAAGCGGCAATGGCAGTTACGTTTTGTCGCAAGTAGGTGACTTTATGGCCGACAGCTCGCCTTCGTATGGCCCGAAGAAATTGGTGAAGGAACTAAATGGAGGTTCGGCTTTCGCACACACTTACAAAACACCGTATAGTCAGTTGGAACATTACCCAAATAATGTCCTCACGGGTTATCGGCTCAAACATTGAAACGGCTCGTTCCGTAGCGTACCAAGATCGTATATACAGACATATGTTTCAGATCTCTGAGATGGAAGCGGAGATATTGTAGTTGGAATTGCGCATCTATTGCAAAAAGTATTGCGAGGTAGATGGAGGTAACGTGGATATTAATACAACGAGACCTGATATTTATTCCAAATTTAGCCATTTTCCGTAATTACGTACATTTGTTTTCAGTTTCAAGTTAAATTAAAACGTAGAAAATACTCTTGCAGATGTATAATATAAAACTGCAACAATTTTTCGAGCATTAGAGACAGAAATATCTTTTTATAGTTTATGTGCAAGCTCTTGTGTAACTGGAAATTTAGAGATCCTCACGACATGATTACAATCAGGATACTGGGTTTTGGTGATGGATCTTGATCGAAATGTAGACTCAAGATAAAGGGATGTGTGCAGTTGTGTAACATTAAAGTAACAAAACATAACTCTTGTGTGGTGACTGACTGCTTTCTTTATGTTTTATACACATAAAGAAAATCAGCTTTTGCTGCTTTGGGTTTTTACGAGATCACTTTAAGACTCATTCATGAGTGTTTGACAGTATTGGAATAGCTAGGTAGTTGTAGAAAATTCTATTGAACTGGTTTGAAATTCTGGATATTCTAGTATAAAAAAAACTAGAAAGTTAACAGACTAGCAAGAAGTGCTTCAAATATACCTTTCATACCACTATGAGCTAACCCTGGGGGTTCTCAACCAGTATCTAAGTGCAATGTTACTACAACTAACTCACCTCTTTGCCAAAATTTTTAGATATTTAGTGAACTAACTACTTAAAATTAATACAAGATGTCTCTTTATTCCAATAATTTTCTGGCTAAGGTACCGTTGAATACCTCTTCAATAAGTCGGTCGGAGATTAAATCCATATACTATTATAGTTTTCACCGTTACTTTCTCTTGTTTGGTCATGTTTTCATCCAGAGTTGTTCGATCGGAGTAAGCGTCTAACCGAAGTTATACGTTCCTCGAGTCTATTTTACATCCGGGTCGTTCCGCATGGTTATCTTAACGGGCTAGCTGAGAAAAACGTTCCGGTACGGCAGCGGTTAGACGATGTTTGGACCGTGAATGCTCGGGTAAATAGAAGAGAGGACGGCCTCGGGCGGAATCTAGACGACTCTTATCGCGTGCATTTACAAATAAACACCCCTCAGATACGCTGACGTTTGCGACGCTTCGGACTATCGATTCCGGAGCTTCCGGATTCCGGATTATAAAACACGTTCATCTGGTACGACGGCTTCCTTCGGGCGATCTCTTCCGGTAATTCGAGAATGTCACCTACTTTTCCAGTCTTTATCATTGAGAAGTTATGTACATATAAAGAAAAAGATGTTTTCAAAAGTTTTTGTTTGACTTGTGTGTACATGTTGGTTGTTCGGATTCAAAGTTAGGTAAGATATCGAATATCCATGTATGAGGACAACTTTTTCAAGAGAGGATCAAATACTGTTAAAAGAATCTGGCGAGCTAGTAATTTCTAAAATATTCAAACTTTAATTACTTGGTCTTTGATGTGTTTTATGGTAATTACTATTTCTAATAATTAAATTTAATTTACAGTATTCTCAGTTTGTTGATATGCTAAATAAATTTTGAATTATATATGTATGTGTATGTTTACCCTTTCCGCAGTGTAACGAACCCTAAGCATTTCCGGTTTTAAAGTAGACTATTGTTAAAGTAGGTCATATACCCGGTTTAAATAAATTCATCGCGGTTTGGGAAACGATGGAACAGATCACAAAGCTTGCCGTTGTGGTTAGTCACACAACCTCAAATTATTCCTTTTGCAAGACACTATCACACGATTACATTCCTCTCCACAGTTTCTTCATCCGCATACAGCTTCTTCTTTTTGCGGTCGTATATCTGCCGTCAACATTTTTTTTCTTCTTTGTCGTACACAAGAGACAACCGTTTCCTACTATTATCTCTAGTCGAGAATTCCAGAGACGTATGAAAAGCTAACCTTTCATTAAAAAGTTTTCCAGAGAGCCGTACCTTACCCATTCCCTACCACGAATGATGCTCTGAAGCTCCGGTCGATTAGTATTCACGTACTGTTTCGGGTGCCGTTGCTGCGTGTTTGTCTACGGTTTCTCTCTGTCTTTATTCTATTGCCTTATTTCACCATTCATCCCTCCGCGATCTCTTTCCTTCTCTAGGCTATTTTAACTTCTTCAGTTCGAATGGAACGCGGGGACAAACGGAAGACCGATCGTTTAAAATTCTCCACTCGAACGCAACTAATTCAACTTGAAATCATTGTTTTGCACAACACGCCCCTCTATACATATGGATGATTTTTGACTAACATGGCAGCAGAGAAAAGGTCTACAGGATATACTAAACGCGTCTGAGGGCATAAGTGAAAGAAAAAGTGGTGGATGCTCTATATCAAGTCGTGTTATAAAATTTTATTTCTCTAAAATAATACACATTTTAAAAAAACATGCATAGTGGAGATTTTAATTTGATTTTACAATGGTAATTGACAATCTCTGCTTTGATGCGTAAACAACAACTTACTTAATAATCGAGATAGTCACTACCTTTTTATATACAGAATGAGTCATGACTATTCCCTCGATCTCTTGTGTCTAAACGCTAAAAGATACGAGTTTAAAATTTTAGTCAAATGTGTAGGACGATAAGGAGCATATTTTAAAATTATATGCAAGTATACATAGTGATTGAAAACAATACAGCATATCAAAGGTTTTTCTAAATTGAACACCCTAAATTGTATATCATTTTTGGATTCTACGTCATAAATTAGGATAACTTTGTTGATAATACCCTATACCTATCTACAGGCAATTTCGAGAAAAGTTGATTTTTATGAAAATATCGGCTTTCGCGAAAAAATTAAAAACAAGAAAACTGTATGACTTGGACGATTTACATTTGCAAGAAGTTATTTTGACAAATCGTGCTTTCAATAAATCGGTAGAGTATCATGACATTGGCTACATGGCGTTCAGCGAAACAGTTCATATTTTATATTATTTCAAACATAAATAACTGGTTTAACTTAAATGGAACACTCTCTATTTATCCATCCTATGCAAAAGCACATTAAACCCCCTGCCAAAAAGTATAAAGATGTCTATATCTAAATTTAACGATTAAAATGTCATTAAAAGGCATGGCCTTTTAAACAAATAATATAATGAAACCAAATATTGTTATTATTTTATTACCAACAACAATTTTATTGCAATGGTAAACAGTTATTGGTAAACGTTTTTAAATTTGTCATCATCATTAATGAATAAACTATCCCAATAATTAATTTTTTTTAAGCTATATATAGTAAATTTGTAAAGTATTACTCTATTTTTCTCTACTACCTATGCAAACCAAGTTATTAATACAATCTTGTTTGTCATCTATACAATTATTAAATTACCTACTGTTAATCACCTCTCTGTGAGAAAGCTATTTAAAGCATATTTAAATCTCGGTATATATTATACATACTCAAGATAATAATTTCAATTCTCCTACCTGATCCACACAATTGCCCGGTGTTTTAAATACAAATACCCCAATAAATCATCTACCTACAGAAACCGGTGCCGGCCGAACGCTTGCTTGGCCTGATCGAAAGTGTACTACACCACGCTAAATGCAGTAATTGTCATGGTTACTAGTCTGGGCAAACTTCACGGATGTAAAGCTCATAAAAGTGATATACACAGCCAGTCCAACAATGTTAACCTAAACTGTCATAGAAATCATGCGGGTCAAAGCTCTGATTAATTCTAAGTTTACGAAGTTTGCCTATTTCTTTTCATTTTACTATATGTAATTTATCTATAGAATTTCTCGATTATACTTTTTCTCAAGTAAAACAGTTTGTTAGTGCCATTTACTCGTTCAATCATGGAACACCAAGCTAAGAGATTCTGCACAAATTATGATGTTTTCTGAAAAGCAGGTTATGAAATTATTGCAAACGACTACCTATAGTGATATTATAGGCCTGTTCCAAGAAGACGACTGGTTGTTGCCGACCCAAACAAAACACTCAGATGATAATGATATAGGTAGTACAAGCAACTATTAGCAAGTTAGTAACTATTATCAGTGCTTCTTGAAACAAATATTGTGTTTACGGGTGTAGAACTTAATTTTGTTAATTAAACAAGGAAGTGTGTCTGTATTCAAAATGATGACGATGAAACAAATAGAACACAAAAGGCAAAATCACCTTTGACGGGTCATATTAAGCCAACCTAGATCGGGAGGAGGATTCTTGTAACGCTTTTCTTAAAAATAAATATAAACCTAAACGAGAAAACCGATCTGAGAGTTTGTTACTCAATTTGTCAGTCATTCAAAACCTTTCATCAGATACAATTGTTGTATTTAATTTTAATTTCAGTAACGTTACTTATTACAAGAACTAACATTATGTCAAAATCTGAAACTACTGTTTACATGCTAATCCAAACCTTTTAGCCACTAGATAGGTAAATGCAGTTCAGATTTTATTAGTTTAGTATGATTCGTCCTTGACATCACTATCCCCATACGAAGAGGATGCTTTAGTAATTTTCAATGTACTGCTTATTTCAAGGAGTAACAAACCATAAGTAATGATCCCTCACGAATTCACGTTGTTCTGAAAATTAGTCTCAACCATACATTTTATATTATAGTGGCTGCTAATCGAGGAATTATTATGGTGTGTTCTAATCACCAATGTATTAGTCCAAAGCCAACATACAGCGCGCTAGTATAATGAAGACCGTTTCAGGTTTTAATTGATCTGAAATTGTATTAGCCAGTTAGCAGGTAGATATTCTATTTTTGTATAAACAACGATGTGAGCTGGCTGGATTGAGAATACCTTAATGACCCACAAATTCCAGACCAAACTATCAATAATAAATAGTAAAAAATAAAACTGCAATAGAAACACAGCTCTACTGCAGAATGTGGACTAATGTGGCTGACAGCTAAATTTATCTTGCAATTTCATTTAAAGACATTTATTCGTCGACGAAAGAATAATTCTAAGTATACCATGAAGTAAACTGAGATCCTTGTTCAATGCAGAAAATAAAGTATGCTTTTGTGTACAATACCTGATTATTAGTTTAGGGATGTCAAATATTGAAATTTGTAGGTTAAACTTTAAATGTGCTGTCACACCTTCGTTACTACCAAGACCGACGTTGCTTCTATAAATTCGCAAATGACCTAATTAAGGAATTGACATGTTTCTATTACTGGTTTCCTAGAAGTCTCTTTCGCTTTGGTTTCGAGAAATTTAATATTAATCAGGATATTAGACGAAAAGATAAAACTAATAGGAGATATAAACAGCAGTATATCTATAAAATATTCATATATGTAACTGTATACAGTATAATAATAGAGATCGTTTTAATATTTCATCATGAAGAAAGTATTGTCCAATTTTGAACGAAAAAGGAACAAAGCGTAAAATAATTACTTAAATTTATAAACGCCTAATAATAATAATACTAACAATTTCTTTGAGTTGTATACAAATATACTTCTTCATTTAAAACATCCTCTAACGTCGGAGTATACTTGCTCCAACATCACATAATGGAAAGGATATCCAATTTTTCACCGCCACGAAAGCATTAATAAAGAACGAGTCTGAATGTATACTTGTTCAATAGAATACGGGAAAAGGCAGAGGCTTCTAAGAAGCGAAGAGTGCCAACGCTCACGTCGCATAGAGAGCAATGGAGCACAAGAGTCGGTGGCAGAGAGTAAGTAAAGTTGATGATGTAAGAGCAGAGATAGAACATCTTCGCTTGCTCGGTTTCAGTCCCTCGTGAACTATTAACGACGTACTTAGCTGCTCCGGGGAGGTACCGCTGTCAACTAACGCTTGTAAATTCTTTAGATACCTATATCTAGCGTATAAGTCGCGTAAAATCCTGATTTTATACGGGTTTTTATTTACTTTTTAAGTTGGCAATGCGAGGCAATGATTTTGCGCCGTTTTAAATATAGCAAAAACAGTTTGAAGAAGTAAGATGATTAAATAAATGAACGAGTAGATTGACCAAGTATTTTTGACATTCATTATAGTTCCACAAGTAAATGAAAGCGAAGTAAATAATACGTAGTTAACAAAAAGAACAATTAAATATGTTTTCACTTAGAGCAATCAGTTCATGTGCCCATGGCGTTTAATAACTAGACAATACTAGTACCGGTTACCATATCCTTTACTCCCACGGCAAAAGTTCTAGGTCAATATAATATGTGCTAATTGTTAGCTATACTTTTGATATCAAAGATGACAAGTTTAGGCACTTAAATATTGTATTAACAAATAATTTTTCACTATCGTAATATACTTAAATTTTGTGTCAATTTTAATGTTTTAATTTCCAGTATTTTTTGTGACACTTGTTTTTTGTGACTTTTGTTCTATAAGAATTCATATATATTCAAGTAGATAGAGGAGAACAAATTTGATACAGAAGTTATCACATAACTGACAAATATATACTTACCGGCAAGGTATGACTGGTATTTCTTTAACTTGTGTGATATTCTAGCTTGACTTTGAGTGTACACTGAGTAGATATTAAACAAAATAAGTTGAAGTATTCAGCGTGTACATTTAGGTAGAAGTTCGTATAGTATTATACAAACAAAGTTGGCCGGTAAAGTTGTTACTATACGTGACAAGCACAATTCACTTTAATTTTGAGATAAATCGCACAATTTTAAATCAGAAAGTTCCATACGGGACATGTGTAGAGCTGCGTCAAAAATAATGCATAACAATTTAGCAAAAACAATATAAACCTTTAATAATACTATTGTGCTACATTATAGTACACAATCTTTCTAAGCAACAAGTTCTGGTCATTTTCGTAAACTGAGACAATGACTGTCACTGTTAAATAGTATAACGCGCCTAGTAATCCTTTCGAATTAGAGTTCGCTGTTTCAACGTCGAATTTCCTTTGTTAAATCGTCGAAACGCCACTGTCGAATGCAAATCGAGATCAAATATAGTTCTTGCGCGCTAACGAACACATCCCTTCTACGACTCGACGGCTTACCCATCCATCTCTGTTACTCTTCCTTTATCCTACTTGCATTATGATTCCGACAGCGCGCTAGGAAAATATTGAAAGTCAAAATTTACTTCCGTATTCGACACCCAACCCGTTTCGTTGGTTCCTCGGTTTCAGCTCCTTCTAATTAATTCTCTTCAGAATTTTACAGTTAATTTAGCTTTCTATAGTGCTAAGTCTACAATAGTTCTTGGAAGTTAGAACTATTCAAACTTCACTTCTCCAGACGTATTTTAGCATCTTACAATAGCAATACTCTTTTGCAACATGTGATTAATCTGTCTTTATGCTGCTATTACATTTCTTTAATTAAAAATTCTTTGTTTATAATAAAGGAGAAATACTAAAACTACTAAATTTGATCCTTTATGATACACCTAAATAAATAAGAAGTTACAGTTTAGTTTTGAGATTTAAGCATAATTGATGATCTTTTTATTTGATCTGTTTGTGAGCCGATTCGATTAAGTCAGAGAAGGTTTTATATGTCTTCGATATAATTTGTATATTTATCTAAACATACAAAAAACGAAAGCGATAAAGTTGATAACATCTGAATATATTTAACGAGAAATATGTTGAAACGTTCGTATGTAAGTCTTGGCAATCTATTCCTCCTTCTAAGACTCGTATCACTGTTAATAGATATAGAGGGAGACTAGTAGTGCAGTATTCTAGTTATACCAAAGTATCTGAGTAATTTTTGAATATTTAACGAGCATAATCGTGTACAGGGCCACCAGACAAATGACCTAATGTGAGCAACTTGATGACGGTACCCAATTTCAGTGTTTGTTTCTTTCCAAAGAGGTATAGGTCATTAACTTAAGTAATAACACAACAACATGACAAGCACCATTTTGGAACGGTTTATCTCTAGTTCCTCAATTTCGCACCATGTATCCATAAGTTTCCCAATACCTTGCATCTTCTTTCAGCTTTTTATAAGAGCTACACAATCATTTAAAACCAACTGCATGATGGTTTTATAGTAGATCACCTATTACTAGTTACAACGTTAAAAGAGGGAGCCCTGAGGGCATGCTCAATTATAATCCGAAATGAGTAAAGTCTAGAGTAGAATGATCTTGAGCATGCAGTACCCTGATTTGTAAGATCGTATTCTCAAATGCTCCTTGAAATAAAAACAACTTGTAATTTTGCAGAATTCTTCAGTTTGGTAAGCATAATGGTTTTTATTAATAAATTTGAACGTTCATGAAATAAAAAATTATTTTATCGAAAGAACAAAATTTTATATCTCAAAAATCACGTTAAATAAAAAATATTCACGATTTGCCTAATTATAATAAATCCCCCTTCCCCGCTCCCCATTTAAGTAGTACTAAATATGCACTACGTTTGTGTACAGGCAAGTGACAGTTATCGGCTTTTGAGATATTTCCTCAACATGACAGTAATTACAATAAATGTACATATTTGAAATAGTAGATCAAATCGCTGGACTTGTAAATTAACGTAGATTAGAACAACTTAATTCTTTTCCCGAACAAGAGAGGATGTACTTTAACTGAGACATGACTCATGCTAACAGCATGTGAGACATCAACAGATATTATTAGGAACTCTGAACAATATGATGTTCTTATATGTTCTTTTGGGATAGCAGTTTTTCTTTAATTCCCCTTAATTTTAAAATAAGCAATATCATTTTATAACACGATACGTCGCTCAGTACTAAATTAATTTTATACTTAGAAGGATGACCTGTATAAAACTGTAAATAACAAGACGAGGAGTTCTTGCCGTTGCAAAAACGAGTTGAAGTTTTTTCTTGGGTAACAGCAATGAAACGTCAATTAATTGCGGTTCTTTATTAATATTGCCAATATTTCCCATACATTGTATGATCTTCAGGGCATAACTACAATAATTTCTATAAAACTTAATGTTGTTAAATTGAAGAAATTAATACTTACAATTCGAACACATAAGTGGAGAACCGAGAAAAAAACAAAAACAGAGAAAAAAAATCTGTGACACAGATAATTTACATGTCATTTATTCATTTTTATTAACTTTTAATCAGAAAAAATGACTTAACCACATATTATTTTCAGTTTATAATGTCAATTTGTTGAACATTGTAATTGTTTATTTCATTTTGAACAACTCTGTATCACATTTCCTTCTTTAAAAACACACCCAAGTTTTTCTTACTTCAAATACATTCAAGGTTTTTTACCATTCTGTGTTTAGTATTCGCTAAATGTAGTCAGTTTTATTAAAAAACCTTTTCTTTTATAATTTTATCAGTTTAATTTTTCAAAGACGACATAGTTCTATTTTAATGATTTTAATTGTGACTGATAACTTTTAAACTTAAGTATAATGCACCGTGGATATCCTTTCGATTCTAAAAATTTGACAATTTGAGGAAAGATTTAAAATGAATTTTTGTTCTTTTCTCTGTTCTCCACTTACGTGTTCGAATTGTAAGTATTAATTTTTTCAATTTAAACAACACTAATTTCTATAAAAATTATTGTAGTTAAGCCCTGAAGAAGCATACAATGTATGCGAAATATTGGCAATAAAAATAAAGAACCACAATTAATTGATGTTTCATTGCTGTTACTCAAGAAAAAACTTCAACTAAAACAGTAAACACATATATACTAAACACATACTATCCTTATAGGGGAAGACCACAACAGTAAATTAGAGGTGCGACAATGATAAGAGCTAACTACCGCTATAAGTCTTGTGTAAATTGTGTGTGTTAAATGCGATCAGTTGCTTTGCGACACCACCATCTCGCCATTTAAGATGATGTGCTGTTAATCACTTTGTCCCCCGCAGATAATGGTAGGCCAATCGGGAAACAATTCCCGAGAAAAATTTCACCACCCCTGACAGAATTAAACTCAGGCTCTCAGCGTTTTCTCATAACATTGAGCAGTCGCCTAACCACTTACATAAAGTTTGATATTTTGTTTATACGACTACATTTGATTTATTGGATCATAAAATATAACTGTTGTTTTTGTACCGGGTGGTTAAATAAGACTCATCTGATTCGCACGAAGAGCAACCCTTACATTCAATGTCTTTTCTAAATGTCTCACAAGTTACGCAGAAGGAATTAGATTCGTTTATCTGAATCTGAATTAACTAGGAGAAACAATTTAATGCATAAATTGATTGGCGGCGGTGTCATGATAATAATTAGGTTTAAATAATAAAATTAAAATTAGAGTCCTATTACAAAGAGAATCTATCCCGCTGCTACTACATCAAAAGAACGAATTGTTTTTGTTATATTTTGTATATGTGAAAATAGGTTATTACATTTTACATTTGTGTAAATAAAAGTCAGTATTCGTTTACAAATTGCCTTGTTTTTATTGCTAAAGAGGAACCCGGAAAACATTCGTTATAAAATTTAATATTATTGTTATTACTGTTTATTAATCTGCATGGTTTTGTGTTGTACATACATTTGATGATGTGTGGCAATATGTATTTGGTAAAAATAATACGCTAATATTTAGAGATGTATTCCAATAAATAATATCTATTGCTGGATATGTATTTTTGAATTATTTCACTGTATTTTAAAATATAGTCATGTTGTAAGATTCCATAATAATACTTCAAATGATTGAATATTCACATGGCAGATTTCCCCTGTGATATTTCGCAGCACTCTTAACATACATACATATATTGCTTATAGTTAAATTCAGATAATCGGTTTTACTATCAAAGGATTTCAATGCGTTTGTATTTAATTAGTAATACTAGAGTTATCATTAAAATCTACACATTTCAGTACATGCTAATTGGATAATCTTTATTTGTGATCACTAATGCACATATCTGCGTTGTTTTACATACATAATTGGGTGATGAATAAACTTGGCAAATTCGCTACATATGCCAATGGCTTACGCATGCAAGTTTGCATTTAAGTTAAATTATAAGAAAAAATTTAGGCACTACTGACCGTGGTATCAATATCATACACTGGCCAATTTTATTGTAAACCCGATAACGCTCGAAATAATTAATAAAAATAAATTAATTGCATGTGATAAGCGTATGCCATAGTTAGTGATTAATATATAGATTGAAATTCAAGCTACTTATACTTTATTTTTAAATTTTCCATAAAGCAATTAATTTTTAAACTTAAAATTGCTTTAGTGTAACGATGCCAGTGTTTCTGATTAGAGTAATAGTAAAATAAAATATGTTAGAGTAAAAATAAATTAAAAAGTTAAAATTAAGCGTCAAATGCGGAAGGCAAAAATAGCTTAGTTAGAAAAATTTATCTTATTATCCTCACAAACTTGATAGATAAAAGTACTGGTGTCAGATTATTGTTGCACCACAGTAAGATACCTTTTGAGTTTACAGATTAAGCCAAATATTCTGCTTAATTTTTTATTAGTATGCAGATGCATTTCTGTACGCTAAAATCAATCATACAAGGAATAACAGAAGAACAAGGCAGAAAAATCCTTGATCTCAAATATTAATACTAGTAGCATGCTTTTGATTTTGGTATGATAGTATTGTACTACCAACATTAAAGTGAACTGTTGTAAATTTGTTAGAAATTTTAATGCATCTCTTGATTTTTTTTGTATTTTTGCGTATAACGTAAATTTCTCTACAAGGTTAATGCGTGTTTATTTAGCATGAAATACGTACTATAAACTATGTTCAAACTCTTAAGTAGCAGTAGGACAATTGCAACACAAATTACTATGTTATCGGTATATCCATAATAATATTTATATCAAACATGTAATAATTATAAATAAACCATAACAATAAACAAATACTCACCATAATAAAGCAGCGATAGCTCACAAACACTAATAACACACAAAGAATAACTCGATAGTAAACCCATTTTGCACAAACAGATACATGCACTCCGAATATTACGAACAAACTATCAGTATTTAGGATGACACACATAATACGGAGTCGATGCTGAGTGCTGAGTCATATTTGGCTGGTTACCGCTTTTTTAAGGCTGCAGCGGGTTGCGACATAGAAAAATGTTCTTGCCTATTATCACCTAATATTTTCTCGGCAAGTTGTCTGTGATATTAAATGTATGTAAAACACATTTTTTACATACATTTTTTTTCTCGCAAAATACTAAACGACTTGATTTGAAATTTTTATGGGTTAAAGATATATTCAAAGTATATCAACTGTTAAAACATGAGCATAATTCCGATGTAGTACCTAATATACGACAAAAATATTTCTTTTTTTGAACTGGACAAAAAAGCGGTAGGTATAAATATGCTATAATGTTTATACTTGCCGCTTTTTTGTCTATGGAATTGTTACATACATATATACATGTAATATATATACCAGTCGTTTTGAGAAATAGGATAAATAACGCCGTGAAGGCGTAAGGGATACGCAAATTCGCTAAGAAGTGGGGTGGCGTATGAGTCTATCACAGTCTAGTCTACAGCGCTGTGATATACTCATACGCGACCCCACTTCTTAGCGTATTTTTGTACCCCTTATCCCTTGCCGGCGTTATTTATCCTATTTTTCAAAAGGACCAGTACATATGTTTAATGTTTAATTTACGACGGATATAACATATTTAAGTATGCAAAGAACGCTGTAATAAACTAAGAATAATTTTATTTTTTCATATAAAATGCTCTCTAAAGTTGGAAACGATTATCTAATTAGTTAATATCTTCTGAATCGATATGGTAAAAGATCTTTTGAAGAAGTTTCAGCTAAAATTGTTGAAAGAATGCTGGGTGAATAAAACGAAGGTAATAGTTTAGATATTGAAGCAGATGTCAATGAATGGATGCGCAGGAAACTTTTTTGTCAAGGTATTAGATCTAATGAAATAATGGAATCTGAGCTAAAGATACGGTTCAGTGGTTCTAGTAAATATAGCGATACCGTATTTAGCTGAAGTGGTCAATAATAATAATAATAATATATATTCAATTCCATACAATACATAAAAATGCGTAGAATACGTCAAAATAATACAATGCAATTGAACAATAAAACATTAAAAGCACAACCACACAGAACTGTAAAATACAAAAACATAATAAAATCAATAAAATCAATGGAATAAATAAAAGATTGTCTCTTCCTAACTTTCCAACATTGGAGGGTAGGTATGACCACGCGATACACCACTCATTGGTCCAGCCGGCTGATAGCATCCGCAAGAGTGAAGCAGAAACTTACACTGAGAAAGTCTGTCACACTATAAAACACATTTCTCACCAGATACGCTCGTAGAATGCTTTTGAAAGCCCTTAGCGGTCTATTTTTTAGTTCAATTGGCAAGTGATTGTAAATGTTTACCATTTGTGTGCTCACATTTCGGCTAACCAAAGCTTTTGTGGTTTGTGGCGGCAGCAGGTGCCTCGAACAAGCTCCACGCGTAGCATAGTTGTGCGAGAGCTCCTGATCGCCGAACAATTCATAGTTTTCCCGAATAAAGACAGCGCACTCGTATATATATATGCTGGGCAGAGTAAGTATACCGTTCTCAACGAAAACACCTCTACAAGATTCCGTTCTCTTTAGGTTAAACACACAACGGAGGCACATTTTCTGCAACCGGAACACCCGCAAAGCACCGACCGACGTGCCCCAAACTATCACACCATACCGAAGTCGCGCGTGTATATATGCATAGTACGCACAGAGAGCAGCACCAATGTTAACAGAAGAAGTCAACACGCGCAGAGCATATGCGAACGATGATATTTTCGTGGACAAATTGCTAACATGCTCCTTCCAATCCAACCGGGAGTCCAGCGTGACACCCAGGAATTTCACCTGGTCGACTGTGGTAAGTACTTTGTTGTTGTACTGTATTGATTTAGGCTCCTGCCTGAAGTATTTAAAAGACAGAAGGTTGGTTTTTTCAATATTCAACTGTAACGGTTACATTATTTTGACCGGCGCTGTATGTAGGAGTTATCATGTGCCTGAACTTAATTTTACAATGTTTAATATTTTTACAGCAAATTCACATTTTATCATTCTGATATTTACAAGTAGATTATTTAATATTTAGAAATTTTGTTTATTGAATAAGTTAAATACATTTCATAATTTTTTGCATTATTATAAATAATAATTTTTTGTGTGCATTGAGATTTAACGCATACGCATTTTGCACAAAGATCGACCTTCTTGGTGACTGAATGTCGACGAGTGAAGACGTGTAGTGAGCTTAAAACATCTAGGTAATCCATAAAATTTGTTTAATTATTTTTAGTGATTTCACATCCTTATATTTTAGAGGATAATTTTCAGATAATATTGTAGTATTTCATTTAAAGATATTTGATTTATTGAACTAATAATTGACAATTTTTTTACTTTTGCATTGGGCACATGTTAATCTCTTATTACGACTTTTAGGCTCTTTCTTTCCTTCGTTTCTTTTTCTTGGATTTCTGAGTATTTTGATATTCGTCTACCATTCTGTTACGGATGTGTGATTCCGGTGGAAATACATTATGATGGGCTTTGCGATGTCCATGGTTTAATTGTCGACTGAAATATTTTATCGGAGGGTCCTGTGGCTAAAAGAAATACATACCGAATGGTGATCATAGAAATAACCTACAGAACATATTGTACCAGTTTATTGCTGATTTCGGAGGCTATATCCTAAACGTTGTGGATCGAGGGACGGCTACGACTAACGTAGGATCATAGGTAGCAACGTCAACTTCGCCACGCACACCCATTATCGAGGTAGGATTATTCCGTATTTTTTGGTAACCACCCACTGAGACGTACCGACTTGTTTGTCGCTCATGTTTTTATTGCCACGTTATTTATTTGAAGATTTTGTCTGTCTTCGTGTTGAATTGTGTCGCATATTCATTTTACGATACTGTAATGGTGCGCTATATGTGATTTAATTAACTTCATGTGAATTATTTCATGCTTACCTTGAAAGTGAAATTCATTATTTTACTGTAATCATTTTCATTCATGCACTGCGTTTAGTAGTAACTTCGTTTGTTAATTGCTATAATTTTTGCTGTCAATTATTTTCATTATAACCTGCTGTAAATTTGATTTAGGCTAAGTGCTTATTGTTGATAACTTTATGTTTATAACTTACCTGCGTCTTAGATTTATGTCTACATACCGACAGGGTATTGTTTAGTATTGTAAGCATCTTTTATTACAACTTGGCGTCTATATTACTAAATGCTATTGATTTTTTGTTGTCGATCATATTTGACAGTACGTTCTGGGAGATAACAGCTGTTATTCTGTCACCATATGTTACTATGTTCATTATATAGGTTAGCGTTCAAGTGTTATAGAGCTAGTTCTTGTTACAACTTTTTAAATAGCTAATTTCTTATTTAGCAGCCATTTAATATTTAATGAGCACTACTTGATAGCAGTGATGGTGACAATTATTTTAATTTAATTCTGGTAGAGATCTAGAAGTTACGAATTTGCACTAAATGTCAAAATAGCTAATGATATTTGTTTATTATATTGTTTTTATTGATCACATACATACATACTATACATTTATTACATTGTTATCCATTTTTAAATTTACTTTATTAAATATTATTTTGAAAACAATTGTGTTTGAGTTGTTGCGTGCTGTTTCCTTGGCTTCCTTTGCTGTTAGCCACAGCTGGCGCCCTCTTTTGAATAGAAAAATAAGAACTCACGACCCAGCCTTCGAATTACGAGCGACGGGATCCCCGGATTTTTGCTGGAACTTCCGGCAAGTTTCGAGGTTACAAATTTGACGACCAACGTGTGGGGCCAGAGATTCCGGGTTTGCTTTGCTATCAGTTTGATTTACATAACTCGATTCTGTTATTTAGTTATTTTCTTTATAGTGTCAGTCACTCGTAGTACCGTCACTTTTTTGGGCCTATCCCATACCTTCCCATTCCTCCAGCAGCAACAATCAAACGACAATTATTTACTTTGAATGGTAGTAGTTAAACTGTCTATTTTGCTGATTTCAATATTTTTGTGTACAGTAGTTTATTTTTTCAATTTTCACAATGAATTTCACTGTTAATATGGATCCTACACATTTGCGTACACACGAAGTTACTTATGAATTACGAATTAGGGGTATCGTTCCGAGTAAAGCTGATATTATACAGCGTAGAAAATGTCTAAGGGAAACGTTGAAACATGAAATTGGGCGCGCTGATATACAATATAAGAGTCCTGATGAGTTTACGTTAGAAAAAACCGAACTTGACTCTAGTATTAAGACGTTGCAGGAATTAGTAGATGACTTTGATGGACAAAAGGGTGAAATTTATAAAAGATTTAAAAGTAGATATAATCACGTCATGGGTAGGTTATCGCGAATAGAGACTGTTGAAAATAACACCGAAATATTAGAGTATAAAAACGACAAGATCGTGATAGTTGGATCTATGTTAGCGGATATAGAGGATGCGGTTGTCAGAAACGCAAGCAATGGTGTTGGGAATGACGTAGTATGTTCTAATGCAAGTACAAAGTCTGTACCAATTTTTAAGTGGGGCGTATCTTTTGACGGTGTAACAAAGGCCGAGTCTGTTAATGATTTTTTGCAAAGAGTAGAGGAACTTAGAGTTGCGAGAAACACGACCAAAGAAACATTATTTCAGGGTGCTGTTGATTTGTTTACTGGGCAAGGACTACATTGGTATCGCGCAATCAAAACCACCGTTAGCGATTGGGATACATTAGTTTTCGCGTTGAAACGAGATTTTTTACCGCCAGATTATGATGATGAGATATGGGATGAAATCAGAAATCGTACACAGCAAAGTAATGAAAAAGTTGCTATTTTTATCGCGACTATGCAAAATTTGTTCAATAAACTTACTAAAAGTCCGTCGGAACAAGAAATGTTGCGTATTATTAAAAAGAATATTTTACCCGCGTATCGTGTCCATATCGCGCTTTTAGAAATCAATTCGGTGACCGAACTGTCAAATGTATGTAGGAAGCTGGAGAATGTTCATGTCGCTCCTAATGCGCCCACTATATCCAAGCAGAAAAATGTAGCGAGTTTGGCCTCAAGTCATTTTGACAATGTTAAAGATACTACAAAGCTGGATCATCCTCACCAGGTCAAGCGTAGTCTTTCAGAGATTCAATGTTGGCAATGTCTTCAAAAAGGACATATCAAAAGAAATTGTACCAGGAGGAGTAGCTCCGAAATATATTGCCACGGCTGTGGGAAGGCTGGAGTTATTCGACCCAATTGCTCATGCTCAAAAAACGGACAGCGTGGAGACGTTATGTAAGTCAGCGTCATCCCCACCGTAAGTTTAGAAAGACTTGCATTATAAACACTTCCTTGAACGAATGGCGTGACTGGTGCGGTTTTGTCTCAGCGTTCTATAAACGTAAGGTTGATTCCCATAATGCTCTATTTGTGAACAAAAAGAATGATGACCGTCCTTTTGTTCGAATTTCAATTTTTAACAAAGAATTAAGTGTACTTTTAGATAGCGGTGCTAGTTATTCCGTAATAGGCAACAAAGGTCTTTATCTTGTTGATTTATTTAACTTAAAAGTATTTGAATGTAAAGAGTTGAGTATCAGTACGGCAGATGGCACAAAACAACATGTCCAGGGTTTCGTTACTTTGCCAATACAAATTGATAGGGTTTTAAAATTGTTAAAGGTATTAATTGTTCCAACGTTATGTCACGATTTAATTTTGGGTATAGATTTTTGTAACCTTTTTGAGCTACAGATTAATTTTGGTAATAATAGCTATTTCGCCGGGAATCCAATTAATGGAAACTTTAACGTTATTAACGCAATTCAAGATCGGTCAACATTAAATGATGAACAGGACCATATTTTGAGCAGCACTACTAAATTGTTTGAGAAACTTTCTTGGCTAGACGGTACCAAATTGGGGCGTACAAATAAGATAGTTCATAAGATAGACACTGGAGACATAGCGCCAATCAAACAAAGACAACACCCGATGTCGCCGTATATGTTACAGCACCTTCACAGAGAACTTGATAAGATGTTAGAGCTGGGAGTTGTGCGACCTTCTCAGAGTCCATGGTCGAGTCCAGTATTATTAGTAAAGAAAGTTAATGGGGAGATGCGCCTTTGTTTCGATGGGCGACGCCTCAATTCGGTCACAAAGAAAGACGCGTACCCTCTGCCATTAATAGAGTCGATACTTTCCAAATTATCAGGTGCAAGGTTTCTGTCGAGCATAGATATGAAAAGTGCATTTTGGCAAATACCCCTCACTGAAGAGTCTTGTGAGAAGTGTGCTTTCACCATTCCAGGAAGAGGATTGTTTGAATTCGTCGTTATGCCGTTTGGTTTATGTAATGCTGCTCAGACACAGCAGAGGCTAATGGATTCGGTACTTGGTCCAGAGTTGGAGGATTCCGTGTTTGTCTACCTCGACGATATTATTATCGCGACGCCTACGTTTGAAGATCATATAAAGATGTTACAGAAGGTTTATGAACGGCTTAGAAACGCGAACATTACTATTAATTACGAAAAATGTAAATTTTGTCTACCTTGTCTTAAATACTTGGGATTTCTTGTTGATCAACATGGTTTACGTACAGACCCTGATAAGGTTGCGGCAATGTTAAATTTCCCCAAACCCGAGACAGTTACCCAACTGAAACGATTTTTAGGTATGTGGGATACTACAGGCGTTTCTTGAAAGATTTTTCTACGTTAACAGCACCAATGACCGCACTGATGAAAGGTAAAAAGAAAATCGCAGAGACTTACTTGGACCCCAGAGGCTGATTTATGTTTTCTAAGAATCAAAGAGGTACTAGTATCTGCTCCTATCCTAGCAAATCCTGATTATAACAAGGAATTTAGTATACATTGTGATGCGTCAAAAGTTGGTCTAGGTTGCATGCTTACGCAGCAAGACGAAGAAGGTAAGGAGGTAGTTATAGCATACGCCAGCCGAACATTAAACGAGCAAGAACGTAAGTATACCGTAACAGAAATCGAATTGGCTGCAGTACTCTTTGGAATAGAAAAATTTAGACCGTATGTAGAAGGAGTAAAATTCAATGTGATTACAGATCACCACAGTTTGTTATGGTTACACAATTTAAAATCACCGTCACCACGTCTGGGGCGATGGGCAATACGACTTTCACAGTATGATTTTCAAGTCATCCATAAGAAAGGAATCCTCAATGTTGTACCCGATGGTTTAAGCAGAGCTCCCTTGGAAATTAATATTTTGAGTGCACCAGTTGAAGAATTTATTAAAGATAAGTGGTACCAGAAGATGATACAGAATATCAAGGATGAACCGGATAAATACCCTGATTGGATGACAGAAGATGGCCGTCTATACAAACATGTTGCATCGGACGCAACCTTAGAAACAAATCAACCAGATTGGAAAGAGGTAGTCCCTAAACATTTGAGGAGTGATGTAATGAAGAATTGTCATGATGATGCGACATCAGCGCACCTAGGATTTTTGAAGACTTTGTATCGTGTTAAGGAGTTGTATTATTGGCCAAAGATGCGAAATTCGGTAAGGAAGTATGTAAAGTGTTGTAATGTTTGTTCAGCGCAGAAGCACAGCAACAAAGCTCGTCCTGGGTACATGGGCAAGCCGAAGGATGTCAGTTTCCCTTGGGAGGTAATATCTGTGGATATTATGGGACCTTTGCCCCGATCAAAGAAAGGGAATTGTTATGTATTGGTGGTATCGGATTATTTTTCTAAGTATGTACTTTTGCATGCTATGCGAAACGCCACCGCAAGTTCTGTATGTAAATTTTTAGAGGATGAAACTATTTTAGTGTATGGAGCACCTAAGATTATTACTGTAGATAATGCTACAATTTTTAATAGTAAACTGTTTAAGGATTTGGCTACGAGATACGGATCCAGAATTTTCTACAACGCAAAATACCACGCGCAAGTCAATCAAGTAGAACGAGTCAATAGAGTAGTAGGTACCGCCATAAGATCATACATACAGGAAGATCAACATAGGAGTTGGGATGTAGAATTACCGAAAATCGGTTACGCGTTACGAACCGCGATACATGAGTCTACTGGTTATAGTCCAACGTACATTAATTTTGGCAGATTTATACCACTGGATGGCAAATTTTACAGTTCGCAAAATCGTAATACCCTGGGAGAAATGAATGTGTTTGATCGAGACAGGTATGCAGCAGAATTAGCAAAATTACCAGACATATACAAGGATGTCCAAAATAAACTTAAGCAAGCGTACAAACGAAATGAACACTATTATAACTTAAGGAAGCGTAATGCTGACACTTATCAAGTGGGACAAAAAGTTTGGAAGAAGAATTATCTGCTATCTGACAAAGTAGAGGGTTTCGCTGCGAAGCTTGCACCCAAATACACTTTATGTAGGGTTACTGAAGTGATATCGCCCTTGGTATACCGTTTAAACAATGAGCAGGAAGTAGACGTTGGAAGATGGCACGTTAAAGATCTTAAACCATATGAAGAAGAGGAAGGTCAATGATTGAAGAATAAATGATAGGATGACAGATCTCGTGAATGTGGTCTGCGTGAGAGGAGTGAATGGATCTGACTTTGCTGATATGTGTTAATTTGTGCAAGAGTTTAGTTATGACTTGGTGATTCTTTGTTCGTAATTTTCCTGCGATCTGAAAAGGCTCATGGACTTCTGGTCAACCGTTTGCCGATTAAATTTTCCCTTTATGCATGTTTTGAATTATTGTCTGATAAGGTGGAGGTATATATTTATTTAACGTTGTATCAGGGTAGAGGATAGTTAATTGTTTGGGTAGTCATTTTAAAAATATTTCATATTTTTTTGTAACTGGTGGGGGTGTGTAACGGTTACATTATTTTGACCGGCGCTGTATGTAGGAGTTATCATGTGCCTGAACTTAATTTTACAATGTTTAATATTTTTACAGCAAATTCACATTTTATCATTCTGATATTTACAAGTAGATTATTTAATATTTAGAAATTTTGTTTATTGAATAAGTTAAATACATTTCATAATTTTTTGCATTATTATAAATAATAATTTTTTGTGTGCATTGAGATTTAACGCATACGCATTTTGCACAAAGATCGACCTTCTTGGTGACTGAATGTCGACGAGTGAAGACGTGTAGTGAGCTTAAAACATCTAGGTAATCCATAAAATTTGTTTAATTATTTTTAGTGATTTCACATCCTTATATTTTAGAGGATAATTTTCAGATAATATTGTAGTATTTCATTTAAAGATATTTGATTTATTGAACTAATAATTGACAATTTTTTTACTTTTGCATTGGGCACATGTTAATCTCTTATTACGACTTTTAGGCTCTTTCTTTCCTTCGTTTCTTTTTCTTGGATTTCTGAGTATTTTGATATTCGTCTACCATTCTGTTACGGATGTGTGATTCCGGTGGAAATACATTATGATGGGCTTTGCGATGTCCATGGTTTAATTGTCGACTGAAATATTTTATCGGAGGGTCCTGTGGCTAAAAGAAATACATACCGAATGGTGATCATAGAAATAACCTACAGAACATATTGTACCAGTTTATTGCTGATTTCGGAGGCTATATCCTAAACGTTGTGGATCGAGGGACGGCTACGACTAACGTAGGATCATAGGTAGCAACGTCAACTTCGCCACGCACACCCATTATCGAGGTAGGATTATTCCGTATTTTTTGGTAACCACCCACTGAGACGTACCGACTTGTTTGTCGCTCATGTTTTTATTGCCACGTTATTTATTTGAAGATTTTGTCTGTCTTCGTGTTGAATTGTGTCGCATATTCATTTTACGATACTGTAATGGTGCGCTATATGTGATTTAATTAACTTCATGTGAATTATTTCATGCTTACCTTGAAAGTGAAATTCATTATTTTACTGTAATCATTTTCATTCATGCACTGCGTTTAGTAGTAACTTCGTTTGTTAATTGCTATAATTTTTGCTGTCAATTATTTTCATTATAACCTGCTGTAAATTTGATTTAGGCTAAGTGCTTATTGTTGATAACTTTATGTTTATAACTTACCTGCGTGTTAGATTTATGTCTACATACCGACAGGGTATTGTTTAGTATTGTAAGCATCTTTTATTACAACTTGGCGTCTATATTACTAAATGCTATTGATTTTTTGTTGTCGATCATATTTGACAGTACGTTCTGGGAGATAACAGCTGTTATTCTGTCACCATATGTTACTATGTTCATTATATAGGTTAGCGTTCAAGTGTTATAGAGCTAGTTCTTGTTACAACTTTTTAAATAGCTAATTTCTTATTTAGCAGCCATTTAATATTTAATGAGCACTACTTGATAGCAGTGATGGTGACAATTATTTTAATTTAATTCTGGTAGAGATCTAGAAGTTACGAATTTGCACTAAATGTCAAAATAGCTAATGATATTTGTTTATTATATTGTTTTTATTGATCACATACATACATACTATACATTTATTACATTGTTATCCATTTTTAAATTTACTTTATTAAATATTATTTTGAAAACAATTGTGTTTGAGTTGTTGCGTGCTGTTTCCTTGGCTTCCTTTGCTGTTAGCCACAGCTGGCGCCCTCTTTTGAATAGAAAAATAAGAACTCACGACCCAGCCTTCGAATTACGAGCGACGGGATCCCCCGGATTTTTGCTGGAACTTCCGGCAAGTTTCGAGGTTACACAACTTCAAATCGTTCTTCCGAAACCAGGATTCGTACGTTTCCAGAGTTGACACCACCTCCTCGTTCAAGTTTTCCTTTGTACTTACAATAACTGAGCTGTCATCAGCAAACAGAACAGGTGGATATATTGAAACATCAGGAAGATCATTAATATATATGAGGAACAGCAGCGGTCCCAATATCGAACCCTGGGGAACTCCGCGCAGAATAGTTTTCCATTCAGAATAAAGGTAATTTCCCGAGGCCTCGTCTATTGCAATTATTCGTTGTTTCCGATTTGTCAAGTAGCATTTAATCAAATTAAGGGCGATGCCCCTCACACCTATCGAAGACAATTTAAGATATAATTTTTCATAATTGATACTGTCGAAGGCTCGGGATAAGTCCATAAAGATACCCATTGTGTCCTCATCGCCATTTACAGCCCTCAATATTCTATTTACCAATTGGTACATAGCTCTCTCAACAGATCTCCCTCTGACATATCCGTTCTGCATCTTGGTGAAAAAATCATTTTTCATCAAGTACGTGTATAGTCTCACATAGATTATCTTTTCAAACACCTTAGATACGGTAGATAACAAAGATATTGGTCTGTAGTTATTAACGTCGCTCTTGTCACCCTTCTTGTGTATTAATTTAATAGTTGCTTTTTTAAGATCATCAGGAAATGTCCCATGTGCAAAAGCAGAGTTTATTAGGTGTGTCAATGGTTGTGTCAGATGGCGAGCACACCTTTTCAGCATGGCAGTAGATATTTCGTCATGGCCGACGGAGCCCGTATTTTTCAATGCCATTATTACATTGAAAGTCTCCGATTCAGACACGGGGAAGAGAAACATGCAGGCCGGCGTCCCAGCAACTGCTCCTATGTTCATCGGCGCCCCATGAACTGCGTCACCACATATATTTATAAGATGCTCATTTATATAATCCAGTTTCCCAGCCTGAGACTCACCTTCATTGCTTATTTCAATATTGCTCACACTGTAGCACTTTTTTTATCCTTTCCCGTTACTTTTCTAACGAGGTCCCATGTAGCCTTTGTTTTGTTTCCTGAATGCAGTATATAATTGGAATAATATTTCTGTTTCTGTGCTCGCACCTCTATATTTAAATATTTACAGAATCTACCGTATTCGTCCTTTGTTACGCGATCATTCAACATATCCTCATATAGTTGTCTTTTTGTCCTACATTTGTGCTTTATTTCGTCGGTAATCCATTCGTTTTTTTTGCTTCTGCTAGATATTTTATAGATTTTCTTTGGACACGATTCATCAATTGCGCTGTTAAGTACACCTATAAATTTTTCGTAACATATATTAAGATTAGACTCATTTTGAATAAAGTTCCACTCCACCATACTAAGTTTTTCGGCAAGAGTGTCTAGAGCATTAGTGTTTACGATGCGTCTCTGCTCATAGGTCAGTTTGGGTGCCTCAATTGTCCTTGAAGGTATTAAAATTATTTGCGCAAAGTGATCGGATGATAACGAATCTTTAAATATTTACTTCGTGAATTTCTCACAAATATAGGAAGGGTTTAACATATTTGCAAAATTTCTGTAGGTCAATTGAATACCTACATCATAAATTATCAGCTTTTTCTGAACTTGGTAGTGAGAATCCTCTAATCAAAATAAATATATCTATTTTCTGACCTTTATGTACTTATCTTTTAATTCCTGACATATTTCCATTTGTAGTTCAATAAAACAACAATTAAGTAAGTACCAATTTATTCCAAAAACATATTATTATATGTTCTGGAATAAATTGGTACTTAATTAATTGTTGTTTTATTGAACTACAAATGGAAATATTTCAGGAATTAAAAGATAAGATAACATCCGGGTCTTCATACTGTCTATCAATTTGGTCAATGTTGAAATAGAAAGATCATTCCTCGTTATGGGAGTTTTTAGTTCTTTGCTGCTATCGTACTGTTTATTATTGGCATACACCTCTCCAATATTTCCAAAAGATTTTCGATGGGGTTCAGATCGGGCGAGCGAGCAGACTATTGTAATAAATTGATTTCCTTTTGATGAAACCACTCTTTAATTTGTCTGAGATTATGGTTACCTGCATTGTCTTTCTGAAATATCCATCGGCAATTGTTCGCCAAAGTCTATCAGAACAATTTCCAGAAGTTTCTTATAAAAATGAGAATTCATTCGAGTAGAAACAAAACATATAGGGTTATTATTGTTGTGACTAAAAGCCGCCCAAACCATTATACTACTGCCATCAAAATTTCGGTTTATCACAACTTCAGAGTTCTCAAGCACATCGTGACAATAATGTTTGAAACCATCAGCCCCGTCCAAGTTAAATTTCTTTTCATCAGAGAATATGACGTTATTCCACTTATGGACCCATCTCATATGATCTCGTGCAATGTTCCGTCTTGCCTGTTCTGTGTCTCTTTTAAAGATGGTTTTGACATCTATTTTGACCACCAAAAACATTTACTCCCGCATAAAATTTATTGTACGCGTCTGTTAGTAACAGTTGTGAGATTAACAAAATAATGTCTCTGATATTTCTTTATGTTGAGGAATGTAATTCCAGGTAATTCCCAACTCATACCGTTGGTAAGTATTTATAGGGAAACTACAAAATTAGATGGAATGACATACAGGGTGATTGGTGAGAGTGGCCTATTAAAGGTATTATACAAACGGAACGGAATTTTAAAACAAAATTTTGCAGTTGGATATGGTTGAATATGAACTATCACGTGAAGATATTTTTGAATAAATATCACTAGTGGGCATCAACTTGGATGTTTTAAATAGCATGCTGTAAAATAAATTACAAATTCAGCCTCTATGATTAATTTTACACATATTTCATGTATCATACCCTATACCTAATTAGCATTTTTTCTGAGTTATTCGCAATTAAAGAAAAAAAGTGACAGATACCGATCTTACTTTATAGTGATATTATGTCGCTTCGGAGTAAAAATGATTAATGAAATTTTGCATACCCATAGCTGTGCTCTCTATAACATTATGCAGGGTGTTTAAAAACTTGTATTTCGTTTTTTCTGTTCGATAGTGTACCCTGATGAAGCCTACATATTTTGGGCGAAAATTTGGTATTTTGTAATAAAGAAATAATAAATAAGGCGTTTTCCATCTTTATTTCTGCCTACATATTGTTTTGGGGGAGTTTTTTCAAGCGCAAATCCGTCTAATAAGTTTTAACGATTTAATTTACCGCCGTAGCTACCATGCTCAGATATGTCAATGTACTGAAGCAAAGGTGCCTACGTTATTTGTTTTACATAGTTACTGGCCACTTATTTTGACGCCTGTCATTTTAGTTAGTTGTTCTCACGTAGACTGAGATCTGCATCAGTACAATAATTAGGGTAAACAATGCGAGTATTTACTATATGACAACAAAAAATTATTCTATTTGTTACAAAACATTTTGTACTCTTAGTATTTACTACAATTTTTATTTTACCTGTAATGACATTGTTTTCGTTTCTGTACAATATATTTTTCTCAGTATATGGCGTTATAATGGATTAGGATTGAGAATAGCATATGGTGTTATTTGCCTAAAGGATCCCTTATTCCAATAATTTAATGAGAAGAATTTACGAAAATACGGTTAACAAAATGACAAACGTCAAAATAAGTGGCAAGTAAGTATGTAAAACAAATGAGCGAAGTACGCTTGCTTCAGTAAATTGACATATCTGAGCATTTTAGGCACGGAGACTAATTAAATCGTTATAACTTATTCACCTAGCATTTTAGGTGTAGGAACGCCTAATACGGATTAAAAGATAATCTTTTGTAGAATCAGAATATCTAATAAAATATATACCTTTCAATTAAAAAAATCTACTTTCCGCAGATTGAACTTATTTATAAGCAACTAAGTTTTGAAACACCCTGCATAATGTGAGAGAAGAACTTCAAATGATGTGTAACTACACAATATCAAGTGTGCGTATGCAAAAGTTGATTGGTCGCGTTGACTCCTACGTGACGTAATACCACAATAAAGTAAGATCGGTATCTGTCACATTTTTTCTTTAATTGCGAGTAACTCAGAAGGAATGGTATTTAGGTATAGGGTATGATACATAAAATATGTGTAAAATTTATCATAAAAGTTGAATTTGTAATTTATTCTACAGCATGCTATTTAAAAAATCGAAGTTTATGCCCACTTCCGGTTAACCGGAAGTGACATTTATTCGAAAATATTTTCACGTGATAGTTCATATTCAACCGTATCTAACTGCAAAATTTTGTTTTAAAATTCCGTTCCGTTTGTATAATACTTTTAATAGGCCATTCTCACCAGTCACCCTGGTATACATAGATGGAATTTTTCTGAATGTAGCTCACAACTTTAGAAAGCATTCGATATCAAAAAAGGAAATTAGTCTGAGTTTATTACAGCATGTTTATGCTTTTCAACTTATATCGCGCGGGCCACCGTATATAGAAAAACGTTCTTTGACTTTGCATATTTAAATATCCTATACTCTTCATATACTTTTGACAAAAATATATGCCGCATACGTGAGAATCGTATGGACAAAAGACGACAGGTGTACACATGGTATGAGGTGTCTAAAAATTTTCAGAAGAGAAATATTTAATTTGTTTTTAAGTGCTTTAATATCTAATGTACTTTGAATATACGAGTATATTTAATATATAAAAATTACAAATTAATACGTTTTGTACTATACGAGAAAAAGAAATTTCTTTATCGTGTATATTCAACCGCCGTTGCATAATCCACGGAGCATCTGCTGTCATATATCACATACAAAAGAATCCGATTGCAAGAACGAAACTTATGTAGATACATCAACGCCCGTAATCCCCATCGAAAGCATAATAAATCATAATTATTTTTACACCCTGACCTAAGCCGTAGTTCTTTTAGCGCGCGCTTACCTCTGTCCGATTTAATTAAGGCCCTATTGTTTCCCATTAATCGCCCTATCTTTTATGCGCAAATTAATTTCTGCCTGCCGAAAATTCGTTTACTTTGAATGTTTAAAAAGGCGCGCGCCATACCTCGTCTTTACCGTTTCGCTTTGGCGAGCCGAGGTTACGGTACCATTAAGTAGAAATTAATCATTGATAACAATGATTAGGGTAGTCATTATGTAGCGTTGCCCGTTAATGCTTTATACCTCTGACGGCGGTCTGGGAGCACGAGGGTTGAGTTATACTCATCGGTGTGCTCTGATAATATACATATTAATATTGATTCCATAGCACATATGTGATACTTGTAAGCGACTGTAAGTAACGTGAGATTGAAGCGAATTTAAAAATGGCGAGGCATTTTAAATTATATTATTTTATCTCAATTTAATAACTAGCGAAGAGATACGTGTATGTAGAGAGACACATAAAGCAGAACAACACTTTCGGAGGTATCTATTATTTTGTATTGTTGATTGAAGAGCTGGTCATACTGCATGATTTAAACAAATTTTAAATGATAAAGGCTAAAGTCAAGAATTTGAGCTTCCAGCTTTAAAATGTCTAGTAGAGAAAACTGACAAAATAACTAGCTCATACTAGCCGATCCTTATTTTAAATGATCAGTAATTTGAGCATATAGAGGGTGTCCCATGATATGACTGCCAAAATCTAAGGATTCAGACAATTTCAAGTGAAAAATGTCTAATGACCATCTGACTAAAACTCTGTCGTAATTGAGCTACAAGCGTTTGATGTTTTAGATAACCCCACTAATGGGGTGCTGGCGGTGATTTTGTTGTTATTAAAAAGTCGATGTGCTACTGAGTCATAATTTATTATTGATTGATGATTAAATGAAGTCAATTTTATGGCAATAGTGCTACTTAAACGTATATTGTACTTGCAGTACCTCCTATGTGCGCTAATAATCCCAATATACCATATAAAAAATAAAAATTTTTGACGTGATCTAGATTCGTAACACTTGCTTTTAACAATGTATTGTAACTTTGAGAAGCTGGTAAGAGCATTGTTATGCTATTTGATGCTGTGAGATTTGGTGTGGGCAGAAGGAACTATTCGACTGCTTGCTATGTTTACTCATCCAGTGCTGCATTCGAAAGCTTTACAAGTACCAAGTCCTATATATATTTCAAGTAAAGAACATATTCATGCAGAGACAGAAAAACATATTTCAGAGTTTTCATACCTACACTGATGAAGACTATTCGTCATCTTTAGAAACACATGCTGTCTAATAAATGAATTGGAATCAAATGACCAATCGCAAGTCGCAATCTCATGTTATCAAAAGGTTAATTAGGAATATTAGGATCCAGATTACAAGGGTGGAAACTTTTAATTTCAGATACGCATACATTTGTATATGGAACTCATTAGAAAGCATTGTCGCAATATAGGGAAATAAATTTGCATTTTGTAATAATGCCGACAGTTTAAGGTTAGGTTACAAATAGAAACCGGAACAATGACCTCTACCATATTACAGAGACGCTTCAAAATTGAGTTCAAAACCTGTCCTTTTACATATACGACTCTTCCATTATTGCTGGGTACACTATTCACATTAGATTAGATTAGAATATATTAGGAATGGGGTGGCCATGCGAATCTGTTTCACCGCGACCTTTGCAGGTATATTGTGATTCCCTTTTATCCTAGAGGACGCTCTCTAATTTTGCCTTCTTAATTAGGCTCATCATTTGTGTTCTCTACGCCTATTGCTAGAAATCTTGTCCTCGCTAGGCCATCACAGTGGCACAAAACATGAACTGGGGTTTCTTCTTCCTCTTGACAGAATCTGCACGCCACGCCGATGTGAAACATATGCCTATTCAGTTTGCAATGACCGGTCGACAGACCTACTATCACAGTCTTCCTGTCTTTACTCAGTAGGTCATCACTAAACTCTCTTAGGAACTCCTTTGTCTGTTTTTGTCCTGGTGATCTTTTCCACCATTCCTTGGACCTGTTATATGTCCATTCGTAAATGGACTTTTTAATTTACGATTTCGTGATGCCGAAGGAAGGGCTAGCTCCTATGAAAGGCCTTGACGAGCCTCATCTGGCCAGCTGATTCGGTCCATATATCTACTTCTCTGACATAATGGTGAATCGCTGCAACCTCAGCCTGGAAGCCCTGCTAGGTTTCTTTCTATAAATGCCAGCCCCTACGCTGTAATCAGTTTTAGAGCCGTCGGTGTACCAATTTGAGTCCGCTATTCACATGAAGGAAGCATATAAAATCAATTACATGACCTATAGATAATGCACCAGTGCTGACCTCAAAATAGTTTCAATTTGACTGAGTCTAGAACTTAGATTCACAAAGCGTTGGCGTTTGCTTTGTGAACAGGATAGTCAGGCGAGACAGTTTCAGAAATGTAAGTACTGGCTAATGAGGATATGATATTCTCTTCGAAAAAACAAAAGGCATATAAAATTTGATTTAATGGAAAATTTTGTCAAACCATAGAAACAAGAGGAGCAGGATTACAATATCGTAAACAACAATTTGGAAATGTAATTGATCTTAAATTGAGAGAGGGAAGTGTTAAAGGACTCTAGATGCATGTGAGAACTTAAAGTTCAAAATGCACATTTTGCATTCATACTTGGACTTCTTTCCTTCAAATCATAATGAACATAACTAAGCACAATTAAAAAAGAAGTTTTTTATTAGGTTCTATTAATATATTGATAATGATTCATTATCTGCATACATTTCTACTATTCCTAAATAGATATTTTGAGAATTAGTGCGATTAATTAAATTAGCCGACTTCTTTAAAAAATGTTGGCAAAGATTTTCTGAGGAATCAAAGAAGTAAGAACTATTAAGATTATAATAATTATAACTAGAGGGAAAGATTCCATCAAGGTGGCATTTCATCATGATGGAAAATTATTAGTGATTTCTCATTAGGAAAAGTAACAGTCAACATTACTTATTTATTTATTTATACAAACCTTTGATATATCAGCCATTTTTCTTTGTATTTTTGAAAAACAAAGATTATACGAAATTATTTTTTCCTAAGTACCTGTCATTAAAATAAAGCGACGATCTAGAGCTCTTCGTCGTTTTTCAAGTTGTAATAAGACTTCAGTTCTATATACGTTATATTGCAGAAGAATCACATTTCACATAAAATAAAATATTATCGTACGCGCAAGCATTCGATTGCTTCAATCCAGAAGAGTTGTGTTAGCATCCTTTGAATAATTTCGTAAAAGTTAATATTACATCCATTTCACATATTTTCCAGCATCGTCGGTTGCGAATGCTATATACTTACATACACCAAGCAGTGTCCTATACAATATTTAAAGCCGCGTAATATGATTGCTTCTCACTTAGACTGCATATACATAGCGCTGCCCGACCGTATTGGAGCCATGTATTTTTAAAACGGAAATATGTAAAACAACCTCCATCCTCGAAGCATCGTCTCCTTGCTCGGAATCATTTGCTGCCTTATATAAGACTGCCCGCGCCAAATAACGCGGAATGCTCCGGAGAAATTCCAAAGCCCGCTCTAAATGGTACGCGGCATGGACGTAGGCGCCCGCCACTTGACTAGATTGAATTCAATTGTTCGCGAAAAATGCGCTATCGGATTGGTCATGTGTTATTCACACGCAGGCATTTCAAGAGGTAGCGTCTTTTATACGATAAATGTTTATTGTATTCTAACGGATGTAGTTCGATTTAGATATGAAATATGTATGGTCTGTTAATAATTAAATCCAAACATGTCTAGCTATTATTGCTATTCTCGTACCTATAAAGAACAGAAGGATTTTAGGATATGCATGTGACATCGATTTAAATATTCTCTTGTAAAATCTTAATAGTTTTGTCAGCACTATTTCGTTTATTTGTTATGGATGAATACATACTTTGATAATGTACCAACGTCAGAAGTATTTCGGTTTCGAAAATCTATCAGACAATAAAATTTCCAGGAGGCTATCGCTGGACGACTCAAAGCCTTAAACTTAATGAACGAAGGTTTATCGAAATAATAATAATAAATTATCGTAAAAGAAGAAAGGCTCTAAGATGCCTCAGGCGAGGCCCATTGCGGAATTTTGGTCTCATTTGAGCAGAAAGGCATACCATGGGCGGTTGGGAAGTCCAAAATGAGAAGAAATTAAGACGCAGATTCTTTTAGAAAATTCAGACGTCGTCGACGTTGATACCATCCAAAGCGAGATAGGCCATATAACAGCCAAATTACGTGCATAGAAGAGCATGGACCTCCATCATGTAAATGTTATATTTAATTGAATTAAGACTCTATAAGAATAATATTGTTGCTAAAATGTAAAAACATAAAAGAGAACAGAACTTTTTTCTAAAAACTTTTGAGACATACGTTATAAGATAACGACAGGCTTCTAAAATGGCATTTACAAAGAACATAAAAAAGGTAATTCTCAAAGAACGGACTCGGAATCACGAACTGCATTGTTTCAAATATTGTTATATCCCACAGGATTCTGAATAATAATTTTTTGAATAGAATGGCCTATTTTTGCGATGTGGATTATAAATCGAAGCGCTGTTTCTTGACAGTGTGTCACTTCTATCGTGCTAATAACCTACCAAGTATCATCAAAGATTGCAATATGTACTTGTTCCTTATTTCGTCCTTGATGGATCCTGTACAAATACTTACACGACTCTCCTATGTCGAAAATTAGACACCAATGAAAATGCACGCCAAATTATAAATTGAGATCTACCGAAAGATAATACATAACTTTTCACATCTACGGTACTAAAATCGAATTATTAACATTAAAAATGTTTTCAACGTAATCCCATTTGGCTACAGTTGCGATTTAAATTGTTTATTTACCAACTTTGTTAAAGAGTGAGCGGCAACAGTTAGTCATTCGTTTAATCGGTTTAATCGGAAGTTTGAAAGCAGTTCCTCTACACGTCGAAAATAGAAACCATTAAATACGGTCTTTCATAGTAGTCAAAAAAGGTATGATATCATTATTAAAACATTAATTACAATCAGCATCAATGGAACATTGGTGTTGATTTACAGATAATCACGATTTTCTTAAGTGTAGGAGTAGAATTGCTAAAAAGTAAATAATATTTTCAAACCATCTATCGATTATAGTTCATAACAAAACTGAGTAATTATGCTGTACATATATAGCCATTGATTATCAATGTGAAATGTGATGATTTAGCGCAAGAAGATAATAGTAGTTTGATTGTTTAACTAAACAGTGCTGCGTACGACTTCAACAGTATACTCTACTTCAAACAGCGAATGTTAAACAAAACGTATGCCCTTTGGTGACGTGCACGGCTCGAAATAGAATTTTAGTTGTTTCTCGTTTAGTAAACGCGCATTAAATGCTTTGTTACTAGTTAATCGCACATAAATGAAAAATTGGCCTAATAGAGAAGGATGTTTCACGTTGTCCAACTCGAAAATCAAAGGTATTGACGGTTTCTATACGGACAGTGTAGTCTATTAATGCGAAGCCCAGTCTGCTATGCGATAATACCATGATAATGAATACTTTGTCACTAATGATGACTAACCTAACAATGCTGAGAGATTATAAATGTCGCTTCATATTTTGCATTTCCTATGTGGAGTAAATAGGATCAAGCCTGTAAATTCCTCTTCTTGTGATCGACGGATCCTAGTAACGATCTAACGGCATTGTTTGTCAAAGACTCTTACAACTCATCTGCGTAATGTAACTGTGCGCTAAGTGTTCCACGGCTTTGTTGATGCCTTACGTCGCTGTCAGTAATATAGTGCTGTCAGTTTCATCCCAACAGCTGAAGGTGTCACTTGGAAATCCGTCTTTGTCCTTGCCTATTAAACCATTTAAACTACTGATTCGTCGCCTATTAGTTTATAACTAAATTTTAATATTACGCCCATTACGTGTAGTAGAGATGTGTGCATCTGCAGTGTGTTTAATAAAATGTATAAGTTAGTTACATATTATTTCATTGCTGTTCTTTATACGACACCTACATACATCTCCTACTCCTCCTCTCCCACTGTAACAATTCTTTTGCAGCTAAATAGAATACGTTGATAAATCTCATCATAGAGTAAGGAAAAATAGTTGTATCTTTGAGTATGGGAAATACTGATACATTTAATGATATTGATATTGCTTTTTACAGGCAGGCCCTTTAATATGAAATTTACACTTTAACAGAGTATTGCCTAAAATAGAACATGAGGCTTTGTTACCATGCTGTTCTACCATTCTTCTTCAATTATTGCTGTTTATTCCTGTTTTTTTTTTATAAAATATATTTCATGCACAATGAACCAATACCAAAACCTGTAGTTCGCTAATGATTTTTAAATCCTTCGCTTTATTGTGGTGATATCTAAAACAGTTGAAAAAATTATTTACATATTAACAAGTGTTCAAGAATCTGCATGGGAACAATGTTTTACCCTCTTATAGATCAGGATTTGGTTCCCTTTATGCTTGTACAATAGATTATAGAATGTGACTAATGATTTGATTTTAAAAGCTGACAAAGGGAATGCTGTCTGTTTTGGGTTCACTCGATTTAAAGGATATTTGATTTGATCATAACCTGCATTAGCAATCTTAACTTATTTTGGTCTCTCTTGAGCGGCTGGTGAAACATTTTCATCTTACCTTAGCGGTAGGGTGCAATGCGTTGGTCTGAATGGTAATATCTCTAATATTATATCCCATACTTATGTGAACAAGTGCAAACTCTATATGCACACTCATGATGTACAAGTATACTGCCGCGTTTGCTCTGTAGACAATTCAGCTGCCACTACCGCTACTAATGCTAATTTGGAAAGGATTTTTAATATAGTAGCGCTCAACATGGCCGAGCTATTAATCGATTTGAATCGTTTGTACAGCTTTTTTCGGCACAAATTCTCGCATTTTCGACCTTTTCACAATTTTCAATCAACGCGTCTCAGTTTCCGTTAAGAACGAACATAAAAATGTAAGACTGGTTTTGGATGCTCAGTTTAGATTCGACGATTACGTTCAGAAGTGTATTTGAACGGTATATGGTAGCTCAATGCTAGTATGTCTCATTGTCACTATTTATTTATTGCAAAATTATCAAATTTTAACTTCTGGTTGAACTTTTTGGTGTCTGTATCACAAAGTGTAGTGCAAAACTCATGTGTACACAGAATTTTGGAATAAGAAAATAGGATCATATTTCCCATAAGTTTGTTGAGCGGGATTGAATCAACAATTATTACCAAGAAAGGATCCTCTTGTCTACTTGATACATTAACATTCATTCCATTAGCACATTGCACTGTGCTTTTTCAATGGAGCTTTTCATTGCTAAAGTGTAGAACCTTTTGCGAAGTTATAACGTCAAATCACTACCGTAGTCTAGGTTTAAATACAGGTGAAGAGATATGTGCTTCAGCGTGTAATTCAAATTGTCTTTCGAGGAACTTACTACTCCTTATTCTTTTGTACAATTGTAATATTCTAAACTACTACAGAGTTCAGTGAGTGTTTAAAGGAATTTTTATGTACGGCTTTTGTGGTGGATGCTGCTGCAGTGGCTGTAGACGCTATAATGTATCCAAAGACTATCTACTGCAGCTTTTGGTGTGTAAATTATCTATGTAATGCATTTTCCATGACTTTTTTGCAACATTAACTTTCCGTGTAAATGTTGCGCTATTAATTATATCTCAACAGCGAACGGTATCTTAGCATGGGTAGCGACATAGCGGGACGTTGCTCTAAGCATCACCGGCAACATTCAACATCAATAAAATAGTGAATGTTTCATTGAATGTTACTTTGTTTTAATGATACTATTTGCCCAGGAATACAAACAAGAAGAAATGATACTAATCATTTCTTAAAATATTCAACGGAGAAACTGTATAATTTTTGATGTGAATATTTTTATTTTTTCACTGCCCCCAAAGTTATCTCACGACACTACAAAATAAAATATTTAAGTACTGCCCAAAGTTATTACATCTATAACCTTGTAGATCTAAAGAAAAGCTGTCAAATGTCTAGACCTCCAGTATCGCTAATAGATAAAAGAACGAACGTCGAGATGGTCGTAAACCTCTTTCTTACAATGACAGAGCGGAATCGCCAGAAAATAAAAAAAGTAGAAACGAAATCCTGAACGCCGGTAAGACACGCCAGAAACACCCGCGCCGCACACCCTCTACGTTCTACATAAAATTTATCTCCGAGAAGACGACATAAATCATGAATTTGGGTTAACAGTTACACGCGGCAGGAGAAGAAGTAGTGGCAGGGCTAATTTATACTTTCCGGATAAGTTGCTGGTCGTGTGCTGCGACTGGACTCTTCTCTCTGTGTGTGCGAGCTTTCTGCTAAATTAAAGGCACGTGAGAGTATCGGAGGCGGCCAATACTGGCCAAGGCATAGCGTAGACGCATAAACTAACCATATCCGACGTGTGTGAGCACGGCTGCTCTAACATTCAATATTTAAGAAACCGCCGGCCGTCCCTCGCTCAACGTCTGTGGAGGCTGCCCATGCGCTCGTTTTAAAACGCGAAACGTGAATACCGGAGAGTATTCACAATCATCGACATTACCGTAAGTCATTCAGAAGGCTTATCTCTCGCCCATTTCGATTTCGAATTCATAGCTATCGCAATAATTTACGTTTAATGGCGACTTCTAGTTACAAACTCCATTTTCATAATCAATTGCCGTTGAAAATTGTGCGGTTCCTGTAGATCGGAGAGAAATTCAGTCTAGAATCACAGCGGTAGCATTGGGAAGTGTGAGATGATGGATATATATGAGTAAGTCAAATTACTTACAACATAACAGTGGTTTTAGAAATTGCCAAGAATATCTATAACTGATTTATGTTTTAATTGATTTCAAATTTCAGTAGAGAAAATGTTTTTAATGACCATTTTGCATGAAGTTACATCAATATTACAATCTGAGCTAATTAAATAGTAGAATGGTGATGTTTTGCATTCTGCACTTCGAGCATCTTCTCTCTGTTTCATACTGGCTTTGCATTCTTCTTTAATACATTTTCAATTTTTTAGTTGCTTTAAACATTCTGTAGGTAGTATCAGCTATTAAAGAGTACTGACGAGTTAGTTAGGAAGTTCTTAGATATACATACGTCAATGGTGGAATAATTTTAACTCCATTCGACCAAATATAAATACTGAAAATGGTTGGCATTACTGGTCTCATTTTGCCAAAAATTGTTTCTATAGAATAAAATACCGATTACTAGAGGCAGTAATAGACAAATTAGCATAAAACAAAAAGAAAAATATATTGTTTATGGAAATCTCCAGCGCCTCCGCAAATCTCAAAATTTTATGGCTACAAATAAATGAAATATACATGTTGACTGAACATATGAATTTATTATGTTACTAATTGCATTCACCTATACATATGTTAAGCTTCCACTTTATGACTAATAGTAGAAGATACGGCAAGATAGTTGAAACTGCTTTTCACTCACCCCTATTATTACACGTGCATATGTATGACAAAGCTTTCTCTGTACTACGACTCCAATTAAACATGCATGTCATGCCGGCGGAACGATTACGCGCGACTTATTGACGACCGGGATCTAACGAGGACAAGGCAGCGTCGTCCTTAAATCACTTCCTTAATGGTGAATTGCCGAAGACAATGCCTCTGGGACCTATGTCATGTCAATCAGGTGCAAATGCATGCCGTTCAACCTCGTGTGCTGGCGGGATGTAACGTGCCGCATAATTATCAGTGCAGTATTCATATAACATGTTTGAGGCGAGCGACAAACAATGGACAAGAACCGCCACCAAGAGGATCAGATTATAAGAAAGGATCTCCATGACTGTCGCTCTGTGATTAATAATATCACCAGTTACGGAATATCACGCTGACAGATAGATGAAACGACGAGGTTTGTGAGAAACGAGAAACTGTAGGCCATTGAAGTTAAGTAAAAAGATGGAGGAAGTATTATTGTTGTATTGCGTCATTAATATAGGACTATCGTAGCGTGACTGCAAGATGGAGTGTGTAGTATACTAAATAAACCAGAAATTATATGAAATTTTAAGATTCGGTTTAAATTAAGTGATGTAATTACATCTTCTAACTTGAGGTTCATCAATGTGTGGCTAAATTATCTCCTAGCATGCGGTACGTTATGTGCGTTAAATTTCTGTGGTATAGTAATCATCAGTATCGTCAATCAGGCTGCCAGGCCATAATTGTCCGATATGTAAATACATAACGATGTTTCAATGACGTGTTGTACCGGCCACTACAAGAGATACTTATTATTCTGGCTCCAATTTTTACTTAGATATATCCTTTCAGAGGTAGATATCTAATAAAACCATAAATAACAAAACGATTACTCGACACAAATCGGGTAAATATAATAACAAAAATTAATTTCCTCTCCAAACCGTTAATAGACATTGTATTTCGGAGAACTTGTATTCTAAGCAAACTCATATTCCATGAATTCGACTTTTAAGTAATTGAGTTCAAGTGATTTATTTTAGGAAATAGCAAAGGGGCATTTACAGGATAGCACAAGGGAAACAGGAATAACATGACACCAAATATGTGAGTAGAGCAGGAGAAAAAAGTATCCGGACAGTGCGCGAAGAGGAGGCTTCTTACTCAAACCCTACGGTAACTTTATTGTCTAAGGTGCATACAAACAATGTCTGTGCCACAGACTGTCCATGTAGGTATACTAAGTTAATAAAGTACCCGTGCATTTGAGTGAAGGCGTCTTTCTGACATGCACTGGCAGGATACTTTTTTCTCTGCTGTACTAATGATGAAAAGTAAGGCAACAGGCATGTCTGTCTCAATAAACACCTGTACGCGTGACAATTACACTAATACATAAATAAAATTGCTTGCTGAATGCTGAATTTGAAGCCGTTATGCAAGTTTCAGTGTGGATTTAGTTTTGTTCGCTATTCTCTTTATGTGTGTACCACTGCCATTATTCTAATTACTAACTGAATGAACCTTCTTTAACATAAACGACACCGTTTTGAAAGAAGGTTGACGAGCATATATATTATGCTATTCCTTGAACTTTCACCGTTTTATAATCCTGCATATATGTGTTTTAATATACTTAGTTTTAAAATTTACAATTCAACATGAAATATCTTTTGATACATATAATAAACTAGCAGGGTTCAAAGAGGAGTCCTATAGGCATGATTATGTTACGGTTTTAATGCGTGAAGCGAAGTGAATACGCACAGTATTCACTACAGCCAACAACTATATATATAATGCTATTACTTCAGGGCTTTCTGATTGAGCAGATATAATACGATTTAACGAATGTAGATAACAGCTACATATGTTTTTCAATCTCCATTTTGTACATTTCTGCATAAAAAAATTTGGTATAAAGGGCACCTAATTCCGAATACACTGGATAATGTTACACAGAAAAAATTGCCTCAAAAATTTCGTATAATGTATAGATAAAATGTTTAGTGAATAACAGTGCAGAAGTAAAAGTATTCTCGATGTTTGTTACGATGTCTTTAGCGGTAAAATAGATTTTTTATGTAGGAAATGTATGGTACTGCTGTTTCAATAATAATAAATTAACAAATTATAAGCAATAGAAAAGTGAAATGAAACCAAGGAGAATTAAAGCTCTTAGAACTAACTTTTGTCCTAATTCTTCTTGGATCACAGTACAATATTTTCATATTTCCTGATATTTCAACTGGATTTCGTTTTTGGGCTTCTGCTGTTTCGCATATATAATGGTGATCTAGATAGAAGGTTATCTATTTGTTTTACTACTGTGGTGTTTTTTGCGTAATGAGAGTTTTATTCTCGCTAAGTTTCATCTTCATATTTTATTTCACCTGATAGGATAGGAGTGGTGAAATCAATATTTAACTGGCGAAGCGTACCATATTTGGTAGATGAAATGCAAGAACCTGTTGATACCTACAAGTATCTATGCGCAGTGTAATCCCAGTTTAATTAGTCAGCTAATCCCTTAATACCATGCTAATTTAAATAAAATGTTAGCCAGTTGTTTTCTATGTATGCGAGGAGCACTATAAAATTTCCACCTACTAAAACGTTTTTATTTATTATTTAAATTTAATCATTCATGCATCGCATGAAACGACTTTCAAATATACAAAAACAAATTTTCTACCGAGTTTAAAATATCATACAAACGCATAAATGAATAAAGAAAAATCTACGACACAGCGTTGATTTTATTGCTAGTAGATTATGAGTTAGCCATCAACGGATGGTATTTTAGCAATGGATAAAGAGTATACGAAATAATGTTGCCAAAAACTTATTTTCTGACGAAATGGTATACCGAAATATATCGTCGGGATTAACATCACGGAAATTTTCCGGCATGTGCTATGTGTGTGATAGCGGATCCCGGTTTTCGGCAATTTATATGAGTAACACTGTACTATTTTCTTGTGCTTTCAATAAGTAAGTGACGTCATCAGTTGTAAAAATATCGTAATATTTGTAATTTTTAGACGGAACACTCATGTATATTATTTCCTATTTTGTCGATCCTCAAAACTTATGTATCTTGTTCGTTTGCTGCACACATTTTGTATGTCAAAAGCATTTGTATTGCCAAACGCTGAACGCGTTTTATTGCACACATAACATCTATTAGTGCCAAGACATCTAATACTTTTGTTTAATATTTTTACAGTTGGGCATGTCGCTAGTAATTCACATAATTTATTTTGATTTAAATATTACCACTTAGAAAATCTCTATGGTTCAGCTAACAGAACTAGAACTTATAATGTTGCTTACAATAGTAGGATTTGGCTTGTAGATGCAGGAATCCTTTTCGAGAAGGAAAAAATTTACATTTTCAATCAACCCATTTCTGTTTGCGGTCCTATTTCTAAGTCCAAAAGGCATTTTCAGCACTCAGGTATTATGAATAATTTGCCACAAAGTGGGTTATATGAAATGAATTTTGAAAATTTTTTGTTTATTTTATGATGTTAACAAGATCCGTTCTCAAGCTTGTGATACTACATAGCTAACAGTGAAAACTCAATTAGAATACTTATTATGTTTTGATTGTTGCTAAAGTTATTATTTATTCTTTTGTTCAATATTTCTAAACAGCTGAATGTAGACATAAGGTGCTATAATAAAACATATTCTAAATTAACCAGGATTTATAATAAGTAAGTACGATATTTTAACAGGTGATGGCGTCACTCATTTATTGAAGACATAAAAAATCATTTTAGTCATATAGATTGTTGAAACCTAGGATCCGCTATCATTTTCGCTCTCTTGTAATTAAGCAATCCCAGTTCATTTGTTCAAGTCTGTACTTTAATATTTTAGTTCTTTGTATAAAATTTGCAAAATTTCGTTTACAAATAATTCAAAATAGTAGTAGCCAAAATTGAAACACTTGCAAGTGTTATTAATGCTCTTTTAGTCTCTCATATAATTTAGTTTTCCTTGAACTCAGCAAAGTTTTTTGCCCCATACAATACTATTTTGTTAGGTGGTTCGTCTTGAATTCCGTCGATGATGTATTGTATAACCACTTCCGGTTCAATGTCAGCTCTACTTCCAATTTCTCGCATTGCTAATACGTACTCCTGAACAGATTCGTCCCATTTCTTTCTCCTCGTCATCATCATCTTATGAATTTGAGCACTGCTCACTTTGACTTCAAATTCTTTTATTAATGACTTCTTTAAGATAGCCCAAGTCTTAATTCCCTTTTCTGACTGTATATATAATTTTGCGAGCCCCTTCAACGATTTTTTTGCAAATATTAATTTCTGCAATTCATTCCATCGCATCACTTCTGCGACTTCCTCGAAATCAGACACCCATTTCTTTATAGGATAATCAGTTTTTCCATCGAATGTTCTAATACTGTCCTCTACGTCACGGAAAGTCAACGAGAACGACTCTAAATTCCTAGTTAATCTCGGAATCGCGTCAGTGAATTCCGAAGTCTCATTCTCTCTTCTTTTTCGTC
>CM043018.1:26223723-26442266 GCA_023690525.1 Holotrichia oblita | reverse complement strand
GTTCAATTTCTTGCCGAAGTTGGTAGTCTATCTGGAAAACCCGAGTATTTATTTCGAGTTTATTATTATTTCCGACGTTTTCAATAATCTAGGTGCTGGAAAAGGAGCGTTAAATTTCGCTTTCTTATATTAAATTGATTATTATGCAATTTTTACAAACCTATTTATACAGTCTGTCTCAAAGTAAAACAGGGACTCTGTCAATAGAGACGTTTTGGTGGCGTCACCTATATGTGGCTAGAGTCGTTGGAATGGTACATCCTTTGCCGATTTCTAGTAAAAATTTCATGAGAGTTGGTGCACTGGAAGCGGTGTTATAGCATCTCAAATGTCAGTATATTTTTGTCAGCAGTGCAAAAATGAGCATCGAACAAAGAGCCAATATTAAGTTTTGTTTCAATCCGGGAAAACGTTTACCGAAACGTTTCAATTGATGCAACAATTTTATGGTGATGATTGATTATCCAGTGGCACAGTTCATGAGTGGTATACGCGCTTTAAAAAACGATCGTGAATATATCAATGGCCGACCTCCATGTCGGCCAGCCGAAATTCGTGGCGCATAAGTTGACTGACGACCAAAAATTGCTCAGAATCCAACATTGAAAGAACATCGTTAAAGAGGCCAAACAGGACGAAAACTTGCTTTACAATATTGTTACTGGTGACGAGACGTGAAATCGTGACCAATACGATCCGGAAACAAAGCGTCAAAGTTTCGAATTCAGGCCAAAAAACGAGCCGGCAATCAAAAATCTAGGTTTGAGAAGTGAAAAGTGAAGACAATGCTCATTTGTTTTTACGTTATTGTGCATCAGTGTGAGTTCGTTCCACCGACACAAAGGTTAACGCACCGGTTTATGTTGGTGTTTTGAAGTGGTTGTTGTATCGTTTTCGTCGCTGTCGACCAGAATATCGTGAGGAAGGGACTTGGCGTTTGTTGCACGATAATGCGTCGTCTCATCGATCAACATACATCACCGATTTCTTGACTCAAAATCGCATTTCATTGGTCAACCATTCCTCCATGTTCGCCTGATCTAGCGACTTTTATCTGTTCGGAAACTTCATTTGCCAAGCAAGGGCATGCGTTATGCTGACGTTCCGACAATCCAAAAAGCGTGTACCAACATTCCCAGAGCCATGCCGGCCAAAAACCGAAAATTCTTATTTGAAATGCCATTATGTCGTGCAAATCAGTGTATCGAAGTGGAAGGGGATTATTTTGAATAAAATAAGTGAATTTTGCAGGAAAAACCATTTTTTGTTATTATTTTAAAAAGTTTTGTTTACTTTGAGACTGAGTTTTTGTTCTAATTGTTACATAAATTTAATTAGATTACCTGTTTTAATACATGCAATTCCAAATTGAGTATTTGGGAGTCCTTTGTGCTTGTCGCTGGTTGCAAATAATTTATGACTACAGATAATCATCACCCCCCATATTAGAGACTAGTGAGCGAAATTTCCAAACATCGGTCATGAGATATGAGAAATATTGCTTTCCATGCAATGATCAGAAAACACAACGACGAAATGATACTATGCACAAAAATTAATAAAATACAATGAAGGCAGATAATGTCATCTATAGTAAAGTACAAATTTATCAAGGTTACTCGTGATTTTGTATTATTTATTTGATAGTCATTAGAATCTGTATTCCAAATCGTTGGACATTACTGTTACTAAATAAATTTAAACCATCTATCAGGATAAAGAAGAAATAATACAAGACCTTATATCCAGTTAGAAAAAGTTGAGTTTTTCTGATACTTGCTTACAAACGCTTCAAATTTTCTGGAATTTAGTTTGGCGCTTTCATTGGGAACTGGTGCATTCTCTGCTGATATCATCATCTTTCTTTTGCACTGTGACGAAAGCATTCAAATAAAATGCTTTCGAAGTCTTGATAGTTCTACTCTTCATCGTTCTTACTCTTTTCCGCTATCGTTCGATATTTAAGAATACTAGATCTGCTACTAGTTTATCTTTCCACAAATTCCTAACGTTTCCTTAATCAGAAAGGACAGTTTGTTGCCGTGCGCCTTTCTTATGTATCATTCAATTGTCAATTGTTACAAATTGGTTAAAATTGTTACTGCTTGTATAGGTTGTTGTATAGGTGCGCTCAAAATATCCATACACACTGAGGAAAATTCTTCGTTGACCTCAAACTTTTCAGGATAAGCTTCATTAAACCTATTGGATTGATGTTGCGAGATTTTGTTTATACATCTCTGCACGTAAAGTGTATAAATTTGTTACAAAAATTAAATCAATTTACCTTGATTTTGAATATATTTTCCCTCTTCTATGTTCTCGCCGTCGTTTGGAAATTTAAATATTGAGGAAGGTGTAAGAAACACATGTTCATTACAGAACACAAATTTGTCTGGCTGAAACTATTTAACACAATTTGAATATATAATAATTGTGTTAAATTTGGATTATGCTAATCTCCTTGATACTGCCAACGTAAGCTTTTACGAAGTTATATGGGGTATTAAAAATTTAATTTTGTAATGAAATCACTGCATGTGAATGTCCTATATACTCCGAACAAAATAACCTAGAAGTATAATTTTAGAGATATTCATGTCGTTTGTCACAATAGTGTAACATTTTTGTAATATAACAAAACCTGTAAATAAAGACAAAATTGAAGAGAAAAGGGCATTTTTGTGTAGTAAAAATTATCAATATCTGAGATATTTCCATTTTTTTTAAGACTGGTAGAAATGATTTAATTATAAGGCGGGTCTATAGTCACAGTGGTTAGCGACTGCATAGTGATATGAGATCTGGGGAGACGGGGTTGAATTCTTCGAGGGGACGAGAAGCCCTTGAAGACACATTTACATACGCTAATTACACAGCAAGGATTGCAGCGATAGCTAGGTATAAGTAATATGGCTTAAGTAGCTGCTGCAACTAGCCACCACTACAGAAAAAAGAAACAATAGAAAAATGGCAGTAAAACAGTTTGATATTGAAAAATACCAAATCAACAAGAAAGTAAATTGAGTAAATTTCTCCATAATAAATGTGATGCAATTACGTAATCGCCAGTTATTTCTTTCCAAAAGTTCCATCTACTTTCACCGTGCTTTGTTATAATGCAAGCGTTTTGTTGTGAGGAGTAGACGATGAAATTTCGCTCATTGACTGTTCCATTTTTATGGAATATCCCATCATCTCCAAAAAAGATAAAACCAAGGCAATGTCCCTGATTAAGAATTACCTGAACCTATTCGCAAAAAGTATTAGAGAGGCAAGATTAATCTACATAGGTATCAAAATAATATTAAAATGCAAAGATTATGAATATTTAAGCGCATTTATCGTGATGAGACATGAGAAGAAGAGTGACGCAAACACAGTATCGCGGCCATAGCAATACCAATATGTCAGGAAATTAACTGTTAGCCACTTTACCGAGAAGTTTATCAGGCGATCTACAGGAAACGCGATTAGAACATTTTTGTTTATAGCAATTCAGTATATGTAGTGCTTCGACCTGTATATATCGACACATACATTGCGATAGTGTGTGCGTGTACTGGATTGCAGTTTTTTATAAAGAGCTTTATAAATATCAATCTAGTTACGAAAAGGTAGTTTTAGTGGTGATATTAGTATGACAGCTAACACTCAAATGCTCGTACAAGGTATACTAACCCTGTGGAAAAAGCGCATTTTTCAAACGAAAAAATCACCAAATCTCGACACGTTTCTCCGATATCCATTAATTATCTCGACCGGAAATGTATGTGTAACCAATAAAAGACACGCCAAAAACTGTCATTTTTTAAATACCACAATTAATAATCGTCTGGACAGAAATGAATGCCGCTGAAAACCTCCATTACCGCCACCAGTCACCCCTCCTGATGGACATGTGGATATTATGTATTTACGTGTACGTCGTACATAGCAAACATACGTAGCTTAACCGTACTGTGGGTGTATTTTGGAGTTTAGATAGGTTATGTATGTTAAACAGTGACTCTGGTGCGAATTAACTACTAACGTTAACCAGGATTGCTATTGAATTCGTATGAATCGTGTGATAAAATATAAATTATAAATTAATTAAACATGAAATTCATTAATATAAATAACATTAAAGCTTAATGCCGCACGATTATCTGTAGCTAATAAATTTAATCACTCAAGTTATTCCCACTCCTGTTTATTTATAATTTAGTTGTTTACAGAATCTTCTTTCTGACACGTGTTAGTATTTGATGCATTATTCTTGCTTATTTCTATTTCCGCCTTTACATCTTTAATCATTTTTTTCACTTTACTCGCTGGTTTATTTTTCAAATTGTGTAATCGTTCTCGAAGTTTTTGCAATTTTTCATCCACACAGTTCATTATATCCTGTACGTTTTCGGTGGATTTATCCATGCTGTCAATGGATGTTCGTCCTAGTATAGCATTTTCACGTTCGTGTAGAATATGTTTCATAATTTGCACGTCTTGCTTTGCGTTCTTGAGGAAAGCTTCACTAACGTCCATTCTTTTGCGTAAATACTCCAGATATTTTGGAGTTATGCGTTCAGGTTTCTCGTCTAACATTACTTGTATGGATGCTGTCTTCTGTGCTGGTCTGTCGTTTGTATTTTTCATTTTGTTCTTGATTGGGTCTTTTTCTATTTTGTAATGGAGGATGGATGAAAGTTATTTGATTGTTGATGTTTGATGACAGACTGGATGTCACATTTTTTTCGTATGTCAAATTCTAAAATCTATCATTTTTAGACACTGTATGATTTCTTTCTTTCTTTAGTTAGTACTATCGTAATGTGCTGTGTACATGTTGAACCTCAGATGGTCTGTGCTTCTCATTGCTTATCTTCGCTGCTCTTCTTAGCAATGGATACACATAGGATGTAAGAATCAACAATAGCCACATATCGTATACTCGTATATCCATACATCGCTGGAATAACTGACAGTTTATAGAAAAAGTTAGATAAGAAGTATATTACAACACGGTTCAACACTGTACAGCAGTTGCTCTCGCTGAATAAAGATCAACTGCCTCAGTTACACACCAAAGTCATATACGAACTTGTATGCAATAATTGTGGAAAAAGTTATATCGGACAGACAGGAAGCAGGATTCATTAAGGAACAATGACGGGATACCTAACATGGATATGTGGAAAGATCTGCAGTAGCTGAAGACCTATTTCAAGATGGGGACCATTGCATTAATTATGGCAAGGTTAAAGTCTTAGCTAAAACTACGCAGTACTATCAGAGGTTGACACGAGAATCATTGGAAATTATAAAGGATCCAGTAACATCAACCGAGAATGGTACAAACTGAGCAATAACTGGCAAATAACTTTACAAGATCGTCGACGTAACCATAACACCGAAACGGAGGCAGCTCATCGACACAGATTAAATTCATACAGATACGAAACTCTCTCCCTATGCGCCTGCGTCAGGTTGCCATTTCGTAAATGGTGTTATCAAACTTCGAAACACGTGCGTTTGTTTTTGTGTTAGTATCCTTCTTATATTTTTAAGAATTCGGTGAAATATCCTTTTAAAAACATTTACTTTTGTGTAGTGTCAGATAGTAGCAGTGTAGTATAATTACAAGTAATAGACATTTTAATTATTGTGTATAATAACGTGGCAGTTTTAGGAAGTTTTAAACAGAAAGAAGGCGAAGGTCGGGCGAAAAAGCGTACAGAAGAGCTAGTTAATAATGTAAGAGAAATTATAAATAATGCACCAAGAACTTCACAACAAGTGGGTGTACCAATTGGCACATGTCATACAATTTTGAAAAATGACTTACATTTATTTTCATATCGCATGACCTGTTATCAAGAAATCAAGGAAATCGACTATTCCAGAAGAATAACGTTTAGTCAGTGGTTCTTAAATAATTTTGATAATGACCTTCTTGACAAAACCTTCTTTTCTGATGAGTCATGATTTTATCTGAATGGATATGTTAACTCACAAAATATGACCATGAACCACATAATTGTTTTGTTGAAACCACACTTCATCCGCAGAAAATTGGTGTATGGTGTGCGATTAGTCGAAGGAGAATTATTGGCCCTATTTTTTTAGTGGAACCTTAACAGAAGAAAGGTATCGACAAGAAATTATTATGCCATTTATCGAACAGCTTGACGATGAAGAAATAACACAGGGTTGCTTTCAACAAAACGGAGCTAGAGCACACACAGCAGGTGAAACAATTAATATGCTGCAGCAATTGTATCATTTATTATAATTATTGTGAATTTTATATTCCAACCTCAGCATCAATATTTTAGTAATTTCTTGTATTGCAAACTATATATGTACTTCAGATTGTATATGTATTCAGATTCATTCAGTAAATAATAAAGTAATAATTCTCTCTCAATTGTATTTTACAAAGTAATAGGTAATTATCTTTTAATTATATATTACCAAACAACAGTTTCTGCATTAAGAAGTAACTAGTATATAAACACATTAACACACTTTCAAAATGGAGAATTGCCGTGACAATGGGGCTCAAGGTCACGAAATTAGGTCCCAAGAGATCAAAGGTGCCGACTGAAGATTCATCTGTATTAATTTCATCTTTCAAAACTGTAACGAATCAGCCGAAGAAGAATGGGTCTTTCAGAAACCTTCTGAAGAAGCTGACGCCATAATCAACGAAACGTCCCAAACGAATCAAAGTGGTTAGCCTGACTATTGTTGTGAGAGATTCGTTCATCTGTGACATTTTTTCAATTTAATCTGTGTCATTGCCATTCGCTGTTGGGAACAAAGTGATTAACAGCGAAGCATCAAAAAGAAATAATGCTGTCTTTAAAACAACTTCTAAACTACACCGAAGAGTTGCTGATAGCCAGACATAATCAACGAGTCAACGTCACACATTAAAAACCTTACGCTCAAAAATTGAGCTAGTTTTCATCTATCTAGCTTTGTGAATAATTGTCAATCCATTCAAATATAAAGAGCACGCTTTCCTACAGAGACCATTTTATAAAATTGGACTTCGATCAGCAGATAGTTATAGAAGGATTACTGAACATTATAGTAGGCATAGATTTATTGGATTGGGTTTATTGTACTGTATAACTGCAGATATTCTTTTAAAAGAACATTGGTGAAAAAAGTAGAATGAAGTTTTAGTAATTCAATACCACCGTTCAAAATGTGCATATACAATGTTGTTCAAAGTCACCACCCGAAATAACGTCAATGGTTGTCTTCACCCAAATTCTGTAGTGGGATTTCACTTCTTCACTTATAATTTCATGCATGTGTAATGTGTTAAAATGTTACATTTTTCAATTAAATAATCTATATAGAACATGTTTAGTAACTCCAAGATCTTTTGCAACTGCCTTAACCCCAACTGCTACTACATATCACAAGCTATTGACATAGAAATGAATGAGGGGAGACATTCTAGATAATTATAAGAATAAACTGATGCTTTCGAAGAAGAAAGCGATGGTATAAGATAACAATATTCACTACTTTAGTAGATTGATCAATACACTTATGAGTATACTTGATGATTTGGATTTTTTAAATTGGAGTGCAACTTCGCTAGCAATATGAATTTTTGTTGAAATTTCAAATACAGAAAGCTACATACCGGATTGTAATCAACTACTTTTCTTGGAAAAAGTGAATCTTCTCAAGAAATGTAATGTATACGCAGATATAGAAACCACTTTTTTTCTGTGTACATTTAGAAAAGCTGGATGATTTATTATTGGGTTTTGACCTCGTCATAGCAGAGTAATACCAACGCAAAAAATAAATTAAAAACAAGAATGAAATAAATGCAGAAGAAAGTAGGTGCAGCGAAGCGGATCACTGCCTATCGAAGCGAAATGTATACATATAGGTTGGTCGCATCTCTTATCTTTCCATTGGCTGTAATTTGCTTACAATAACAGATATTCGATTAAGACAAATTTTGTGGCCCGTGTCGGAAAAATGTCTAACTCAACCGGAGTGTTCTGAAGAGTGGAACGTAGATGCTCTTTGATCTTAGTTTGAATTGAGCATCCGAATGGTCAAAACGTTTTTGCTATTGAAAGGCTATCAAGTATGATCAATTTTAATTGAAAATATTAGACGATTTAATGAAAATTATTCAGGATAAATTAAAAACGGTGATACACAGTACAATCTTCAGATTACAAATAAATATAGCGTCATTTTAAATTCCATCGTGTATGTTATATCTATAGATGTGACCCCTACATTTATTCGCTTTAGAAATATTTTCCCTTTTCTATTTTAAAACGAAATAAAAAAAGAAAACCGTATTCAAGATGTATGTATGTATGTAAGAGAATAACGCGATATGAATTTCCGTTCGTGGCCTCGAAATAAATCATACGATTTCTTCCTCCCTGTACGTCTGTCTTCTTGTTCCCTTTTTGTACGTTCCTTTTGCAAAAGGAATTCCTTAAAATTATGTTTTTATATATGGGCGGACGACAAGACGGGTGGATCCCTCAAGATAAATGCATATCGACAAATATTGCCTGTGCAGAGATATGTCATAGGGAAATAAAAATAACTCACCTGAACCATAAGAGAGATGCCGACGATTCCCTGTGATTTATGTTGCGCCTCGGACATGTTGTGATACAGTTCTTTATTAAAACCGTAAAGCTGGATCTGAAACGCAATATTGCCTCATATACTAACGGTATAAAACACAGACGAGATACACATTAAAGGATGTCGAGATGCATATTTATTAATCTTTAAATATTAAATTCTTCATTAAATGTGTTCTGCATCTTACTGTTTACGATTTTTTATATGATGATCGTAAATGTATGAAAGTATCTTGAGGTACTGTGAGCTTTATCTTTATATTTATTATAGCTTTTAGCATACTTGAAATGTGTACAGTAGCGCGTGAAAATATTTTTTCGTTTATGTTGGAATTATTATGATACTACAGTATTGTATGAAACATAAAGTGGAAGCTTTAGTTCTTTTACATTAGAATATTACAAGAAAGTGCTGCAATATATGTATATGGTACGATGATAAAGGTCAGAACAAAATTAACAATTGTGTTATTAAATATTTTAATGAAAATTGCTTGTACACGCTGATTCTGTTTCGTCTTTTGCAAACTGTGACCTAATGCATTATACTATGCTATATCAGATGGCTTAAAAATGTTATGAATTAAAGCTAAAATAATTTAAATAGAACATCTTTTATATTATTGCATTTTAAATACATTTAGGGTATTCTACACCTACATATGTTTAACTGTTTTTGAAATAATCAGAAATTGTTTATCGGTTTTTCTTTTAACCTAACAAAATACAACTGGAAGTTTTAAAATAATCAAATTAACCTTTCTTGGGTCCTAAAATATTATCTTAACTTGCTTTGTTAACTAAATATGATGAACATACCTCTAACAACTTTAATAAATTATTTCAATCAAAAATTTTGAGACATAATTTGAAGCAGTCGAGTTATATCAGTTAGAATAAAATATCATTTTTATCAGAATAGAAATAATGATAATGATATGGCGATACAACATCATGACGAATTACACGATACATAAGTATTAACGAAACTAACCGTCTACATATTTTGTTCCAAATTACAACGTGAATTATTCAAAAATCGTATTGTATAATTATTCAAAAATCGAAAGTATAACCCTTAAAGTGAAACTTTTTAAGAGAAAATTATAGTTGATTATGGAGACCGTTGATTATAGTTTTGTGAAATTTATTTTTCGATCTGATCAAAATCCAAGTTTTCCGAAAACATAATTTTTTTTTGAGAAAGCCACTTTTCACCTGAACGGATCAATAAAACGCCCCAATTGCAGCACCTGCAATAACATCCTTATTGGATGCAAGATTATTATAGTCAGCGCTGAAGCTAATGAAATGGGTGGCTAGATGTAATAGGATGGCACTGATCGAAAAAGTAGAGCCTAGCCAAGAATCCCCTGTATCATAACCTACTTTTCAGGACTCCAAAAACGTCTCCAGCATGTTGCAATATCGGTAATAGTAAGAGGTACGCTCTCGTCTTCAAAATATCTGCAGCGGACAAAGCATACTATCCGGTGACTTTTGAGCCGTGAAGAACTCGTTGGTGTAACTCTCGGAGATTTTATTTGCCCAATAACAAAAACTCTACTCCAATGTTGCGGGGAGGTAGTGTTGTGCTGTGTTGTGAAACAATCCCTACATTTTCTCAATCTGTTGGATACAATTCTTTAGCAAGCATCTTCTAATTGTAATGCGCAGCTGCATGTTTCCGAGCAGAATGCATCAAAGACCGTGCTATTGACGTTTGAATGCAGTCTTCACAGATTTGGAACGTTTAGCTGGTGTTTTAGGACTTGTATATCTTGTATGCTCTTAAATTTTGGACTCATTACAAAATCAATTAGCGATCAGGAACAGTGTCGTTTGAATCTGGAACACTGATAAAATGCCCCTCTGTTTCGCAGCCAGAGACTCTCCTGCATGTTAACTACTGAAAACCGTATCGTGTGCACCATCTAGTGTAACCGACCGCCTTTCTCTATTTGGTCAATGGCTTGTTCAGCTAATCTTGGATGATCTGTATTTGGACCAACATTAACCTTAGTACAACAACTGGATAACTGCAAGTCATTTTGATTATAGAGACAGATTGAGCTAAATATTTAGGACTGTGAAAATTGTATTCTCCCTGACATTAGCCATGATAACCAATGAGACAGAACGAAATCAAAAAACCAAAGGTTTATTTATTTTAAAATCTGTGCCTAAAGACATACTTTAGGAAATATTTTTTAATCTGACTGGCGTTTAATTAATAGACTTTCGTTGAGTAACTTAAATTTATAAAACTCGTAGGACAAACATATTTATTTGTTGAAAATTGTAAAATTGTACAGAGATACATACATACATCTCACTCAGAAATCAATTACATCAGACATAAAAAGTAACGACTAAGTACTTGAAAGTAATAAGTAGGTACTTCGTACTTTATCTTAGAAATCCTCCCTTGTAGCGTAGCACAGAATAGTTAAGAAATACAAAGATTTATTTTCATCGCTTATATCTTTAGCGTTCTACAGACATAGCGTGGAAATTCAATATTACAGGCACACACACGCACACACATGACCTACATCCACTTGCGACCGTAAAATGTATCGAGAGACAGGAAGACAATTTAATACTATATCTATCTTACGGTTCATTTAATTTTATTCCCGCACTGAATTATCTCTAACAACGTCATTTATCCGAGCATTAACGTTTTTCTGATAGAGCGGAGAAGAACGTAGTATACATAAATACATTATGAACTTTATTACCTCGAGCCGTGGTGCTATTTAGTGGCGTTTCAGTATATATGTGTAACCGGCTATTTAATAGCTTAAGCTAATTTTCACAGTTATAAAGAGCACAACCGTAAAACCGAACCGCTACGCTATTGCGATGCCGTGACGTTCTGTTTAATGTCTTATGAAGCAACTTTAGTCAATATTTTCGTCGGATTTGCAGTTATAAGATAGATCTTTAATGTAATATTACATACATAATATGCATACAATAATCTACACGTGCTATATCCTTCGCGTACACTAAAATTAAATTTGTACTTTTATGTATGTAGGCTCACGTAGTAAATAAGCCTGAGCAAAGTTGGCCGGTTAGCAGGAAGTATCGCAGTGACGGATATAATCATAGTGAGGTCGAGTGATATGAATTATATTTTTACAGATTTTTTGAAAACAAAACAGAATATTGCAGACATATAAAATCCGTACTGCACAATTAGAACAGTAAGATGTACTTCGTTCTGCAAAATTTCAGTTAAATGTAACGACTGTGTTTCCAGCTACCAATTTATTTGCAAAAGCTATTATCTTTATAATTTGTGTCAGGCTAAATAACGATTGCGATATATCGCCCTCTCTAATACGCCGAATGTGATAATGCACTCTACATAGGTAAATTGCATATTTCGCTAGTAGTATCGATGCATCAGTCCCTTTTAACCAGCTACCTTGCTCAACTTTAGTCATTCGCTACGGCTAAGGATATAAATATAAATTGTCAATCTATATATCTATATATGTACATATGTATATGTACGCGGCTAAGATATCCAAAAGAAACAAACTTTCAGCGTGGCTGACGTTACACGTGCGTATTAGAACGTGAACGTGTATTATTTGTTTGTTCGGGTCACGTGTGTGAACACACGTGTCCATGGAAAAAAGCATTTCGATTCCCATCGATAGTATTGAGGCGTACGCATTCTATATGCAGTATAGTATAACACTCTTTAGAACAATGTAACTCGTGCTGGGATCGGTAATTCATCTCATCTTCGTAGACAGTTTAGAACTGTATAAAAAATGCTTATGCTCCATTCAAAAAATAAACTCAGCCTCTGTAAAATTTACAAACATTTAAAACTATATTATATTTACGTCCTTCTTTGTCATACTCAAATGAATCACCTCGTGGTGGAAAATCTACCAAGACAAAATATATAAGTATGATTGAATAGATGTCAAGTCATTTTTAAATACACAAAAGCGAGATGGCAAGAGCTCTTCGTTGAGTCTTTTATTGTCTGTAAATCTGAAAGTTTAATAGATCCGATAGTTTCATAAGAACTCAACTACGGGCGCTCTACTCAAATTAAATATCGAATTGTTTGACCACGTGAGAGCACCACATGGACGTAGAGAAAGACAAGTTACAAATTGTTGGCAGTCTGCTATGACTTCAATACTCTAACTATCGACCTTTATCGCAACTACCTGTGTTTGATCATTACTAACGCATGTTTTTGCTTCACATATTTCGGTAAAAAATATAGTCCTGCTGAAGAATTACCAACACAGAATATAAATACCTCAGGATTCTTGTGGTAAACCACAGGAATTCTTTCTAATGAAAACTGTTCAATTTCAGGATCTCTTCACCTTAAACAGGATAAATGATTTAACAGTCAGTCAAGAAAATACTTCAATGAAAACTTTAGGATTACTAAGAGCCTCTTAGTAAGAGGTAATACCTCTTCTCTTAGGAGAGCAATTTACACTCGGAATCTGCTACTGTGGGACACTATAAAGCATGAAAAACAGTAGATATAGTAATAAATAATTAACGACTGCAAAATAGAGGCACGAAAAAAAAAATGAAAAGCCTGTGCATTTGAGAGGTTGGTAAAAAAAAGTTATGTCAATCCACATTTTGGTATGCATTTGAATGGGTGAAGGTACGGATAACAGAACATAGAAAAGAACGCGTTGTAGGGACAAATGTTATAGGATTGCTGGTACTTCTAATAGATAAATACATATATGTATACCGGGTGTCAACGAGATCATGTATCAGCCGGCCATTTATTTATTAGTTGAAATAAAACTTTAAAATTCGGACCGTATATATAAGTAATTGGTGGGCTTTTTCAGGTGCACTCAGTTTTTCTATAGCACTTCCGGTCAAACCGGAAGTGACGTTAATTTTGAATTTTTAAATACAACATGTATTATTTCTGTTCATATTCTGTTTCTTCTAAAAATTTACCATCTAGTGCAGATCAACTTTTGACATTTCTGTCAAAGATTCCGGTTTGCCATTTTGCAACCCTGAAATGTATGTTTCACTCATTGTGCAAAAAGTAGTAATGCCAAGCTTCAAGTAAATTTGACAATTAAAATATTAATTCCCGTTTATGTCCTTTTCATCTCCTTAGATGTCAAATTTCGAAAAATGTAAAATTTGAGTTGGGCGATGATGTGTAAATTGGCACTTGATTGGAAGACCCAAAAACATCACTGCTCGGCTCAAACGAGTTCTAAAAATACCTCCAATTTAAAATATAGAGAACTTCTTTTACGACGCACCTTCACATGAACTCGATAAATGGAAAAATTAATAAGAGGAATTATATTTAACCCTTTTACAGAAATAATATATATAACCGCCTAATTAAGCCCTTGCTGTGTTCGTCCTGTTTGCCTCTACATAATGTGCACTCAATTAAATTAAGAGACGTAGTGCCCTCACGAGCTGCCGAGATTTGAAGAGTAACGCATTGAAAAACCGAAGCGACTATTTTTGGTAAACAGGGTAAAGCGGATGTTCCTTTCAGTAACCATGCGACAACAAAGAAATGATTCGAGACCAGAATTTCCCATTAACGGGATACGTTGAGCGGAAGCCTCGCAGAAGCAGCTCGATAACAATGCACCTCAGCGTGTCTGCATTTCATTATAATCCATTCACCTAATATCGGCTTCTTTTGTTGCTTTTCTCAAATTTTGAGTTTCTCTCCATTTATGAATTGTATTGTCCTTCGTTGTTCTTACTAGTTAAAGCACGCGATTTTGATATATAAAACCTTTTCGTATATGTTTCGTGTACTATTTATTGAACATGGAGCACTTTCTTAGTATTTTTTAAATATGCCTAATTCTTTTAGTTGTTAGATATCTTGCAAAAATTATTAGGTAGGTATCAAGTATTAATGAAATCCAATAGGTAGAGGTCCTAACCAGTAGCAATGCGTTGCGCATGATTATCATTCGGTTTATTAGTGAAAATGAACAAATGACTCTAAATAATATTTTAGCAATTCTTTCAAAAAATTCTCCACTTGTACAGGGTCTATATAAAACTATACATTTGTTTATTATTTCTGGATTCTACTGGGAGGAACCAATGCGAAAATGTATGGCACCTAACGTTGATAGTTTGGAAGATATATTTATTTTTGAAGATCGACGGCTATTATTTCCTTAATTAATAATAAACAACAAAACTGGAAAAAAAATGAATCGTAATAGATGTTCGAATTGACATTTTTCCACTTCCTGACGTTATTCAGACTTGCCTTTTACATCCTGTTGCTAATCACATCCTAATACTTTTCACGAAAATATTGTTAATAACAGTTCTAAGTCTATCAGATCGTCAATATTTTCTGGTTTATTATTATTTGAAATAACTTTTAAGAAAAAAAAATCTAGTGGACTAGAGAGAACATAAATGACGGCCAAAAAGCTGTAGCTTTAGATGTATGTATTTCGAATGAATATTTTAATTAATTTAAATGACTGTCTCTTCTAAACTATTCGAGCCCTTACGTAGAATCTAAAAATAAATAAATATACAGAGTATTCTATTGAAAAAGGAAAGATCCATAAAGTCATACCAGACCACTAATGACATTGTAACTTAAATAAAGTGTTAAATAATATGTATAATTGAAAACACAAATCCGATCCGTAAACGAAATATTTAAAATGTTTTGTTTGATTGAAAAATAACGCAATTATGCTTAAAGTAGTTATAAAGCACCCATAAGCGAATGTTTATACTTGTGGGTGCTCTGTACTTTCTTTAGTACTAGCTTTAATGCAGAGTATGGGAAAGGATTAACTACAGGAAAATATCCAATGTCCCAAAGTTTTAATATGATTCAATAGAACAAGATAAAGCTAGTGCATTTGTCTCTTACTTCAAGAGTAACAACGAACACTATTATGATTTTAAGTGGGAAATCGATAGAGCCCAGGATAGTTTGAGCAACATTCAAAAATATGACAAAATTACAATCATTAAGGCGGCTGCGACACTCCACCATCTCCCACCACCAAAAGCCAATATTACCACCATCCCATAGAAAGCGAATTAGAGAGCAATTAGCCGTATTTCCATTTTAGCTAAAACTGTTGAAACATTGAAATGGCATTGTTTGAGGATGAACATTTTGAGTTTCTAAAGTGTCTCTCTACCGATTTTCAGGTTTACATTCACATAGACAGTTCATAATTTTCTCAAGACACGCGAAATTCTGAGTGCAGTTTTTGGCACTGGGTTTATATTTATTAAAATGGTGTCGTTTTAGTTATTAAGTTCATTCCTACTTGACCCGTACTTGGAGAGACATGAATTTGCAATCAAGCGTGGGGACCCCTAGGTTGATTCTGACCGGGCACTACAGGCCTTTCTTTTCGAGCCGAATTTTGATATACTTTACCGGCACCGGAGCCCATCAGTTGCACCGGGATATCGGAGTGCTAACTCTGTGGAATTCAATCATCGAGCTGGTCTGATAAACTATCTGCCCTAGTAAGTCTTTTGGTTAGATACAGTAGGAGCCGCATATAAGATGTCAAGAAGGCTTAGAAATTTATTCGTACAGCCTTAGCATCGAAACGATTTCCTACATTCTCGAGTATTTACAAGAGTATACCGAGAAGTGTCAAAAAAGCATCTTTTTTAGTAACGGATATCGCCCAATTTTGAACCACAATCTGTCCAAACAATACTGGATTTTAAAATTTTAATTTACTTAATTTAATAATGATAATGTATCTGTAATTTTCGGAAAAAAATATTAACTTTTTGATTTATTTAATTAAAAATCACTTTCATGTTGAAAAGGGTTGATATATAGGTAGAGCTTGAGCGACTACCAGCCTACGGCTATCGACATGTACATGGTTCTTTTTTCTTCTATTTCTTTAGGGCATTTTTATCTGCTTTCCGCAAGGTCGTAAGTCGTGTATATTCTTGCTTTCGTATTTCTTGTTGTTGTTATTTCTTGTCCTTTCCCACATAAAAAGCTCAAAGGTATAAAAATTTCTTCATTGTATTAAAGCTCTCATTCTATTGTGTTTACAGATCGCCATATGCGTAGTTTTTTTTGTGGCATACCCCTTACATAGAAAGTTTTGCTTTTGCTCCTACTTTTCTTGTGATTATTATGCTATTATTGTTATGTAATCCTGTCATTTTTTTGCTGCTTCTGAATACACTTCCAAGATTGACGAGGTTGACAAGTATAGCGATACAACCAATTTTTTTTTTGTACTCGAGTCCACTGCGGTTGTTCTTATGATTTTTACAGATGTTTCTAGTATTTCGTCGCCATGTAGGCACAGTTGTTTTCTATCTACCCGATAAATTTATAAGAGTTACAATTAAAACCTAAATTCAAAGCAAATTGTCAAAGTTTTTTTGAAAGCAAAATTTTTATCTGTTACCGCTCCGATTTTTTCAAATCAATTTGATATTCTCCGAGCACGCTTTCTGCAGGCTTAATTAACTTGCCTTTTATCATACCTTCTTATTCTTTACATTTGCGCTAGCACATTTTTAATTTAGCCAGAGATTGTGAAAAGCGTTAACATTAAAATTAAAATTGATACACTAATTTGAATTTCTACTGTAATTAAACAAAGAAAAATGAATCCATGTATATAGGGGCAATGATTTTCCATATCTTAGGAGTTAATTCCTTGAAAAATATTACTTTCTGACGACGACAGGGTGTGTCTATATTTCACTCTGATCTCAGCCAATAAAACTAAAATCAATATGGACGCAATAATATGGCGGGAGAGATGCATGTCGCAGTCTATCACGATGACTTTTCCAAGGAATTCAATAAAACGAATCCGAATGATTTCGGAAGATGGATGTCGGCTTAGATTCTGTATATGAGAGATACTGGGCCGACTGGGTGTTCGGGTAAGTGGGCTGGGTGCTTTGCTGAATACGAGAAGAGGCCGCGGGGCCTATACCGAAGATCCCTCGGACTCCCATTTGATTTTCACGTCACTTCACGGAAATATTAGAAAGATATACTGTATACAGAAAATATACGTTTATATGTGCTTGTGTTATATTCTTATATTATACAAAAACGCTATCCTACTAGATATTGAAGGCACCGCAACTCATCACAATGAAATTTTTCGAAAATGAAGACACCATGCTGTTGTATTGTTGTAGGTTTGTTTGTCGGTAAACATAATATGTGTGTTATGATTTCCTGAGTTTCCTTTTATAAATGTTATTACTTGACGACGAAGTGTTATAAATTTTATTCCTACAAATGAAAAGCATACCCTATACTATTATTTTTTTAGTAATTTTTTTTGTACAGGTTTCTTCTGAAAAAAATTGTGTTCAGAAATGTTTCCATAATATTACGAAAGCGTCTTTAAGCGTTTGCACTTATATGCTTGTAGGTGCTAGATACGCAAATACATCCGAGAAGAAACGCTGAATTTTATGTCAGTTCCAATTATTTTCTTGACATTTAAAATAACTCTCTCGCGTGCTAAAAACGCACATCGAACTTTTACCTTTCCAGTTTCATTACGATGACGACAACGTCGCTCGCAGTAGTAAGAGGAATTTCTCATTTATGTCGCTCTGTCTGTTATTCTCTAATGAGGGGTCCATAAATAAATGTTATTTGAACTAGAGTTTCGCTGACTGTTCTCCGCCCTTGGCTATGTCTTTCGTATCTTAAAAAGTAAGTACATACAGTAACAAACCAAATTTCTCTTTAATTACTTCTTTATTCATTACATTTTGAGCATTGAAAAATATTTTACCACTATATAAGTTAAAGTTAAAATGTTTGATGTCGGAATTTTATCATTTCCTTCGACATTTCTTAGCTAGTTAATAAAGTCAATACGAAATGATATTTTTACAGGTCTGATACCTTGCTGATGATAACTAATTTAAAGACGTTCTATATGAAAAATTGCCAGAAAAGTATAAAGATTATTTGTGCTATTTCTTTAACTACGGAATACAGTTTATGCTGACTAGAAATGTGGAATATTCTTCAGACATAAAATTGTCTAATTACAACTCTTCATTCAGTAAGAAACGATGAAATTAACCTGCATATATTGTTTTTCGAGACGAACATGTAAGCTGCAGTAAATCTAATTATCCATTTATTATAACAAAAGTACAAGAAGTCATATTATTGGAGAAGCATTTACAAAATTAGAAGTAACAGTATGTACCAATTATAATTTTGCAGCAGCCTATCTCCGTCGGAAATGGCGAGGAGTTCTACCATCGTCGAAATTAGTCTGGGAATGTCTTAACAGACTAAACAACCTAGGCAAGGAAAACAGAGTTGCTTGATGGCAGGTACCAGGACATACTGAAAGCAGAGGCAACGAAGAAGCTAATCTATCAGTAAGGAAGGCCACTACAACTTTGTTGGTGGGACCGGAACCGTTCGGTATAGGGATGAGCACCTACAAAATATAGCTTAAAGATACAGAAGGGAGGCTCACAGTATCCTTCTGGGAAAATTTCCCTGGTTTGAGATACTTCAAGATATTCCTTAGAAACTACAATAAGCACAGAGGAAAAGCTTTACTAGAGGTAAGCAGAAATAGACTACACATCCCCACAAGTTTTCTTACAAGGCATTGTTACCTTGGAGAACACATAACAAGGATAGGTGTAAAACAGAATAGCCACTGCAGGTTCTGTGGGGCAGAGGATGAAAATCCGTAACACCTGACATCTAATTGTACCACCATCATGGAAACCCGAGCCAATTATCTCGGAAAAGACGTCATAGACGAAGAAGAAATACCTTCTCTGAAACCATCACAGCTATTGCAGTTTATCAAAGCTCTTAGACTGGATGGGTAGTTTTGAGAGCGTGCATTCCTCAGCGGCTTACAACTCATGCAAGGAGGCACAATAGATCAATACGTCGCAACGCAGTATCATCCTTACTTAAATCTAAATCTAAAATCCCCGTTGGATAATGTCGTGTTATGATCATATATCATATTATATAAATAGCAAGAAGCCTAGCTAGTACTAATTCTAAGATTGGAAGTTGGCTTCTTAAGCGTTTGAAATACTTAAAATGCTATTTCAATGTTTCAAAAATGTATATATTTATCATTTCATGTAAACATATTGAAGTGCTAAGATAGTGTTATTAAGTGACGCACGTTTTGCTCGAGGTATTTTGCGCTACTGTGCAGCATTCGAGTACAGCTCCAGTAAGCATTCTTTCTATAGTTTTATTTCTTATCTTTTATGGTTTATTTCTTGCTACTTTCTATATTAATATAGTATACAGTCTATCTGTCCTTTATCTGAAATTGTTAATCACCTTGGAGGACCCATTGTGTGAAAAATAATATTCCTTCTGGGTTTTCCTCTCAATTATTTTAATCTACCCCAAGAGCTAACCGTATGCATTTGTGGTTGCAAAAACAGTGCCGAGGAACATAAAACAATTGATTGCTCAATATGTAAAAAGTCTTATTCATTTTTGTGTTGATTATGATCTTGTCGGAGTTGTTACTGCCAGCTGTCGACGAAAGCTGCAAGCTTGTATCTAACTTGAACTTAGCATCCTACTTTACACGTGACAAGCTTAAAGTATACTTGCTTTGCAAGCTTATGGTAAACTTGCGCCGAATATTTTACACATTACCGACTTGAGCTTTAAGCTTATATTATACTTGACTCATCTTTTCTGCGTAAGCGATTGCAATATGCTAGAATTTCGAGCCTAGAGAAAGCTTGATTCAAACTAACCATGTTAAGCTGGATAAACAAGTGAAAATCGAATGAAAAAGTATCTTCAAATCGCGATAAGGACAAAATTTGTCTTTTACAATATAACATAAGATAAAATGAGCACAAAACATTGACATAGTCAGATTTGCAGAGTGTGATAACAGGGTGAGATTGGCTCACTATTCTTTCGATGCGAATATCTTGAGAGCACCAAATTTTTGGTTTATGGCAATATAAAATAGTACACAAGCAACAGAAAAGTGCAACTGGTGAATGAAATCACATACAATGTCTTTAATGCGTTTGCGCATTGGAGTGCACGAAGCTCAAACGATTTTTATTGCGAAAGCTCTGTTTTTATTAGTGCTGTTTTGCAACCACTTTTGCATATAATTTTCCAATTTCGACAACGCTGGTAAAGAGAGGCCTCTGAAAAATAGTTCGCCCAATGTTATAATGACACTATAAATGATATGACCTTTAAATCTTCTAAGGAGCTGGAAACAAGGATTACATTTTAGAGAGTTAATTCGTCATTTATAATCAGTATTCATTCTAGTGTGGCACAGCAGAATGCATGCTTACTGCATCAAATCTGTTTGTGTTAGTATTGAACTACACGTAATATAAACCAAATCGAGCATTTGTGATGTATATACATATTTAGTTCATCTCAACAAAGGGATTACGTTTTGTAGGGAAAGGAACATTTCTAAATTTTAACAGTAAACTCAAAATAAGAATTTGTCACTAATGAATTTAGGCAATAAATACATTGCATGAATATTGTGCTAGTAGTGTAAACATCATTAAGTTGAATAAATACAAAATATAATAATGTGTTCAACAATGTGTTAACAGCAAAAAAATTAATAAATTTGATTACAATTTCAAGTAAATATTTCTTAATAAATAATTTCCAAGAACAACGTTATATAACTCTCATTCTTCACATTTCTGAGTTGGAGTCGACGCTATGTTATTTTCCTTGCTTGTTTTTTTCTTTTCGCCGTCGTCTTAGTTAATCCGAAAATTCTGCGAATTTATCGGGACCCCGCTTTCCACTTAATAATATTTACGACGAATCAATAAAAAAGCGTAGAGAAATACCGGGTCAAGCACCATAATATATAAGCCTTGACGTAATGAAAATGTTTATGGCTTACATGCTTAAAAGTTTTTACGGTCGATCATAAAAATGCTTACATTTATAAACGTGTATATACTACTGACGACATAGACCCGAGGATAAGATTAAGTGGGATTTCATCCCATAACCCCTGTACCAGTACCCTTAACAGTACTGTGAATGTATCGTTGGTAATCTCGCAGCGTTTTCTTGTGAAGGTAACCTGAGAGCAATAATATTTGATAAAGTATTATTATGTGCCCGTGTAAACATGGAAAAGAGAATGGGAAGAAATTTAAAATAAAAATTAAATTTTGCTTTAGACCAATACACGGTTGTTAGACTGTAAATAGAAAGGTTAATGAAACTACAGGGATTAGGGTATTTGGAAGGTAAATTTTTTTAACTGTTTACTTTGTTTGATCGACTTAAGCAAATCTTATTCTGTTCATAGTCGTCTAATGTCAGACGAGTTAAACAGAGATACAACTAAGGGAATAGGCACAAGTTAGTCAAACTTCAATATCAATGAAAATCCAAGAATACTATATTGTTAAAACTCGAGCAGCTACCTAGGTGTAAAGGTCTATTCGTATAAAGACGGTAACTAAAAATTGTATACCTATTTAAAACAACAACCTTGTATGACTTGCAGGCAAACAGACATTACGGGCTCTTACTAAAAGTAAGATAACCATTGTAGGCTTCGTAAGTAAAATGAATTATTATTAGTAATAGTAATAAAATATTTACTTTGCCTTGTTTATATTTATTAATCTTGTAATAAGAATTAGTTCAGTAATTTAAATATGCATTGGTAATTATAGTGCAATAACACATACACACACAAGTTCAGAGTTTTTTGTCATAGTAGTCGATTTCAAACAAGAAATTGCCATGTACTATAGACCGCCTTTACACGAGAACAATGCAATTACGGCATATTGAATGAGCACCGATATGCACATCTCCATCTACAACTGAAGTTGGATTCTTACAATTCCGAGCGTATATAGAGAGAATACCGCACATCCATTGTTAATTAACAAAGCATTTGCGTCGGTTCTGTTCAACCGTTACCCTTGTGTGCACGCAGTTATATAGCTTAATGTTAGCCTTATGTTTACGCTAAGTATGTTCATCAGTTCGTGAAGTTTTGCACAGCTCAAGCATAACATTCCATGTTTGATGATTAATTAATCTTTAGACATCATTTGTCTATCTGGTGAACGTTTGATGGACGACGTACATATTGTAGGAAACTATTCAGTATTTATGTACAAATTAGAAATTTCGTTGGCATAAAACTGTTTTTAAATTGTCATCTATTTTGAGATTGGTAACACTTTAAAACTTTGGAGAAACTTCATAAAAGTTTAATAGAAATTTTATGTAGATGTTTACTTGTTCTGTTTAAGCAAACGTAGTCCATCAAAGCAGGTTAGGCGTAATAAAAACATTGTTGATGTATGGATATAAGGAAAACTAAGTTTCGTATATTGTCAGCTATCGAGTTTAGGACGAACATGGTAAATTCGGTACACATGCCAGCGCCGTGCTCATACAATTTTGCATTTAATTAAAATTATAAGAAACAAGAACCCACGTCCCGGTTAAGCAAGCTCATCGACTGTGGAATATACGGGGTGCGGCAAAAAGATCTGACTGTTTTAAAATAAAAACAACATAAACATGACAAGTGATAAAAATTGTTTTATTGCTTATTACAGAAGGGAGTACATGCAAATTAATGAAAAAGACATTACAACAATCGATTTCGTCCGTTTAAGATCTGAGTAGGTGGTAGGGGGTGGTGACGATAGGCGCATCTCACAGCCCATACGTGGAAAGCTGTTATTCCAGCAGGATGGGGCAACTCTCATACAGCCAATGAGGCGATTGAATTTTTGAGAAGCAAGTTTCGAGGCGAAGTGATCTCGCATTGCATGGCTAGCTCGCTCCCCAGACCTTAGCATTTGTGATTTTTTCTTGTTGGGATTCCCTTAAGCAAGCGTTTATACAAACAGATCCCGCACACTGTTCGAATTGAAAGAGGTCATAAGCCAAGAAATCGCCAACTTGTCTCCTGCATCATTATTAGAAGGTGTTCGACAACTCCAGTGCAAGACTGTTTTTTCGAAGAAGGACATCATTTAAAGCACGTTATCTTCAAATCTTAAACGGACAAAATCGGTTGTTCTGATGTCATTTTCATTCATTTACATGTACTCCCTTCTCCCAAACAGTTTAATTCTGTCGATCTCTGTCAACATCATTCTACCGACTTTTCTTTCACGAAACAGTTGAACAATAAAAGACCATTATCGTTGGTGAAAGTCGTGAGTCAAATGAAATTACATCAATATGAAATAAAGTTGTAGAGGGAAAGGCGGAGAAACGAATGCATTAGTCTAAAAACTTCGATAAATATCCTCGTTCTAAAGAATATATTCTATTTTTGCAGCTTCTGCAGAAGAATGAGAAGTTGGATATGTGGAATATAGTAGGGACGAAACTATTTCAGTGCAAGGGCTCAAAACAATAGTGGTATCAAGATTTTTCGCTTCGTGTCTACGTCACAATAAAAGTGTTTTCCGTTTAATGGTCTAATAAGCAAAATAATTAAACTTTGTACTATACATATCTGAAAAAATATTGCGCCAAATTAGTAGGTTTCCCGAAATCATTTATTTCAATCGTGCCTGTGGAATTTTCTGATGAGAACGGGAAAGGGGCAATAGTAACAAATGCAGGTATAATGGCCAGCTAGTCATATTTTTCAGTCAAAAAGTTCAGTGGCGTGACATACTGCACTAAATGCAGCTTTCACCTAAGAATAATAGCAGTAAAATAAAAGAAAGAAATGGTACGACAACATGTTTTGTTTCGAAATATCTAAAATGTAATAGTAACCAAACAGAAACTGAATACGTAATGTGTTTTGTTAGTCTACAAAAATAAAATATTGATAGCAATTTGTAACAGTGACCATCTTCTACAAGAGGTACGAAACCGGGTTGTAACTGTTCCTTATCCTGAATTTATAGCGATTTTACTTTTTGTTTAGTAGGTTTTAAAATGGGACGCAAAAAGGAAAATTGGAAAAGCATTTGTTAATAAGGGAAGCAGGAATATACATAACATAATGAGTGGTTAAATGTTAAAGCCGCTGCTATGGGGTATAACATACCACGCAGGTACTATATTAAGAAGATATAAAAAATTTGAGAACAGCGATAGAAGTGTTGGACAGATGCTGCAACAAAGGGAGTTTCTTGGGTAACACCAAACTGCTTTATAAATAAGACTTTTTCTTCAGAAAAAAATGGTCTTTTGCAACTGGTTAGAAAGCTTGACCAAACAACATCACGGACCTATGGCTAAAATGTAATTGTATATAAATTATCAGTAATCAATTACAAGTTACTAAATACTGGTTAACAGATTTAAAGAGAAATGAACTTTAATTAGATTAACCGAATCAACATCCGTAGCCCGTGCTATGGCATTTAATAAGTTTGTCTGCTATAACACGTTTTTATGTCCTGTTCCTGATAAATACAAATTCATAGGAGACAAAATATATAATATAGATGAGACAGGTCTAGCAGCCTAATGTACTTTATTAAGACACTGTTGCTAAAAATGTTTAAACACCACAGATATTATCAAATATTCTCGATGTCTTGCTCATCCATCGCGATTATTCGTAATGCACTTACTAAATTCTATTTCAACTGGGACGACAGCAAAAGTAGCAAGCTTCTACAAATTTTCTGTACACTTCAGCTGTTATAATTTATATTAATATACCAGAAGTAATACAAATTTATGTTAAGTACCTATCTGTTTGTAATAACATTATCATAATTAGTTAAAAAAAGGGTTTTAAGCTATCCTTTTCAAATAAATAATATTGGTAGTAGTGAGGAATGTTCTTTTTAACGAATGTATCGGTTACTTGTACCTGTATGACTTATTATTTATTATTTGGAACTCCATTTTTTCGTAATAATATTACAAGCAAAGCTATGAGTACAAATAGGCCGCTACTGTTCCTCTACAAAAAATATTAATACGAAAACTATATACGCTGGAATCTGAACATGTGTAACTATATTTAAAAGTATTAATTTTTCCGAATAGATGGGAGATCGTTAAAATGTGTTGCGGTGTCATTTTGAGTGGTTTTTAAACGAACGTTGGTTTAATTGAATTTTCCTAATTTCCTCCTCGGAATAAATATGTATTTTTCAAATGAAATGGACAGAACGTTATCGACAGCGTGTCAAAGTGATTGAAAATATTTGTATAGTAACGATGATAATATGTCGAATGATTCATCAACGATTGATGTGTCCACATTGAATGAAGGGATGTTTTAACACGAAGTTGCTTTTTAAATACAAATTATTTTTAAAATAAGTATTTACAAACGACGAAATTGAAATATGGCCCAGAAATATGAGTATCGGCTGCGTTTTTTTCGATTCAAGGTAAGTATTGTCAATGAAATATTGATTGACAAATGAAACCAATACTTTGAACTTTAAGAAGAATCATCATCAGAAAATATACCTACAAACGTAAAACTACATTCTTAAAAATAAAAAAATTCTTCTGCATTTCTCATTCACCCCTCTTGTGAAAAAGAAGTACAGTTAGTTAAATGGGGCGGGAAAACGTACATTTGCGCTGGATTGATATACCTTTGAAAGCCAGATCTAAAGGCATTTAGTTAGTAAATTTTTTCAGAATAATGGCGTAAATTACATAAGACTAAAAACTGGCGGTTCTTTAAGAGTGCTTTTTATCTTTTAAATATCAATTTCCGCAAGAACAGAAAACGGTGTTTTACGGCATTGCAGGACTTTTAGCGGATGCAGTGCATTTCGAATCAGTGTCTACCACTTGAGAGACTTTCCTTATCAGTTTGAAGTAAATTAATCAGTGCGGAATTTGAACCAATCAACGCTATAAGCAGAACGCCATAGTAAAGAAAAGAAAACAAGAATTAGTATTTGTCGCAACAGCTAGAAAAATTTTGTTGATTTCTATACTATGGCCGCCAATTTAGTTTATTGCAATAATATGTGTGAACTTTGGAAGCTCTAGGGTTCCATAATGGCTACGGTTCTTGGAGATTGTTGATACATCCGTCAAAGGCTAGCCTGCAGGAAGTTCCCCAGAAAATATGTATGGCATTAGTGACGAGTAGGGCAAGCACTTCTACCAAGAAATCTTAAGAATGAAAAAATTATACAAGGACAAATGGGATCTTGTTGAGTTCGTCATATCACTAGATTATTATTGGAAATTAAGAAGGAAGATTGTGGATGTTATTTGTGGTAGATGCAAAATTTGCTCACATTTATAATTGTAATATATGTTACAAACAGACAAATCTTCTCATTAAAATCGAAATTAGAGCTAACTTGGCGACCTATTTTCTATTAAAATAAATATTTCTATTAATATTAATTAGTATACATCACTTGACGACAAAAAAAGTTATTTTTGTTGGCCAGTAGTGGAAGCGCTTGAAGCTCATTTTTGATCATATGAGTCCTTACACATTCGACATTTTTCCTTTTTCCGTGTAAAGATGGTTATTAGCTTCTGACTTTATAATTTAAGTATCTTCTAAGATAGACATCACATAGAAATTGTACAATATCGTTAATGTAAAACGAAATACTATTGGTCCTACAACTGATCACTGGAATACACCATTGTCAATAAGGAGTCAAAATGATTTAATAACTTCCAATTCATTTTCATGGATGAAAAATTTTAATTTGACTAGTTGCATTCGGCCTTTGAGATAAGATGCGAACCATTCTGCTACAGTACCTTTAATAGCATAAAATTGCACTTTATTTATGAGTTTACTATGTTGAACGCAATCAAAAGCTTTCTGTAGGTCACAAAATATTCCTACTACATTGTGGCTTTCAATATTTTGCAATACAGTGTTATAGAGTCCAACCAGAGCTGTAGATGTAGATCTGTTTTTACGAAAGCCGTGTTGATTGTCTATTACAATGTTATGCTTATTAAGGAATGAATTAAGTCTATTCAACATACAATATTCTAAAATTTTCGAAAATGCAGACGTTAACGCTACTGGCCTGTAATTGTTCACGCATTTTGAGTCACCTTTCTTGTAAACAGGAACAATTTCAGACTTTTTGAAGGCCTCTGGAAAGATTCCTTCGGAAAATGAACAGTTCACTAGATGTGTCAAAATGCCAGTCATATGTATGCCGCATATTCTTTTATAGTATATACCAGTATACCATCAACACCGCTTGATTTTGTTTTTCTTAAACGCAAAATAATATTGTTGACTCCAACAGGTGTAAAGGGAACAAGCAATTTTGAACTGGAATTGGGTACGATTCTGCTTCCTAGTGGAAGGAGGAATTTTAATAATTATATCACGGGAGTAGACTGAATAAAATTATTATTTCGTAGCAACTGTGTAGGGATATGAAGTTATCACATCGGTTTCAGCAATACTAACGATTGGAGGTATTTTATTTCTATTTGAAGACCAACCAATCACCTTCCCCATAGCAGAAGATTTGTTGATAGAGTGAATAATATAGTTACTATCGAAAGAGATTTTGGCCGTATTAATTAGCGGGAACAAGGACGCTGAGTGGAAAAGAAAGTGATCAGAGCAAAAAACACCCGAACTCCTAATCCTTAGTTAATCTAAGGGACGGGAGATGTAGGGGAAAAATAAAACAACGGTACGCAGAAAAGACAGCCCGTCACTCTTGATGCTATGTCTGTCCAGACAGTTCCAAGAATGACATGAGTAGGGCGGTTCAAAAGGGCCACTTGTGCCGACTGCGGTCGGCATACGTCCTTAGCTTCTTATGCCGTTTTTTTGCTTCAATGTATGAATTACTTAACTCAAAAGATTTTCTGTAAAATGAATAGATCATGTAGGTTGATACTAGATTTTTTAATATCGTTATTCATCCATAGAGTTTCCGTATTTGATTTCACAGTAATTTCCTGTAAGGAAAACGACTTATTATAATGGCTGCTCTTCGGTTCTCGGGTTCTCTGCCGTGTAGAAAAGTTGTGGTACTTGACGTTTCGATCATCTTGTCGTGATCTTCTTCAGAAGTTAAGTGACTGGTTGGTCGAGGAGAGTTATTATAATGATACGACACAATATTAATGAAAGCCAAAAATTTTGTGTCTGTGTTATCTGAGTTATATACATCTGTCCAGTGTTCATTACTTATAAGGTGTTTTTTTGTTTGTTGCTACTATTAAGAAAACATTGTTGCATACGATAACTGACATGTTTGGACGATATTTCTTCATGCTAAATGTTAATATGTATGAAGCGGTGATCTGACAGGTATGTATCTCCCACGCTAGATGTTGTGTGATCCAATGCTAGGTTAGTGGAAACATTGTCAATAGTTGTGTAGACGTGTAAATTCTTTTATAATCATAATTAATCCAAATTCCGCCATGAGATTTATCAATTCTTGTTGTTCGCGAGAATTCGCCATTAGATTGACATTAAAATCGCCGCCGATAAACCACATTTTCCCACACGCATAAATGAGCAAATGAGACAGTGACATCAAGAATATACATATGAAAATCACACATAAATAAGACATTATAAAACATAAAGAGACAAGTATAATAATAATATAAAAAAATATTATAAATATAACATTTATAACTCGAGAGGGTGGCGGGATAAAATATTCAAGGCTCTATTATTCGCTTCCTTATGCCGATGATTTTTATTATTTTGTATTCAGTTTCTTTTCTTTGTTGTTTTTTTGTCGACAGAAGTTCTCACTGTGATGGCTACATGCCTTTTTGCTACATCACTTTTTATGTGAGAAGTCAAGAGGTGCTAAAAGAACAGCTCCACTAGGACGTCATGATGCTAGGGCCCTTGAGACTCTTGGCAGGGACCTGTCACATCTAAAGGATGATTCATCATTGCGTCTGATGAAGATCGTTACTTTTGTTTGCAAGATATTGAAATAGTTACATTTATTAGTATTTTAGAAATTCTTGTTATTTAAACGAGTATTCGTTATGTTTATAAAGATCTTAACATCCAAATTAAATTGCATTTTAGTAATTCTTAGTAAATAGATTATTCAATTGCGTTTTAATTATAAACAATCTTTCCCTCTATAATTACTGTTATACTAATGACTAGAGCAGTAGAAACCACTACTCTGTATATTCAAGCGATTACAGTAGAGAAAAAAGCAGAGAGCAGAGCACCCGAACTTTCAAGGTATGTGTTTGTAAAAAATTTTAATTTATAAAATATGAATCAATAAATGAGATACCAGATGATTTTGTTTAACAATGTTTATCTGATATATCGAATAAATTAAGCCTATATGACGTACCATTTTAGGAATGTATACGTAAATAATACACATACAATAGGTGTTCATTCTACTTCCAAAATAAATTATTACTTGCCAACGTAGTAGGTAGCACCACTTAGTGTCACTTTAAATGCTGATGTAGAATGAGATTTCAAAAAGTTTCGACTACTTCGATATTTAAAGTACAACATATTATATAAAACTTTTCTACCCTTGATCTATTTTCGAAGTTTTTGAAAGTAATACCTTCCACGCAGCTCGTTGTGACGTTAACTTCACTCCGAAAAACTTCTCCAGATGCGCGTAATACGTACCCTACGGTATTATGTTTGCTTCTTAGCTCCTTCTGTCAAATATTCAGAATCTCCGCTAGAAAATTCGTTTTCGAAATACAATGGAATTTCATTAAAAGTTGCAAACGATAAACTATATACTAACGTAAGCAAAGCTATATAAGTGTAGATATAGAAGCCAGTCAGCCATATCTGTTGCATACTAATTTCATTGTTAGAAAAAATATTGTAGCTTTAAAATGCGAACTCAAACTAGAGTACACAATGTGCTCCGATAATTAATGTCTGAATATCTGGATAAAAGGCAGCTCCCAGTACTTATTACAGATTCTTAAGAATATACACAGATAGTATTCCGCTCACCGTCAAACAATGAAGAATTGGTTAAAGCGTAGAAACATATATGTATAACTATGTAAGATCCGTAGTTGTTATATATTATATAATGAATAAATATCGCTCGTAGAGCTAATCCAGAAATTAATAACAATGTATAGTAATAGTAATGTAGAGTCGCTCTTAACCAGCCAATACCAGCAGATGAAACGTTGGAGATTATCACACAATTTATCATAAAAATTGTGAGAACGTTGGATAGATTTTACCAGATTTTATCTTATGTCAACTCTACTTGGCACAGTTGTGCCACCCTTCTGTTCATAAGAGTTTCCAGTAGTTTTCAGCAATAACAATGGTGATTCCATAGTTGTGGGATCACCATTGTTCATCGCTAACATCTTCATGGAAGTTTTTGAGCAAAAAAACCATTGAGTCTGCTAATCGAAAGAATGTAGCAGATTGAGGAAGATGGCACCTTACCACTACGCGTTACAAAAGTATGGCTACAAAACAAAACAATCGCTGGATTATGTATTAAAGAATACACTAGGGAAGAAGAACATTACCATTCTATTCAAGACAAGAAACAAGATAGAGCAGTTACCCGCGCCAAATAAAGATCAAAGGCATGAGCGAATTTGAATTACCATTAGATTTTGTTTACGCGTTAACCTTGCCAGACATGTGTGCGTTAGCTCTGTGATAGATGTGAATTGTTTTGCACTAAAAACTTTTAAAATAATTACTAACAAGCATACAGATCTAAAGCTTAACGTCGTCATTACGAACCTGCAATTTTTTACAACTCTAGTGACTTAATTAGTGTTAATATTACCGTAAAATATACCTCGTGTCTTATTTACATCAGTCATAAGGACGATTTCTGTCACTACAACTGTTTCGTTTTCTTTTTTTCTTTGTGCCAAAATGTCCGGCAGATTGATATTGGATTTAAAAGTATGTGAGTTGAGGAAAGAACTTGAAAAACGCAACCTTGCGACTTCTGGGAAGAAAAATTAACTAGTTAACCGGCTCAAGTATATAATGAAATCTGACTACCTGAATGTTACTATAAAAAACGATAATGTTATTGCTGGTAATCTGAATGATTCTTTTAGTAGTGATGCTAGTGATACAACAGTGGTTCAGCAGTAACAGAATGAATTTATTGATGTGCAGAAGATTGCAACGTTTAGAACAACAACTAATCTTTTTAGTGAAAGAAAACAAGAAATTAAGACATTTAATGAACCATAGTTTAAAAATAAATAAACAGAATCTAATAAAAGATTTAATGTATCACGAATAATTTTGTTAAAAGTGTTGATGTTTCCAACGCCAACTTTAACAGCGCCATTCCGAAGATTGATGTGCCAGCAATGACGTGGGTTGTAAGCTTCCGCTTATTGATATAACTGACCCGAACAAAAGTATGGTGGAAAAGTCTTCTACTCCAGGAATTAAAGGAAAAATTTTAGTAGTTGCCGACAGCCATGGTCGAGGATTTGCAGAGGAATTACGGGAAAGGATTTGGTTTGTGGTCGTAATGTTGTTACGCTCTTTAAACCTAATGCATGTATTGAAAATGTTATTGAAAATTTAGTGTCTTTTGGTAGTGATGAATAGGAGTAAATGTGAATAAACTTTCACCTTTAAAGACAGTTTCACAGTATACAAATATTATATTTATATCCGCCCCATACTGGCGGAATCTGGTAATTTTAAATCGGTTTATTTATGACCTTAATATGAAAATATATTACGATTTAATATATGGATTTTCCATTTCTTATATCGACTCGAATGCAGTTTTAATTAATGATCATTTCACTAAGCATGGCTTACATTTGAATAAACCCGGAAAGTCGAAATTGCTGGATTGTATACTTATGTAAATTTTTTAAGCAAAACACACATAAAATAACTTCTATAACGCCTAAGAATGTGAGAAACCTTATACATATTACACCATCGAAATACAACCGAAATGATCTTGTATTAAGTGGTAATAGGTAGTAACTCCCATATCCCTCCTTCTGACGTAATTGACAATAAGTTTGATGAACAGTTTTTATCCTTAATGACGACGAACTTATTAAATTAAATCCTATTATTTGTTATTTTAACGTACAATGCTTGACCTTTGATAAAATTATACATATCGATGCTACAACTCATAAATTGCACGAGCTTGGTTTTGTTTGTTTATGTGAAACATTTATGAAAAGTGAAAATATATATTCGTACAATATTAATGGTTACGTTTTGTCTTCATTTTATTGTAGAAGGAGTTTTAAAGGCGGTGGTGTGGCCATTTGGGCAAAAAACGGTCTTTCTGTCGAGCCGCTTGATTTATCCGATTTCGCTATTGATAAAGATATTGAAGTATGCGGCTTGCGATGGGATGTCAACGGAACAAATAAGCTACATATATGTAGTCGCGTGTTACCGATCTCCTTCTGGTGATTTAAATGTATTCCTAGATAAAATTGGTCAATTGCTGCGTGCAATTTATGATGTTAGATATCCTATTGTTCTTGTTGGCGATTTAAATGTAAATTTTGGTGTTGATTCAATTCAAGTACGGTGTATACGTGATGTTATGTCTACTTTTAACTTAATTGATTATGTTACAATATCTACGCGAGTACAGGGCACTGCAGCAACCACGATTGACAATGTATTCACAAACTTATGAAATATGCAAAATATCTATTGTATGGACAGTTCAATATCGGATCACAGAATTTTGTTTTTTGCCTTACCAGGATTGAATTCAAATGTCAATCTTAGTTGTGAATATTTTAAGAGAAGTTTCAGTGACAGAGAAATTATAAATTTCATGAGTACGCTTGATGCTGTGTCTTGGGAAAACATTTATCATTACAAAGATATAAACTATGCTTTCGATTACTTTTATAATGTTTTTATGGAATATTTTGATAGATCTTTTCCATTAATGAAAAAAGTTGTCAAGCACAATAGTCAGAAATCTAAATGGGTTACCAAGGAGGTAGAGCGTTCTTGTAGTGATATTAGAAATTTGTATGTACTCCAAAAGAGTTACCCGGCTCTCAAAGAATTCTACTTAGAAGAAAAGCATAAGCACAGCAGACTGTTGAAGGAGGCGAAACGTAAGTATTTTACAGATAAAATTAAAAAAGCTTTAAATTCTGTCAAAACTGCCTGGAATATCATACACGAACTCTCAGGCACTTTTCATAAACGCGAAAATATAGTACTAAAAGATGATAGCAATATAATAAATGATCCTAAAGAAATTGCTGGATTATTTAATACTTTCTTTATTGAATCTATACACAATATAATATCTCAAATTACTGCAAATAATCTGCTAACAAACAACAACGTAGTTGTCTCCTTGTGATAGAACGGACTTATTTTGTGAGAATATGTGTTTATAACCTTGGGCGCCACGGTAAGTTAACAAATCCCCCTGTGAACCCACAACGACGGACGTTACTGATACCGAAATGAATAAACTAATTCCCCTGACTAGCACAATGTCGGTCGCAATCGCTCTAACGTAATCAAGAAAACAGATACTTACTTTACAAACTTTCTTGTAATCTTTTCCTTTTACGTTCTCAGGTGCGTGCGGTAAATGGAGGATTTAATATATTTAAACAATAATTAATGACACAAAACATGCAATCTGATTTATCACTGAATAAATGAAAATGCAACAAGTGAACGAATAACAAATATATTAAATAAAATATCTGAATAAATATGTAAATACAAAAGTTAGAAAATATTAAACAGAATCTTAACATTAACGATGCACCTATCTTACTCTTACTATAACTACTTACGCGTTTAATCTCTAAATAATTACAACGGAAAAATATCGGTATGTGAATATGAACTTTACAACGAATGCGGAATCAATTTAGCTTTAATACAAATGATTCTATTTATTACGAGCTCGTATTCGTAGCATATAATAGTTTATTGGCCAAATACCTGTACGTACGTATTCTTCGCTTATCTGCGTATACTTGCTGGCGTTGATTCGATCCACCAAGATGTCCGCTTCCTTCTTCGCCTAGTCTACGGGCTTCGGGTGTGTCCTTTCTTGTTTGCTGCTTGTCAGTATTTTTATTTATGACTTCGTGCGGGGTATCCCCGTGAACACGGCCTTTTTGTACTGACTAATTTAACAAACGCAATAAAACTGGTACACTAACTAGCCCTGAACTGGCAAATATGTATAACTAACTGCGAAGCGAACTACTCTCTGTGGTGGCCTAGCGAAAAGTGTTCTTTTTTAGCGGAGGAAACGATGCGAATCCCTACGCAGGTACAGCTTACACCATAAGTCACATGTTTTACAGTTGACGGTTAAAACTATTACAATTTGAAACTATTATAATTATATGAATGATTTAACATAGGGAACTTATATATGATTACGGAATATATTCAAATAGGTGCATCTTATTTCTTAAATTGCAGATAACATTCTTTACAACATCTAATAAATACTTGTTTCCCTCATTAGGTTAATGCGATTGAAAAATAAAATAATTTAAAATCTCGCGACCCGTTACATCCTCCAGTATGTGTGCTATGCCATATAATAAATATGAAGTGCGTGAATTATTTAAGAAAATAAAAAGTAAATCTACTGCAGGCCCAGATGGTGTTCCAGCTGATTTACTAAAAAAAGTATCAGAATGTATAATTAAACCAATAATATATTTGATCAATTTATCTTTCGCAACCGGTACTTTTCCAAAAGAACTGAAGGTGTCTTTAGTAATACCTTTACAAAAAAAGGGTTCTAAATTTAATATTAGCAATTATCGTCCACTGACAATTTCCTCCAGCTTCTCTAAAATTTTTGAGTACGCGATGTTGGACAGACTACTTGCACACTTAAACAGGAATAATATTATATCTAAAGATCAACATGGTTATCGGGTCGATCATTCAACAATAACAGCAATCGATGCTTTTTACGAACTTGTAATTAATAGCTTGAACTCGAAAGAATTTCCCATCGGAGTTTTTTGTGACTTAAGCCGAGCCTTCGATTGTGTTGATCATAATGTTTTGTTAGCTAGACTGGAGTGTTGTGGTGTACGTGGAGTTGTCACGAAATGGTTTGAAAGTTACTTAAAAGGAAGGTCTCAATTTACCAATATTAAATATCAGGTGTGCAGTAAAATCAATTTTATAAAGTCAGAAAGCATACCGGTTGATGTAGGTGTTCCTCAAGGTAGTGTTTTAGGACCTATTTTGTTTCTGATATTTATTAATGACATAACTCACTATTTGAGGAACTTTAATTTAGTAATGTATGCCGATGATACGAGCTCTGTCGTGTCTGATCCAAATATAAATGTAAGTGAGGATAATGTTAACTTACTATTAAAAGAAATGCATAAGTGGTTTTCTCAATGTTCTTTATTTTTTAATGCAGAAAAAAACGAAATATATGATTTTTCATAATATACATAACAAACCAGTATTTAACGCCCATATTTTTTTTACAGAATATTGAAATAGAACGCGTCCAAGAATTAAAGTTTTTGGGCCTGCATATTGACGATACATTATCATGGAAAACTCACTGTAATAATTTAATATCTAGCCTCAACTCATTGTGTTACCAACTACGCAATTTAAGAACTGTAATTGACTTAAATGTTTTATTATCTTTCTATTATGCGAATATCCATAGCATATTGTCATATGGGGTAGCATTTTGGCGGATGTCGTCACAAAGTCAGCATGTATTTATAGCACAGAAGCGTATCATAAGATGTATGGCGGCAATAGATAACAAAACATCATGTAGAACCTATTTTAAGAAGTGGAACATTTTACCATTGTCGGCAATATTTATATATAAACTATTAATTTTAGTGTTCAGAAACAAAACTGATTTTTTATGTAATAGTGACGTCCACTATCACGATACTAGATTAAAGTCTAACTTTCATATACCTCAGTGCAATTCGGAATTAGCAAAAAAGTCACCGCGTATTTTAGGGTTAAAGGTTTTCAACGCTCTACCTAAATATATTAAATCCATAAAAAACAAATCGTCTTTTAAATGTAAAATCAAAACATTCCTTCTCCAAGAGTGTTTATACTCTTTGGACGAATATTTTACGGTATGCGATAGGTATATGTAGTATTCTTGTCCTTTTTATTGTTAGTATTTGTATACATATATGCATAGAAACATGTGGATAATAATATATATGTATATATTGACCTATCTCACACATTTGTTTAAAATGTATTTACGAGATTAATAAAGATTATTATTATTATTATTATTATTATTATTATTATTATTATTATTATTATTACGAGCGAAGTTACATCTGATAGAAATGAATATGCAGTGCAGAGTTAAGCTCTGCAGTAATATAAGACCTGCTTCGAGATGGTAATCATCGCTTAAATTATCAAATTCTTGGTTGCAACAATACAGTACCACTAGAGATTAATACGACCGTCATGGAGATAATCAAAAATCTAAGTAGTTTTAACTGAGAGGGTTTAAAGTCACATCATTCTTTAGAATCCTCTTGAATAAGTATAAGGCGTATGATTAGAGTTCACTTTTCTAAAAATATTTACTTTAGCAAAAAGAGCAATTGGCCTTGCTTTACACATAACAAAACAATATATTAGAGAGCTTACGTTCTGCTGAAGAAGTTTAGCGTTACATTTAAGGCATCGTTTTGAACAAAGTTTAAACAAACATGAGTTAATCGAGATCACGGGCATTATGCATTTTGTCCTTACTATAAATACTCTCGCAACTTTTTTAATAAATTGAATGTACTAACTTTTCTTCGCCCTGGCACTGTTCTATATCGGTGTAGGTTAGAGTTCTGCAGCATAGAAGCAGCAGTAGAAAGGCTGTGACTATATATTCATATTTATCGAATTAAGATTATACTTGAATTAAATACAAATTTTGTTTTTCATAATTTTTCATATTTAGCTCAAATTGCGACCAAAGTGTGGTGTGGCTTTGGCTCCAAAGCAATTAGAAATAAACAGTTTTTGCTTTTTTTTTCGGAGCTGATTCCCTCTCTGCAGTCCACTGTTTTGACTATATTCTTGTTTCGGCCTAAACTGCGCCAACAGGTTGGAACTGTTTATTCGAACACGTTTTTGGTCTAACGTGAGTTGGCGCAGACAGCTCATGCCTAAATTTTGATTCAATATGTAACCAACACGTTCTTTGGATATGTTCATCATGTTCGGCGGTCGTTCGAACTTTAGCGATGTTATCGTCAGTGGTTACAATTTTTGGACGTCCCGAAAGCTCATCGTCTCCCAAGCTTGTACGGTCATGTTTAAATTCTGCTGTTTAAAATTTCACTGTGGTAAATGATTGAGCAGAGCCTGCGTATACATTACTCATCTTTAATTTGCCTTGGCATATTGCCTTTCAAAAACAAATACTTAATGAAATCACGACACTCGATTTTGTCCATTTTTACAAAAACACACATCGACTCATTCAAGCGATTCTCAAACAAAAACTGCGCAACCAAATGACCCAGCTTTTATTGACGAGTGCTACTATCTTGTTGGTATCGGAAATATTTCAAGCCACCCTCCTATATATTTCTTCGGTATTTTTTCTTGTTGCCGTTATGTAAGTTATAGCGCTTGTCAGCCATAACTAGTATATCTACAAAGCTGTTACAGTTTAATACTGTAAGATTTAAAACACAAGAAACACAGATTTGTAAGAGTAGCCAAACAGCACACATTATCCCGTATAGTTCATTAATAAAGTATATTAGTCTTTACATTTTGTGCTTTCAAAAACATACTTTATATTTAAGAAACTTTCTTTTCGATTTGAAACCAAAAGAGGGACAAAGATAGAAGCGACAGCTTGAAAAGGCATCATCGCAATTTTCCTGGCGAGAACCCCGATTGTATCGGCAGCCGATCTAGCGAACTAGACTGAAACGAGAGGAGGAAATATGAATGAAAATTGATGTGACGTTAATGGAGTAAATTAATCATGGCCTAAGGTTCATTGAAGTATTATAATTTTATTAAGTGGATGTTCTTTACGATGAATTATTGTCAGATAATATACAGAATAAATGCGAGGTCAAAATATCCGATCATTTTTCTAATATGAGGTTTTGATACTTTAGCGTAGTGCATAAAAGAAAATGGAAAACAATTTATGAATAAGGCTTGATGTGTTTGCAAGCTACGTGGCACATTAATAGATTGAAAATTGGCGGAAAATAATATCCTATATTATGCGCCAGCAGATTTTAACAACCATTATGTTGGTCGATATTAATATTGGATCTGATAAAAGTTGATAGTGAACTTTTTCAAGATATATTTGTTATTGAATTAAATTGGACTTGTCAATGCTAATAAAACTGTTGCAATGATGTAAGATCTTCTCCTTATTCATGGGAGTCGAGCATAGCATTCCCATGTCCTTCATTTGAACTTCCACAAAAATTTAAAAACTGCTTCACTTAGTTCTTGGTGGGACCTGATTTGTATTGTCATAGAAATGTATCATTGACATGGACGTTGTGCTTGCTAGTTTCTTCACTCTAATCGTAAGCTTTAAGGATTATTATTGTATTTATGTTTCTATGTCTATTGTACTTGAAGATGAATTTAATAAAATTTGAAAGTTAAGGGTTACGATAAATTAGCCTAATTTGTTTGTAGGAACTATATCACTGGCTACTAACCCCATTAATTTAGGATAATCTAAATTTTACGCTAAAGCTATTTTCACAGTTATATCGGTAGTTTTTGTAAATATTTGTTGCCAGTTACATTAAGGCTACTTAAATATATTTCCTTACTTCTTTTTATATTGTATATATTTCTTATTTCACGGCCAATATGCTCTATCTTTTGTTTTGTAATATTATTCTGGTTAATGATATTCGCGTGCGTTTTACTCTTGTCTCCTTTCTCTCATACTTATTCTCCTTCAGATTTCCCTCCGGATATATTTAGTAGGTGCAACGCATTGTTCAAAAAACAGTAGTTGACCTTCTTGATATCCTAAGCTTCACTAGGTAGGTTGCGAAACATATGCGTTCGCTAGTTTTGGCAGTGTGAAAATACACGTGGTACTAATCCAATATCTACAAGGTGACTTATATTGTGTTGAAATGTCTTTGGTAGTATTTGCCGAAGCAATAAATGTTTGTTTGTTTCTATGAAGTAATCTGTAACATCGTATTTCACTCGAACCAAAAGAATATTTTTGCTGCAAATCAATACAAAGAGTGCCATTGTAAAATCTAAAAAAAATGGATGCAGTGTTGTATAAGCTACAAATATATTGTTTAAAAGAATTTTGTACCCGAAATTACAATAATATCTAAAACAGTTTCTATATTGAATTTTGAATGAATCCTCTTGTAAAATTTTTTTATGTGTAGTGGGTGTTTCGTTGCAGTGACTTCGTAAGCTGTATCGCTTGTTTTTGTGTGTGTATAATTGCGTTCACATGGCTTTCTGGCAGCCACTTTTTATAATGCCGCGCAAATGGTAGGTTGATCGGAATCCCATTCAAAAATGTCACCATACTTTCCGAGCATTGAAACCCAGCTCCTATCTGTTCGCCACAACGATAGTCAGGAGTCTAACTACTGCGGCTAATAACCCATTATTAAGCATATTTTGAAACTGCAATACTTTTAAATGCAACTATCTTATATTTAAAGTTTGTTTCGTATTAAGTGGCAATTTAGGACTTTACACTTAAATGGCACATACTGTATACTGTTGGTGTGGACTGTCGAATTCGTTATTAATGCCAGTGGTTTAATTGATGGTGTAACCAGCTTCAAGTTATCTATTTAGCGGTCAAGTTATAAATGAGCCCCAACGTTTTAATTTGTTTGTAAGACTAATTTAGTTGTGCGACTTTATTGACGCCTCGTTGGTTATAATTCGAGCGATTTATGTTACAATTATTGGGAAATAGTGATTATAACGGGACTAAATACAATTATTCAAATCGCAACGAATTCTTGTTTTTCGTTTGTACTATGTATATGTGAATATAGTAAAAGTATTACAGATCTTCTAATGCTGGTGGTATGGTACTGATCGTGTTTATATATGATGTAAATAACGAAAAATCTAAGAATAATAAAACAGAATCTTTAGTTTTATTCAAATTGATGTTCGCTACTTTAGGACTATGTGAGTAACGTGTTCTTTTTCTATGGCAAATAATTTCCACTTATTCCTTTTTTCGTGACCTTTTATTTTACCCTCGTCTCGGGACTATCTTGCTTAGATGTATATAGTCGCTCTAAGGATGAGGTCGTAAAATTCACAATGGTTATCTCACTACTATATGATCTTGTAGGGCGACGTCAGTATTGTAGAAGGCAGGAGGGTAGACGGAGTGAAATATGAATCTATTTCACTTAGGTATGTGCATATAAATTTGCATGAAATTTTTATATAATGGTGGTACGACGTACATAATCTGTGCATATATCTTCATGGTCTCGTCGAGTGTATGTAGGTAGGTATATCTATTGTCTTTGAAATTGGTTTTATAAATGCAATGTGGGAATCGTTTGATAGCCGCACTTTTACATTTATATAACCGTATAAATACAAAACTATTATCCATCAATTTCTTTTACTAGTGATAATTTAACTTAAAAATAGAAATGTATATTACGCGCACTAAGCTTTAATATAAAAGATTACAAAGAGTGTATGTAATACTTTGCACACAAAGAACTAACTAACGAATATATATATAGATATTTTCCATTCAAACTTATAGGTCAACGGGAGATAAGATCGTTCAAAGTCTTGGCAATGCATATTAGTAGATCTCCAAGAAAGTCAAAATCCAAACTGCTGCCAAGTTTGCGAAGTGAAATACAAATATTCTAAAGGTTGATATGAAACATACAAAAACTCATTTTCAAAATATTTGACTGTACTTACGAGTTTCGTTTTCTAGATAGGGTATTCAGCTGCCGTATGCTATCTGCTGATAAAAAATCACTGACGTGACTTTTACGTCGAAGGTATTTAAAGGGATGTCGTCATGTTAAAGGTAGCGTAATGATTTTCGAATGACTAACTAATTTGCATCGTTTGCAATAAAAAAGGGGTTTCCGCTGTAGTAGAGTAATGCATATCGGAGCATCGACAGCAGCCAAATCATTGATTTTTCAATCAAGACCTAAAATTAAAACTATGTATCTGGGACGAAAGACTTTTCCTCTATTCTATTAGAATAGCTCGATAACCTTTTTCTTTTGTCCGGGTACGAGAAAGGCGCACTAATCAAATCAAAGTAGACTTGCAAAGAAACGAATTAACTGCTACTGTTAGAAGTTACCCTAAGGCTGGTTAATATATTTTAATATGTACTAGATTAAAAATCGAAAAAAAGACATTTATGAACATTATAACAGTTAAAGGAATATTGTCGATATCATTTTGGTTAGGTATAGTAAATATGTGTTGTTATTTATATTTATGTTTTTAATGAAACATCGTTATTTGTGTTTCTCCTACTCTCACTGATTTATTTTCGTTTTCGTAGCCCCTACTAATACAATTCAGTAGTAAAATCATATTCGAAATAAGTACTTAACAACGTTAAGTGGTACCCGGAAACATAACGTACATTCGCGAAAATAGAGCATCGCGTTCTCAACTACAATACCGAGCGGGATCGGTCAGAATGAAAATGCATTTAATCCATTCAATTTTCCACAAAATAGCTTACCTCGCCCGGGAATGTGTACCCATGTATCTGATGCTCCGAGCCTTGTTGGTTCTCTGTGCCGTAGTGGATATAAATCTCTTCGAACTGATATCTGTATGCCAAGGGGCCTCCGGATATATTTACATGCTGTTTAGTGTCTTTATCCACCCTGAACACCAAAGATTGTCCGGTATTGTAGAGGGTACCACTAACCTGCGTTCGGAAAAGAGAAAAAAAACGATATATAGTAGGAGATATGTGGAAACGTTTTGTATATGTATATATAATGGTGGGTTTGTATTGAAATTTATCATTTTTATTTCGTAGCGGGTTATTTTATTGCCCTGTAAAAATGTATGTTGTATAGAAGTGTGCCTACATTACATCCTAACTTTTAACGCTTCAAAAAGGAGTAAATCATTTTAATATCTTTCTATATGTGCGTGTGTAATTTTTGGAGCAACACGTACGGACGATTACATTACAAAACAATATTTTCCGGAGCTTTGAATTTTTATTTTTCAACGGTTGACTAAATTTTGATAACTTTATTGGTTTTAGACGTTATCAAGTTAAGCTAAATTTATTTAGTAGATATTTAAAAATGATTTCTTTACGAAGTATATAATTTCTAAAATTTTGATACTAATATTTTTTCTCTAGTTTTATTCTATCAAAAGTTCTTTAAAGCTACATAGCTAAATTGTAGATAGAATACTGGGTACTTTTGGAGATAATTTTTGATAATTTATTTTGTTTAACACATTGCGTACTATGTCTGCTTCGGGACGCTTACATTAGAAATCAATTTGAATTTTGTCATATTTTAGTATGCATGTATGACATAGCTTACTAAAACATTGTTCTAACTCTAACATGTAACATGTTACAGCGTGTGAAAATTATTAGGTCGCGGTTCAGTCAAAATTGTATAAATTTACAATCAAGCCATGTATTTTTCTGTAACAGCTAACTATGCATTACTGTATATATTGCATAATCTTCTATTACTATATTTTATGTTCAAATGTTTCATCTTATTGCAAAATATTTTTCTAGCACATGCGAGTGCACAATCTGATGTGAGATTATCATCACTGCACGTTTGCGATGAAATGAGATCATGCCAGAATTTGGTAATGTCAAGATTTGGAATAGCGACCGAGATCAACGGATCTCACACCATTAGATTATATGATGGGGGCCATCTTACGCCAAAAATTTGTTACGCTCCATGCGAAAAACCAAGTTTTGTTCAGCTGTTCATGTCTTAATAAGAGGAAATTTCGTTGTTATGGTTATCATATCTTTTTTATGTATCCGTCTTGGATCCGTATCAATCATTACATGGAATTTATAGCGAAGTTTTCCACGCAAATATATGAAGTTATTGAAGAATGAGACGTCTAAATATGTAAAAATATTCCAATTTAATCGGAAATGGAAAAAAAGCATTTTGAAAATACCACTAAATGTATGTATGTATGTATGTCATAAAAGAACGGAAATCTACGTCATCATGTTTTATAAATCGCATAATAAAAAAGTTTTCTTTTGATTGATACACACGGGTGACAAAACTCTAAAAATGCTATGCCAATAATAATTCTTACAATACACTAATTGTTACAAACTAGGAGTATCAATAATGGCATATCCGCAACTCAAAAATTCACACGATGTTCAGACTTTGTGCACAAGCAGACTATATGGAGTAATTTTCGAAAAATCTTTTATCTATCTAGATTTAAAGAGTGTACAGGCAAGCATTAAATTTATTAAGCTTGACGGAATAAACTTTTCCATTTTTAGATTGTTGAGGATCGTTAATGATTAATGTAGATATATTTAGAATAATAAAAATAACTGAATTGGTTGCCAAAAGTTAACAAATGTAGAATTTTGGCGGCTCTTTCAATTTCATAGCTGAGAATGCTTCTTTGAAAGATTAATTTGCAATTGTTTCCTGTCTCTTGTTACCTATCCGTTTGGTTTGTAAAACTTTCTAAATAGATTCACTTCAGTCTCTATCACAGCAGTAATTACTACTAACCAATAATCTACAACATACTAACAAGCAAAGGCACCCAACTGTCCCTCACCGATTTTGATAAAATTTGGCAGGAATGTAGAACATCGAAAAATATTTGACACGTATCTTTTTTTAGGGCCCCGTTTTTGGTTTTAGGGGGTGTAACGGGCGCTCAAAGTTACCCTCAAAAACACATCTTTTTTAATATTTCAGAAACGAGAAGAGATATCGAGATGTGGTAAAGACTAGATCGTTCCTTGCTGCGGGCTCTACATTTTAGGTAGAAAATAGAAAAGTGGCGTACCGATGGGCTCGTTGGGGGGGGGAGGGGGTCAAAAAAATACAATTTTTTTGTCGCCCCTACTCCTGTATATTATGAATTGATCTTTTCTATTTTTATCTTTAAACTACATGAAAAAATAAAAGTTACTTGATTTTGGAATTTTTTCTAAATGTTCATTATAGAGAATTTAGCGTCATTTTTATATATGCTTACCGAACACTATCCCTTCTTATATTTTTGAAATTCAATTTAAGGTTTCATCAAATTCAAGGAGTATTTAAGCTAATAATTACAATTGTTTATTATATATTAGAATAAACATGTAATCTGATACAATAGAAAGAGTACCACCATTCAAAAATGTCGCCAACGCTTATTTATCTAGACGTAAAAATCTTGCATAATGCCTTGGCAAAAAAATGCAAAAATTATTGCCAAGCTGATCTCAAAATACATTTCTTTATTTATCGTTGCCGCTATATAAGCGTGCGGTCGTCTCGCAAAAATTTAGTATCATAGAGTGTCTTGCTCTAGTATACTCTTGTATGCCAACGAGCGTGATGTTAGCAATATTATAGCATGTTTAAATGTAATGTTTAAATACACGTGGCGAAGATAAACTGAGGGACATAAACTGAGAGGCTATGATACTGTATGATTTTAAAGTGAGTCTTAAGGAAGAATGCATGGAGATTTTGGGAATAAAGCACCATCCCGTGCTCCGCTTTTTAGATGGTTTGCAGAAAATCACCGTGATCGCAGTTATTTAAATGTTGACGAACATATACGAAGGCCCAAGGTCAGCGAGTCTCCGAAAATTGCGTCCCGTGTTGCAGGACCCTTGGTGTTGAATCCGTGACACTAAAGCAGATACTTAATGAAGAATTACACGTGAGAAAACTTGAGTTGTGATGGGCGCGACATAGTTGAGCAGAAAGAATTAGCCGAGAAACGTTGGATACGTAAGAAAAGGTGGTCGACGGCTTATTTCTAAAATCATCACAGGTGACAAGACTGACATTCCTTTTTATGATCTTCGTATGGGCTAAGAGAGTAGAGTATGGGTGTATGAAGAAGTAACTCGGTTACTGAAGAAGACCCAATGACGACGACTGTGAGAAAAGCCATGTGCGATGACGACAGTTATATACGCCGTTTTCTCGAGAAATACTGGACTTGTGCAAGCGGTCAAGTTAGAACGATAAAACACTGTTACTGCCGCCTGATGCACCCAATATTGCCTGCTCGAGGTTCTTCAAGAAATGAAAATTAATAGCATAATGCTGTACCGCGACAATGCTTCGGCGTATACAGGTAGTGCTACTGAAACTTTTATAGAGGAAATAAGCTTAATGTAAATGAACACGCTGTTTATTTTCCGGTTTTAGCAACCTGCGTTTTCTAGTTATTTTTTTTAATATTCAGGCGAATTTCCGTGATCGTTGGTTTTTATTGGAAAAGGAGATTACCTTCGCAATCCAAGAATATTTCAAATTTTGGAAAAATTCGTCTACAAAAGTGTTTAGACATTAAAGGACAAACTTTGAACACCAATAAACCTTTAAAGCTTGCTTTATTGCTCAATATCTCAATAATTTCAGCGTCATCTTCGCGCAGAGACGAAAACCAAATCTATACATCTATCTATATACAGTTCTATAGACTTGGACCTTTATACATTGATATAAAATTTAAAAAAACATTAAAATTCTGAAGATATTAAAACCAGCAAATTTGAACAGATTCAGGATAGGCCAAAAAAATCAACTTACTTGATAACACTGAAAGCTTGAATTTCATTAAGATCATTAAGGATTAATTTCACAGATGACCTTCTTTATTTGTCAATAAACGTCTATTATGTTAAAGTGTTGAGGGCAATAGTCGATGAACTTTGTTTGTGTATATACGGGAATTTAATTTTTATGATTTAACTTCCCAACTTCGTTAAACTTATTAAACAAAACTCATTAGGGAAAGAACCTTTATAAATCTCTCATCACGAACGTACTACTCCTACACAGTTGTAAGAAAACGAGAGAAAACGACATCAAACGGAATCCAGTAAAAGAGGACGAAAAAAAAACAACACCGTTAAAAATTCAAGACCATTTTGCTCCTTCGAAAACATTCCTAACTTTGACTTGAATGATACTCTTTTAAATTAAGTCCGTAATAAGAAGAGAGGAAAGGGAATAAAACAGTCGACGTTATGACGAATTGTTTTTTCCTGGGTAATTATTTTTTCTCCCCGTGCGCGGACCAAATCCGGGGTGGCTTTGAATAGAAATGAAGGGCTGTTCGTGCGGGCTGGTGAAAGGTAGATGGGGTTGGTTGCCGTACCGTAGACAGTAGCTCCGATGGGGATTGTGTATGACGTGGAGTAAAAACTCAGGATCCCTTTAAACAGTGCATAATGGTTTTGATCATTAGCGGTGTCCCGCAAAGCAGCGCCCTCTACCGTGATTGAATGATGGATGGTTTAAGATACAGAACAGTTTGCGTTTTTCACGTCCTATCTCCATTTGTCATGTTACATGCGGAACATAATAACTACAAGACGATATCTGAGCTTTTATAATACATGCATACGTAATAAAAAGAATCTGAAAATGGAAATGGCTGTCATCCTTTTTTATATTGGACGCGCAGGGTATTGCAAACTATATTATATAGTGACGACAAAATTTTGATGAAATTTGTATAGTTATTAATTGATAGGTTTTGTGTAATATCAAATAGAAAATTTTAAAAGCATACTTGGTGATACTGCACATACTACAGATGGCTATTAATAACATTGTTTTGTGCAATTTTCACCACTCTATTACAACGCATTTAAAAGCTAAATGGGAAGGTGAGGAGATTATCCAAGAAACAGATACTGCTACTTATGAGGACTCTTTGAAGAGGTTTAGTAACTAAATAGCATAATAGTCATATAACTAGCGAAATACAGCACACGCTAAAAGTTAACCCCGCTACGATTCTATCAATTGCTGTAAGATTTTTGTTATAACACACGGATTTTATGTGTTTTGATTATATCTATAAATAACTTTGAATTGGCAACTTTTTGTAGTTCCCCATGCAATTATCCTGCTCTACATATATAATCATTTAGCAATTCATATTCGTTCGATGACGTACAAATGTTACTTCGACTAGGGAAAAAAATTACCTTATGTTTGTCGAGATGTATAACCCTTAAATATGGATCAAATAATAATTTGTCAGGTTCGACGTTTATTGGCGACTGCCTGCGGCCCTTCGAACACATATTCCACTGGGGATTCATCAATCCCCAATATCCGGGACCTGTAACAAGAAGAAGAAAGTATGAAATCTGGAATCGGTTCCCTTATGTACACAGACGCATTTGTACCTTTATACGTATGTACATATTTAGCTACGTAATGTAGACAGTATGCGATATATATGTATGTATGTATATAAAACTAATATTGAGTTACTTATTTTCTATTGGCAGAGAAAAGTAATTCTGAATTCTTTTGGGTTTTCGATGATATTGAACAGATATTATTACCAGCAAAATGTATCAATATTTAACTTTTTAACATAGCATGTAATTCAACATTTATTCCTTCAAGTTTGTTTTTAGTTTTAAGACCTTACGGAATGTATGGTTTGAAAATTGATGTCGTCTTCAAGGGTGAAAAATATAGCAAAGCTATTTCATATAATACATCACGAATTTTGACTTTATACAAATATTTTATGATATTCAATCAGCGTGTAACTGTTGTAAAATTCAATATTATAGGATTATCGTTGAACAGGCGGTAGCTATTAAACCTGTCAATTATATGGTAATTAGTCCATTTTATTGTTTACAAATTCAAAACGCAGCGCCTACACCAAATATGTCAGAGATTATATTCAATCCGCAAAAGATAACGAATTGTTAATATTATGTTACACTAGCTAGAATGTGCATGAACTATTCGCCTCATTTCAAACAGTCTGTATCTAACATTATTGTTTATGTCACGCATTGGCAAAGACTCTCATAGATGTCATAAACTCGCATGTGATTATTATGAAGAGTGTCAAATGCAATTCTAATAAAACGAGTCAAAGTAGCTTTTAAGCGGTAATACTAATTACTTGATGAACTTTATTTCAAAATACTACATAGAATCAATTTAGAATAAGAAAGCTTTTGATGATTATTGCACTACCGCATAGCAATTATACATCGTTACTTTATACATAATTGCAAGTGGTCACTGTCTTGCCCAAAAACATAAATAATTAATATATCAATTGTAACAAGTATAGATATCGTGTAACTTTCAAAAACAGGATATACCATACACGTTGGAGGCACTAAAAAATCCCTCATTGATTCTTGAATATTTTCAACGTCGTAGTGGGATTGTATAAATTGACAGTTATTTTATTTAAGATGAAATATATAGTTCTACTTTGAGAGCGAGCAGGAAACTTATTGATTGAAAAGTCCATTTCCTATCAAAGGCGAACGTTCGCTTTGAACTTTTCGGTAGCTTGACTACGTGTTCGTATATTTCGGCTGGTTTGGCAGATTGAGACAGCTACTAGCGGCAAGTTGTCGTCGAGACTGTCAGAGCCGTGTGAAAAAGTTCTGAGTACAGATATCTCGCGAGAGGACGTACTCCGTTATTCTTTCTTTTATCGCTGAAGGCGCTTTTTAAAACGATATCTTTCGTATCTAGTTACCTATCTCTGCGAAATTGTCCTTGTAGTAAATAAAGTTTCCCATCGAGTGTTGCAATGATAACATTATTTCCGTGATCCAACAATTTTACGACGGTTGCAAAACTGCTGTAAAAAGTCAAAATATAAAAAAGTATAGTTGCTGTTTATGTTTGGAAATTAATTTTGTTATAACGTCGAATTATGTCGTCAATCTCAGCAATAAATATAGTTAACGACCTGTTGTAATCAGAAATGCTGAGTTGGAATTGTTGTTCATTGAATTTAAATTAGGGACTAAATTTGAGGCTACTTTCCTAACAATCAATCTTTCAGAAATTAGTGAATTCTTGGATAACCTCATACGACAAAAATGTGTTTTGCAGAGGTTGGCCCACTTATAATTATGTACATAGCTGTGTACCACTTATTAAACTAAACAGAAACGTCTTAAAATGCTCGAGTTTTGTTAAGTTTGGTTTGCAATTAGTTATTCAACCAAAGGGTTAAGAGAGATAAAGTACTAAATTATGTAAATATGTAAAGTATATGAAACTTGAGTAATATTTCAGCTGTTTGACAGAAATAAATTAATTGATACTTGGTATTAATGCTTTTACTACAATTAATGAAACGTGTTTTAGCGGTTTTTCAAATTTAATTTCTAGGGAACTGGAAGGGGGTGCCACAGTTTTTACATAAAAAATATGTCAACGATCAACTCCATTTGCAAGTGTATTGGGGCATTTTGTACATTACTTTTTGTTGGTTTAGCAAATAAATTGAAATTATCTTCCATGTTTTTAAAAGCGCTAAATATGTTGCTGTCCTGTTGCTCCAGAGTAACTTGAGTTCTTCGGCATACTGAGCATAAGCAGTATTTTCATATGCAAAGAGCTTGGTGAAATGGTAACTGTTACCAAACAGCATCTCTGCCTCCCACAAGCGGATATTTTTCTGAAACGCTTTCAAACGGCTGTACAAATTATTTACTAACTGTCCTTGTTTTTGAAGTTTCAAATTAAAAACATTCAAATAGCCTGTAAGGTTTACCAGAATTGCTAAGTCACATATCCATTCTGGGTCACTCAATTCAGAGTGGTTTATCTTATTTGCATAAAATTTGCTATCTCATATCTAAGCTCGTAAAACCGTTTAAGCATTTTCCTTTGCTTAGCCTTCTGATTTCACAATAATAATATGTTATGTCGTCATATTCGGTTGGTACTTCATCCGAAAACGCCTTAAACTGACTGGTTAAGCGATCGGAATCGAATAAAATTGATGGTTTTCACTACCACATTCATAACATTCTGGATTCGACTGGACTTAGAACACATCTATTGGTGGATAATGCAATGGACTATCAAATCATCTTTTTGCACATTTAATTCAGTTGGTTTTCATACAAAATTCCGATGAAACCTTTAGGTAAGCCGACCATAGAAAGTACACCATCTGTGCGTACGCCAATTAATTTTGACCATGGCAAGCCAAACCTTGTGAATACATTTTGAACTTCATTAAAAATGTCCTCTCTTGTAGCGGTTCCTTTTAGCGACTGTAAAGCAAGCAATTCCTCAGTAACAGTAGACTCTATCAAAACTTCGAATAAATATATCCAGTTGAGCTGTGTCAGATAAACCGGTGTTCTCGTCTAATGCTATGGAACATGATTCAAAATCAGCCATACGGTCAGTCAAAGTTGTTTTTATATCATTAGCCATCATTTCTATAAGTCGGGCAACAGTTCGTCTTGACAAACTAATTTTTTCAAATTCATTTTTCTTTGCATGTAAAAGATACATGCAAGTTTGTGCATGTATCTTTTACATTCAAGTAAGATAATTTTAGCATAATTTTTTTTTTAAATAACTGTAAATGATACAAAATACATGTATCGAAACGTAGAATAAAAAGAAAAAATATCAAACTTAATTCACCGTCAATTCCCAATAAATTACGAAAGTAAGTGATATGAGTTGTGAGAAGTAGTAATTTTATATTCATATGTGCCTTTTCAACGTATTGTCTTGAATATTGCAGCAATTTTAATATTACATACGTGGTGTGGAAATTGAATGATATTCCATATTCTCCATAAATACATTTATAACGTACTGGTGACCTATGTTATGCTTCATATATTTCCAATCGAACGTTAAAAGTACGAATTGGAATTTCATTTTTTCCACGATTACCATAGCACTTTCTCCAAATTCCCGAGACGTGTATAAATCCGTCGATGCGCGTATGCAAATGTCACGTCACCGTACATATTCTATATATTAACGGTGTTTTTAAAGTCGACCGAATATCTCGGCTGCTCTCGCGAGACGACGGCATTTTAATATGAAGGGAATGTCGATATATATAAAGACATTTTCGGTAGACACGCACGTTTGAGTAGCAAGAGGGGTGAAGCGAAGAAAGCGGGAGCGTAAACGCGACCACGCTCTGCTGAGGAATTTGCCGGTTCCTCGCGGCGTATGAGCGGAAACTTCACCGCGAAGAGACGTGGCGCGGGTTTAGCGCCGCCACCTAGTTACCCTCTTATGTCACACTTTTAAAGACAAAACTTTTTACCGACACCGTCGATGGCGCGCCAGAAAACTTTTCATATTAATGTGCACGTTGACTCCTTTTTTAGAACAGCTCTCTCCTTCCTACTCCCCCTGCATCTCCTCATATCGTTCCATCGTACTTTCACGGGGTTTTAAAAGAAATGTGGAAATGATAAGAAAGTTTTGGAAACCCTAGTGCATGACGGCAGGGGAAAACTACGTCCTTTTGGTTCTCGTTTAAAATTTCCGTCATTATTTACCGTGGAGTATTAAGTTATATTACCGTCAAATAAAACGCTGTCAACGATATGATATACGAAGTAACCAAATTATTTTAGTTTTTTTTTCAAACTAAAATGAGCAACAGGAACTTGTCAAACCGTACTAAAGCAGCAGTATGCTACACTGCACTGCGCGGCACTTTATAGGCAAATATTCGTTTCGTTGTTTGATAGCATAAAAGTCGCGACACTATACTGCACTACACTACGAGACAAAATTGTCACTTGAGGAATATTCTGTCGCGCAGTTAGGTGTTGCCTACTGTAATTCGTATGCAAACTACGGTGAATTATCAAGAAAATCTTATCAGCTTGGTATGTAATTAGTGAGAGTTGTATGTCTTTCAAAAAGCGCAGTGTGTAATATATTAATTAAACTAGAAAAAAGAATTAGGGAAGAAAGAAGGGTCGGAATTAGGAGTACCTGTTAAGTAGAAATTTTGCATACTTAACAATTATTGAATTGAAGAATGCTGTGTCTGGTTTGACCAAAGAAATTACTGAACTTAAAAAACAATTGGCATCGTCTGTTCCCACAGATACCAGTACATACAACTGTGAAGAGTTGATCCATGAGATGGAAGAACGACAACGAAGAAGATGTAATATTGTTATTCAAGGGATCGCTGAATCGACTGCATCTACGAAAACTGAGCGTCAAGAGTGTGAAAAGGAGTCTATTTCCCATATTATTAAATTTCTATGTCCTACGGAATCCATAGAACACATAATACCAATGCGACTAGGTAAATATGACCCGCACTGCACCAGACCTAGACTACTGAAAATCAAACTACCTAATGAGACGGATGTCCATAATATTATTAGAAAGTCCAAAAACTTGAAAAATAATACCTCCTATAAAAACATTAGAATATTTTACGATAAAACGTCCAAACAAGTTGAATACTATAACTCGATTAAAACACAACTACAGAAACGCTTAGCTGATGGTGAAGACAACCTAAAGATAAAATACATATGTACGTGGTGTACCGAGAATAGTCAATTTAAACTAAATTTGTCCAACGGATTGACACACTTTACCTGCTACTATCAAAACGTGAGAAGTATCCGCTCCAAATCATTAGAATTTTACACAGCTTGCTGCGCCGAAGATCATGATATAATAGGAATAACTGAGACATGGTTGTCGGATAGCTGTTTCTCTGGTGAATACTTCCCTACCTCTTCCTATGATGTAGATAGATGTGATAGAAGATTTGATGAAACTGGCAAGACAACTGGCGGGGGAGTTTTAGTAGCAGTTAAGAACACAATAAATACCATTACAATAGACCTGTCTCTCGTTTTGGACTCTTTTCCGTTGATTGATGTGGTGGGTGTTCGGTGTGTTTTTAATAATTCTTTTGCTGTTCATATATTTTGTATTTACAGACCACCATATGTACCAGCTGATTATGTAGAGCAGTTCTTTGAAACTTATGAACAAATTGTTATACACTATAAAAATATTGTGATTATGGGTGACTTTAATGTTACAAATTTCAATGATATAATTGTCAATGATGCACGCAAACACATTATGCAAAATATAGATTTCGCCCACCTAAATCAATGTAACACAATTGTAAATTATAATGGTCGTTTGCTAGATCTACTACTATCTAATTTGCAATTACAAACAATTAGAGACACATGTCCTTTAGTTGATGAAGATCCGCATCACCCAGCATTACTGTTCGACATTTTTTACAATAACATCAAGGCTTCAAATTTTCCGAATAACGTAATTTATAAATCCTACAACTTCAAAAAAGCGGACTTTTCTAACTTGTATAATGCTTTGTCAGTTACGGACTGGTCTTTCTTAGAATCAACTACTGATGCTAACACTGCTTGTAACCAATTGTACGGAAAGTTGTATTCAATAGTCGAGTTATATGTACCCCTTCATAGAAACTACAGTCGACAATACCCTACTTGGTATACTCCCCAAATCATTCAAAATATTAAGCTTAAGGCTTACTACTTCAAACGATATAAACAAAACAGGGCTGATGATGCGTTGACTCATTACAGGTACTTGAGAACTTTAATCAAAAAACAAATTAAGGCCACGTTAACACAATGAAAACATCAAATAAAATTAAAAAAGTAACTAAGTGGTGTCACAATGGCGGCGCCCATGTTGTCCCAATTCAGAAAGCTGCGCACACGGCACATAAGCGTTCTCTATACCTCTATATCTATGATCGAAGCTGAATTTAAAGTTTTTTTATATTTTTTAAATTTCAATTTGTCATTACGAATTTCGCGCCATTCACTCATTGGTCGCACACCCTTAAATTGGAAACATGCCTTCTTATTGTATATAAATTGCTATTTGTATTAAAAATTTCGTGCTATTTCAAAGGAACAGATTTTGTTTTCATATAAAGAAATTATGTTGTTATTTCAGGACATATACTTAATTGAAGTAAAGTATTAATATTTTGAACAAAGACTACTCGTTTGATTTGAATAAGCAATCATTTTCTTAAATCTAGTAATTGTCTCAAGATATCAACTCTTTTTAGTAAAATATATTCTCCTCCATATATATAAACGCGTATTTATTTCATCCGAGTAATTTTATCATGCTTAGACTAACCTTTTTCTGTATGTAAGTAACTGTTTTATGATTGCAACGACCCCACTTTTAAATGGGGTATACATATGTGATTATTTGTATGTCCACTTGTACTTCTTAGAACGTTTTGTTTTTTCTGTGCATAAACATGAAATAATAATAATAATTTAAGGTTTGTGGCTTTGTAATTAGCGGCTTGTCGTTTAATTAAAATTAATAAAATAAAATGACGTTTCTACTATATATATTGTCTTCTTCAGATTAAAAAAACTAAAACTAAATACAAATTGACATTAGTATGTGTATTGCTGGTGCTATTAATTATTTAATGTGTTTCCTATTCCTTATTTAAATTTTTTATGTTTGCTATGGCTTACCTTAAGTTTACTTCTAAACATTTTATTAACTAGGGGTATATGTTTTACATTTTGTTCTTAAATTTCGGCATTTTTAAATAATTAATATTACTAGCCTTGCGTGTTTGAAGAACATGTAATTTGTATGATTCTTATTCTCTAGTAAATCTAAAGATCTTATCGTATGTACCTATTTTTTACAATTTTTCTTATTTTAACTTAAAAGTATTTATTTGTTTGTGCGTATGTGTCAGTGTCGTCTCTCGGGGGATCTTATATTATAGAATAATAACTGGATGATAAGTATGCAATATCGGTTCTGTCATTTATGGAGTTTTTATTTTTTTGTATGTGAATGCTTTCTAATATGTTTCTAGCTTTGTAGTTTGTTTCTTTTGTTATTATTGAGGTTTCTTTATAATTAAAAGAATGTTTTGTTTCTTTTGGTATTATTGAGGCTTCTTTATAATTAAAAGAATGTTTCGTTTGCTTTTCATGTTTTTTTAATGCTGTTAATTTTAATTAAACGATAAGCCGCTAATTACCAAGACACAAACCTTAAATTAAACTAAAAACCAAATAATAATAATAGTAGTGGATAATAATTAAAATTCAATTGCGAAACCATTTTTAGCTACGTAAAAGCTAGATATCTTTTATTCGCTGGGTGTACTAAAATATTAGTCATTGATATGGCACTTCACTTTATGACAAACATGAATAATTACAGAAAACCAGGTACACTGGATATCACTTAAAAAAGTAGATTAGCTACCGCACACTGTAAAGCATTTCTAGGTCACCATTTAAAACTTTAACAGTTTCGAGTAACCTCAACCTAAATATAGAACTGTCTGTAATCTCATGCATTTGGATGTGGTGTAAAAGCACTCACCAAATCGAACACAGAATGGACGATATATGAAATTCAGCCTGGGCTCGGACGAACCCAATATTTCTTGAATGAATGTCATCTATTTATGTATATCCCGGTTGTGCGAACAGCTTTCAAAGTGACTGCGGAGGGACGGACACTGTACGGCTGCAGTTATACGGTGCATAGTGCTTTAATTGAATTTTTAAACGAAGTAGCGTTGGCGAAATGGCTAAATCTAAACCGGGCGTAGAGGAGTGGTGTAACGATGAATAGTTTAATATAAGCGATATACGGTTACAGGTTGAAAAAATAAAACAACTACTATACATTGTACGCGTTACACAAAGCTCTACCTATTTTTAGGGTATGCGCTTTTCTCTAAACAAAGCGAACGATCAGGTATATTCTCATATGTTTTAATGCAATTTTTATTCTACACCAAACGTAATGGAGCAATATCATTTTATGCTAGATGGTAAATATTTTAAAAAGTATATTATATATTTTAGAAATTTTGAAACATACTACGATGAGTATACTGAAAGTTTACATCTTTTTATATGCTTATTTCAACTATTACCAAATTGGTAAACAAAATTTGGGGAAGTTAACTTAGCGAATAGAATAGAAAGACACTAGTCAGCGGAATCCACGAGATTGCGGATAATTAAGCATTTCATCATGCTTCATAACGAAGATGTTATATAACCCAAGGAATTATTTATTTATTTGATTCCTAAATATCACGACAATTTGGTTCATGCAATCGAATATTTTGGTTGATGGCTTTCAAACATCAAAGACAGTATCTTGCTACCTGAGTTACAGTATTGTCCACATTCTGGACAACATTTTCATCATATAAATGTTACCTAGCTCAATAACCGTTTGATGGATCTGCTTCCTCCACGGCAAATAGGTTCTAAACGAGTGGCCAAACGCCCAGCAGGGCACATTAACGCGTTATAGGGCTAAATTTTCATCGATATTTTCTCGAGAACCGTTTGATGAATCTGCTTCGCTCTGGGCAAGTTGGTTCGTTTTGTTAATCTAAACGAGAGGACAAACTCTCAGGAAGGCACATTAACTGGTTTGAGCGCTGTGACAGTTACATTTTCATAAATTTTTCTGGACAACATTTTCATGATATAAATGTTACCAAGCTCAATAACCGTTGGATGGATCTGCTTCCTCCTCGGCAAGTAGGTTCACCTTGTTAATCTAAACGAGAGGACAAATTCCCAGCAAGTCACATTGGCGCCTTTGACTTCTAGCCGGGCATTTGTCGAATTTTCGACCTACGAGGGGTGGAAAAGATTGTACTCATCGTCCTGAGTGTTGTACCCAAGAAATTTCGGTCCTATCTCTCTTAATAGCCAAGATATTTCAAAAAAACGAAAAAAATCTAGCCGGGAATTTGTCGAATTTTCGATCTCCGAGGGGTGAAAAAGATTGTGCTCATCGCCCTGAGTGTTGTACCGAAGAGATTTCGGTCCTATCTCTCTTAATAGCCGAGATATTTCAAAAATACGAAAAAAATCTAGCCGGACATTTGTCGAATTTTCAACCTACGAGGGGTGGAAAAGATTGTACTCATCGCCCTGACTGTTGTACCAAAGAGATTTCGGTCCTATCTCTTTTAGTAGCAGAGATATTTCAAAAAAACTAAAAAAATCTAGCCGGGCATTTGTCGAATTTTCGATGTCAGAGGGGTGGAAAAGATTGTACTCATCGCCCTGAATGTTGTGCCGAAGAGATTTCGGTCCTATCTCTCTTAATAGCCGAGATATTTAAAAAAACCGAAAGGTTTCTACCCGGCCATTTGTCGAATTTTCGATCTCCGAGGGGTGGAAAAGATATTCCTCATCGCCCTGAGTGTTGGGCAAGATGGTCCATCTTGTTAATCTACGAATTGCGGTTGCGAATTGCTTTACAGACTACTGTCGTGTGTTAAAATCATTATCAGCGAACTCTTGACTTAATTATTTTTTATTTCTGGTAAATTATGCTCCAGCCCTCTACACAGATAAGTTAGGGTTGTCTTCCAAAAATATGCAATATTTTAAATTGCAAACTCTACCAGCAGAAATTTGTTTCTTGAGCATCATTTTAGTGATTTAAATATGTTCAATCTGAGTCTGGCATTATTTCCGATACTGCGGCATAATGCATCCATATACTTAAGCAACGCTGCTTAAATAATCTAAATGGTATATCTTAAGAAATAAACGCGTTTGATCGAGTAATTATTATTGAATTGGTTCAAAAACCCCTGTAGTCATCGTTTTCACCCTTGTGATACTGCTATTGTTCTTATAATTACTGTTGGGATTGATTGGGAATTTTACTGATTTCAAATTTGTTCCGCTTTTAATAGAATTGCAAAATAAAACGTGCTGTAAAGCAATTTCATGTTTACGATGTTTTATTAGAAACAATAACGAATACCGATATTCAAATTTTTATAGTTACTGCATGTTGTAAACTTGGAATGTGTAAAGCTGAAAATATGAAGTAGTCTTACAAGAAACAAAATACTACTAGATGCCAGTAAGCGAGCGTAATATCGAAAGCTTTTATCTTAAAAGAGTCCATCTAATAACTAATTCCATGCTTCCATCCATAATGGATAAGACGACGAATCAAACAGCACAACACGCTCGTCTACGCCGAGGAAAAGGTGAAAAGAAATTGAGATTGACGAGAACGAAGTTATCCATATGACTAAAGTGAAAGAGAGATAGAGCGCGATATGTGCTGTACATTCTGTACGTGAAAGGCAGAAGACGATCGGGTGAACAAAGACCGCCGGCGCCTCGAAGGCATTTGTTTCGCATCCGCGGCCCTCTCTTCTCTCTCATATGAACTTTTTAGATCTTTATTCGCGTCAACAGCCCTTTATCAAGTTGTCGTTGTTCCCGCTTCATTTTTCACAATCCACGTCATTTGTCAGTAAGTTGGTGAACACCGTAATGAGTTTGAAAACAAGGGACAGGCGTGACAGTTGACTACACACAGCCGGAGAAGCTCTCTACCGTTGCCGCTTTGGTTCTCTCTGCGGCGAGCACTTTTCAGCTATTTTCATCGGTACTCCTCCTACTTACCCGCTCCCGCTACGCTACATCCCCATTTTCGCCTTCTGTCTCTCACACCCTGCGCTTCTGCAGCGCCAGCAGATGACGTAGATCTTCGAAACGACTAGTAAGAGACATTTTTCTTTATAAGCTTTAGCAATGTAGATTAATTTAACAATCTATTCGATGTATATTGACTGATGTAAGAATTAACTTCTTCGTGATACATTATAGTTATATAGGATTTATTATGTGGGGACTAACTTTTAACTGACAACTCTCCAGCAACTATTTTGAAAGTAGAATGATTAGGAAATCTAGAGCAACAATTGCTTAAAGACAAATGAGGTTTGTTTCGAAAAGATACGACTTGTCCCACCCTGTCAGCGGAGTCAATATATAAAAAGGTTAATTCAATTATAAATTCTATAATAAACGATTTGCTTGTTTATAATTAAGTTCAGAAACACAATTTTAAGGCTATGAATTTGAATTAAAGTAAACAGAGTGCCCTTTTATTTACACTTTTTGTTTCTATTTTAAAATTAAACTGTCAACACATATCCGATAAGTATGTGAAGATCATGTAAAGAAAATATCTCGAAGTTCATGCGGGATTGCTGTTATTTATTGTATGCGGTGAAATTACACCACTTGAAGTGTACATCGTTGAAAAGAAATGATCTTCTTGCTTCAGAGTAATATAACTATAACAATATTTAGAAGAACTAACCGGAAGTATTGGAGAAATTTAGATAGATTTCCGGCTCCAGAATCGATTACTACTGAGTCTTACTATCTTTATTAGTTTGCGAGATATGAGCGCTGAAAGTTGTAAACATTGAACTTATTCTTCTCTCTATTTGTTTTAGTAGGTAACCCTTTTCTAGAGAAAAAAAAATGAACAGAAGGATATCTGTTTTATGTAGGCTTTGAATTGTGATAGAAAAACCGCACAAGAATCAATTCTAATTAATTATAATACTGCACTTAACCAAGCTATTATTCTTTTTGATTCTCTTCAGTGTGATAGCCTCAATTAATTTCGCAAGATAGGAAATCAATGAAATTGTTCTATAATTTTACGAGAATAGAAGGTCTCTCTTTTTGGTTTAGGAAGGGTAACGATTAATTGCTCCAAAATACCTGACAAATTTAATTTCGTGAGATGATCTTCTCTCAAGGCCAGCTATCTGGATTTCAACCTTCTCATCACGGTCAACCACCATAACAGCATCGTGCTTAGACTGGAGGAAGTCTGCTATAACTTCGGCCTTATCTTGCAGGTCGTAGACCACTCAGTCAGAGCCTTGAAAGGCCCTAATATTGCTGTCCCTTGTTGATTTTAAAAGCTTTTGTAATTTTCCGAAAGGATCAATCAACCTAAAAACGACCGTTTATTATACTATCTTTATTACACTCAGTCGATGCTGCATAAAAGGCTGTTATTAGAGTTTTCGGCCCACATCTAAGGGAAAAAATGATGTAATTGTGATCAGGTGAGGGAGATCAGGTAACGACTTTACATTTAGGATAGTTGGAATGTTCGTAGAGATGGCATAGTCTAAGATATGTATATGGCTTGATGCCGGGATCGAGGTCCGTTCGAACAGAGTACAGCGATTGGGTTGAAGTAAACATAATAATATGGATTGCTAGCATACCTCTCAGAGACCTCGTCTTCTACGCAATGAACAGTACTTAGCGTTACAGTTCCGGGCCATCCAAGGCGAGTTTAAATTGAGAACACGTTCGAAAGCACAAGTTGCACATAGTCAACTGTATTTCCACTACTCTTAAAAAATCCAGCTCAGATGTAAGATGTATGATTTACGACCTTTTCAACGAAAATGGTTACTCCGCCACATCGAGCACTCAAGCGATCAGAACGATAAGAATGAAGACGAATTTTATTGCTAGGCGAGTGCCAAGTTTTTCTAACGAGAAATACAACCACCTGATGTTCAGAGAAAAGGGTTCATCTATCTTATCTATTAAGTCATACGCGTTCCATGCGACAATAATAATCTTAGGAATCTATGAATTGGATGGATAATTTATAGTCTACTAGGCTAGTTTTATGATCTTTGTAACCTTACCAACGTGTACAATGAGAGATTAGAAAGTTATTCCAGGTTAATGTCTTTAGCTCCATTATATAAAGTATTAGGCGCTCGTTTGGATATTTTTCGAGTTTCAACCGATGAAAATTTGCTACTTCACTAGAGTAGTTAGGAGTAAGTGTGGTTGGAAGATTTTCTGAATCTAATTTTTCGAAAATGAGTATAGTTGCAGTGACTCCGTAAACTGTATTACTTGTTTGGCTATTACTGCAACTTTCGCGGTGTAGTTTTGTGTGTCTAAAATGTCTTCACATGGCTTTTTGACAGCATCATAGCGCCTTTTATAATGCCGCGCTATTCATCTTGCTCCCAACATGACGGTAAGTCGATTCACGATGACATAATTAACAGAGTCCCATGGTTGCCAGCACAAGTAACATACCTCTTGGAAGCTATGAAATGTGATAATAGGTGCTTGAATAGTTGACAATGGGAGTACTGCTTCACCGTCGAATAGAATTTCTTAGCTTCAATGATTACTTCAATAAATAGAACTTCCTCCAGATGGTAGATTGATTTTTATTTGTTAGATACTTTAATCAAAGCTAAGGACATTCAAATCACAAGTGAATACCTGTGCTCGAATAAGTAATCAAAAATCTTCTTTTCTTCTTGGTCTATCGTGAATTCATTCTTCTGGTTATTCAGGATGCTAAATGAATGCTTTTATCTCGATTCTCAATTTTTTGTTTGACTGTTTTTAACTGCCAACTTATTAGAAAAAGTGATTTTTTTATTCTAACCGAAGGTTATATGTAGATATATGTATGCAAGCAATTTATGCGACAGTTATTGCGCCCTTGTAATCACTCTGTGTAAAGTAAATTTCATCGTATACTGTTATAAAAAAAGAACTAAATTAATTAAAAGTTAGATCTCGCAAATATACAAAAATGAATCCAGTTGTTCCGCTAGAACCTTTTTCTGACAGCCTTTTATGCCACTCTGATAATTTATATTTTCGCATTAATTAGTAGGAAGTTGTTGACGTTAGTAGTAAGCCGTCAAGCACAGGCATCAACGGATGTTGCTCTTCATATTTGCAATAAACGAATGAAAATGTTGCTTCTGGTATGTTATGTGTAATAAAGATAGTATTTAGTTGTCCCTTCGTTCCCTATATGTCTTCAGAATTTTGCCTGTCTAAATAAATGAAATCAAATTTGCCAGATAAGAATGTAAAGATTCAGTGTTTTAACTCTCCGCGTTTCGTTTTATAAATTTGCTGAAACAAACAAATTACCGAAATCTCATTAACAACACCAGACGTTGTTCAGATGATCTAAATATTGGAAGTTACAATGTAGTTTCATATTTGCACATGGTGATCCATTTGTTGAATAAGAGAGAAACAATTTGGTGACAAAAACATTACGTTAATGCTTTTGCCTTCTATGCTGCAATGTTCACAGTCATTGCGAAACGGTTTCGAAGCCAAATTCAAATACATAATTTTCCTTCAAGTACATAACCCATAATTGAGCTATTAACGATAAGCATCCATTGAAATCTGTTCCTTATTTTGCCCTATATCATAAATGTGAAGATTTGGACTCCAATACCATGTTTACTTGTCCTTTTAACAACCACAAGTTTCCGCTTATGAGTAGTGGAGATGTTGGTGCCAGGCATGAAAATAAAGCTCTCCTTATTTTACGATTTGATGCCGTTTTTGACTTGTGTTTGTAAAAGTTTACGTGCATACTTATGAGCATTGTAGACTGTGTTAAGCGCATTTTTGCATCTTTGTTTTAAAATATTTGCTGCACTGATTCAATAGAAATTTGCACATAATTTTTAGCTAAGGGTTATTGCATGCATATGCGTTTCTTGATCCACTTTGCTATTTTGCATAATATTTTGTCAAATATTGAAAACTGTGCGGAGATGCCGGTGAGATGACAAATGGTCATCGCTTCTCTCGCCTTGCCAAAGATAGTGAGTAGCAGCAATCAAACCAGCAATACAGCTTAATAAGCCTGCAGTATTGGTGCATTTCCAATAATAATACAAAGTAACAACATGAATACGCGTGTTATAATGTGTTTCCCCCTAGTGTTTTCTTTTTCCGAGATTGTTAATTGTTGATAAGGCATAGGTAATAATTCTAGACAGCTTTAGTAAATAATTTCTTTCTAGAAAGTTAGTATCTTGTTCGACAGAATAACCAACATACACATATCCATCCACATATCCATCGCATATGTATTGTGAGGGAGACTGGCATCCATACAAGTCAGTGGTCGGGATTATTGGAATTTTTTTCGCCGAGGTGTTTTTTTCAATCATTTTTTTTATTAACCGTAGAATGCGTAACCCTCACCATCAGATTTCCATGATGTGGGTGAAAAATGAACTACCTAATATGTACTCTCTAATATGTATCTGCCAATATAAATAAAGGTATTGCGTTACTAAACACAATAAGTAATATTTATTAATCTAACTATTTACAATCTTTGTATTTATATACCATGTATTCCATGAATATTGGTAAAGAGAAGAAATGGATTGTGTGCAAGACTATCCAGTATATTACTCCAAATGACAAAAGACCATCTCTTGGTTTGTCTGCTACAAGTGTAGTTTTTTTTATCCATTATGTCGACGCCGCTACTTAACCGATAATTCTTTTTTTTTCCTGTGGGTGTTGTTTATTTTATTGCGTTTCTCTGTGGGGCGTGCAGCTGCAGGCGCTTCTCAATCTGTATTGTTTATCTAGGCTACTCATTGAATCTGTTTTTGTATAAAATGTGCGTGGAAATGTGTGTTTCATGGCTTTGTTACAATATTACTTCGGCCTAAATTATGTTGCACTGTTAATTATACATGTATGTTCCAATATCAAACTTAGCTCAAACAAAGTATTGATCTATCGAAACATAGTCACAAGCTTCATAGTAAGATTCCAACCCCGGATTATAAGTACTGTTCTAACTATGACCAGCCACTGTTATTTCTGCTGCTGTCAAGCTGTAAGTCGGTGATGGTTATGTAAACTGTTCAGTAACAACATTGCTGTGTTTTCTTTTGGGTCAGTGCTAACTAATGTCATGTTATTTGAGAATCCTAAACTGTCCTTCCTTGTATTTTTATGTGCTTTCATTTCTGTAGTTATGCCTTTTCTGTTTTTTTTTTTTTTTTCTAACGGTCTGACAACAGTAGCATCAACGAGTGACATTCTCGCAGACAATTCCATACTAATAAAATGTTGTCTATTGTGATATTTCGTGAAGTATTTTGCATGCATGTTGTCGAAGAAGAAAATAATAGGCAGACGAGTTCAGTATATGGTAAGCAGTGGTCAAACTATACATTAATGTTGAGTAGTCACTATATTTGAAAGGTAGGTACAAATATGTAGAAAACAACAAAAAAGTAAACAGGTCCGTATCAAAAAACAGCCCAAGGCTTTGCATTTTCGATTACCCACCGCGAAACGTATTTATTCCTTGAGACTGTTATAAATCATTTTATTGTGACGAACCCCATATGGCTGATATGATTTATTAATATTTTATGGAAATATACTTGTCGTAAAGTTGTAAAAGACCAGAAATTTGATTTGGTAATTTGATTATGTAAATTAGACTAACTGTGAATATTCTTCTTTCGTCGTTTCAAAACCGCTGGAATAGCACGCCGTTGGATCGACAAAAAAAGAAGAAAGAAATGAAACGAATGGAAACTCTTATTTCCACCTTGTTAGGTTTAATTAACTTCGCCGCGCAAATGGAATCAATAACAAACTCGCCAAGTTATTTTTCGGACCATTGCATAATTTCGCGTTTGAAGTTTCGCGATCACAAGAAACCTTAAAAGAGGGAAGAAACCGGCTTGGTTGAAATTCAAGTAAATGAATAAATTTTTAGTTGAACGAAGTGTTTTAATTCCAGAGGAAATTAAACAAAAATTGACGCATTTACATTCAGATAAACGTTAAAAAGTTTAGCAGAGGTATTTTATTTGCGGGGAACAATAAAAGCGATTTATTTTATTTAAATTAATTAAATACTAATTAAAAATTGTGTTTTGATAATGTGTGTGTATTGGTTTGTAGGTTGTAATATAAGTACATGAAATACAAGGCTCTAATCATCTTAAGATTTTTTTATTATTCTGGATCTTATTTTTCTTGATGAGATTCGTAAGGTTTAAGATTTTGCATCTATTAAGCTTTTACATTAATAAAAACAAACACGAATGTGTGAACCAATGATCAGTTGATTAGTGAATTGGAAATTTTTTTATCTACTTATATGGAAACAGAAAAATATAATTCAACAAAATTTTTTAAATTTGAATTTATTTTTTTTTTCTATTGACAATATAAAAAAGTTGACAGTAAGTGAGCTCCAAATGAAATATTAACAGAATTCTGTATACAAAGATTTTAGTTTTCGAAATAAGATTATTTTGGATGGCTACAAGGAAAATATAAATTAGGATAATGAGTATTAAGGAAACAAAATCAAATGTTAGAGATCTACTCGACATCTTTCCCGTACTATTATTATATTTTTTTCTACTTAACATGTTATGCCGAAACTCGTGCAAGTGTATTGCAAATATCGACACCAACAATTGCGAACCCATAAATATCGATTCCACTACAATCGAAAAACCTAACCTATCTCTTACACAAGCTTATTTCCTTCACGGTTTCTGCACGACTCGACAAAAAATCCCTACATACATATATATAAATATGAAATATGATTTGCCTTTTACATACGTAAAAGCTTCGATAAAACGGGAGGTTGAAATTTATTCGACGTGGTGAATTCGAAAGACGTACAACGCCACACCAAACACGCTAAGGAAAAGGAAAGAGAACTGGAGAAGGGAGGTTCGAAAACTTCAAAGGTAACGGAAAGCGCGGGCATCACGTGTGTCTGACGTTTATGACAAATTGAGATTGAGATGGACGAAACAAAAGTTTACGCTTTCGCTTCATTATTTAATGCTTACTGGTAATCTTTTTCGGATATATACCGGCGTCTGTAAATGCACCGCTATTCGAAATGGTATAGATAGATAGAACCTAAGGAAAATACATTTATATACATATGTATATGCTATACATTTACTAGACTAACGATAAGAAGTGTGCGACGAAGTAACAAGAAATATCGATATAAAATGCATATCGCAGACTCTTTGTTGCAGTTGTAGATTGTGTATTATGCTTGTGTAGGGTATGTTTTCAATTTGATGAATATAAACCTGAAAAGTTGTTATGATATTAGTTAATAATTCTGAAAGACAATCTTCGACCACACGTATTATAAACCAAAATATGGGATCTTCAGAAGAAGCTTCCTTTTCTTAAGAAGCATCTCCTAAAGTAGCTATATAAATATGTATAATGCACCATTGCAGAACAGTCCTTTATAAATGATACAGACAATACCTCCACTTTACTTTATTTGTTTTTGAAGAAAAGGATCATTTGCCTGATTGCTACTTTGGTTGTACGAAAACTTTCGGCTTCTTTAACAAAAATAGGAATAAGATTAGTTAAGCTAGTGTCTTCTGTTGCTCGTCCACTACCTCATTCAGAAGCCTTGCCAGTGCCAAGACCTATAGGTGTTTCGAGTGCAGAATATAACAGATGCAGAGGAAGAAATTTCCGAGTTATTATCGACCAGCAATGATGATGAATATTAACCATTATCTAGAAAACGGACTTCACTTAGTAAATCAGTCAGAATTAAATTAACTTATACCAGAAATACTAGGATCTAGACTTCACAGATGGAAGCTGTTAACTTCGGGCACACATATTTCTGCGTATCGTAATCGCCAAAAAGAACTAGTAGTAGTATAATAGTATTTTTGAACCGAACGACTTTTGTTCTGCAATAATGTCAATGATTTGATGCTAACATTAGGTCATCACCATAACCCAGACGAATAGCGCCTTTTTATCGAAGCTTCAAAATTGAGTTTGAAACATGTTCTTCTTCACATAAGAAACGTTTATCAATCCATCCTGGTTGGCTACGCAGACCATATGAAGGAAACTTATGAGAATATGACTCGTCTTCTCGACAAAATTAATTACCAAGTGTACAAATGGCATATCGGCGCTGACTTCAAAGTTGTAGTAATTCTACTCGGTTTACAACTGAGCTACCTATACAAAGCAATGCTACTTTGTTAAAAATTTACCAGTCAGTTCTCACTATATTCCAACAACAAAATAATATACTTCATAAGGCACTAGCGGAAACTGATAAAATATTTTTACTCCCACTGCACAAATTAGGTTTGATAAAAATTTTTGTCAACGTAATGAATAAGGATGGTGGATTTAAATACCTTCAATTAAAATTTCTCAATATTTCGAAGGTAAAACAAAGAACGAATTTTTGTAGAACCCCAAATTAAACGTCTACAACAAGATGCACAATTTGAGAGAATGAAACAGAAGGGTTATAACAGTAGATTATAAATTATATATCAGATTATTTTGCAAAACATCAGGAGGAACTAACAGCAGATTATATGCTGTATTCTGTTATACTAAAGTTAGAATTTACATGGAAACTTACTTAAAAGATTAAAATTGATGACTTTAGCATCGCTTCTCTCTTGCCATTTTCCTTTCATAGAAATAAAGTAGTCTTTGTAACTAATACCACTGTATTGAAAGCAGACATTACAAAGTGCATTGCTACAAATTATATTTGAATTCTTACCTCAATTTGTTTAAGTGCATACTATACTGTAATAAGAATGATCCTATGTAAGCTTTAGCGTAGATTCATATTCATTAGTTGGTCCGTCGTTTACTCTTATTGGTCATCTAGGTCTGTATTTACAAAACATGCCAGGTAGGTATTTAATATTTTTATAATATTATATGATATATTTTTCATGAGCTATGTATTTCATTTTTTTGTGCGAATTATTACTTTTTTTGGATTTATACAGTTTCATGTATGCTAACGCATTATTGTTTTTTTTAATGTTTTAGTTTGGTTCAAATTGAAGGTGTTGTCACAGCGATGATTGATAATCTATATGAGATATCAAAAACCACTTAATAATGCACATATGGTGGAACGGTCTTTTAGCCGCACCTTCATGCGTCCTAGTGTAGAATAAAGAGTTTTTTCCTTAGAAACTCCTTAACTTTTTAACTTTATGTACAGGTACAGTACAAAATATTTAAACGCCAAACTAGTTGTAGATATACTTGTACATATCTTCTTTTACGGTGAGTGCAGTGCACTGGCTTGCAAACTGTATTACCTATCGATACCATCTATTACATAATTTTGTTCATATTGATACTAGTTCTATCCATTCCCATTTCAAAAGACATATTCGATCAGGTGTATTTTTCAAACAGTTCCTCATTATTCCTTTTTTATTGCACTGTGGATGCCTCTCTAGTGACAAAAACAGTTCCCTTCAAAAAATGAAAATGAAAATAACGATAAATATGATTAGCTATGTATGTAACCTCACCAATATCAAATATAATTCAATTATTTTTCTACAATTCATTGCACATTTATGAATTTTGCACTGCGTACCTACTTTAAATAATGAATCTTATTTTAAATTCAGTATAGTCGTGTTTATTATTAATGTGCGAAAGTGTATACCGTCAAATGAATAAATTATAAGCGTTATTTTCGTTTGATGTGCTCAGTTTTAAGAATTTAATGAATAAGCGATGAGTTTTAGTCCACTCTAGCTCGAAAATCGACATTGATTTAGCTATACAGTAAGTTGTCGACCTAGTCGCGATATATTAGGGCAATCTGTATAATAATATACGTAGCTGCAAGTTTGTAATGAACATCGAGTAACCGCTGATAGTAGAAGCGGATTAATGAAATTAAAGTGAATATAGATTCTCTAGTACGGTATGTTGTTCTGGAAGAGTGGAATTATTCATGTTAAATATAACAAATCAAAACTAATATCAGTAATCTTCCTGTCGCATTTTATAAAAAATTAATACAGATATTAAATAATAATAATTTAATGATAAGCCGGCTTTTGTTGGATCTATTTTTCATTAATGTGACATCTTTATTGTTGATGATTGGCTTTGCTTATTTATGGTATTCGCTGTTAGTTTATTAGGCCCGTTATTAGATAATTAAATATTATTGGACTCTAATGGAGAAATATAACAAATTAGTTTGAAATATTCCCATCGGAATAAATCCAATGCTATACATAAATAAAACCTTTAATTAATTTAATTAATAAATAGATAATTAATTTGATGACATAGTTTCTCAAAGTAAAGAAGAATTGCACACGATTTCGATTACATAACATCAGATATTCGATTCCGGACGATGCAATGTTCCCCAGTGTCCAGAAATGGTTTTCTTTCAGGTATACTTTCAATTTTAGCAGAATATTAAGAGATAAGCGGTTTTAGCAGATTAATCTATCCGCAACAGTGTATGTGTTTCAAGAGATGATTTCAATCTCCAACTGGAAACTATAACCAAATATGAATTAATACGTTGTAGCGATATGAAGTTGATGAAAAGACGTAATACTGAATGCATCCCGAAAGCAAATTGATTAAAACTTTCCTCTGTAGTATATGTGAAGGAAGATGTAAGCTGTTCCTTTCCCAACATTGCAATACCCGTGCGTGTACTTGTTGTAAATTTAATTTTATCTTTTCGAGTTTATTAAATCTTGCTCCAGGAAGCGCTATCAAGAGAATTATTAGGAAATTCGTGTACGTTTATGTATATGTACGGATCTTACTACTTACTGTGCATGTACAGCATTTATGTACAAGTAATATATCCGTTTATGAAAATGTACACGCCTAATTAAATTTAGGAGAACGTCGGCATAAATCAAATAAAACTCTATATCTGAATACATCGGCTAGAGTTGGAAACGTTTTAAAATCTTAAACTAAAATTTGTATATACTTGTTTTACGTGATAATATATATAAGATTCAAGCTCACTGCTTATCGCTTTCATTAGTATTTTAATTATTATATGTATTTTTTGACCTTTATGTACGTATTAGTGTTTTATTGACCTCTAAGTGGAAATAAATCAGGAATTAAAAGATTAGTATTTTATTTACCAAATCGATTTGTGTTGGATGTATTTTAAATTGACAGAATGTGGTTGGCCGAACATGAGAGATCGTAAAATAAACTATGGGTGTGTCTATATCTTCATCATAAAGTTCTTTTTTATAGAACATCACCTCATTTATATAACAAGATAACTTTCCGTTCACATGTACATATATAATCTTACTATGGGATTAGAATACGCAACTTTTAATTATTAACATTCAAGGTGTATGATTACTACTTACTAGTACTGTAGTATTCAATCAAATGTGTCAGTTGTAGCTTGCTACAATAATTATTCTCTTACACAGCCACACCATTTTTTTTTGGGTCTGGGGGTCAGACCAGGTTTACCATATGTTTCTGAGGTTACTGAGTCCGAAACCAATCAATTAGTTAGATTCCATAACCTCACAAACAGTTAACCCCATTAAGCGTTAACCTACGAACCTTGAAAATCTCCGTAATCTAAAAAATTAAACTCTGAAGCGTTTTGAATTGCTCTGCTCATGCTCTGGAATGGAATCTGGGATTGCGATACCTGTTTTCTGAGCCACAACTCTTGCAAAAGTCTTATTTGCAGTATTATAATGTTGTTAAATTAAAGGAGATATTAGGTTTAATATAATGGGTTCAAGGAATCGAATGAAAAATCGACATGGACGTATTATCAAAATCAAACTTATGGTTCCGTTCTTTTGAGTGATTAACCAAAGCGCGAAATCTTTTACCTCTACGGCAGTCGCTTTTGTGTTGACTAACGCGATGTTTTAGCCATTGGCATTCCATTTTGAATATTGAAAGTAACTATAAAAATAGACTATTTTTAGAAATGATATACATAGGTATATTAACAAACATGGGGATTGTGTTAATTTTAAATCTGACACTGATCAGTTGAATTCCATTTACTGTAATATTTTATCAAATTTTATCCAATAGCCCTTCTAATTTCCCCCTATTTTGAGTGATCCCTGTATGGTTCTCTTTTCCGCTATCTTATTTGCCCACTGTATAGTACAGCTCCAAACCTACTTGAGGTTATGTTCACTTAATTCCGCTTATTCACCGACAGCAACATGTCACTTCGACGTTGCTTGTTGGTTATTTTATTTTAATTACAATTTTTATCAATATTTTAAAATGTTTGTTTTGTGAAACTTGATGGAATCGTATTTTCTGCTCACGATGATGGAATTCACATTTTATCCACCGATTTTGTAACGCTCCACTCTGTTTTAGGTAAGTACTTATTGTTGTTAATTTTCACGTTGTACTTATTTGTTTTTCTTCTGTTTTACCATTGTAGTTCTCTTGATGAAGCAGAAAAATTATGGGCGGAATATTGCGAAATTAATAAATGAGTCAGTAGTTTGACCTTTTTTAAATTGATCGCATATCCGATTTATTGTCTATTGTTATTATTATTATCATTATACTATAATACCATTATCAAATTTAATGTTTTAGTTTTATCAAGCACTTTTAGTACAGTAACGTTTTAAATAATGTTTACTTAAATTCAAATCTAGGATGTGGTAATGGTCATTGCACCAAATTTTTTTACAATATCTCAATTATATTGTTTCATTTCAATCACCTATATTCTAACGAAAATGGTATTTGGAGGAAGAGATTAATATAAGGGCCTCTTATTACTAAACGAAGAAGCAATATTTTACCCACAAACTACCAAACACTGATGGGTTTGAAAAGCAAGGCTATCATTATCAAGGCGATAATAATCTTCAATAACCGCTACCTTATCCAACAAAGAAGAATTTCTACGCGTAAACATAATATAATGTAGTTTTTTCTACTACCATACTTTAATTGCATTATTAGATATGCTGAACCTGTACCAATATACTATTCTGCGACCGCCAATCAGCAATATTTTTATTTTAGAAATGTCTAGTTAGCACGATTATTGTTTGATTATAATTAAAGTTTAATGTTTGAAGCGTGGTTTATTTTTATATTGTCTGTTTTAACACACCTCTAATTGGCAACAAACAATATTACCTACTTTTTCAGTTACTGTAAACGTCTGAATTAATTCGCAATTTTTAAAGTTTGCAAGTGCTAAATTTAAAAATTTTTCAGATATTTTTGCATCGCTGCATGCAAGACATTTCAGGAATTTCGTTTGTAATATTCGCACTTTTGTTTTATCTGTTGCTAAGGTTGGTAGCTACATACTTTACTATGAGCTCTACAGCAATGAATGTTTAGTTCTCCGTAGTAACATATTTCCTGGATAAAGTTGAAATTTGTAACATAACTTTGTTTCCTTTTAATAAACTAATATTCCTTAAAAATTAAATTATATATACTAAATATTACGCTTGTTCTATCATAGGTATATATTATTTCATATAATAAACAAATACCAAAAACGAGTACAAGATCCAGTTTCTAATTAAAAAGTTCACCGCACAAGTATTGCCAATATCGAAATTATGATATACTGCATTTGATATGGACAGTAGAAGATATATAGGTATCCATAGAACGCATAGTTCTAGATCTCGTGCGGTTAATACAACATGAGAGAGAGCCAGATCAACTGTTCGAAATGGATGGAATTTTAGATTAAAACTTGCGTCAGTGTGTGCGTCCGTGTGCATGTGTGCTTCAACCGAGTTTGTTTTGCCCGGAAGGTCGTAAACTATATCCTCGTTGTTTGCATTTTATTACCGCCGTTCCGTGTATGACAACGATCCTTTATTTCGCAAGGAAGAGAACCGTGTAAACTTTGCAGGGGATCAAGTTTGTGTACTCGGTGTAATTAAATAATTACAACCAATCTGTGTTTCACCAGCAACATTAAATATTAGGATGACGACAGTAAAAAGAAGAAAAAGTTAAATTTTTTCGCAAGAAAATTAAGTTGGAAAAAGAACAAAGACGAGAAACTACAAAAGCATTACTGTGCTTTTAAAGTGTCCAACAACAATGTAGCAGCAAACTTAATATATGAAATGTAAACACATAATACTACGTATACCGTTGTCATTATATGTCTGGTACATCGAATAGGTTAATCGATTAGCTACCACAGAAAATTGTGATGGGTAATTACGGTTGGCTAGGAAAGGTTAGATCCGATTAGGTGAGTCGCGAACTATTGTATTAGATCCAGAAAATCTCCGATATTCAATGGAATCAAACTGAGTGTGACATGCAATTTTAAGTTCATTTGAAAATAACCTTTCCTTCTACATGAATTTATCATTTAATAGAATATTTGAATTCAGTCACGGCGAGAAGTTGCCCTAAACAAATTAGAAATAGCTTAGGCCGAACCTACTCGGAATGCGTATAGGGAAACTAATAAAACAATTCCACTGGTACGCGTTGCCAACATAAATAATATCTTGATGTTAAAATAATGTACTAATGAAGTTTCTATTCAACACCAACTTTTCGTATTAAATCCGAGTTGACGCAACTGAAATGACTACGACCGCGACAACATTATTCACATTCAATAGCCAACAGATTAAGTCCACAACTTCGAGGACAATATATACGTATATGGTTCAAAGGGATCTGGGCCTATGTGTATTTTACTACGCGGCCGAGTGTGAAGTGATGAGGATAGGTCGTATCGGAGTTGACGGAGCCAGCAGAAAGGATGTTGTATTTTCATATACTATCCTTTGAAAGAGTGTAAATTATTTAAGCGTAAGATGTAGAACATTAAATTTTAACTTATATAATTTTCTTTTAATTTGTATTATATTTTCAATTGAAGCCTGTACTGCTAGGGCAAGAAAACATTTGGTTATCTTCATATAAGTATTAAATAAAACTATTTATGTCGTTAATATAATCAAAGTTGATACAAACACATAATGAGCTTAATCTCAAATAGGCCACCATTCACCATCACCCCGTGCATATCTAAAAACTTATAGTAAGCCGTACTGATATGATTTAACCTATCTTATTGAACATTAATTCTCTTTGAGTTAATTAACTAAATAATCATGACTGTTCATTATTGCTAGCTTCCTTCTTTAAATATTACTTTGCCACCCGAGTCATGATGCATATAAAAAGATTATACTTGTAATAGCGCTTTGATATCATTTAAGACACAAAAAGTACCAAATAGGGATTCTATTAAACAAAAAATTGTGAAAACGAAAGCTAGAAAATTACACGACTAAATTCGACTGTCACATTATGCACAATGAAACTTACTGTGTTGCGGATTTCAGTGAGATACCAGGACAAGGATATTACGTTGGGGTGGATTCATTCAGTGGGCAATTGCTCGGAGTTGAGACCTGTGAAGAGACATTGGGCACACATCAAAAGAAAATTGAAAAAGACACAATTTAACGTGCCAGACATCCAACAATTTGGAAGAAAGTAGAGATAAGCATCTGGCAGTATGAGCGAAATGCATGTACAAAAGCTGATGTCGGGAATTAACACAAAAGTGCGATTGTTTTATAGTTATTGAATTATTGCTTTCAAAAACTGGTGTTTGCTGTGGATTATAAGTATATTCAAAAATTCAATAATAAATTCACCCGGATTTACTAAATATTTTGTAATATTATAACATGCCAGATTTTAATTGGACCATTCCTTATTAATTAAATTGACCACATAATTCCCAAGGAATGGGGTACAGATATCGAAAGTTTCCACGCGATTACGTGGAATCACCTGGGTAAAATCGGTTTGACCAAAATACATATATCTAGATTTACAACCCTATAATTGAAACGAAATCGAATTTAAGATGATTAAAAAAAGATTGATAATCTCTATATATATAGAAAAGAGAAAGCCGTTATTTACTACGCTTATAATTCAAGAACGCCTGGACCGATTTCGATGATTCGCACCAATTCGGACTGATCTTCGCCCAAACAAAAAGAATACCGAGAAAATTTCCGAAATATCCCCGAAAAAAAAATTATCAAGAAAATTCATTTTCACATACATTTTGTATGGAGTGTTTATACGCCATCTTTATGATAGATGACGTTTATGTTTACGTTACGTTGTAATATCAGCAGTTGTTAAAGTACTAGATAGTCAAGACGAATTATAATTTGTCAAATGCGAAAGAACATAATCACTAAATCTTAATAAAAGTTACACAGCAACAAAACGGAGAAACTATAGAGCATCAACTATATACATCAGCATCAACTATATATGTATACTATATGTTACAGAGTATAATCAATGGTATAATTTAACTGAGGCAAGAATATTACTCCGAAGCAAGAATATTAATCAATGTTTTAGAACTACCCTTAACAGCTAACAACAGCATATAATATAAATTTTTCAAAACACACAAAAATAAAGTAGTTTACAGACTAAGTGCAAAAATTTTCAATTTTAATAAGATTAATAAAAAACATAATATTTGCTGCCGGTAAGGAACCCGCAAGAAAATCGAAAATCTGAAAATCCGAAAATAATGGAAAGATAGATTCCTTCTAACATAGCAGCAGAAATAATATCAGCAGAGTTAAAAAAAAATGAGCGCCATTTTGATCATATATCGCTTGAAAATTAAACTAATTTTATTGAGATGTAGTGCATCTCTAAACGTCTCCAAATATCTGAACTTACTTTCATGCAACACATCAATAAACCAGCTTACAACTTTACTCAAAGAATTCTGCACAATTTCAATCTTATACACTTTATCCCATCGTGTTGCTTTAAATTTATTTAATGATCTAAATTGGGGTATGTATCATTGATATTGTTACCAGTCGACAATCGTCATGTCAACAAACCAGATCAGCTTGATTTTAAGGACTGTCTCGTAAGATACAGATAAAACATCAGTAACACCAACCCCATAACGTTTAATTAATTACTAGAGACACGTGTACGGTATTCGGTTGATGAGGAGAGCCCATGAGCTCTCGAAATACGTATCCCGCGTAACTAATTACACGTTATGGGGTGGGTATTACTGATGTTTGATCTATAAACCAGATCAGATAAAAAAATAATTCATGAAGGATTTATACTTTAAAGACCATCTTGAATATGTTACTTAGTTCTTTAGTTACATATTATTATTGCTTAATAGAAAACTTTGTGTTGTTCATCGTGTCAGCCATTCCCTGAATAGTACTTTACCAGACTTTTATTTTTCTATAAAATCTTGGGAAAGTAAATAAGATTAATCTAACAAATTTAAATGAAAATAGTTTTATTCATAATGTACGACAAAGGTTACTGACTCTATAAATGTCTAATGCTTTATCTTAATTCTCACTTTCTATTCTTTCAGATGTCCTAAATTCAATAATTACGGTTAAAAGAACACTGACGGCGATTAGATAATCTTATTATTGAATTACTCCTGGCAGTATGTGAATTTAGTATTCAGGTCGAAATAACATCATCTCATATTTTAGGAAATATTAATTTACTGGTAACCCAGTATCCCACATTTTAAAGTAACATTAACCATTTCTCCACATGTTTTCCTTTGTCTTGTTTTAGCATGTACGTCCGAGATAGTTTAAATATTTCAACCGGAAAGTCCCCCTAGAGTAAAAACCTACATTCATAAACACATTCATGGAGCTGCGGATACGAACACAGAAGCATAACCTGAGAAAAAAAGAGGACAACCGGCAAGAAAGGGTAGAACGAAGTAACGTACTTACTATACTACATCAGAGGCCTAATACACAGGAAGAGGAATGGAACAGACGCATTTATCATTCGGAGTGCCGCCGTAGAGTATAGCTTTATCATTCCATCGAAATGTGTCAAGAAAATACATTTACACGCATAGAAAAAATATATGTATATAGGCAAAAGACTGCGTCGGCTGCGTTGAAGTAGTGGATTAAATTTAGTAATTTAAATTCATTTATATTAATTCGGTCGGTTCCGCTAGATGGCGGCGGTTCCGTTTCTGGAATTATAGACGCCGTAACACGATCTGTGCTGACGGGTATAGGGTAATGTGATGGCATCCTGATGGAGGGTGTTCGGATATCATAACGGTAAAGGGAGAATGGAGAGGTGTTGGCCCGCTTGTTTGAATACCCGGCTTCAATTCCTTTGTGAGAAGGTAATGTAGCGAAATACGTTCACCGCGGCCAAGTCAACCATCAGACCTCCATCCGCATTGACCATGATGCGGAAATATACTTGTCTAGCGCGGTTTTCTATCTTCCTCTAACAATATTATTTCTACACTGATGTTCACAAGTTTGATCACGCTGAACGTAAGTTGTAGGTAAGTTACACTGCATCATAAATCATTGTGCAAGTAAAATATTATGGAAAACCTCTCTGCATTGCAAATCAATTTTTAGTGTTACTGAATTCATACATTAGAGAAGAACGACAGTCAGCACCCTCTGTCTTAAGGCTTTCAGATTTGGTGACAGATAGGGGAATGGTACAATTTTTAAGGAGTCATATTTTGTGTTGCGCTGTAAAGAGCACGCTATGATAATAAATGCAGATTTGGTCACATGCCTGAATGTAAAAATATGGAAAAATAATCAATTTTCAAGTTTGTCTAGAATTTTGCGGTATCATGTTACCAACCGGTCAATTAAAGCACAATGTATACAATACCAACAAATCTTTCTCGCTAGATGTTTTTTAGCTGTATGGTGCAGCTATTATATTATAGTTTACATGGTTTTCTCAATAATTGAACTTTCTGAGTTTATACGTATAGGGATTATTACCTCCACAAACACTCACCAATTTCGAGGGGTCCTTAAGATATCTACCTTGTGATTTGAAAAAAGAAGACAATAAGATTAATAAAAATTCTTTGTAATATTCGTCTCGTAGAACTACAGCAGCTATTAATGAGAATATATTTCTAAATAATAATTATACAGCTTAATTTTAAAAATGTATTCCTTAATCTGTATATTCATTACCCAACCAAAACCTCCTATACCCTCCCTCGGATTCCTACTGTCGCATTTAATAAACAACTCTTGGATAGTAGCGTGGCAATGTGGTGAGAGTTTCAGCTTTGCGTCGTTGACTCCAGCGTTGGCGGCGGTTCATTGTTCCGTTTTAATTTATTAGTTACCAGTGCGGGACCGACTGTGCTGCCGTGGAGATTTATAAAATGAGGTCGATCTACCTGTGATTAACACTTAGCAAAGTAATAAACTTAAACAGTCGAGTGGCTTTAATTGAAACCTCGCCGTAGCTGATGATGACGATGATGACGTAATTTCTAATTAAGAAACCATAGCGACGGTAGCGTGCGCTAATTGTGCATGCGGATTGGTGTATTTTCATTTATCCTACATTTAAACGTGTGCCTTGCAGTTTAAAGCTTAAGATTGTATTTCATAAATGTGTAATGTTTATACTAAAAATAAAAAATAGGCGTATATTTCGGAAATCGATATTGTTTAATAATAATTAATTGGCTTAATACTATGACCATCAATTATTAGTTACTGCAAATGACAACAAAAAAAGAAGGGAGTGCCAGAAATTCTTAATATAATTAACATATCTATTTTCTGACCTTTGTGTACTTATCTTTCACTTCCTGAATTATTTACACTTGTAGGTCAGTAAAACAACAATTAATTAAATACCAATTTATTCCAGAACATATAATATTATGTTTTCGTTAAAAAGACTTCTTCAGTGGAAGAAATTGACATTTAATATGTGTCAAATTACTAATAATATAAATATAAATAGCTATGCCTATCAACAAAAATATCTAAAAAACAAAGAATTCATTGATATATCGAATTTTAATTACTTTCTCAAGTAATAATGAAGGATATAAACGAAGAACATTAATTATTTGATTTTGCAATTTATCGCAGTCCTCCATAGCTTTAATATGTAAAGACATCTTCAGATCGTTTTCAAAAGTTCTTTATCACATTTAATTACCCCAGCAATATTATTAATCAATATTAAAAATAGGAGTGGGCCCAAATTGGAACCCTGCGGTACACCCGATGACGCTGTATAGGATTCTGATTCAAAACCGTTATATGACACACGTTGTGTAAAAGATATGATGTAAAAAATGACAGCATCACACTGTTAAAACCGAAATAACCTAAATTTTCCAATTAAGATACTATGATTGATGCGGTCAAATGCATTAGCAATTTCTATGTAAATCACATCGATCTTACTGTGTCGATCCATGGTATCTGTTACACTTTGGGTGAAATAGAACAGATTCGAAACAGTACAGTGCGATTCCTAATACTTTGGTAAATTCGCGCATAAAGTACACTCTCGAAAGTTTGAGCAAAATTACTTAAAATGGATATTGGTCTATAATTTGATATTAGAAAGGGATCTCTAGTTTTTGAAATTGGACAGACTTTTAGCTCCTTCCAAACTAGTGCAAAGGTAAATGTTCTTAACGATAAATTAAATAATATAGATAATAATCGTTGAGCAAAGTCGACAGCAATATCTCTAACCAAGACACTGGGAACCAAATTACATCCCGATGTCATCCTATTTCTTAATTTACTTTATGCCTGCAAAACTTCAGCCTCAGACACATAACTTCCAGATTTGTTATTTGTGCAATTATAATTAAGGTGCTGACGCCAACATTGACACCCAGGATCTGATTCAACATAAACACTCGACTATAGCTCTAGGACAACCATATACATTATCCTTATGATACAGGATACTCGGTATTCCAAAAGAACTTCTTATTGCATTTATAAACGACCAAAATACTGGTGGATTCTCTGATACATTATCCTGAACACGTACGAGATACTTGGCGTATTCACGCTGTATCTGTGATTTAATTTCTGCTCTTAGGCGTCTGTAATGAGCGCCATGCCCAGCTCTATTAAATTCTTTAAATTTATGATTATTAAGTATTTAGCCTTTAATTTAATATTATTAAAAATTTCGCCCGTGAAGCAGGGTGGATATTTTCGTTTTACATTCTTAAATATTGGTACATGTATATTAAAAACATCATATAACGTTTCATAAAAGTGATTACACGCGAAATGATATATAATATCATCGAAGTCTTTTAAAACATTCCAGTTACTGTGTAATAAAGAATTGTACAGTGCAGGAAAGTTAGCCTTCCGAAAGTTATAAGCCTTGTAATCCTCATTGCTTAAAAACTATTATGTTAACTAATTAACAAAAAATTGGGTAGGTGACCTCAACAACAATGGGAGAACAAACCCAAACAACTTCACAGGCCAGACTTGATATTACTAAATCCAACAACGTTTACGTTCAGTACATTGTTTTTTGATTGTTCTAAGTCATTAAATAACAATACTTAGTTAGTTAAAATATTATTTGCGGTGGGTACAGCGGCAGCAGCTTAGGAAGCTGTGCTGATTGTCACGACTACACTAACTTACATTACCACGCTATAAGTTATGTTGTTAATAGTATAGAAGTAATGAAAGGTATACAGATTGCCGTAAATAAAAGTAGATATTAAGCTTGAAATACACACACATAAACATGTATGTACGTACGTGTGTATGTGATAGAGAGGAGGGGCTATCGGCAATGTAGTGGGGTACCACTCGCACTATGCGAGAGGTAAGAGGAAAGGAACATTCAGCATTCAGCGCTCGCTGCTTATAGAATTTTATTTCGTTTTTAATATGAGAATTTTATTTTTTACATAAATAATTTTATTTTAGTTACAATTTTTCAAGAGTTTTGTTTCAGTTCAATGTTAATGCATACATACATTAATTACAAGAGTAAATAGTTAGGCCGTACGTTCTAATAGCGACGGCAATTCTTAAAAGCAAACGTGTGCATTGCAATATCAATCATTGCATAGTAAACTGAACGGGAGACAAGGAATCCATCCCCACGTATTGCAAGATGACAACACCTACCATTCTAAATCATACGTATATGTAGATATGCATGCGCTAGTGTGTGTATTACGGTACTTTTATATTGACTATAACTTCAGTCAAACTGTATACAGCGACCGTGAGCGTGACCTGTCGGGACGTTGCCACAGTCGTTCTTGTGGAAACCTGAACCCCAGGCATATTTAAAGAAACTTGAAAACGATCGCAACTAAACTGGAAAGAAGAAAACTCTTCAGCATACGACGGCTACAAAAGCCTACTCTAAGCAATCAGATCAAAAACTGTACTAATCTCTCGTAGCAAAAATAACATAATTTTTCTACTCGTGTTTTCTAGATGCGAAAGGTTCGACAACCTCTCGTTTAATTTAAAAAAATACTTGTTGTTCTGCCGAGCTTAAATAAATTAGCAATTACAACACAGTTGAATAACAAAGCTACCTACGTACCTTACGTCTAACACCCTGCGCCAAAAGCTTCACCCAGATTAGTAATTTTTCATGAAGCATCGTATTTCGGGAAGAATACATTACTTTCAGCAGTTAGGGTGAAAAGGTCAGGAGTACCTTTTGTGTATAAAATTTGTATTATCTTAAATAACATTGTTCAGTGTAGCTCTAAGTAAAAGTGGGAATATTATAGGCGATGTAAAATTAAACAAAAGAGCTGAGTTGGATACGTTTCTGGATAAATATTAGGAGTATGGGGGAATAGAAACTGAAAGAAGAAATCTAATTTATTGAAACTATAAGCGAAAGTATTTTAAAATAGAATTTGTGTATCCATTTTTTTTTATTATCCAGCAAAATTATAGCGATTCTTGAATTAACAGTGATTGAATTATTCAGTATATTAAAGGAATGGCTTGATTTAATTATAAATAAGCGTGGATTTAATTTAATAAACTATAGTTGAAAACGAAAACGGCCAAGATATCAAAAATAATGCTAAAAAGCATTGTTTAGAAACCGTAGGGATATACTGAAATGTTTATTAACTTCAAGGGTGCAATCGTTGAATGACATGAAAGTTTTTACTCGACCATGTCTGATGACCTTTGCTAACAGTCTTGGAATGTTGTGTGATTTAATTTAAGTTGATACAGGTTCGTACCGTGTGTCATCGATTTTATTGTACATATCATAGAAACTGTTCCTATAGAAATCGATAATTGGATATAAATATTACAAATCTCTTATAAAGTATATGCAAATATAATTTTGAAACGCCAAAATCCATTTATAACTCCCGTTACTAATTCATACTCGAACGAGACAATACTACAAGAACAAAACAACGTTTCGTTCCCTTCGCTTTCCTTCACGAAACTAAATTATTCTCGACGGCGTCACGGCGAACTTACGTAAATACATTGTTTAAAATTTCAAATACGCCTTCGTTAAGATTTCAAACTTTACTTACTTCTTTTCGAAAACAAATTGTCGTACGGCCGGAGTTCCCGCCAGTCCCCTCTTCAGACGAAGAGAAACTTTATTTGAATACGTAATTTTCGACACTTGACTTACAAATATCCCAAATACTTCCCGTGTCCAAATTCTTCGAATTTTATATACCGAAATGAAACTCTCAAAAACAAACATCTTCCTGCGCGTGCATTTTTTTGCTTTCGTCTTTCTGGTCTCCTCTTTATTAGAGGGAAAGCTTCGGGAAAGTTTACTTATTACTTGTTAACGTCTTAACTTTTTCCAACGACTTTAACTAGGGAACGCTCGTCGAAGGCGTACATCGCGTCGGGTGCCTTCGCTGTTCGAGATGAGGTCGCCGAGCCTTTTTAAAATTCCGTCCACACACATAGCCCAGGCTTTTACTTTAAATTTACTTTATACATCATAACAGAGCGGGAATTTCTGACGTAACTGCCGGCGTATAGAAGTAACTAGGTAGGTATAGGATGGTAGACTTACTCCCCTTTAATCAGATTTGTTTATATTCAACTCAGGTTATTTACAAATAGCGCAGTAATGAATATTAAACTCGTGATACTATCCTACCGTTTCACGGGGAAGTCTCTTAGGATCATTAAAACACTAATTGCTAAGCGGGAAGGTCTCGGGTCATGCACTGTAGATGATAAGATCCGCGTAATTAATGTAGGTGTAAAGACGTTTCAGGATTTATCACATCAGATATTGCGTTGGTTATTTTCTGTATTTGAATTGTATTGTGCTTACTATAGTTGGACAAATTAAAGTGCATTATCACAGCGTTACTGCATTATGAGCATGATTATTCAGCAATCGAATAAAACATCACCCGAATGAAATTCTCCTCAAACAATGCCATGCATTTGGCTGCAGTGCTGTAATACAAGTTACAAGTTTTCACATATTTAATTTTATTTGATATTTAATTTGATTTCTCGTTGATGCTTAATATCTGGATTCCGGGAGGATTTGATCTGACACATTAAGATCTGTAAATTATTACTCAAACATTATCAATATGATCTGTAGCTGAAATGAATCATAAAAAAAGATGAATCGAGTGAAAGCATTTTTCAAACCGGATATTACTAGAACAAACCATTCTCCACATTATTAAAGGAATTATACTTTTTTTGATATTTCAGCAGACAATTCCATAATTAGTTCTGCATTGTACTGCCTTTAAATGGAGCAGTTACGCGGATCTATCATACGGAATGTTTTCTAATTACGAGTTAGTGGGGTCTTTATGGAATTCCTTGCCATCAAAGGAGCACATAAAACTCAAGCGATTGAATAGTTTAGAAGTAAAAATCTGAAGCGTATTGCATTAATGCGATGAATTACATTAATTGAAAGTTATAATTGAAAATTATTAACCTGTTGGGCGCCACATGGAAATTGAAGATTTCTAATACATCCTTTTGGGCACCATATAATAATAATAAGAATAATAATAGCCTATAGACCACAATGGTGTAGCATACGCCAATATATATGTCAATTAAAATTACAACAACTACACATAATGTATATAGACATAATAGAAATATATGACAAACTTATATGTACAGTGAGGTGCAAAGGTATCCGGACACGTATAGATAGAGAAATACCCTGCGCTCAATACTTTATTCCAAAGATCCGCAGGGCAGCTTAGTACCTGCTGGGTGGGACCGTAGTTTGTCACTCGTACAATAACATTGTATTATAGAAACGCATCTATACGTAGACATATTATATAAATTAAAAATTAGAATTTAGGACGGTTGTTCTATATCAAGGATATTTTCCGAGTTGTCCGTTTTACTAAAAATTAATAAATATATGACTCCTTTATTGAATTGTAATCATTCAACCTACTATTAACAGGAATAGCATTTTTGCAAATATACATAGGTACCAAAAAAAGATTGTTGTCCTCCGATACAAAATAGTAATATATGTATCTTCACCAGGTGAAAAGCTATCAGGTGCCTTTTGTTATAAGAAGCAGTAATGAAGCGTTCGCGAAAGAATACATTATCATTTTTTTTACCTAGACTTTAGTGTACCTGAGTATTTATGTTGCAAACTCATAAAATATTTGGTGAAGTTATAATACAATAGAGGTCATAATAGAAAGTAAATTGTTTAATTGTTTAATTCTGTTTAGTGAAAATTACTTTATTTATATTAACAATTTTTTAACATTAAGTTAGTGTTCATTCATGACTCAATATATCAATGATTAATTTGGTTATAAATATTTTTAACAGGCATGTCTTTAAATTTTGATATTATTTGTCATTTACCTTCCAAAGAGAAGATGACGATAAAGTTGTAATGTAGAAGATGTGAAGTAGAATAAATTTAAGTTGTAATTAATGATAGGGAATAAGAGATAAGCAAAACTTAATAAAAAATGTACATATATTAATTTTTATAGTAAAATACATTCAAAACAACAATAAGAATGTTTGTGTATAAAATAAATAATTAATGTTCAACAGAATACTACACTTTAATTTTAGAATAACAGATATAAATTAATAAAGTTGTGTTTGTGGACGATCCAATCATACACCTACCATTCTAAATCATACGTATATGTAGATATGCATGCGCTAGTGTGTGTATTACGGTACTTTTATATTGACTATAACTTCAGTCAAACTGTATACAGCGACCGTGAGCGTGACCTGTCGGGACGTTGCCACAGTCGTTCTTGTGGAAACCTGAACCCCAGGCATATTTAAAGAAACTTGAAAACGATCGCAACTAAACTGGAAAGAAGAAAACTCTTCAGCATACGACGGCTACAAAAGCCTACTCTAAGCAATCAGATCAAAAACTGTACTAATCTCTCGTAGCAAAAATAACATAATTTTTCTACTCGTGTTTTCTAGATGCGAAAGGTTCGACAACCTCTCGTTTAATTTAAAAAAATACTTGTTGTTCTGCCGAGCTTAAATAAATTAGCAATTACAACACAGTTGAATAACAAAGCTACCTACGTACCTTACGTCTAACACCCTGCGCCAAAAGCTTCACCCAGATTAGTAATTTTTCATGAAGCATCGTATTTCGGGAAGAATACATTACTTTCAGCAGTTAGGGTGAAAAGGTCAGGAGTACCTTTTGTGTATAAAATTTGTATTATCTTAAATAACATTGTTCAGTGTAGCTCTAAGTAAAAGTGGGAATATTATAGGCGATGTAAAATTAAACAAAAGAGCTGAGTTGGATACGTTTCTGGATAAATATTAGGAGTATGGGGGAATAGAAACTGAAAGAAGAAATCTAATTTATTGAAACTATAAGCGAAAGTATTTTAAAATAGAATTTGTGTATCCATTTTTTTTTATTATCCAGCAAAATTATAGCGATTCTTGAATTAACAGTGATTGAATTATTCAGTATATTAAAGGAATGGCTTGATTTAATTATAAATAAGCGTGGATTTAATTTAATAAACTATAGTTGAAAACGAAAACGGCCAAGATATCAAAAATAATGCTAAAAAGCATTGTTTAGAAACCGTAGGATATACTGAAATGTTTATTAACTTCAAGGGTGCAATCGTTGAATGACATGAAAGTTTTTACTCGACCATGTCTGATGACCTTTGCTAACAGTCTTGGAATGTTGTGTGATTTAATTTAAGTTGATACAGGTTCGTACCGTGTGTCATCGATTTTATTGTACATATCATAGAAACTGTTCCTATAGAAATCGATAATTGGATATAAATATTACAAATCTCTTATAAAGTATATGCAAATATAATTTTGAAACGCCAAAATCCATTTATAACTCCGTTACTAATTCATACTCGAACGAGACAATACTACAAGAACAAAACAACGTTTCGTTCCCTTCGCTTTCCTTCACGAAACTAAATTATTCTCGACGGCGTCACGGCGAACTTACGTAAATACATTGTTTAAAATTTCAAATACGCCTTCGTTAAGATTTCAAACTTTACTTACTTCTTTTCGAAAACAAATTGTCGTACGGCCGGAGTTCCCGCCAGTCCCCTCTTCAGACGAAGAGAAACTTTATTTGAATACGTAATTTTCGACACTTGACTTACAAATATCCCAAATACTTCCCGTGTCCAAATTCTTCGAATTTTATATACCGAAATGAAACTCTCAAAAACAAACATCTTCCTGCGCGTGCATTTTTTTTTGCTTTCGTCTTTCTGGTCTCCTCTTTATTAGAGGGAAAGCTTCGGGAAAGTTTACTTATTACTTGTTAACGTCTTAACTTTTTCCAACGACTTTAACTAGGGAACGCTCGTCGAAGGCGTACATCGCGTCGGGTGCCTTCGCTGTTCGAGATGAGGTCGCCGAGCCTTTTAAAATTCCGTCCACACACATAGCCCAGGCTTTTACTTTAAATTTACTTTATACATCATAACAGAGCGGGAATTTCTGACGTAACTGCCGGCGTATAGAAGTAACTAGGTAGGTATAGGATGGTAGACTTACTCCCTTTAATCAGATTTGTTTATATTCAACTCAGGTTATTTACAAATAGCGCAGTAATGAATATTAAACTCGTGATACTATCCTACCGTTTCACGGGGAAGTCTCTTAGGATCATTAAAACACTAATTGCTAAGCGGGGAAGGTCTCGGGTCATGCACTGTAGATGATAAGATCCGCGTAATTAATGTAGGTGTAAAGACGTTTCAGGATTTATCACATCAGATATTGCGTTGGTTATTTTCTGTATTTGAATTGTATTGTGCTTACTATAGTTGGACAAATTAAAGTGCATTATCACAGCGTTACTGCATTATGAGCATGATTATTCAGCAATCGAATAAAACATCACCCGAATGAAATTCTCCTCAAACAATGCCATGCATTTGGCTGCAGTGCTGTAATACAAGTTACAAGTTTTCACATATTTAATTTTATTTGATATTTAATTTGATTTCTCGTTGATGCTTAATATCTGGATTCCGGGAGGATTTGATCTGACACATTAAGATCTGTAAATTATTACTCAAACATTATCAATATGATCTGTAGCTGAAATGAATCATAAAAAAAGATGAATCGAGTGAAAGCATTTTTCAAACCGGATATTACTAGAACAAACCATTCTCCACATTATTAAAGGAATTATACTTTTTTTGATATTTCAGCAGACAATTCCATAATTAGTTCTGCATTGTACTGCCTTTAAATGGAGCAGTTACGCGGATCTATCATACGGAATGTTTTCTAATTACGAGTTAGTGGGGTCTTTATGGAATTCCTTGCCATCAAAGGAGCACATAAAACTCAAGCGATTGAATAGTTTAGAAGTAAAAATCTGAAGCGTATTGCATTAATGCGATGAATTACATTAATTGAAAGTTATAATTGAAAATTATTAACCTGTTGGGCGCCACATGGAAATTGAAGATTTCTAATACATCCTTTTGGGCACCATATAATAATAATAAGAATAATAATAGCCTATAGACCACAATGGTGTAGCATACGCCAATATATATGTCAATTAAAATTACAACAACTACACATAATGTATATAGACATAATAGAAATATATGACAAACTTATATGTACAGTGAGGTGCAAAGGTATCCGGACACGTATAGATAGAGAAATACCCTGCGCTCAATACTTTATTCCAAAGATCCGCAGGGCAGCTTAGTACCTGCTGGGTGGGACCGTAGTTTGTCACTCGTACAATAACATTGTATTATAGAAACGCATCTATACGTAGACATATTATATAAATTAAAAATTAGAATTTAGGACGGTTGTTCTATATCAAGGATATTTTCCGAGTTGTCCGTTTTACTAAAAATTAATAAATATATGACTCCTTTATTGAATTGTAATCATTCAACCTACTATTAACAGGAATAGCATTTTTGCAAATATACATAGGTACCAAAAAAGATTGTTGTCCTCCGATACAAAATAGTAATATATGTATCTTCACCAGGTGAAAAGCTATCAGGTGCCTTTTGTTATAAGAAGCAGTAATGAAGCGTTCGCGAAAGAATACATTATCATTTTTTTTACCTAGACTTTAGTGTACCTGAGTATTTATGTTGCAAACTCATAAAATATTTGGTGAAGTTATAATACAATAGAGGTCATAATAGAAAGTAAATTGTTTAATTGTTTAATTCTGTTTAGTGAAAATTACTTTATTTATATTAACAATTTTTTAACATTAAGTTAGTGTTCATTCATGACTCAATATATCAATGATTAATTTGGTTATAAATATTTTTAACAGGCATGTCTTTAAATTTTGATATTATTTGTCATTTACCTTCCAAAGAGAAGATGACGATAAAGTTGTAATGTAGAAGATGTGAAGTAGAATAAATTTAAGTTGTAATTAATGATAGGGAATAAGAGATAAGCAAAACTTAATAAAAAATGTACATATATTAATTTTTATAGTAAAATACATTCAAAACAACAATAAGAATGTTTGTGTATAAAATAAATAATTAATGTTCAACAGAATACTACACTTTAATTTTAGAATAACAGATATAAATTAATAAAGTTGTGTTTGTGGACGATCCAATCATAAACACCTATAAACTTGACAAATACTCATGACTCTTTAATCTCTTCTTACGTTTTTCTTCATATAATATGTATATGTGTTTCGGTTTTAGTAATACTAAGAAGTATTTAAATGAAATTTAAATACTTTCCAATTAAACAAGTTACCTGTTGTTACCTGCGCTGGTATTAAGTGAATCATCTTCTGATGAAAAATGTTTTTAAAACTAGGTACGGTATTACTAACATTATATTGCTGTACGGGTACATTTGGTTTTACTCGTAATTCGCCAATACGCGTTTGTTTATGTTTAAGATGTAATTTTAATTACTGCAACATCCTCATTATGTGGAACTGGCTAGTTTTTGAGAAATTTTGTTTCGAATTTTGTGCTGATATGAGGGTTTTATATTTTCAGTAAGCGATCGGCGAAAGCTCCAGATCGCTTTTATCATTTTAAACTATATTTATCTACTATTTATACTAATTATAATATACATGAAATATTTTTATTCTCAATATGTAATTGAGTTAATAGGTGTTAATCTGTCAAAACACTTTTAGTAAGTTGTTTTCTATTTTACCTTACAACTAACCTAAAACTCATACAACTAAATCGTATATAGAACCATAAATAAGAACACTATCTACATGTTAAAAAATATAAATAAATATAAATACATTATTATTAAACAGAATTGAATTATCTCTATATTACTACCTTTATGAAGCCTTAAAAATTTAGTTTCCATTATAACTTCTATTACAGTAAGCTGAGTGATTTATTATTAACTAAAGGAGTAATATCGATATTTTAGATATTGACTAATTTTCGTTAAAACTAACAAGTCAAATAATAGTCGCGACATTCATTTCTATCCTTATGTAATGCTACTATAAGGAATAATAATATCATCTACTTGACGCTACAGAAGCTTAAATTGCCATATTTTAATTTATGCTATATCTATATACATATATATATGAAATTAAGGAAAGAAATTCTTGGTAATGCGGCTAGTAGTGAAAATGATAATTAAACATAATTAATAATCACTGTCATTCATCACCATACAGCGACGCGTTTCGATTTTATAAATCTCATCAGGCTGTCTTTGTGAGAATGACAGTAATTTGTGAAAACTCATATATATATCAAACATCGTGTATTAAGTATATATGAGAGATTAATTTAACAAATATTGACTTATGTTGAATTGACGATTGTCTATCTACTTTTATTTCTACAAAGCCAGTAATTATTTATTACATTGACCTGTAGCTGTAGAATTAGCGACATCAGACCTAGACATCAGACATCAGACTAAGATTCTAACATTCTTTGAACATATATATATGTATATACGTATTATACGCATTTGTATATTGCAATGTTATTGTAAGAGCGAACGGTTACACTCAGCGGGTGGTAAGCTGCCCTGCGGCTCTTTGGAATAAAGTATTGAGCGCAGGGTATTTCTCTATCTATACGTGTCCGGATACCTTTGCACACCACTGTACATGGAATAGTGCTTTAAGAATTAATGTTAAAAAACTCATTCACTGAATACAATGCATTCTGTACTAAGCTGCGTTTTAGTATCCTTTTAAATTGCGGTAATGGCAGTTCTTTTATATGTGTAGGAATGTGATTATAGATCTTGATAATCTTATAATCGATGCTATTTTGAATTTTTGTAAACCTTGTTTGTGGGGCACTAAGAAAATTCTTTTCAATACCACGCGTAGAATATTGGTGTTTTAGTACCCGTTAATGTAAATACATTATAGTTTATGAATGACGATTTACACGAATCTCTTTTTTTTCAGGTTAAAATGGTTTCTAACGCATTCCTTTTGCAGGATGAACACCCCAAAAAATAATGCCGTTTGAAAGCCGGGAATGTACATATGCAAAATACGAACATATGGCCGCTTCCATGTTGATTAAGCCCTTGAGCGTTCTCAATGCATAGCAGTATCCGCTGATCTTGCCAACTACGTGTTGAATGTGTGTCCTCCAGTCTAGTTTTTGGCAGATCCTAAGACCCAGAAACAGTACGTCTTTGGATGAGATAAGAACACTTCCGTCATAGTTGATTGTAGCATTGGAATGTGATCTTGAAAAGAGCACTATCTTTGTTTTGTTAACATTAAGATGTAAGTCATTTTGTTTAAACCATGTCTGAAAATTTTCTAATATATCAATAACCTGATCACAAAGGATACCCACGGTGGGAGCCCTAAGAACAACCGACGTATCATCCGCGTACAGTAAGATGTTTACATTGAGTATCTCTGCAAGGTCATTAACATAGATCAAAAATAGAATCGGCCCAACAATTGATCCTTGCGGCACTCCTTGTTCTATTGTACCCCATTCTGAATACAACTTTCTTGGGTAATCATGGCCATTTTGTCAAGTAGGATTCTACCAGATCATATCGAAATGAAATACAGGTCAAGTAAATTATTACTAAATTAGAATAAATTAAACATATACTCCAGCGTATAATAAAAAAAATCTGTGATTAGAGCGATTGTTCCCTCAGCTCTTCGACACACCAAGAAACCGTTATTAATTCGCTCATTTGCCTTGGCTAGAAAAATAATAAACAACGAGCAAATGACAATAAAGCTTATTATAATAAGGAAAATACTACTTATTCAACAAAACTATAATAAATAGAGGGGGAGGATCATAGAAAATCTAATAACATTATCTTATTTTTCTGAAGAAGGATTAAGATGAGATGCAAGACTGTTTGTTTGTCACTGGACACGAGTCAAGATTTTCCATCATTCCTGTAACACCGTCTATTGTATTATTCCCTAATTTCTTTACTAGGCACATATACACGTAGGTCCCTTTTACTAGGTTTAGTAGTGTGTGGTAAAGGTTTTTGGGGCAGTCCTGTCAATAGGTTTCTTGATCCTAACAGTGGCAATCTCCATCGTTCCAATGTAATGCATTCAAAAATAATGTGGTAGGCTTCAAAGGGTCCCTCGTAGCGCTATCGGAACATTCCATCATGATGTTTAGGGCCTGACTTGGCCCAGGTTATTCCCTCTATAATAAATTGGCAGATCTTGAGGCTTGTCCCAAGATTTCTAATCAGAATATCTTGAGAAAGACCAGTTGAGTTCGCTGTCATGTCAGGCATCATCTACTTTAATCAGTCATCCGATCTTCCGATGATTGCTTGATAGATAATAAAGCGAAACGAGATTGTTACGTTTTCTTTTGCAATAAACGAGATTATGCTATGTATAATAAAGCTACTTTAAACATTTATCTCCTAATGCCAGAACTTAAATATTAGCAGTGGGAGCGGAAACACATAAGGAATGGCAGTTCCTATCTCCCAATCTACAATAAATGGTTCATTTTTAGTAATAAATCCAGGGAAATACTTCATATTAGATTTTATTACGATAACTTGAAATGAAGTAACAATACATTTTGTTCAAGTATCACCATGCTCATCCAGTAGCGGTAGTAGATAACTTCCTAAATTATGAGGTACAGAAAAAAAGACCGACGTGGCAAAAGTAAAAACTCGGAAAAACGTAATGTCACCGGCCGAAAGAAAGAAAAGTAAATAAAACAGCCCTGGTCGCGACGCAAAAGCGAGAAATTTATAGTGTCCGTAAACAAACAAAATGTGCTTATCTTCACTAATACTTCTACGGTCTTTGGAATTTATTTTGGGTCGTGTGTCCGCGGCAGCACATGTATAACAGCAACTGTATATTGTAGAAGGTAGGACGTACTGCGCTACTTATATTCTATACATCGCGTTTATAAATCCAGAATGCATTTTCACTTGGGTTTTAATATGATCGTTATCTGATCGTGCACAAAGGCTTTACAATTTATTGTCTACTGTTGGGTCGCTTTGAGGAGTTATAGCGTGCAAATGGATATTAGTATATTTTACATGTGCAGTAGTAATGTTGTAATCAAACTTTATATCTTGTCCTTCATTTTTTTAAAATAATGTATTCACGTCATTACTCACCAACTTCCGAAAGAATAGTAATCAAAACTTAGACAAGTAACCAATGTCTAAAGACAACTCTGGCGCTGATAATTAAATTATTTTTCCAGAGTTAGTCGGTGGCTGAGGGTACGGGTTCATCTTTGTATAAAATAAACAAGGAAATTGTGAATTTGACAAACAAGTCAATAATTAAAGGGCAGAAAAATTCATTAATTGCTCGGTTGGTGGTGAATGTACATAAATACGTTAAATAACCCTAAATCTGAGGTTACGGATAATTGTAAAAATCAATTTAAAAATCAAATATTATTAATACAGCATTTAGACGTAATAAAAATAAAAATCTATTTAATATTCCAAAAATTAATCAAAGTAATGTCTGCAAATTGTAAAGACTGTAGTAAATTCTAAATTGGTCAAACTAAGCAATAATTAGAAGAAATAGTATTCTGTGTATCAGTGATTCCCTTGTTTTTAAACATCTACGTTGCTAGACATGGCAATATGTTTTGATATTTGACATCAACGTGTTCCACTGTTGAAGTTAATTTGACGGAAATATAATTGTTGTGGTTTGGAATAAATTGATTTTTAATTGATTCTTGGTTAATTAATCTACAGGTGTAATTATATTAGCGAATGAAAGTTAAGTACTTAAAGTCTTAATGCATATGTACATACGTATTAATTACTAGTAAACTATGTGAACAAGAATCCGACTTGTTTGTTCGCGGTGTGTTATTCCTGCCCTCGCAACTAAGTGAACACAAAAGTCGGCCACTCTTTAGTTAACACTACCGTATTTTTATTAAAATTATAAAAACTAATTCTTTGTTGGTTGCTAAGGTTGATTATTGCAAAAACGATCAATTTGCCTGCTAAAAGGTTTCAATTTACAGCGCCAACAATGAAAAATATGCAGCATAAATCCTTTTCTCCCTTTAATTTCGTCATTTCAGCGAAATAATTGACGAAAAGGTTGGCGCCGATCCTCATGAAAGTTTCGTGGAAATTTTGCGAGAAACGAGTAACGAAACAAAGAATCCGCAGTAGTAAAAGTTTCGACTGTAGAGCGGTAAATATAGAAACAATAAAAAATGCAGTATTTTGGTGAGCTTCTCGACGCGGCAGTAGAAAAGTATCGAGGTCAGCGGTATTCGGATCTAAAGGGAGTTGGTTGAAAATGAAACAAACTGGGCAGGATAAAGGAGAAGGAAACAGAGAATTGAAGGTCCTCTTTGTGCCTCGTCGTTAGCCCGAGTTAGTTTATCGGAATCATAGAATTTATTCAATTTAAAACCGGGCGACTGTGTTTGTTGTGTGGCTACTTATTCTCAGCTGGGAGAGGTTTCAATTGTTCAACGTCACGTAATAAAACTGTAAAATATTTAACGTCGTCCTGTGTACGAGGAAATAATTGAAAATTTCGTTTCATACCAGACAAGAAAACGTTTTGCGAGCTTTCGTATAACAATAAAACACGTAAATATATGACGTTTAAACTGCCCAGCAGCGAATAAAGTTTATATTTGACATGTGAAATTAGATTAGGGTAATTTTAAATTAATAGAATATGGTTGTTTTAGTAAATATTGTTGTTTCAGTGTTTGTATCTAAAAGATGTTATATTTATTTACTCATTACTCATATGTAATAATATGTAAATAATAATACAATGATATAAGTTATAACGGGCATATTGCTAATTATTTTATCAGTATGAAAAGGCGTACTTTTTCCCATATTTTAAAGGTTGAATAATGTCTTCATTATCAACATTATTTGTTGTCAAAATTATGAGATTTGAATATAGGTATTGACGCGATATGATACTTACATTTAACCTGCAAGCATCGAAACATACTTGCAGGTGTCCGATAAGTGTACGCTAGTTTATTGTACAGAAGTGCACATAAAATAAACATAATTTAGAATTAAACTGATTTGAGCTACTTATTCGCCATTCACTTCTTATCACGTTTTATAATTGCTCACAAAAGATTGGGGTACCCTTTCTAAAATTTCTGTCCTTAGATTTTCCTGACAACAATCGACGACCTCTTGTACACGCAGAGAAATATTATCTTGAGTTAAAACAGACTGTTTCAGTTCAAAACAATCCCGTATTTGTATATCCGCAAAACTATATTGTGTTATCACAAGAATATTATTTTCTAAGAAAATTGTTTTGGCGCAAAACAACATTGTTTTAATGTAAGAATATAATGTATTTGTAAGGCTTCCGTATGTCGACCACTGAATTGACAATTTATAGGCAATTTAACGGAAAGTACAGGTTTTACTGAGTCCAAAACGGCCCCCTTTTTTGCGGAGATTAGTCTAAGATACCTAAAAATCGTTCTAAAAAGTGTTATTTCTAGGTTATGTTTCGCTAATGTGAAAATCCTCGCAGAAATGTCAAAACACTAGCGAAACATAACCTAGGAATAGCACTTTTTAGAACGATTTTTAGGTATCTTAGACTGATCTCCGCAAGAAACGGGGTCTGTTTTGGACTCAGTAAAACCTGTACTTTCCGTTAAATTGTTTATAAATTGCCAATTCAGTGGTCGACATTCGGAAGTTTCGCCAATGGATTTACTTCAAGTACAACGTTTGGGCGAAATTATTCCTCCAATTCCCATGAAGCTAAAATATACTAATAATATAATGCATTATTAAATATGTACTTTTATTACTGCAAATGTCCACGCCTTAACTATAAAAAAACTTATACGTATCTAATTCTTGCAAAATCGTGCACGCAGATAAAAATGCACGTATAAACGCTTCATATACACATATAATCTCGAATGCAGCTGCTCGAAATTTGCAATTCAGCTATTTCACAAATAGGGAAGTTATTCAAATCAAATACGTATTTTACAACAAATATAGTCTAGATTGTATTCAACGCATTTACTTATTCCAAGAAAATGTGTTTGAATCAAAACAGAAATATTCTAGCATTAAAAATATTTGGGTAAAACAGTATATTTTCTTAATTCAAGAACATTTTTCTCTGTGTGTATACAAAAGCAAACTGTAAAATCATCTAAAGCTGAAGAAAAAACATTACAATTAACGCAACTCGCCGGAAAAGAGTTCAAAGAGAATGCAGCTTTTGCAACTAAAACTGATAGTATTATCAAAACATTTTGTTTTTTTTTTTTTTTGGAGTTTTGGGTAAGATTTTCAATAAACCAGAAGATTAGACAGTTCACTATTGTCAACCGAATGCAACACATTAGAGCTATTCAAAAACATTATGTAGGTATATGTATGTGATTCAATTTTTTTATATAGTAGAATGTGCAACGTATAGTTTTATGGTGGGATAGATTTCAATTTAGGGAATATATTCTACATAAACAGTGTAAATATAGACTTAAATTTTATTTACTAACTAGACCAACTGAAATGGTGTGGCAAACTACCAAAAAGTATACTCCATATATTGTTTTGGTATTCATGAAAAAGAAATTAAACTAACTAATGATTAATAAAGTTTAATAGTTGTGGCGGCACCATTACGATGCTGTCAATATAATATATCGACATCTATTTTCAAGAAACGCCAAACTATAAATACAATCCATAAAAAGACAATTTTTGAGGATATACAGTACAATTTTTTGGTAAAACTCCTGTTCAGCATTTTCGAATTTTAAATAAATCGAGTTAGGCAAGAAAAGCGTTGGGAAAGTGAACTTTCCAACATTCAGATTGTTTTGCCTTAACTAGCGTCATCATCTTTATTACATGTTTGCATCGATAACAGTTTCGTTCAATAAGTTTAGATATAAATGCATAAACCGCATCTTTAACATTTCCAAAAGTGACACGTCTTCCAACAAAATGACTGATTTATTTTAAAAAATTAGGAAAAATACTTGGCAAGTTAAAAAATTACAAAAAACTCACTTTTCTAAAAACCCATTGACAATATTCACTAGGTGCAACATAATGAGAACCAGCAGAAACTGGCAGGGATATAGCTGCTGTTTGCACAGGGTTTCCCAAAATCTGCCGGTTTTATAGTCTGGAGAAAATTTCATCACTCCGTAAGAACCAATTTGAAAATGCTTCAGCATACATACGTCTTGCCTAAGTAGCATTACCGATCATACCATTCTACATAATTAATACATACATATAGTTGTAATCACGAAAGATGATCCCTGCGTCACTTACATAGAACTCAATCAACGACATTCAAAGAATAGTTTTGATATCTAAATATCTATTTGTATGACAAGGACAGCCTGGATGACAGTTTGTATTTCGAAACTTTGCCTAGCATAGACGTACGGCTCGTACAATTCACTTGAATAAGACAAAGACGAGATTAGTTTGTTGTCTGCGCTTAAGCTATATATTTCCGCTTCTTCACTTAAAAATTTGACATACATTTGACAAAAGGTATCTCCGTAGACATTTGATGGAACTGTTATTGATTTCGTCCTTACAGATACGTATTCGTTTAACAATTTTGTGAAAAAATTTTTTTTAACTATAATGGCAATACATACTAAAACATTACGGTAGGTACAATTGCAACAACTTGTTTTAAATTTTTATGGTCTGTCAATAAATCCCCACGCACTTAACCCAAAAATTAAAAATGTCATAGCTGCCATATTCATGTTGATATTTACAGTATTTAACATGACGCCGATGTACTGATTTGATTCATACAAATCTAATTGATGACGCAGGGATCATCTTTCGTGATTACAACTTGTACATTGTATACTTATGCAAAATTACAAAAGACAAACAAATGATAAGCAATATAGTGATAGATGTATGACGTTCTAAGTCTCGGTAAGTCATTTAGTCAAGTCGACCACTCTCAAACCTCAAAACTCAAATTGTTGATTGTGAAACAGATAATCGACTATATATCAGGAATAGTTGAGCTGCAAACCAATGTTGAGTAAGAGCTTTTTTGTTTACTTTAATCAGTACTATAAGTGATTGATTGATTAATTTATATAGATAAGTAAAAGAAGAGGATTAAATGCCGCCATCTACTGCTAATGTTAGGGCATATGCATAGGCAATGGTAGGCATTAGGCAATCTACCTTCTTATCGTTAGAAAGCAGGATTCCAGGAGCGCCTTAAGCAATTGAGATAAAAACAAAAAGAAATGTGTGGTGGATGCATTTTTCTCGAGATATCATCTCCGTAAATAATTTCTTAACATTTCTTTTTCTTCTAATAGAAACTATTTGCATAATTTTGGCAAAAAAGAATTCTTCATAAGCTGTATTACTGATCATGTCTACCTTTAGTGTCTGCTACATCACTGTAAGTGATATAGTGCTATTAACAATGTCAAAGACGAATAAATGAATTCACCTCCAAAGAACTGAAACTTTTTAGTCGGTCATCACCGACATGGTTAACACTACAGTGGTTAACATTGTGTGTAATTTTGGATTTTACAGCATAACTTAGAAAACTGTGAGTATTGCATATAACTCTGTGATAATGCGAATATGTAATAAATTGAATACAAAATCGACATCGTGAAAATCCAGATCTCTACCTGACTCATGCTAAAAATATTCATGGACTTTGAAGGAAATCAGTAAAATGTCGATTATTTTGACTAATTTCATTTCGTTCCTAGTAATTGTAAAGTGTACTCAACCTATCGATTATACATATACATATCTTTTCGTAAAAATAAACTTTGCAAATGTAACAATACTATTGTGATTACTTCAAGCAGGTATATACATACGTAAGACTGTACTTTAATATTAATATTCCATAATCTCTCCTAACTTTTCATAATTAAAATCTGTTGGTTTAAAATCTCGATCCTCCGATCTTGTCACGTTGTTAACAGATAATCTCTAATAAAAGAGCAGACAGCTAAATCCTGCTTGTTTCCATCAGGAGCTATAGTTTTAATTAACGCGAGATTTAAAATTTACCATCTAACGGTGTCGTAAGCGTTTCAACCTGGATAAAACACATAATTCTATAACGACCACGTGTTTTACAGAAGTTTTGTTTACATTTTAGAGTAATTAGTATCGATTTTAAAACATTATGTGTTAAAAATGTTCCTCAAATATCACCGAATGCCGAAAAAAAGACCGGAGATGAAAACGGAGCCGTCGGTTTGTCAAAGCCGAGCGTGATGAGTCCTCGCGTTATTGGGTTTCCATCAGATGATTTGTGTCGTGTAATCAACCGCATGACGAACGATTGGTCGCAGGTGCATAATAAATCAAGGGGCATCTGGTTAATTCGGACTGACATCGGGAGAAAAGTTGAACATCGACCGTTGAGCGTTATTTGCTCCCTTTTTTATCCTGAATTTTAACTGAATCCTTTTGTTTGTCCGATTGGACGACGGCGTTAGATGAAAGCCAACTGTATCCATTTGTTGTCGATGAAAGGTACAACAAATAATTTTTTTACTAGAATATAAGTGTTCGATGATAACAATTTCTAACGCAATCATTGATACATCACGCAAATTTTCGATTTTTGTTCGCAGTAAAATAGACATTAAAGTAAACAATGCTGAGAAAAAATACAAAATTAATGAAAAATGCAATTATTGCTAATTTATTGCGAAAAAGCCCGTATTATAGTCGATAATACGATCACCAATAAAGAGTAATCACTATAAGAACCACTCATACTCACTGTTATCACTCATCAGGCACAGGACAAATTAAAGCGGCGGCGTTAGTAACGGCAGTGGGGAAGGTTGTATCAATAATGCTTCTGCACATCGCAATTGTTTCAGTATGTCCTTCTCTTAAAGACATATTATTAAGTTCACATTTAAATTGAGTTTTTTAGTTCAAATTGAGAATAAACACATTCCAAGTGACAATAAACAGCAAACTGAAAGGTATCAAATTGTTAAGTGAACAGTAATTTTGATTAATGTGTAGGTGGAACTGAGCTGGGAATCAATTCAAAATTAGTAGATTGGTAAAACTTTATGTGGAGAAGTTGGCGTACTTTGGAAAAGTAACAGTCACATATGTAATAAAAGGTTGTTAGAATTTTTGGTCAGTAGTTAGAGTTACGTTCACAATGTACCGATAGGGAAAGAGACTAGAGTAGCGACTGAAGCAAGATGTTGGAATCTCGACCAGTTTATTTTTAGCGCAAAGATAGTGCTGACATCATTAAGCATGGTAACTGTTCCTCTCGATTTTGGGATCTCAGAAGTCTTTTCTTGTCAAATCGTTTTAATTATTATTTGAACAATGTACATTAACTTTCCAACATACAACCTATATATTAGCTTGCATAAACTCGCGATTTTAAAATATATTACGCATAGACAAACTGTCACGTACTACATGCAACGCATTTTAATATAATATATAACGCATACGGTTACATAAGTAAAGATTATTTTATCAGTAGTAAACGATGCGGATATTTACATACAAACATAATTAACTGTGATTTGCATATCTGGTCTAACTGACTAGCAGAAAAAAAATAGTATGCACCAGCTGTGAGAAAAACGCGCAATGTTGCAGTTTTTTATACATCATGTAAAATGCGAATTAATTTGAATATTACCGTTATGTAAATAAAACACGGCACAGCTATACATTATCATGATTTTGCCGCTCAGTATTAGGTATATATACATACTCATACATGAAAAAGTATGAACATTTAATATTTTCTGTTGCTTTTTATCGCTCTTATTTTTTTTCCAATTTATTAATTGGTATTTGCAATTTCAAATTGATAGACAATTGTTACTATTTTTCTTGTAATACATAAAATGTCAAGTTCCATTATCGAGTTGTAACGAGACATCGTTACGTTTTACTTTCGTTTCAATGGCAATATTGTCTGTAATGTATTTAAGCAATATTACGTACATATTATGGGATACCTTCACCGTTATTGTATTCACTGATTAAAGACATAACAATGAATAGGTTGTCAAGTCTAGCAACAACGACGCCGCTTTAATTTTAACCAACATGTAGAAACTTCTGAACTGAACTTAGTCAGCATGGTGTCTGTAGTAGGTTCTGAAGATTAGCCCGAACAAAGTGACTATGATTCCATTCGTAAAACATAAAGTTTTCCATAGCAGTACCTTTACTGAGGAAAATGCAGGTACATTCTTCCAGTGAAGTGAAACATTTGCTTATTTTCTTAGGTCAGAAACTCACTTGTAAAACTCCCCCAAAACACTTCGGAAAAGTCAAAATAAATATTGTGAATTTTCTTTTGTATCATTAGACTTTAAGAGCTGAAGCCGTTCGACGTATTTGGACATAATCAGAACCATGGTTATTGTATGCACGCATATAATTTTTTCAGAGAGCCAGGCCGCACTAACGCTTCTAATTTTGAGTTCAAGCTAACTTAGAACTATCTACAAACCCTTGATTAAAGCTAACTAATTAAGGTTATTCATTATAGACTGTGTGTGGGAAGAAGGCAGTGTCAGAATAATGCAGTTTATTAATATAACCTCTGAGATATAGGATGACGCACGATTTTCAAAACAGCCGTTGTGCCCAAGACAATAAGTACAGAAGTTATGAATCTTATGAAGATGATTGATTAATATCGACCATCGTATGCTATGTAATCAAAAATTAGTATCTATGCTTAGATGTGTTTTATGTCCTATACTTTATAACACTTTATCGAAAGCAAAATGCAACATATACATCGTACATGTTTAGCCAGCAACTACTGACTTTGGTTTTTAGTAGTACCCGACTCCTTAAACAGAGAAAATCACGTCAGAAAGCAGAATTTCATAACGTAACCGGTTTTGCAGACCATTATAGATAATAGGCTTGGCAATTTAAATCCTGGCCGTATTATTAATCATTATCTAACTTACTGAGTGTTTGTAGGGTAGATTGTAGAAAATGCATGTGTTTGAATGAAATTTCTACGCAGTTTTATGATTGTAGAAAATATAGCAGAATTATACGAGCAAGACAAGTGATTTACAATTTGACTTCTTTTATCGTTTGGTTTCTTTTTCCGTTACTGTGCGCGCAAGTAATGCCGCTAAGCTGCTTTATAACGGCTGCGTTCGCTAAACACAATCATTGATATTAAGATATCCATACAATAGAATATTTACACAACTGATATGTTGGTCCTGAAAACGATCCAATTAAGCTCAAAATAATGTTAACAACCTGCAAAACTACTGCTATATTTGAAGAATCTATGAACAAATAATCAATAAAAGTATTACAGACAATAAGAAAATATGTAGGTACGGAATCAGTGCTCGATCAACCGAAGAGGTTAAATTGAGGAAACTAATGAATAGTTATTCAAATATTCGTAAAGGTGTATTGATTATCATGGAAAAGCCACAAAGAAAATTTTAATAAACGACTCCCTATCAAGAGTTTTTCTCAACTTTTGTATATATATATAAGTCATATAACATTTATCGCAAATTTTTGCTTCTGGACTTGCACATATTTTGCTACAACTCCATTAATTAACTGGAAACGAATAAAACTTATTGTAACCATACAATGTTCAGCGAGAAGTACCTATATGACATATTTTCAAGTTATATTTAGGCTGTAATAAACACGCAACTATTAGTTTTTCTGTGTAAAAGTTTGTTTTCGTGATTTTGAAACGAGTCAATAAATAAGTTTGCATGTGATTCCAGTAGCATGAGATGTAAAGTTCATCACCTGAATATCTGGAGTTAATCGATTATACAACGGTCAAAGAGCAATGAGATAAATAAAATTGAAATTCGATGTCAATAAACTTACTAATGTTTACGGTTCTAATTCTCTAACCACAGACGTAAATATATATTTTATCATTGTCAACTACGGAACATTTAACATGAAGCTGATGATACAGAACACAATTTCATCTGCTCTAATCACAGAAACCACGAAGAAATCGCAAAGGATTCATTCGATCGCAGATCATAATAATTTCGCAATGTGCTTCCGCTTGCAAATTAAGTTTTCGGAATGAGATAGGAATAAATGCGTCTCCCTCGTTTAATGTGACGCGACCTCGAATGCCTCAATGCTGGAATTTTAATTCTGCTGTTAACAGTGCTTTCAGAATCTGTCGTTGGTCGAATCATAAACAGCAATCCAGTAAGTATTCGCTGGTATTTTTAGAGATAATTTATGCGTCATGAATATCGCTTGTTCTCGTTGATTGGGTTTACGGCAAAGCTTTTTCAAAACTTTAGGTTTGTATGTATCGCCTTTCTTCAGGTAGAGACGAACTTTTGTTATGTATGGTTATTTTTACTTAATTTTAAATGAAATTCAGTTGTAATGAAGCAATATTTTTGAACTATTTTGTATTTGGTTTTCAATCTGAATTGAATGAATTTTATTGTTCAACAGATATCGATCTAGCGGGAATGATACCACGAATTGTCCGAGCTAGATCGGTATCTGCTGTACAGTGTAGCACAGCTGTAGCAGCGGATTGGAATTAATCCGTTGTCGGAGGTATTATACAAATAAGTTGAGAGGTGAAAGGCGATGAAATTAGATCTTGCATTCGGAGTTGTGCTGATGAGACCTGGACGATTGAAACCACGTGGTCCGCTTCTAATGCTTGATCTATTTTCATTGCATTCGTCCGCAGAGTGAATTCCAACAATATACCCTGAGCGCCTATTACAGGCATTTTCCTGGTATAATTACTTTTGAAAGCACTTGGTGTATCAAGTTTCAAAATAGAAAGTATCTACTTCGTTGTATTTCCTTTGATTGTTGTTACGTCGAATTACAAATTTTGGATAAAATATATTACTGATATTTATGGTATTACGATTTATTGCCTATATAGCGTTATCCGTTACAGACTCCACATTATTAAATATGCATTAAATGCAATTGTTTGGAAAAATCATAAAGACGTCTGAAGTTCTAAATATTTATTTATATACGCACATTTAGGTACCTCTATCAGAATTTTCCCCGCATTTCTTTTTCTATTCTTTTTTTCTTAAGGACACAAATAAAAATACGCGACGCAGAAACTAAATTGCTATTGGCAGGTTCTACGAGCTCCCTGCATGGAATTTTTATAAAGCTAAGCAAAAACAAATCTCGACTAATATACTTTACGGACGTAATTCTCAAGCTTATAACGTACAACACCTTCATCGGATTCCATTTACACGAATTCGGTTTTTGCACAGCGTCGTTTCGGGTAATAATAATGGCGGAAGGGCAGCCAGCCTAAGTACCTTTACCTACCAAGGTGGAAATCCCGTCCGACTTAGGACGATCCCATTCCCTAATCCCATTAACTGTGCGAGCCAGCGAAGTTCAACTTAGGCTAGGTGTTTCCATCCGGACATCTTAAATTAGTCCAAATTGGACGGCCCGACGCATCGAAAGTAGTTCGAATTAACTATTATTTACGGGTCTAGTTAGAAAGCGGAGCACGCGCTACCTACTGCGACAACCCGGCAAAAGCAGTAGTAGTAGTAGTGGCACACGAGCAATAGCGAAAGCGGCAATGGCAGTTACGTTTTGTCGCAAGTAGGTGACTTTATGGCCGACAGCTCGCCTTCGTATGGCCCGAAGAAATTGGTGAAGGAACTAAATGGAGGTTCGGCTTTCGCACACACTTACAAAACACCGTATAGTCAGTTGGAACATTACCCAAATAATGTCCTCACGGGTTATCGGCTCAAACATTGAAACGGCTCGTTCCGTAGCGTACCAAGATCGTATATACAGACATATGTTTCAGATCTCTGAGATGGAAGCGGAGATATTGTAGTTGGAATTGCGCATCTATTGCAAAAAGTATTGCGAGGTAGATGGAGGTAACGTGGATATTAATACAACGAGACCTGATATTTATTCCAAATTTAGCCATTTTCCGTAATTACGTACATTTGTTTTCAGTTTCAAGTTAAATTAAAACGTAGAAAATACTCTTGCAGATGTATAATATAAAACTGCAACAATTTTTCGAGCATTAGAGACAGAAATATCTTTTTATAGTTTATGTGCAAGCTCTTGTGTAACTGGAAATTTAGAGATCCTCACGACATGATTACAATCAGGATACTGGGTTTTGGTGATGGATCTTGATCGAAATGTAGACTCAAGATAAAGGGATGTGTGCAGTTGTGTAACATTAAAGTAACGAAACATAACTCTTGTGTGGTGACTGACTGCTTTCTTTATGTTTTATACATATAAAGAAAATCAGCTTTTGCTGCTTTGGGTTTTTACGAGATCACTTTAAGACTCATTCATGAGTGTTTGACAGTATTGGAATAGCTAGGTAGTTGTAGAAAATTCTATTGAACTGGTTTGAAATTCTGGATATTCTAGTATAAAAAAAACTAGAAAGTTAACAGACTAGCAAGAAGTGCTTCAAATATACCTTTCATACCACTATGAGCTAACCCTGGGGTTCTCAACCAGTATCTAAGTGCAATGTTACTACAACTAACTCACCTCTTTGCCAAAATTTTTAGATATTTAGTGAACTAACTACTTAAAATTAATACAAGATGTCTCTTTATTCCAATAATTTTCTGGCTAAGGTACCGTTGAATACCTCTTCAATAAGTCGGTCGGAGATTAAATCCATATACTATTATAGTTTTCACCGTTACTTTCTCTTGTTTGGTCATGTTTTCATCCAGAGTTGTTCGATCGGAGTAAGCGTCTAACCGAAGTTATACGTTCCTCGAGTCTATTTTACATCCGGGTCGTTCCGCATGGTTATCTTAACGGGCTAGCTGAGAAAAACGTTCCGGTACGGCAGCGGTTAGACGATGTTTGGACCGTGAATGCTCGGGTAAATAGAAGAGAGGACGGCCTCGGGCGGAATCTAGACGACTCTTATCGCGTGCATTTACAAATAAACACCCCTCAGATACGCTGACGTTTGCGACGCTTCGGACTATCGATTCCGGAGCTTCCGGATTCCGGATTATAAAACACGTTCATCTGGTACGACGGCTTCTTCGGGCGATCTCTTCCGGTAATTCGAGAATGTCACCTACTTTTCCAGTCTTTATCATTGAGAAGTTATGTACATATAAAGAAAAAGATGTTTTCAAAAGTTTTTGTTTGACTTGTGTGTACATGTTGGTTGTTCGGATTCAAAGTTAGGTAAGATATCGAATATCCATGTATGAGGACAACTTTTTCAAGAGAGGATCGAATACTGTTAAAAGAATCTGGCGAGCTAGTAATTTCTAAAATATTCAAACTTTAATTACTTGGTCTTTGATGTGTTTTATGGTAATTACTATTTCTAATAATTACATTTAATTTACAGTATTCTCAGTTTGTTGATATGCTAAATAAATTTTGAATTATATATGTATGTGTATGTTTACGCTTTCCGCAGTGTAACGAACCCTAAGCATTTCCGGTTTTAAAGTAGACTATTGTTAAAGTAGGTCATATACCCGGTTTAAATAAATTCATCGCGGTTTAGGAAACGATGGAACAGATCACAAAGCTTGCCGTTGTGGTTAGTCACACAACCTCAAATTATTCCTTTTGCAAGACACTATCACACGATTACATTCCTCTCCACAGTTTCTTCATCCGCATACAGCTTCTTCTTTTTTTGCGGTCGTATATCTGCCGTCAACATTTTTTTTCTTCTTTGTCGTACACAAGAGACAACCGTTTCCTACTATTATCTCTAGTCGAGAATTCCAGAGACGTATGAAAAGCTAACCTTTCATTAAAAAAGTTTTCCAGAGAGCCGTACCTTACCCATTCCCTACCACGAACGATGCTCTGAAGCTCCGGTCGATTAGTATTCACGTACTGTTTCGGGTGCCGTTGCTGCGTGTTTGTCTACGGTTTCTCTCTGTCTTTATTCTATTGCCTTATTTCACCATTCATCCCTCCGCGATCTCTTTCCTTCTCTAGGCTATTTTAACTTCTTCAGTTCGAATGGAACGCGGGGACAAACGGAAGACCGATCGTTTAAAATTCTCCACTCGAACGCAACTAATTCAACTTGAAATCATTGTTTTGCACAACACGCCCCTCTATACATATGGATGATTTTTGACTAACATGGCAGCAGAGAAAAGGTCTACAGGATATACTAAACGCGTCTGAGAGCATAAGTGAAAGAAAAAGTGGTGGATGCTCTATATCAAGTCGTGTTATAAAATTTTATTTCTCTAAAATAATACACATTTAAAAAAAAACATGCATAGTGGAGATTTTAATTTGATTTTACAATGGTAATTGACAATCTCTGCTTTGATGCGTAAATAACAACTTACTTAATAATCGAGATAGTCACTACCTTTTTATATACAGAATGAGTCATGACTATTCCCTCGGTCTCTTGTGTCTAAACGCTAAAAGATACGAGTTTAAAATTTTAGTCAAATGTGTAGGACGATAAGGAGCATATTTTAAAATTATATGCAAGTATACAGAGTGATTGAAAACAATACAGCATATCAAAGGTTTTTCTAAATTGAACACCCTAAATTGTATATCATTTTTGGATTCTACGTCATAAATTAGGATAACTTTGTTGATAATACCCTATACCTATCTACAGGCAATTTCGAGAAAAGTTGATTTTTATGAAAATATCGGCTTTCGCGAAAAATTAAAAACAAGAAAACTGTATGACTTGGACGATTTACATTTGCAAGAAGTTATTTTGACAAATCGTGCTTTCAATAAATCGGTAGAGTATCATGGCATTGGCTACATGGCGTTCAGCGAAACAGTTCATATTTTATATTATTTCAAACATAAATAACTGGTTTAACTTAAATGGAACACTCTCTATTTATCCATCCTATGCAAAAGCACATTAAACCCCCTGCCAAAAAGTATAAAGATGTCTATATCTAAATTTAATGATTAAAATGTCATTAAAAGGCATGGCCTTTTAAACAAATAATATAATGAAACCAAATATTGTTATTATTTTATTACCAACAACAATTTTATTGCAATGGTAAACAGTTATTGGTAAACGTTTTTAAATTTGTCATCATCATTAATGAATAAACTATCCCAATAATTAATTTTTTTTAAGCTATATATAGTAAATTTGTAAAGTATTACTCTATTTTTCTCTACTACCTATGCAAACCAAGTTATTAATACAATCTTGTTTGTCATCTATACAATTATTAAATTACCTACTGTTAATCACCTGTCTGTGAGAAAGCTATTTAAAGCATATTTAAATCTCGGTATATATTATACATACTCAAGATAATAATTTCAATTCTCCTATCTGATCCACACAATTTCCCGGTGTTTTAAATACAAATACCCCAATAAATCATCTACCTACAGAAACCGGTGCCGGCCGAACGCTTGCTTGGCCTGATCGAAAGTGTACTACACCACGCTAAATGCAGTAATTGTCATGGTTACTAGTCTGGGCAAACTTCACGGATGTAAAGCTCATAAAAGTGATATACACAGCCAGTCGAACAATGTTAACCTAAACTGTCATAGAAATCATGCGGGTCAACGCTCTGATTAATTCTAAGTTTACGAAGTTTGCCTATTTCTTTTCATTTTACTATATGTAATTTATCTATAGAATTTCTCGATTATACTTTTTCTCAAGTAAAACAGTTTGTTAGTGCCATTTACTCGTTCAATCATGGAACACCAAGCTAAGAGATTCTGCACAAATTATGATGTTTTCTGAAAAGCAGGTTATGAAATTATTGCAAACGACTACCTATAGTGATATTATAGGCCTGTTCCAAGAAGACGACTGCCGACTTGCCGACCCAAACAAAACACTCAGATGATAATGATATAGGTAGTACAAGCAACTATTAGCAAGTTAGTAACTATTATCAGTGCTTCTTGAAACAAATATTGTGTTTACGGGTGTAGAACTTAATTTTGTTAATTAAACAAGGAAGTGTGTCTGTATTCAAAATGATGACGATGAAACAAATAGAACACAAAAGGCAAAATCACCTTTGACGGGTCATATTAAGCCAACCTAGATCGGGAGGAGGATTCTTGTAACGCTTTTCTTAAAAATAAATATAAACCTAAACGAGAAAACCGATCTGAGAGTTTGTTACTCAATTTGTCAGTCATTCAAAACCTTTCATCAGATACAATTGTTGTATTTAATTTTAATTTCAGTAACGTTACTTATTACAAGAACTAACATTATGTCAAAATCTGAAACTACTGTTTACATGCTAATCCAAACCTTTTAGCCACTAGATAGGTAAATGCAGTTCAGATTTTATTAGTTTAGTATGATTCGTCCTTGACATCACTATCCCCATACGAAGAGGATGCTTTAGTAATTTTCAATGTACTGCCTATTTCAAGGAGTAACAAACCATAAGTAATGATCCCTCACGAATTCACGTTGTTCTGAAAATTAGTCTCAACCATACATTTTATATTATAGTGGCTGCTAATCGAGGAATTATTATGGTGTGTTCTAATCACCAATGTATTAGTCCAAAGCCAACATACAGCGCGCTAGTATAATGAAGACCGTTTCAGGTTTTAATTGATCTGAAATTGTATTAGCCAGTTAGCAGGTAGATATTCTATTTTTGTATAAACAACGATGTGAGCTGGCTGGATTGAGAATACCTTAATGACCCACAAATTCCAGACCAAACTATCAATAATAAATAGTAAAAAATAAAACTGCAATAGAAACACAGCTCTACTGCAGAATGTGGACTAATGTGGCTGACAGCTAAATTTATCTTGCAATTTCATTTAAAGACATTTATTCGTCGACGAAAGAATAATTCTAAGTATACCATGAAGTAAACTGAGATCCTTGTTCAATGCAGAAAATAAAGTATGCTTTTGTGTACAATACCTGATTATTAGTTTAGGGATGTCAAATATTGAAATTTGTAGGTTAAACTTTAAATGTGCTGTCACACCTTCGTTACTACCAAGACCGACGTTGCTTCTATAAATTCGCAAATGACCTAATTAAGGAATTGACATGTTTCTATTACTGGTTTCCTAGAAGTCTCTTTCGCTTTGGTTTCGAGAAATTTAATATTAATCAGGATATTAGACGAAAAGATAAAATTAATAGGAGATATAAACAGCAGTATATCTATAAAATATTCATATATGTAACTGTATACAGTATAATAATAGAGATCGTTTTAATATTTCATCATGAAGAAAGTATTGTCCAATTTTGAACGAAAAAGGAACAAAGCGTAAAATAATTACTTAAATTTATAAACGCCTAATAATAATAATAGTAACAATTTCTTTGAGTTGTATACAAATATACTTCTTCATTTAAAACATCCTCTAACGTCGGAGTATACTTGCTCCAACATCACATAATGGAAAGGATATCCAATTTTTCACCGCCACGAAAGCATTAATAAAGAACGAGTCTGAATGTATACTTGTTCAATAGAATACGGGAAAAGGCAGAGGCTTCTAAGAAGCGAAGAGTGCCAACGCTCACGTCGCATAGAGAGCAATGGAGCACAAGAGTCGGTGGCAGAGAGTAAGTAAAGTTGATGATGTAAGAGCAGAGATAGAACATCTTCGCTTGCTCGGTTTCAGTCCCTCGTGAACTATTAACGACGTACTTAGCTGCTCCGGGGAGGTACCGCTGTCAACTAACGCTTGTAAATTCTTTAGATACCTATATCTAGCGTATAAGTCGCGTAAAATCCTGATTTTATACGGGTTTTTATTTACTTTTTAAGTTGGCAATGCGAGGCAATGATTTTGCGCCGTTTTAAATATAGCAAAAACAGTTTGAAGAAGTAAGATGATTAAATAAGTGAACGAGTAGATTGACCAAGTATTTTTGACATTCATTATAGTTCCACAAGTAAATGAAAGCGAAGTAAATAATACGTAGTTAACAAAAAGAACAATTGAATATGTTTTCACTTAGAGCAATCGTTCATGTGCCCATTGCGTTTAATAACTAGACAATACTAGTACCGGTTACCATATCCTTTACTCCCACGGCAAAAGTTCTAGGTCAATATAATATGTGCTAATTGTTAGCTATACGTTTTGATATCAAAGATGACAAGTTTAGGCACTTAAATATTGTATTAACAAATAATTTTTCACTATCGTAATATACTTAAATTTTGTGTCAATTTTAATGTTTTAATTTCCAGTATTTTTTGTGACACTTGTTTTTTGCGACTTTTGTTCTATAAGAATTCATATATATTCAAGTAGATAGAGGAGAACAAATTTGATACAGAAGTTATCACATAACTGACAAATATATACTTACCGGCAAGGTATGACTGGTATGTCTTTAACTTGTGTGATATCTAGCTTGACTTTGAGTGTACACTGAGTAGAACAAAATAAGTTGAAGTATTCAGCGTGTACATTTAGGTAGAAGTTCGTATAGTATTATACAAACAAAGTTGGCCGGTAAAGTTGTTACTATACGTGACAAGCACAATTCACTTTAATTTTGAAGATAAATCGCACAATTTTAAATCAGAAAGTTCCATACGGGACATGTGTAGAGCTGCGTCAAAAATAATGCATAACAATTTAGCAAAAACAATATAAACCTTTAATAATACTATTGTGCTACATTATAGTACACAATCTTTCTAAGCAACAAGTTCTGGTCATTTTCGTAAACTGAGACAATGACTGTCACTGTTAAATAGTATAACGCGCCTAGTAATCCTTTCGAATTAGAGTTCGCTGTTTCAACGTCGAATTTCCTTTGTTAAATCGTCGAAACGCCACTGTCGAATGCAAATCGAGATCAAATATAGTTCTTGCGCGCTAACGAACACATCCCTTCTACGACTCGACGGCTTACCCATCCATCTCTGTTACTCTTCCTTTATCCTACTTGCATTATGATTCCGACAGCGCGCTAGGAAAATATTGAAAGTCAAAATTTACTTCCGTATTCGACACCCAACCCGTTTCGTTGGTTCCTCGGTTTCAGCTCCTTCTAATTAATTCTCTTCAGAATTTTACAGTTAATTTAGCTTTCTATAGTGCTAAGTCTACAATAGTTCTTGGAAGTTAGAACTATTCAAACTTCACTTCTCCAGACGTATTTTAGCATCTTACAATAGCAATACTCTTTTGCAACATGTGATTAATCTGTCTTTATGCTGCTATTACATTTCTTTAATTAAAAATTCTTTGTTTATAATAAAGGAGAAATACTAAAACTACTAAATTTGATCCTTTATGATACACCTAAATAAATAAGAAGTTACAGTTTAGTTTTGAGATTTAAGCATAATTGATGATCTTTTTATTTGATGTGTTTGTGAGCCGATTCGATTAAGTCAGAGAAGGTTTTATATGTCTTCGATATAATTTGTATATTTATCTAAACATACAAAAAACGAAAGCGATAAAGTTGATAACATCTGAATATATTTCACGAGAAATATGTTGAAACGTTCGTATGTAAGTCTTGGCAATCTATTCCTCCTTCTAAGATTCGTATCACTGTTAATAGATATAGAGGGAGACTAGTAGTGCAGTATTCTAGTTATACCAAAGTATCTGAGTAATTTTTGAATATTTAACGAGCATAATCGTGTACAGGGCCACCAGACAAATGACCTAATGTGAGAAACTTGATGACGGTACCCAATTTCAGTGTTTGTTTCTTTCCAAAGAGGTATAGGTCATTAACTTAAGTAATAACACAACAACATGACAAGCACCATTTTGGAACGGTTTATCTCCAGTTCCTCAATTTCGCACCATGTATCCATAAGTTTCCCAATACCTTGCATCTTCTTTCAGCTTTTTATAAGAGCTACACAATCAGCATAGTCAACTATAAAACCAACTGCATGATGGTTTTATAGTAGATCACCTATTACTAGTTACAACGTTAAAAGAGGGAGCCCTGAGGGCATGCTCAATTATAATCCGAAATGAGTAAAGTCTAGAGTAGAATGATCTTGAGCATGCAGTACCCTGATTTGTAAGATCGTATTCTCAAATGCTCCTTGAAATAACAACAACTTGTAATTTTGCAGAATTCTTCAGTTTGGTAAGCATAATGGTTTTTATTAATAAATTTGAACGTTCATGAAATAAAAAATTATTTTATCGAAAGAACAAAATTTTATATCTCAAAAATCACGTTAAATAAAAAATATTCACGATTTGCCTAATTATAATAAATCCCCTTCCCCGCTCCCCATTTAAGTAGTACTAAATATGCACTACGTTTGTGTACAGGCAAGTGACAGTTATCGACTTTTGAGATATTTCCTCAACATGACAGTAATTACAATAAATGTACATATTTGAAATAGTAGATCAAATCGCTGGACTTGTAAATTAACGTAGATTAGAACAACTTAATTCTTTTCCCGAACAAGAGAGGATGTACTTTAACTGAGACATGACTCATGCTAACAGCATGTGAGACATCAACAGATATTATTAGGAACTCTGAACAATATGATGTTCTTATATGTTCTTTTGGGATAGCAGTTTTTCTTTAATTCCCCTTAATTTTAAAATAAGCAATATCATTTTATAACACGATACGTCGCTGTCAGTACTAAATTAATTTTATACTTAGAAGGATGACCTTTATAAAACTGTAAATAACAAGACGAGGAGTTCTTGCCGTTGCAAAAACGAGTTGAAGTTTTTTCTTGGGTAACAGCAATGAAACGTCAATTAATTGCGGTTCTTTATTAATATTGCCAATATTTCCCATACATTATATGATCTTCAGGGCTTAACTACAATCATTTCTATAAAACTTAATGTTGTTTAAATTGAAGAAATTAATACTTACAATTCGAACTCATAAGTGGAGAACCGAGAAAAAAACAAAAACAGAGAAAAAAAATCTGTGACACAGATAATTTACATGTCATTTATTCATTTTTATTAACTTTTAATCAGAAAAAATGACTTAACCACATATTATTTTCAGTTTATAATGTCAATTTGTAGAACATTGTAATTGTTTATTTCATTTTGAACAACTCTGTATCACATTTCCTTCTTTAAAAACACGTTTTTCTTACTTCAAATACATTCAAGGTTTTTTTACCATTAGTGCTTAGTATTCGCTAAATGTAGTCAGTTTTATTAAAAAACCTTTTCTTTTATAATTTTATCAGTTTAATTTTTCAAAGACGACATAGTTCTATTTTAATGATTTTAATTGTGACTGATAACTTTTAAACTTAAGTATAATGCACCGTGGATATCCTTTCGATTCTAAAAATTTGACAATTTGAGGAAAGATTTAAAATGAATTTTTGTTCTTTTCTCTGTTCTCCACTTACGTGTTCGAATTGTAAGTATTAATTTTTTCAATTTAAACAACACTAATTTCTATAATAATTATTGTAGTTAAGCCCTGAAGAAGCATACAATGTATGCGAAATATTGGCAATAAAAATAAAGAACCACAATTAATTGATGTTTCATTGCTGTTACTCAAGAAAAAACTTCAACTAAAACAGTAAACACATATATACTAAACACATACTATCCTTATAGGGGAAGACCACAACAGTAAATTAGAGGTGCGACAATGATAAGAGCTAACTACCGCTATAAGTCTTGTGTAAATTGTGTGTGTTAAATGCGATCAGTTGCTTTGCGACACCACCATCTCGCCATTTAAGATGATGTGCTGTTAATCACTTTGTCTCCCGCAGATAATGGTAGGCCAATCGGGAAACAATTCCCGAGAAAAATTTCACCACCCCTGACAGAATTAAACTCAGGCTCTCAGCGTTTTCTCATAACATTGAGCAGTCGCCTAACCACTTACATAAAGTTTGATATTTTGTTTATACGACTACATTTGATTTATTGGATCATAAAATATAACTGTTGTTTTTGTACCGGGTGGTTAAATAAGACTCATCTGATTCGCACAAAGAGCAACCCTTACATTCAATGTCTTTTCTAAATGTTTCACAAGTTACGCAGAAGGAATTCGATTCGTTTATCTGAATCTGAATTAACTAGGAGAAATAATTTAATGCATAAATTGATTGGCGGCGGTGTCATGATTATAATTAGGTTTAAATAATAAAATTGAAATTAAAATTAGAGTCCTATTACAAAGAGAATCTATCCCGCTGCTACTACATTAAAAGAACGAACTGTTTTTGTTATATTTTGTATATGTGAAAATAGGTTATTACATTTTACATTTGTGTAAATAAAAGTCAGTATTCGTTTACAAATTGCCTTGTTTTTATTGCTAAAGAGGAACCCGGAAAACATTCGTTATAAAATTTAATATTATTGTTATTACTGTTTATTAATCTGCATGGTTTTGTGTTGTACATACATTTGATGATGTGTGGCAATATGTATTTGGTAAAAATAATACGCGACAATATTTAGAGATGTATTCCAATAAATAATATCTATTGCTGGATATGTATTTTAAAATATAGTCATGTTGTAAGATTCCATAATAATACTTCAAATGATTGAATATTCACATGGCAGATTTCCCCTGTGATATTTCGCAGCACTCTTAACATACATACATATATTGCTTATAGTTAAATTCAGATAATCGGTTTTACTATCAAAGGATTTCAATGCGTTTGTATTTAATTAGTAATACTAGAGTTATCATTAAAATCTACACATTTCAGTACATGCTAATTGGATAATCTTTATTTGTGATCACTAATGCACATATCTGCGTTGTTTTACATACATAATTGGGTGATGAATAAACTTGGCAAATTCGCTACATATGCCAATGGCTTACGCATGCAAGTTTGCATTTAAGTTAAATTATAAGAAAAAATTTAGGCACTACTGACCGTGGTATCAATATCATACACTGACCAATTTTATTGTAAACCCGATACCGTTCGAAATAATTAATAAAAATAAATTAATTGCATGTGATAAGCGTATGCCATAGTTAGTGATTAATATATAGATTGAAATTCAAGCTACTTATACTTTATTTTTAAATTTTCCATAAAGCAATTAATTTTTAAACTTAAAATTGCTTTAGTGTAACGATGTCAGTGTTTCTGATTAGAGTAATAGTAAAATAAAATATGTTAGAGTAAAAATAAATTAAAAAGTTAAAATTAAGCGTCAAATGCGGAAGGCAAAAATAGCTTAGTTAGAAAAATTTATCTTATTATCCTTACAAACTTTATAGATAAAAGTACTGGTGTCAGATTATTGTTGCACCACAGTAAGATACCTTTTGAGTTTACAGATTAAGCCAAATATTCTGCTTAATTTTTTATTAGTATGCAGATGCATTTCTGTACGATAAAATCAATCATGCAAGGAATAACAGAAGAACAAGGCAGAAAAATCCTTGATCTCTAATATTAATACTAGTAGCATGCTTTTGATTTTGGTATGATAGTATTGTACTACCAACATTAAAGTTACCTGTTGTAAATTTGTTAGAAATTTGTATGCATCTCTTGATTTTTTTTTGTATTTTTGCGTATAACGTAAATTTCTCTACAAGGTTAATGCGTGTTTATTTAGCATGAAATACGTACTATAAACTATGTTCAAACTCTTAAGTAGCAGTAGGACAATTGCAACACAAATTACTATGTTATCGGTATATCCATAATAATATTTATATCAAACATGTAATAATTATAAATAAACCATAACAATAAACAAATACTCACCATAATAAGAAAAACTCGATAGTAAACCCATTTTGCACAAACAGATACATGCACTCCGAATATTACGAACAAACTATCAGTATTTAGGATGACACACATAATACGGAGTCGATGCTGAGTGCTGAGTCATATTTGGCTAGTTACCGCTTTTTTAAGGCTGCAGCGGGTTGCGACATAGAAAAATGTTCTTGCCTATTATCACCTAATATTTTCTCGGCAAGTTGTCTGTGATGGATATTAAATGTATGTAAAACACATATTTTACATACATTTTTTTTCTCGCAAAATACTAAACGACTTGATTTGAAATTTTTATGGGTTAAAGATATATTCAAAGTATATCAACTGTGAAAACATGAGCATAATTCCGATGTAGTACCTAATATACGACAAAAATATTTCTTTTTTTGAACTGGACAAAAAGTAGCAGGTATAAATATGCTATAATGTTTATACTTGCCGCTTTTTTGTCTATGGAATTGTTACATACATATATATGTACATGTAATATATATACCAGTCGTTTTGAGAAATAGGATAAATAACGCCGTGAAGGCGTAAGGGATATGCAAATTCGCTAAGAAGTGGGGTGGCGTATGAGTCTATCACAGTCTAGTCTACACCGCTGTGATATACCTACTCATACGCGACCCTACTTCTTAGCGTATTTTTGTACCCCTTATCCCTTGCCGGCGTTATTTATCCTATTTCTCAAAAGGACCAGTACATATGTTTAATGTTTAATTTACGACGGGTATAACGTATTTAAGTATGCAAAGAACGCTGTAATAAACTCAGAATAATTTTCTTTTTTCATATAAAATGCTCTCTAAAGTTGGAAACTATTATCTAATTAGTTCATATCTTCTGAATCAATATGATAAGAGACCATTTGAAGAAGTTTCAACTAAAATTATTGAAAGAATGCTGGGTGAATAAAACGAAGGTAATAGTTTAGATATTGAAGCAGATGTCAATGAATGGATGCGCAGGAAACTTTTTTGTCAAGGTATTACATCTAATGAAATAATGGAATCTGAGCTAAAGATACAGTTCACTGGTTCTAGTCAATATAGCGATACCGTTTTTAGCTGAAGTGGTCAATGATAACGAATCTTTAAATATTTACTTCGTGGATTTCTCACAAATATAGGAAGGGTTTAACATATTTGCAAAATTGATGTTGGTCAATTGAATACCTAAATCATAAATTATCAGTTTTTTCTGAACTTGGTAGGGAGAATCCTCTAATCAAAATAAATTAATACATATATCTATTTTCTGACCTTTATGTACTTATCTTTTAATTCCTGAAATATTTCCATTTGTAGTTCAATAAAACAACAATTAATTAAGTACCAATTTATTCCAGAAGATATAATAATATGTTTTCGTTAGAAAGACAGCGGAAGAAATTGACATTTAATATGTGTCAAATTACTAATATGTAATACATATTAAATGTCAATTTCTTCCACTTTTAACGAAAACATATTATTATATGTTCAGGAATAAATAGGTATTTAATTAATTGTTGTTTTATTGACCTACAAGTGGAAATATTTCAGGAATTAAAAGATAAGATAACATCCGGGTCTTCATACTGTCTATCAATTTGGTCAATGTTGAAATAGAAAGATCATTCCTCGTTATGGCAGTTTTTGTTCTTTGATGCAATCGTACTGTGTATTATTGGCATATACATACCTCTCCAATATTCCAAGATTTTCGATGGGGTTCAGATCGTGCGAGCGAGCAGACCATTGTAATAAACTGATTTCCTTTTGATGAAACCACTCCTTAATTTGTCTGAGATTATGGTTATCTGCATTGTCTTTCTAAAATATCCAATATTGCATCGGCAATTGTTCGCCAAAGTCTATCAGAACAATTTCCAGAAGTTTTACATAAAAATTAGAATTCATTCGAGTAGAAAAAAAACATATAGGATTATTATCGTTGTGAGTGAAAGCCTCCCAAACCATTATACTACTGCCATCAAAATTTCGGTTTATCACAACTTCAGTATTCTCACGCACATCGTGACAATAATGTTTGAAACCATCAGCCCATTCCAAGTTAAATTTCTTTTCATCAGAGAATATGACGTTATTCCACTTATGGTCCCATCCCATATGATCCCGCGGAATGTTCCGTCTTACCTGTTCTGTGTCTCTTTCAGAGATGGTTTTGACATCTATTTTCACCACCAAAACATTTACTCCCGCATAAAATTTATTGTACGTGTCTGTTACTCCTAGTTGTTGGTAAATTTAAATTATGTTATTGATTGCGCAGTTACATTACCAGTAGAGATTAACCGATATATGGAAGAGCGTTGCGCAATTTACTTCTCTACTTTTTACACTGGAAGGTAAAACATAAATGAATGATTTCCTAGGATATCTGTTTAAATCAGTGGACTTATAGAAATTTCGGTCGTATTTATACGTTTATATGTCAGGTACTTCCCCTACACATCTAACAGTTGTGAGATTAACAAAATAATGTCTCTGATATTTCTTTATGTTGAGGAATGTAATTCCAGGTAATTCCCAACTCATCATAAGTATTTATAGGGAAACTACAAAATTAGATGGAATTACATACAGGGTGACTGGTGAGAATGGCCTATTAAAAGTATTATACAAACGGAACGGAATTTTAAAACAAAATTTTGCAGTTGGATATGGTTGAATATGAACTATCACGTGAAGATATTTTTGAATAAATATCACTAGTGGGCATCAACTTGGATTTTTTAAATAGCATGCTGTAAAATAAATTACAAATTCAGCCTCTATGATTAATTTTACACATATTTCATGTATCATACCCTACACCTAATTACCATTTCTTCTGAGTTATTCGCAATTAAAGAAAAAAATGACAGATACCGATCTTACTTTATAGTGATATTATGTCGCTTAGGAGTAAAAATGATTAATGAAATTTTGCATACGCATAGCTGATAGTATGTAGTTACACAACATTTAAAGTTCTTCTCTGTAACATTATACGGGGTGTTTAAAAACTTAGTTGCTTATAAATAAGTTCAATCTGCGAAAAGTAGACTTTTTAAATGGTAAGGTATATATTTTCTTAGATAATCTGATTCTACAAAATATTCTCTTTTAATCTGTATTGTGTATGCCTATACCTAAAATGGAAGGTGAATAAGTTATAACAAGGAAAGAAGTAACGGAGTACTTTGTAACTATAAGACCGATTTGCGCTTGAACCCCCCTCCCTCCACCAAAACAATATGTAGGCAGAAATAAAGATGGAAAACGCCTTATTTATTATTTCTTTATTACAAAATACCAAATTTTCGCCCAAAATATGTAGGCTTCATCAGGGTACACTATCGAACAGAAAAAACGAATTATAAGTCAGTCAAAGAACATTAAAACAAATAAATTACTTACGTAAAGTGAAATATCATAAGTTTAAAGATATAAAAAATATTAAGGTCGTCATGATCACGAACGTACGTTAATCTGTTACACACTAGACTTGTATTTCGTTTTTTCTGTTCGATAGTGTACCCTGATGAAGCCTACATATTTTGGGCGACAATTTGGTATTTTCTAATAAAGAAATAATAAATAAGGCGTTTTCCATCTTTATTTCTGCCTACATATTGTTTTGGGAGAGCTTTTCAAGCGCAAATCCGTCTAATAAGTTTTAACGATTTAATTTACCTCCGTACCTACAATGCTCAGATATGTCAACGTACTGAAGCAACGGTGCTTAGGTTATTTGTTTTACATAGTTACTGGCCACTTATTTTGACGCCTGTCATTTTAGTTAGTTGTTCTCGCGTAGACTGAGATCTGCATCAGTACAATAATTAGGGTAAACAATGCGAGTATTTACTATATAACAAAAAATTATTCTATTTGTTACAAAACATTTTGTAGTCTTAGTATTTACTACAATTTTTATTTTACCTGTAATGACATTGTTTTCGTTTCTGTACAATATATTTTTCTCAGTATATGGCGTTATAATGGATTAGCATTGAAAATAGCATATGGTGTTATTTGCCTAAAGGATCCCTTATTCCAATAATTTAATGAGAAGAATTTACGAAAATACGGTTAACAAAATGACAAACGTCAAAATAAGTGGCAAGTAAGTATGTAAAACAAATGAGCGAAGTACGCTTGCTTCAGTAAATTGACATATCTGAGCATTTTAGGCACGGAGACTAATTAAATCGTTATAACTTATTCACCTAGCATTTTAGGTGTAGGAACATCTAATACGGATTAAAAGAGAATCTTTTGTAGAATCAGAATATCTAATAAAATATATACCTTTCAATTAAAAAAAATCTACTTTCCGCAGATTGAACTTATTTATAAGCAACTAAGTTTTGAAACACCCTGCATAATGTTAGAGAGAAGAACTTCAAATGATGTGTAACTACACAATATCAAGTGTGCGTATACAAAATTTGATTGGTCTCGTTGACTCCTACGTGACGTAATACCACAATAAAGTAAGATCGGTATCTGTCACATTTTTTCTTTAATTGCGAATAACTCAGAAGGAATGGTATTTAGGTATAGGGTATGATACATAAAATATGTGTAAAATTTATCATAAAAGTTGAATTTGTAATTTATTCTACAGCATGCTATTTAAAAAATCGAAGTTTATGCCCACTTCCGGTTAACCGGAAGTGACATTTATTCGAAAATATTTTCACGTGATAGTACATATTCAACCGTATCCAACTGCAAAATTTTGTTTTAAAATTCCGTTCCGTTTGTATAATACTTTTAATAGGCCATTCTCACCAGTCACCCTGGTATACATAGATGGAATTTTTCTGAATGTAGCTCACAACTTTAGAAAGCATTCGATATCAAAAAAGGAAATTAGTCTGAGTTTATTACAGCATGTTTATGCTTTTCAACTTATATCGCGCGGGCCACCGTATATAGAAAAACGTTCTTTGACTTTGCATATTTAAATATCCTATACTCTTCATATACTTTTGACAAAAATATATGCCGCATACGTGAGAATCGTATGGTCAAAAGACGACAGGTGTACACATGGTATGAGGTGTCTAAAAATTTTCAGAAGAGAAATATTTAATTTGTTTTTAAGTGCTTTAATATCTAATGTACTTTGAATATACGAGTATATTTAATATATAAAAATTACAAATTAATACGTTTTGTACTATACGAGAAAAAGAAATTTCTTTATCGTGTATATTCAACCGCCGTTGCATAATCCACGGAGCATCTGCTGTCATATATTACATACAAAAGAATCCGATTGCAAGAACGAAACTTATGTAGATACATCAACGCCCGTAATCCCCATCGAAAGCATAATAAATCATAATTATTTTTACACCCTGACCTAAGCCGTAGTTCTTTTAGCGCGCGCTTACCTCTGTCCGATTTAATTAAGGCCCTATTGTTTCCCATTAATCGCCCTATCTTTTATGCGCAAATTAATTTCTGCCTGCCGAAAATTCGTTTACTTTGAATGTTTAAAAAGGCGCGCGCCATACCTCGTCTTTACCGTTTCGCTTTGGCGAGCCGAGGTTACGGTACCATTAAGTAGAAATTAATCATTGATAACAATGATTAGGGTAGTCATTATGTAGCGTTGCCCGTTAATGCTTTATACCTCTGACGGCGGTCTGGGAGCACGAGGGTTGAGTTATACTCATCAGTGTGCTCTGATAATATACATATTAATATTGATTCCATAGCACATACATATGTGATACCTGTAAGCGACTGTAAGTAACGTGAGATTGAAGCGAATTTAAAAATGGCGAGGCATTTTAAATTATATCATTTTCTCTCAATTTAATAACTAGCGAAGAGATACGTGTATGTAGAGAGACACATAAAGCAGAACAACACTTTCGGAGGTATCTATTATTTTGTATTGTTGATTGAAGAGCTGGTCATACTGCATGATTTAAACAAATTTTAAATGATAAAGGCTAAAGTCAAGAATTTGAGCTTCCAGCTTTAAAATGTCTAGTAGAGAAAACTGACAAAATAACTAGCTCATACTAGCCGATCCTTATTTTAAATGATCAGTAACTTAAGCATATAGAGGGTGTCCCATGATATGACTGCCAAAATCTAAGGATTCAGACAATTTCAAGTGAAAAATGTCTAATGACCATCTGACTAAAACTCTGTCGTAACTGAGCTACAAGCGTTTGATGTTTTAGATAACCCCACTAATGGGGTGCTGGCGGTGATTTTGTTGTCATTAAAAAGTCGATGTGCTACTGAGTCATAATTTATTATTGATTGATGATTAAATGAAGTCAATTTTATGGCAATAGTGCTACTTAAACGTATATTGTACTTGCAGTACCTCCTATGTGCGCTAATAATCCCAATATACCATATAAAAAATAAAAATTTTTGACGTGATCTAGATTCGTAACACTTGCTTTTAACAATGTATTGTAACTTTGAGAAGCTGGTAAGAGCATTGTTATGCTATTTGATGCTGTGAGATTTGGTGTGGGCAGAAGGAACTATTCGACTGCTTGCTATGTTTGCTCAGTGCTGCATTCGAAAGCTTTAAGTACCAAGTCCTATATATACATATTTCAAGTAAAGAACATATTCATGCAGAGACAGAAAAACATATTTCAGAGTTTTCATACCTACACTGATGAAGACTATTCGTCATCTTTAGAAACACATGCTGTCTAATAAATGAATTGGAATCAAATGACCAATCGCAAGTCGCAATCTCATGTTATCAAAAGGTTAATTAGGAATATTAGAATCCAGATTACAAGGGTGGAAACTTTTAATTTCAGATACGCATACATTTGTATATGGAACTCATTAGAAAGCATTGTCGCAATATAGGGAAATAAATTTGCATTTTGTAATAATGCCGACAGTTTAAGGTTAGGTTACAAATAGAAACCGGAACAATGACCTCTACCATATTACAGAGACGCCTCAAAATTGAGTTCAAAACATGTCCTTTTACATATACGACTCTTCCATTATTGCTGGGTACACTATTCACATTAGATTAGATTAGAATATATTAGGAATGGGGTGACCATGCGAATCTGTTTCACCGCGACCTTTGCAGGTATATTGTGATTCCCTTTTATCCTAGAGGACACTCTCTAATTTTGCCTTCTTAATTAGGCCCATCATTTGTGTTCTCTACGCCTATTGCTAGAAATCTTGTCCTCGCTAGGCCATCACAGTGGCACAAAACATGAACTGGGGTTTCTTCTTCCTCTTGACAGAATCTGCACGCCACGCCGATGTGAAACATATGCCTATTCAGTTTGCAATGACCGGTCAACAGACCTACTATCACTTTGACAGTCTTCCTGTCCTTACTCAGTAGGTCTTCACTAAACTCCCTTAGGAACTCCTTTGTCTGTTTTTGTCCTGGTGATCTTGTCCACCATTCCTTGGACCTGTTATATGTCCATTCGTAAATGGACTTTTTAATTTACGATTTCGTGATGCCGAAGGAAGGGCTAGCTCCTATGAAAGGCCTTGACGAGCCTCGTCTGGCCAGCTGATTCGGTCCATATATCTACTTCTCTGACATAATGGTGAATCGCTGCAACCTCAGCCTGGAAGCCCTGCTAGGTTTCTTTCTATAAAGGGCAGCCCCTACGCTGTAATCAGTTTTAGAGCCGTCGGTGTACCAATTTGAGTCCGCTATTCACATGAAGGAAGCATATAAAATCAATTACATGACCTATACATCATGCACCAGTGCTGACCTCAAAATAGTTTCAATTTGACTGAGTCTAGAACTTAGATTCACAAAGCGTTGGCGTTTGCTTTGTGAACAAGATAGTCAGGCGAGACAGTTTCAGAAATGTAAGTACTGGCTAATGAGGATATGATATTCTCTTCGAAAAAACAAAAGGCATATAAAATTTGATTTAATGGAAAATTTTGTCAAACCATAGAAACAAGAGGAGCAGGATTACAATATCGTAAACAACAATTTGGAAATGTAATTGATCTTAAATTGAGAGAGGGAAGTGTTAAAGGACTCTAGATGCATGTGAGAACTTAAAGTTCAAAATGCACATTTTGCATTCATACTTGGACTTCTTTCCTTCAAATCATAATGAACATAACTAAGCACAATTAAAAAAGAAGTTTTTTATTAGGTTCTATTGATATATTGATAATGATTCATTATCTGCATACATTTCTACTATTCCTAAATAGATATTTTGAGAATTAGTGCGATTAATTAAATTAGCCGACTTCTTTAAAAAATGTTGGCAAAGATTTTCTGAGGAATCAAAGAAGTAAGAACTATTAAGATTATAATAATTATAACTAGAGGGAAAGATTCCATCAAGGTGGCATTTCATCATGATGGAAAATTATTAGTGATTTCTCATTAGGAAAAGTAACAGTCAACATTACTTATTTATTTATTTATACAAACCTTTGATATATCAGCCATTTTTGTTTGTATTTTTGAAAAACAAAGATTATACGAAATTATTTTTTCCTAAGTACCTGTCATTAAAATAAAGCGACGATCTAGAGCTCTTCGTCGTTTTTCAAGTTGTAATAAGACTTCAGTTCTATATACGTTATATTGCAGAAGAATCACATTTCACATAAAATAAAATATTATCGTACGCGCAAGCATTCGATTGCTTCAATCCAGAAGAGTTGTGTTACCATCCTTTGAATAATTTCGTAAAAGTTAATATTACATCCATTTCACATATTTTCCAGCATCGTCGGTTGCGAATGCTATATACTTACATACACCAAGCAGTGTCCTATACAATATTTAAAGCCGCGTAATATGATTGCTTCTCACTTAGACTGCATATACATAGCGCTGGCCGACCGTATTGGAGCCATGTATTTTTAAAACGGAAATATGTAAAACAACCTCCATCCTCGAAGCATCGTCTCCTTGCTCGGAATCATTTGCTGCCTTATATAAGACTGCCCGCGCCAAATAACGCGGAATGCTCCGGAGAAATTCCAAAGCCCGCTCTAAATGGTACGCGGCATGGACGTAGGCGCCCGCCACTTGACTAGATTGAATTCAATTGTTCGCGAAAAATGCGCTATAGGATTGGTCATGTGTTATTCACACGCAGGCATTTCAAGAGGTAGCGTCTTTTATACGATAAATGTTTATTGTATTCTAACGGATGTAGTTCGATTTAGATATGAAATACGTACGGTCTGTTAATAATTAAATCCAAACATGTCTAGCTATTATTGCTAGTCTCGTACCTATAAAGAACAGAAGGATTTTAGGATATGCATGTGACATCGATTTAAATATTCACTTGTAAAATCTTAATAGTTTTGTCAGCACTATTTCGTTTATTTGTTATGGATGAATACATACTTTGATAATGTACCAACGTCAGAAGTATTTCGGTTTCGAAAATCTATCAGACAATAAAATTGCCAGGAGGCTATCGCTGGACGACTCAAAGCCTTAAACTTAATGAACGAAGGTTTATCGAAATAATAATAATAAATTATCGTAAAAGAAGAAAGGCTCTAAGATGCCTCAGGCGAGGCCCATTGCGGAATTTTGGTCTCATTTGAGCAGAAAGCATACCATGGGCGGTTGGGAAGTCCAAAATGAGGAGAAATTAAGACGCAATTCTTTTAGAAAATTCAGAAAGTCGACGTTGATACCATCCAAAGTGAGATAGGCCATATAACAGCCAAATTACGTGCATAGAAGAGCATGGACCTCCATCATGTAAATGTTATATTTAATTGAATTAAGACTCTATAAGAATAATATTGTTGCTAAAATGTAAAAACATAAAAGAGAACAGAACTTTTTTCTAAAAACTTTTGAGACATACGTTATAAGATAACGACAGGCTTCTAAAATGGCATTTACAAAGAACATAAAAAAGGTAATTCTCAAAGAACGGACTCGGAATCACGAACTGCATTGTTTCAAATATTGTTATATCCCACAGGATTCTGAATAATAATTTTTGAATAGAATGGCCTATTTTTGCGATGTGGATTATAAATCGAAGCGCTGTTTCTTGACAGTGTGTCACTTCTATCGTGCTAATAACCTACCAAGTATCATCAAAGATTGCAATATGTACTTGTTCCTTATTTCGTCCTTGATGGATCCTGTACAAATACTTACACGACTCTCCTATGTCGAAAATTAGACACCAATGAAAATGCACGCCAAATTATAAATTGAGATCTACCGAAAGATAATACATAACTTTTCACATCTACGGTACTAAAATCGAATTATTAACATTAAAAATGTTTTCAACGTAATCCCATTTGGCTACAGTTGCGATTTAAATTGTTTATTTACCAACTTTGTTAAAGAGTGAGCGGCAACAGTTAGTCATTCGTTTAATCGGTTTAATCGGAAGTTTGAAAGCAGTTCCTCTACACGTCGAAAATAGACACCATTAAATACGGTCTTTCATAGTAGTCAAAAAAGGTATGATATCATTATTAAAACATTAATTACAATCAGCATCAATGGAACATTGGTGTTGATTTACAGATAATCACGATTTTCTTAAGTGTAGGAGTAGAATTGCTAAAAAGTAAATAATATTTTCAAACCATCTATCGATTATAGTTCATAACAAAACTGAGTAATTATGCTGTACATATATAGCCATTGATTATCAATGTGAAATGTGATGATTTAGCGCAAGAAGATAATAGTAGTTTGATTGTTTAACTAAACAGTGCTGCGTACGACTTCAACAGTATACTCTACTTCAAACAGCGAATGTTAAACAAAACGTATGCCCTTTGGTGACGTGCACGGCTCGAAATAGAATTTTAGTTGTTTCTCGTTTAGTAAACGCGCATTAAATGCTTTGTTACTAGTTAATCGCACATAAATGAAAAATTGGCCTAATAGAGAAGGATGTTTCACGTTGTCCAACTCGAAAATCAAAGGTATTGACGGTTTCTATACGGACAGTGTAGTCTATTAATGCGAAGCCCAGTCTGCTATGCGATAATACCATGATAATGAATACTTTGTCACTAATGATGACTAACCTAACAATGCTGAGAGATTATAAATGTCGCTTCATATTTTGCATTTCCTATGTGGAGTAAATAGGATCAAGCCTGTAAATTCCTCTTCTTGTGATCGACGGATCCCTAGTAACGATCTAACGGCATTGTTTGTCAAGACTCTTACAACTCATCTGCGTAATGTAACTGTGCGCTAAGTGTTCCACGGCTTTGTTGATGCCTTACGTCGCTGTCAGTAATATAGTGCTGTCAGTTTCATCCCAACAGCTGAAGGTGTCACTTGGAAATCCGTCTTTGTCCTTGCCTATTAAACCATTTAAACTACTGATTCGTCGCCTATTAGTTTATAACTAAATTTTAATATTACGCCCATTACGTGTAGTAGAGATGTGTGCATCTGCAGTGTGTTTAATAAAATGTATAAGTTAGTTACATATTATTTCATTGCTGTTCTTTATACGACACCTACATACATCTCCTACTCCTCCTCTCCCACTGTAACAATTCTTTTGCAGCTAAATAGAATACGTTGATAAATCTCATCATAGAGTAAGGAAAAATAGTTGTATCTTTGAGTATGGGAAATACTGATACATTTAATGATATTGATATTGCTTTTTACAGGCAGGCCCTTTAATATGAAATTTACACTTTAACATAGTATTGCCTAAAATAGAAAGTAACATGAGGCTTTGTTACCATGCTGTTCTACCATTCTTCTTCAATTATTGCTGTTTATTCCTGTTTTTTTTTTAATAAAATATATTTCATGCACAATGAACCAATACCAAAACCTGTCGTTCGCTAATGATTTTTAAATCCTTCGCTTTATTGTGGTGATATCTAAAACAGTTGAAAAAATTATTTACATATTAACAAGTGTTCAAGAATCTGCATGGGAACAATGTTTTACCCTCTTATAGATCAGGATTTGGTTCCCTTTATGCTTGTACAATAGATTATAGAATGTGACTAATGATTTGATTTTAAAAGCTGACAAAGGAATGCTGTCTGTTTTGGGTTCACTCGATTTAAAGGATATTTGATTTGATCATAACCTGCATTAGCAATCTTAACTTATTTTGGTCTCTCTTGAGCGGCTGGTGAAACATTTTCATCTTACCTTAGCGGTAGGGTGCAATGCGTTGGTCTGAATGGTAATATCTCTAATATTATATCCCATACTTATGTGAACAAGTGCAAACTCTATATGCACACTCATGATGTACAAGTATACTGCCGCGTTTGCTCTGTAGACAATTCAGCTGCCACTACCGCTACTAATGCTAATTTGGAAAGGATTTTTAATATAGTAGCGCTCAACATGGCCGAGCTATTAATCGATTTGAATCGTTTGTACAGCTTTTTTCGGCACAAATTCTCGCATTTTCGACCTTTTCACAATTTTCAATCAACACGTCTCAGTTTCCAGTTAAGAACGAACATAAAAATGTAAGACTGGTTTTGGATGCTCAGTTTAGATTCGACGATTACGTTCAGAAGTGTATTTGAACGGTATATGGTAGCTCAATGCTAGTATGTCCTCATTGTCACTATTTATTTATTGCAAAATTATCAAATTTTAACTTCTGGATTGAACTTTTTGGTGTCTGTATCACAAAGTGTAGTGCAAAACTCATGTGTACACAGAATTTTTGGAATAAGAAAATAGGATCATATTTCCCATAAGTTTGTTGAGCGGGATTGAATCAACAATTATTACCAAGAAAGGATCCTCTTGTCTACTTGATACATTAACATTCATTCCATTAGCACATTGCACTGTGCTTTTTCAATGGAGCTTTTCATTGCTAAAGTGTAGAACCTTTTGCGAAGTTATAACGTCAAATCACTACCGTAGTCTAGGTTTAAATACAGGTGAAGAGATATGTGCTTCAGCGTGTAATTCAAATTGTCTTTCCGAGGAACTTACTACTCCTTATTCTTTTGTACAATTGTAATATTCTAAACTACTACAGAGTTCAGTGAGTGTTTAAAGGAATTTTTATGTACGGCTTTTGTGGTGGATGCTGCTGCAGTGGCTGTAGACGCTATAATGCTTATCCAGACTATCTACTGCAGCTTTTGGTGTGTAAATTATCTATGTAATGCATTTCCATGACTTTTTTGCAACATTAACTTTCCGTGTAAATGTTGCGCTATTAATTATATCTCAACAGCGAACGGTATCTTAGCATGGGTAGCGACATAGCGGGACGTTGCTCTAAGCATCACCGGCAACATTCAACATCAATAAAATAGTGAATGTTTCATTGAATGTTACTTTGTTTTAATGATACTATTTGCCCAGGAATACAAACAAGAAGAAATGATACTAATCATTTCTTAAAATATTTCAACGGAGAAACTGTATAATTTTTGATGTGAATATTTTTATTTTTTCACTGCCCCCAAAGTTATCTCACGACACTACAAAATAAAATATTTAAGTACTGCCCAAAGTTATTACATCTATAACCTTGTAGATCTAAAGAAAAGCTGTCAAATGTCTAGACCTCCAGTATCGCTAATAGATAAAAGAACGAACGTCGAGATGGTCGTAAACCTCTTTCTTACAATGACAGAGCGGAATCGCCAGAAAATAAAAAAAGTAGAAACGAAATCCTGAACGCCGGTAAGACACGCCAGAAACACCCGCGCCGCACACCCTCTACGTTCTACATAAAATTTATCTCCGAGAAGACGACATAAATCATGAATTTGGGTTAACAGTTACACGCGGCAGGAGAAGAAGTAGTGGCAGGGCTAATTTATACTTTCCGGATAAGTTGCTGGTCGTGTGCTGCGACTGGACTCTTCTCTCTGTGTGTGCGAGCTTTCTGCTAAATTAAAGGCACGTGAGAGTATCGGAGGCGGCCAATACTGGCCAAGGCATAGCGTAGACGCACATAAACTAACCATATCCGACGTGTGTGAGGCACGGCTGCTCTAACAACATTCAATATTTAAGAAACCGCCGGCCGTCCCTCGCTCAACGTCTGTGGAGGCTGCCCATGCGCTCGTTTTAAGAAACGCGAAACGTGAATACCGGAGAGTATTCACAATCATCGACATTACCGTAAGTCATTCAGAAGGCTTATCTCTCGCCCATTTCGATTTCGAATTCATAGCTATCGCAATAATTTACGTTTAATGGCGACTTCTAGTTGCAAACTCCATTTTCATAATCAATTGCCGTTGAAAATTGTGCGGTTCCTGTAGATCGGAGAGAAATTCAGTCTAGAATCACAGCGGTAGCATTGGGAAGTGTGAGATGATGGATATATATGAGAGTAAGTCAAATTACTTACAACATAACAGTGGTTTTAGAAATTGCAAGAATATCTATAACTGATTTATGTTTTAATTGATTTTTAAATTTCCGGTAGGAAAATGTTTTTAATGACCATTTTGCATGAAGTTACATCAATATTACAATCTGAGCTAATTAAATAGTAGAATGGTGATGTTTTGCATTCTGCACTTCGAGCATGCCTCTCCTGTTTCATACTGGCTTTGCATTCTTCTTAATACATTTTCAATTTTTTAGTTGCTTTAAACATTCTGTAGGTAGTATCAGCTGTGAAGAGTACTGACGAGTTAGTTGGAAGTTCTTAGATATACATACGTCAATGGTGGAGATAATTTTATAACTGCATTCGGCCAAATATAAATGCACAAGAAATGGTTGACATTACTGGTCTCATTTTGCCAAAAATTATTTCTATAGAATAAAATACCGATTACTAGAGGCAGTAATAGACAAATTAGCATAAAACAAAAAGAAAAAATATATTATTTATGGAAATCTCCGGCGCCTCCGCCAAATCTCAAGAATTTTATGTAAGCTACAAATAAATGAAATATACATGTTGACTGAACATATGAATTTATTATGTTACTAATTGCATTCACCTATACATATGTTAAGCTTCCACTTTATGACTAGTAGTAGAAGATACGGCAAGATAGTTGAAACTGCTTTTCACTCACCCCTATTATTACACGTGCATATACATGACAAAAGCTTTCTCTGTACTACGACTCCAATTAAACATGCATGTCATGCGGAACGATTACGCGCGACTTATTGACGACCGGGATCTAACGAGGACAAAGGCAGCGTCGTCCTTAAATCACTTCCTTAATGGTAGTTGCCGAAGACAATGCCTCTAGGGACCTATGTCATGTCAATCAGGTGCAAATGCATGCCGTTCAACCTCGTGTGCTGGCGGGATGTAACGTGCCGCATAATTATCAGTGCAGTATTCATATAACATGTTTGAGGCGAGCGACAAACAATGGACAAGAACCGCCGCAAGAGGATCAGATTATAAGAAAGGATCTCCATGACTGTCGCTCTGTGATTAATAATATCTATAAGTTACGGAATATCACGCTGACAGATAGATGAAACGACGAGAGTTTGTGAGAAACGAGAAACTGTAGGCCATTGAAGTTAGTAAAAGATGGAGGAAGTATTATTGTTATTGCGTCATTAATATAGGACTATCGTAGCGTGACTGCAAGATGGAGTGGTGTAGTATACTAAATAAACCAGAAATTATGTGAAATTTTAAGATTCGGTTTAAATTAAGTGATGTAATTACATCTTCTAACTTGAGGTTCATCAATGTGTGGCTAAATTATCTCCTAGCATGCGCTACGTTATGTGCGTTAAGAATTTCTGTGGTATAGTAATCATCAAGTATCGTCAATCAGGCTGCCAGGCCATAATTGTCCGATATGTAAATACATAACGATGTTTCAATGACGTGTTGTACCGGCTACTACAAGAGATACTTATTATTCTGGCTCCAATTTTTACTTAGATATATCCTTTCAGAGGTAGATATCTAATAAAACCATAAATAACAAAACGATTACTCGACACAAATCGGGTAAATATAATAACAAAAATTAATTTCCTCTCCAAACCGTTAATAGACATTGTATTTCGGAGAACTTGTATTCTAAGCAAACTCATATTCCATGAATTCGACTTTTAAGTAATTGAGTTCCAGTGATTTATTTTAGGAAATAGCAAAAGGGGAATTTACAGGATAGCACAAAGGGAAACAGGAATAACATGACACCAAATATGTGAAGTAGAGCAGGAGAAAAGAGTATCCGGACAGTGCGCGAAAGAGGGAGGCTTCTTACTCAAACCCTACGGTAACTTTATTGTCCTAAAGTGCATACAAACAATGTCTGTGCCACAGACAGTCCATGTAGGTATACTAAGTCAATAAAGTACCCGTGCATTTTGAGTGAAGGGCGTCTTTCTGACATGCACTGGCAGGATACTTTTTTCTCCTGCTGTACCTAATGATGAAAAAGTAAGGCAACAGGCATGTCTGTATCAATAAACACCTGTACGCGTGACAATTACACTAATACATAAATAAAATTGCTTGCTGAATGTGAATTTGAAGCCGTTAAGCAAGTTTCAGTGTGGATTTAGTTTTGTTCGCTATTCTCTTTATGTGTGTGCCACTGCCATTATTCTAATTACCTGAACTAACAACATAAACGACACCGTTTTGAAAGAAGGTTGACGAGCATATATATTATGCTATTGCTTGAACTTTCACCGTTTTATAATCCTGTATATATGTGTTTTAATATACTTAGTTTTAAAATTTACAATTCGACATGAAATATCTCTTTTGATACATATAATAAACTAGCAGGAGTTCAAAGAGCAGTCCTATAGACATGATTATGTTACGGTTTTAATGCGTGAAGCGAAGTGAATACGCACAGTATTCACTTACAGCCAACAACTATATGTATAATGCTATTACTTCAGGGCTTTCTGATTGAGCGAATGTAATACAGTTAACAGGTGTAGATAACAGCTACATATGTTTTTCAATCTCCATTTTGTACATTTCCGTATAAAAAAATTTGGTATAAAGGGCACCTAATTCCGAATACACTGGATAATGTTACACAGAAAAAATTGCCTCGGAAATTTCGTATAATGTATAGATAAAATGTTTACTGAATAACATTGCAGAAGTAAAAGTATTTCTCGATGTTTGTTACGATGTCTTCAGCGGTAAAATAGATTTTTTATGTAGGAAATGTATGAGTACTGCTGTTTCAATAATAATAAATTAACAAATTATAAGCAATAGAAAGTGAAATGAAACCAAGGAGAATTAAAGCTCTTAGAACTAACTTTTGCTCCTATAATTCTTCTTGGATCACAGTACAATATTTTCATATTTCTGATATTTCAACTGGATTTCGTTTTGGGCTTCTGCTGTTTCGCATATATAATGGTGATCTAGATAGAAGGTTATCTATTTGTTTGCTACTGTGGTGCTTTGCGTAATGAGAGTTTTATTCTGCTAAGTTTCATCTTCATATTTTATTTCACCTGATAGGATAAGGTAGGTGAAATCAATATTTAACTGGCGAAGCGTACCATATTTGGTAGATGAAATGCAAGAACCTGTTGATACCTACAAGTATCTATGCGCAGTGTAATCCCAGTTTAATTAGTCGGCTAATCCCCTTAATACCATGCTAGATTTAAATAAAATGTTAGCCAGTTGTTTTCTATGTATGCGAGGAGCACTATAAAATTTCCACCTACTAAAACGTTTTTATTTATTATTTAAATTTAATCATTCATGCATCGCATGAAACGACTTTCAAATATACAAAAACAAATTTTCTACCGAGTTTAAAATATCATACAAACGCATAAATGAATAAAGAAAAATCTACGACACAGCGTTGATTTTATTGCTAGTAGATTATGAGTTAGCCATCAACGGATGGTATTTTAGCAAGGGATAAAGAGTATACGAAATAATGTTGCCAAAAACTTATTTTCTGACGAAATGGTATACCGAAATATATCGTCGGGATTAACATCACGGAAATTTTCCGGCATGTGCTATGTGTGCGATAGCGGATCCCGGTTTTCGGCAATTTATATGAGTAACACTGTACTATTTTCTTGTGCTTTCAATAAGTAAGTGACGTCATCAGTTGTAAAAATATCGTAATATTTGTAATTTTTTTAGACGGAACACCATGTATATTATTTCCTATTTTACATAGATCGTCAAAACTTATGTATCTTGTTCGTTTGCTGCACAAATTTTGTATGTCAAGCATTTGTATTGCCCAAACGCTGAACGCGTTTTATTGCACACATAACATCTATTAGTGCCAAGACATCTAATACTTTTGTTTAATATTTTTACAGTTGGGCATGTCGCTAGTAATTCACATAATTTATTTTGATTTAAATATTACCACTTAGAAAAATCTCTATGGTTCAGCTAACAGAACTAGAACTTATAATGTTGCTTACAATAGTAGGATTTGGCGGTAGATGCGAGTCCTTTCGAGAAGAGAAGAAAATTTACATTTTCAATCAACCATTCCCTGGCTGCGGTCCTATTTCTAAGTCAAAAGGCACAGCATTTTCAGCACTCAGGTATTGTGAATAATTTGCCACAAGTGGGTTATATGAAATGAATTTTGAAAATTTTTTGTTTATTTTACTTGATGTGTAACAAGATCCGTTCTCAAGCTTGTGATACTACATAATAACAGTGAAAACTCAATTAGAATACTTATTATGTTTTGATTGTTGCTAAAGGATTGTTGTATTTGCATTCTTTTGTTCAATATTTCTAAACAGCTGAATGTAGACATAAGGTGCTATAATAAAACATATTCTAAATTAACTTAGGATTTATAATAAGTAGGTACGATATTTTAACAGGTGATGGCGTCACTCATTTATTGAAGACATAAAAAATCATTTTAGTCATATAGATTGTTGAAACCTAGGATCCGCTATCATTTTTCGCTCTCTTGTAATTAAGCAATCCCGGTTCATTTGTTCAAGTCTGTACTTTAATATTTTAGTTCTTTGTATAAAATTTGCAAAATTTCGTTTACAAATAATTCAAAATAGTAGTAGCCGAATTGAAACACTTGCAAGTGTTATTAATGCTCTTTTAGATTTCATTTGAATTGCAGGATATCCGCCTGGTGAATGATAAATATCTTGATTCTTCTCACGGGATTATTTTACGGATATGCTTTTCGAATTTGGGACTGGTATTTTTATGATCATATATAATGAATTTTAAGTCCCATATTGGGTGCTATTTTCTCTTAAAACCATTAAACAAATAAATTAGTGCCAATTAAAATTATTTAAATTTAGACACCAGTGTATAATAATCAAAGTAAAGAGCGTCGTTTTGTTACTTATATCTCGGCCGGTAAACGAACAAATGACAATGAATGCTGTTAAAAGACTTTCTCCAATAGGTTGCTGTCGAGACCTTCCTTTCGTCTTAATTCAGGCAATACTTCAGTTGATCGCACATAAAATTCGTATTTGTATAAAATGAAACCTTTAAAGGTACAAACACAAAACAGTACTTTAATAATAATAATAATAATAAACGGGCTTTATTGTTGAAAACAAACAAATTATACAGGCGAAGTCCAGCAGAGCTGTTCAACTTAACCTATGATAAAAACCAAGGATAATTCATATGTGGCGTTTCTTTCGGTATGATTACTTACTTACTCGCAATGTAAACATCAATACTTACTACAAAGTAACGAGAGAAAAAAAAAAAATTATGTATAATTATAATTAGTGAGATCTCTGCTTCTCCCTAAGTAATGAGATTACCTTACGACGAAATACGGAGACACTGCCTGTTTTGAAATCATGTGGTAGAGCATTGTAATATTTAGCCGCCGAATACGAGAAGGATCTGTTAAATAACACGTATCGATGTCGTTGCACCGCTAACTGATCTACATGGCGCAGATCTCTATCATGAATCATCCTTCTTGTACCCAGGAGACTGTTTATATACCTGGGCGAGCCCTCAGCGATGGCCTTATGCACAAATACGCAGAGATGTAGTTCTCTACGTCTAGTAGTCTCTCTACTACATATAAACTACTTTAAAAAATCACTCTAATTCATTGATAAAAAGTTTATTTGCGTCTTATTTTACATGAATAGAGAGACTATACATCATATACAGGCTAACAACTTGAACTACGAAAGCCTAGTGATAGGGGAGGGTGGTGGGAGTTAAAATTAAATGTATCCATTTTACTATTGTCAAGTTTTTATATGACAGGAGTGTCAGTGGTTATGTCAAATACTTTACCGAACCATCAAACTATCCTAATGGAATACACAATTAATGAAAAAGTGAAAATTATAAAGTGGTTTTATAATTTGCCATAGTATTTGACATAACCACTGACATTCCTGTCATACGATCAGTTGACAATACTAAAATGGATACATTTAATTTTACCTCCCACTACCTTCTCCTGTCAATAGGCTTTCGTAGTTGAAGTTGTCATCCTGTATATACATATAGTGTTTTAAAATGTTTATTGAATATATTACATGTATTTTATTTAACATATACATTGGATCATAACATGTATGTATTTGGCTCTGGTACTTTTATATAACCTAACAGGTGTTCCTTCTTTGCGGGTTAGTTACCGTCTGTCTCACTGACTTCCCCCCGCCCAACGCGATTTTCACGCATGATCGGTTACTACATTCGGCCATCCGACTGAGAATCGGTCTCCGATTCACTGTAATTTTCTAACCAAGGTTTCATATATTCTGCGCAAGTTGAGGTTCTTAATGGTCCTTCGTGCGCACCCACCTTCGTGACATCATACCGATCGTTGGCTTTAACTTTCACCACCTCGTATGGCCCCAAATATTTTCTTTGTATTTTCAACCCTGGTCCAAATTGAGTTCTTTTAATGGCCACTAAGTCACCCACCTTGTGTGTCTTAGATTTCCTCCGCCTTAGGTTATATGCTTTCTTGTTTTCTTCTTGCACCTTCAAAATCTGTTTTTTACACTCGGCCCTTAATTCCTCTCGGTTTTCATCAAATATTCTTACGGCTTCCTTCTCCAAGACCTCTTTTACCAAAACGTCCTCTTTGTTCCGCATCTTGACTCCAGTAAGTACTTCGAAAGGTGTACTGTTGATGCTCCTGTGGTATGTACAATTTACGGCTCTTTGTACGTGATCTATGTGCTTATACCACTTTTGGGGTTCTTCTAAACTTAATTTGGTAAGGACTGGAATTATAGTTCTATGAGTCCTTTCGACTTGTCCGTTACCTCGCGGTACACCTGTCGTGATCATGATATGCTCAATTTCTTGACCTTTACAATAGTCTTGGAACTCTCTCGCCGTGAACGCGGTACCTCTGTCAGTTATAATCCGGGCCGGATTACCAAAAGTCTTCTGTTGTTTAACAAAACAATCTATTGTCTCTTTAGCGGTCGTCGATCTGGTCGGATACAACCACGTGAATTTAGTAAAGTCGTCAATTATGGCTAAAATGTACTGGTAACTCTTTCGGGTAGACGTCATCGGTCCTAAATGGTCGGCGTGGTAAGTACTCAAAGGGTTGGCTTCTTTTGGTATCGGATGTAGTAGGCCTTCTTTTTTCCCTCCTTTCTGCTGCCCAATATACATGGAACACAATTTCTAATGCATTTTTGGATCTTGTCTCTTAGTTGAGGTATAAAGAAGCTTCGTTTTACCATCTCCTCTGTTTTGCCCACAGCAAAATGACCCACTTCGTGCGCTCGTTTGATAATTTCAAAGTGCATTGCCTTAGGAATTACTAGCAATTCTTTCGCATCTTCGTACTTATAAATTACGCCGTTTTTGGTGAAGTAATTCTCGTATTCGTCCGTTTCCAGTATTTTTCTTATTGCCAGAAGGTGGCCATCCTTAGTTTGAGCAAGTCTTACTCTCTCAGTTATCCCTTCTTCTTCCATGGTCATCACGACCGGATAACGGCTGAGGGCGTCTACATGTGGCATTCTCTCGCCTCGTCGGTGCTCAATTTTATAAGCGTATTCTTCCAATAACAGCGCCCATCGGGCCACTCTAGTGGTCAGATCTCTTTTGTCCATAGTTTTCTGAAACGCGGCACAGTCTGTAACGATCTTGAATTCCGATCCCAGCAAGTAGATACGGAATTTTTTGACAGCATGAATGATCGCAAGAACTTCAAGTTCATAGCTATGGTACTTCTCCTCCGCTGGCGTAGTTTTCCTGCTTGTATAATAAACGGGATGGAGTTTACCATCAACATCTGATTTCTGTAGTAGACAGGCACCATATCCGAACTTACTTGCGTCCGTATGTAATTCTATTTCTCTTCCTTGTTTAAAAATGTATAGAACTGGACAATTGGTGAGCAAATGCTTAAGTTTTACAAAGGCGTCTCTTTGTTGTTCTCCAAATGCAAAAGTTTCGTTCTTTTTCAACAAGTCGCTTAGAGGTTTGGCTATGTGCGCATACGACGGTATAAATTTTCTAAAATACCCAGTCAAACCCAGCCACGATTGTACTTGTTTGCATGTCGTCGGTTCTGGAAATCTTCGTATAGCTAAGGTCTTGGCATCCGATGGTTGAACTTTTCCGTCTTCGATTATGTATCCCAAAAACTCTACGCGCTTCTTAAGCAATTGACATTTCTTCTTTTTTATTTCGAGACCATATTCTTTTGCTACTTGCAATACCATCTTTAACCTCTCGATTCCTTCCTTTTCGTCTGCGCTAGGAATTATAATATCATCCATGTAATAAATCGCTACGTTTCTGGCGGTAAGCGATCGGAAAATATGAGAAATATATCGCTGGAAAACGGCAGGACTATTGCATAATCCAAATGGGCATTTAAGGAACTCATATTGACCGTGATGTGTGACGAAAGATGTATACTTGATGCTGCTTGGTTCCACAGCCACATGGAAAAATCCATTTCTTAAGTCTATGGTGCTAAATACTCTCGCACCTTCCAATTTATCCAGGACATCCTCAATAAGCGGCAGCGGAAAACGATCTCGTACAATATTCTTATTTAATCTACGATAATCACAACATATGCGTGTTTCGCCGCTCTTCTTCTTAACTAAGACAAGCGGACTGGCAAAGTCAGATGAGCTTGGTCGTATGATTTCCTCGGCTAGCCATCCATCGATTTGTTTTTCGACCTCTTTCTTTTCCGGCAATGATAATCTTCTAGGGCCTTCGAAAATCGGTTCTTCGCTCTTCATAATTAGTTTCAACTCAATGTCCGTTGTCTTTGTTTTCTCTGGTTTATAATTTTCTATAATACTTTTTACCGTGTCCCTGATTTCAGGTTCTTCGATATGCTGGACGTCAATTTCGTGTTCATCAATTTGTTCTTCATCAACAGATATTTGCATCAAGTAATTGCGCTCCTCTTTTTTGAGTATAACGATGCCGTTGTCTCTAATGCATACGTCAGCGTGAACTAAAAGATCATTTCCAATTATGGCTTTGAAGCTGGTGCCACCTGTAGGTATAACATGAAATTTTAGCGTAAATTCTTCGTCATTAACAAACACATTTTTAGTGAACGATCCCAAAGTCAACACTTTATTCGATCCAATACCTCTCAAGGTTACTTTATCATTATCTAGTAGGTTATTTTGATAATAGGAGTCATAAACATCTTGCCTTATAGCGGTGATGTCACTGCCGGTATCCAAAAGTGCTACCAACTCCATACCATCAACTTTCAATTTAACACCATTCTTCGGAACTGCTTCTATAGTGTTTACATGGGAAGTACTCGGTTTATCGTTTTTACTCATCGTTCCTATTTTCTTAGGGCACCTCGTAGATATATGGCCATATCCGTTGCACTGGAAACATTTGATACCTTTATTTTTGTCTGGACAATCTTTAGAATAATGTCCCTTAGTACCACAATTAAAGCATGTCTCCGGTTTTTCCTTCTTTTGGTGGTAATCTCGCTTCTTTTTATCATTTTGCGCAGCGGCCGATTTCTCGATAGGTTTCGCCGTTTTTAGTCTCTCATATAATTTAGTTTTCTCCTTGAACTCAGCAAAGTTTTTTGCCCCATACAATACTATTTTGTTAGGTGGTTCGTCTTGAATTCCGTCGATGATGTATTGTATAACCACTTCCGGTTCAATGTCAGCTCTACTTCCAATTTCTCGCATTGCTAATACGTACTCCTGAACAGATTCGTCCCATTTCTTTCTCCTCGTCATCATCATCTTATGAATTTGAGCACTGCTCACTTTGACTTCAAATTCTTTTATTAATGACTTCTTTAAGATAGCCCAAGTCTTAATTCCCTTTTCTGACTGTATATATAATTTTGCGAGCCCCTTCAACGATTTTTTTGCAAATATTAATTTCTGCAATTCATTCCATCGCATCACTTCTGCGACTTCCTCGAAATCAGACACCCATTTCTTTATAGGATAATCAGTTTTTCCATCGAATGTTCTAATACTGTCCTCTACGTCACGGAAAGTCAACGAGAACGACTCTAAATTCCTAGTTAATCTCGGAATCGCGTCAGTGAATTCCGAAGTCTCATTCTCTCTTCTTTTTTTTCGTCACCACTTCGTCGACCGTGAGTATTATTGAAATCATCGTCGTCTTCTTTTCTCACGTTTTCTTCACCTTGCGCGTCTCTTTCGTCATCGTCTTCGTCTTCCTCCTCATCTCCGACTTCGTCTTCATTTCCAGCTTGGAGATTTGTCATGAACGAACAAATGCGCTCGGCTACTTCTTCAATTGTTCCCGAATAGTTTAGATCAAGTATATGGCATACCGCGACTAGATCGGTTAATTCCATATTTTGTATTATATCTTCAATTTTCTTCGCATAATCTTCCGTATTTTTGTCGAATCCAAAACCAGTAAATGACCGTACAGCTTTTCGCACTTTTCTCGGTTGACCCTCGTTACCCCAAGCAATGTAATGCAACGCTTTAATCGCTTTTAGTTTCCCATTAGTAATATTAATCCCAATTTTTGTCATATTTCCCAACATTAGAGACATTTTCAAAATTATAATTTGTACTGAACGCGTTAGATATACCTGCTAGGTTACTGTACAATAACTTTCTTTGACATATAATTTTAGTTTAGTCTTACAATATAAAATTAAACAATAATTATGAAAAGATTATTTTCTAAACATTTACAGAATATACCTACCAATTGAAAATATATCGTCAATACTACAATACAGGAAAAATAGATAAATAAATAAACAAGGCACATACATTGAATATGTAAGTTATTAATACATCAAATGAAATGTTTTCTTGAGCAGTTTTTATCAACGTTTGTGAATAGAAAAACTAACAGCTGTTTCCACATGCTTTAATAAGTAAAATTGTGTAGATCCTACCTTAAGTTCTAGGTGCACTCACTGATATATTGGGGTTATCAATATGTATCTTCGATTGCGGCTCCTCTGCTAGTCGATCCCTCTTGATTCGCATTCGGCTGGTTCACCCGTCGTCGCAACCCGCTCGCCTTCTTATTCGCAACGTAATTTCTCAGTTATTCCGTTTTCTCGTCTTTCTTCCGTCTTCTCTTCTTTCTTCCGTCTTCTTTTCTTGCTTCCGTCTTCTTTTCTAGCGTTTTACGTCGTTTCTATCGTCTTACGTCGTTTTTATCGTCTTACGTCACAGTTGTTCCATTTACTTCTTACGTCTTTCAGTTTTCGAATTTTCCTGATCCAGGTCGAGCCCCCAAATATAGTGTTTTAAAATGTTTATTGAATATATTACATGTATTTTATTTAACATATACATTGGATCATAACATGTATGTATTTGGCTCTGGTACTTTTATATAACCTAACAGGTGTTCCTTCTTTGCGGGTTAGTTACCGTCTGTCTCACTGACTTCCCCCCGCCCAACGCGATTTTCACGCATGATCGGTTACTACATACATATATACCCTAGTAGCACCGAACGTTGGCTAAACATCACCCCGACGTACCACCGATATGCCGTGCTTGGTGCGATATCAGTGACTCCCTACCAAGATCGGATAAATATAAATATATGATATAGAGTAGACATCAGTATGCGACGTCGGGTATATATCACGCCGACAGCGATAATATCGAGGAAAAATAGGTACAATATCTGTCGCCGATATTGCATTTAACACGGAAACAGGTATTCACATGATATTAAAGACGGGTGTCACGGTGATATTGTCATTCGAATATAGGTTTCATGTTGGTTGCAAGTCAATCCTAGATGTGTGTCGATGATGTTTTCATTCGATGTTAGCTCTATGTCCGGCCATATCATAACGCGATAAAGGAAAACACAGGATCATGACGGCACAAGCGCTCCGTTTCTGATAACGAGCTGATATTGCACCCATCACACACAACAGTATATGATTATGAATGTCTTTCGAGATCACAGTTTTTTTTAATCCCGCTGAGCACTACCGAATGTCAAATTTATATTGTTGTTTTAAAGTGAAAGTAATCATTTATTAACTAATAATAATAAATTTTATTATTATTATGAGTGACGTCAAGTTGGTAGGCGGACATCTTGTACTTCTCACGTGAACGGTGCACGGCATAGAACAACATGTAGAACAGTATAGCAAGCTAAACACATCTAAGTAAGTTTATTTTTAATTAATTTAATATTTAGTTAATTTAAGGCTCTCTTGTATAGGAACGATTAATTCAGTAATGTATTTTCTAATTATTTATTACTCGAGAGCAAAAAAGTTATTTTGTTTTATCTATTTTAGGTTTCAAAGTTATAATAAGCAAGCATCTGTGAGGTGACATTGTTGTAGTGAAATTCACGATCATTTAATGTGAAGCCGTTTGCTAGAACGAAGAATAGCAAAATCGATTAGGTTACTACGTGATTATGTGTCCAACATATTAAATCCACCATCACAAAGTTATATATATGTGTGAGTTAAACTCAGCAATCGAGAAGAACAGTGAATTTGGGGATTATTCCAAGAGAAGACTCTTGTGTGCATATGTTCCATTGCACAATGGAAGAGCTAACATATACTTTTTATTATAATTTATACTATAATCACTACGATATTACTCTTAAACGGAACCTTAATTGTTACCATCGAAAGCAAATGTAAACTTGCATCGGTTTGTTACTTAACTTATATATATGTATATATTTTTTGGATTATCTGCATATAACGTCTGTATGAGTAGAATTATCTAGAATAATAATTGTAATATTACATTTCAGATACTAAGTTTACGTTCTTTCGTTATAAATGTAACTGTTTGTCAATGTAGCTTCGATTCTAGCGTTGTGTTTTTGTATTGAGCCCCCATTGTATTAGATTCACGTGCGTTGATTAGAAGGCCTTGTAGTATTTTTGTCTCGAATATAATATTTACATTGGCAATACGATTGCAATCGTTCGTTCACCCAATCAGCTGATCAATATTTAGAGTTATAGTACTGCCAGCTGCCAGAGATGTGCACTCTTATTAAATATTTCAGACGTGTTATTTAGTAATTTTAAATTTTTATAACACATATAATAGAGCTTACTATGATCTATATCTTTTTTAATTAAATAAAGTTCTGGTCTTAATCAAGCCCGACACGTAATTGCTTAAAATAGTAATTTATATTAAAATGTTATAACCCTTATTCTGTTATCCTGGCTGTAAGATACACATTTTTTTATCTATTTTCTTTTTTTTATTTAAGTTAGGTTGACATTTTAATTTGGTTTATATAATTTGTATGTGTTTCAGAAATATATTTACCACACTTTCTTTTATAGTATCTATTTGTTTGTTTAGCTAATAGCCATTAAAATTTAATATTTTACCTTGTATTTCTAACTACATATGTATTTGATATATCTTCGTGTGTTGACATTAAATATATTTCATTTGTCAAAGTACTTATTTCTTCGTATTACAAAACACACCTTTATTGTTGTTATCTGTGTACGAGATCAGTTCATTTAAAACATATATTTTTTAACTTTTAATGGTACATCGTTATGTTATTAGTATTGATATATCTGTTGCGATGAGACATGTTCGTGTGGTCGTTTGCCTACATTTACTGAATTCTATAACATGATTTTGATGCAATAGTATAAACTGCCTTTTCCTCAACATTAAATTTGTAGTAATGGTATTATAGTGTGACGTAGTACGTATATACACAGTAAAAACTGTGTACGTATTAATACCACTTTATAATTTATTTTCTAGTTACACTATAATTAATATTTACTACAAATTTAGTGTTCATGAAATGGCAGTGTATATTATTGCATCAATATCACCTTATAGCATTCAGTAAATGTAGGCAAACGCTATCACGAACGTATCTTATCACAACGACGGTACGATGTCGTATACAGATATACATATATCCAACATTCCTTTCCTCGAATGGGTGAGTATCGGCCGGACACATTGGGCCAACGTCGACTGCCGATCGAGCGCCGACTTTCCTCTAAATATCGGCCGACTATCATGGCGTGATATTCGTCCGCTATTGCAAAATGTTCACACCTTCGTATCGGCGTGATATCGCCAGCTAATATCATGCCGAGTAATAGCCGACTGGGAGCCGATATTGGACCAATTTTTTGTGCTACTAGGGTATGTATAAAGAAATTGTATCAGCCATTTTGAAAGATACGTTATTTACAAAATATATAAATACTAAAACACATTTCAACAAAAAATCCATACAATTCAACCAAATAAGGATTAGCGATCTCATCAGTTTAGAAAATACAATACAATCTGAAATATTCCAGCGGAAAGAGCATATTCTATCTAACACTATACCGACACTAGCATCAAATCTAGAGCCAGCCAATACTTACGGGAAGAAAAGTCGATGTTTGCAGTATACCTTATATTCAATTGTAGTTTACACAAGACTTAATTGACCTAGAAAGACATACTACTGAACTGCTACCTGGTAGAACATTTTGGAAAGTTACACTTAGACTACATAGTGTTAACCTATATTATAACCAGCTAGCTATTTGTACAGCATCGAAATGAAAACTTTCCGTTTATATAGCAGATATATCCGCCAAGAGAACTAGACAGAGAAGGAGTGACATCTTGTCTCGTGCCCGAAGTTTCATCCGCATTCTCGCCCATCGAACTATGTACCTCATAAACGCAAGCGAAATATAGACACTAACGGAAAGCCAGCATGTATCGAACTTGCCGAATAGCAGAGCATAGCATCCAGCAAACTTCACCATCGTTCCTCCCGCTAGCTAGCTAATATGTGGTGTGTACGATGGAGCTAGCGGTGGTTATATTTACGCCGGAAATACGACGTTTATATAGATGATATAAAAATGTTTCGAGCGTGTTATGTTTACGGCACGGGACGCCCTTAATCAGATGATATTCTCGGGAAATATTTGATGCGGCGTGGTTAATTATACGTTTAAATAGCTGTAAAATCTTGAGGTATTTGTGATGGAAGAATACCTAACATTCTTCGTTAAATCGAAAGATAATTTTTGTCTTCCTTATCTAAAGTAAATCGTTACTTTTTAATTATATTTGAAAGTTTAGGGAAATATGTAATGACGCACCTACAATTTGTACGCAGATGACAATTTAAGGAGAACTCAATGGAACCTAATACAAGAAATAAAAAAGAAAGAAGAAACAAGGGAATTGTGCACAATTTGTGATTGATCCTGTGGTGTTATTACCAGCGTACCAGCAAACAAAGTAGAATGCAGAACAACTGTACAGAGAGTGAAAAGCTCACCGATTAATTAGAAGCACAGTCCAATGCTAATACTTAACCATATTTGTCCTCTATATTTCGTAAAATTTTAGTTAGAATACCACATTGGGACATTGGCTTTAAAGCAGTCGTAGATTTCCATTCATGCAACAGTGTATTTGAAGATGTTGGCAATTGACTTATTGCTGAAAAAAATACTATCATGTATTGTAAAAACACAATGAGAAGACTGGATATGCAGAATAAACACACTTACGCTTGACAATAAAGAATATATCGTTCTCCCCGCTCAAACACATTTTCCCGTAATTGTTGCGAACACACTACTTGAAATACAAGACAAAGTTATAACTCTTACAATCGTCAATATGAAGGCAAGCATGTTGAATAAAACAGAAATAATTTGTTTCGAAAGTGGAACAAGTCTAAAGTAGAAGTCTGAAAGTGGAATCATATAAACCAAAGTTAGGAATTTAATAATTCTTCGAAAGATTACACTCGAATAATATCCGAATCCTCGTGCTCTTTACACGCTAGATGGTACTTGAAGAGGGCGAACGCATTTGATACGCAAACACGTGGAAACCCACTTCTACACGTCTATGTGTGAGTAGCGTATCGGTCTTATACTACCGTACACCTAATCCTACATACATACATACGTGTAGTAAAGCCGTATAAACGTGATTCCAGCCGCTACCCATCTCGGTTATTGAACATTTACCATACGCAAATACAGCACAACACAACAAGAACACTACCGTGTATTATCTACACATATGTATGTAGTACATACATCGAGGATTACTTATACATATGCTCAGCTTTGCACGAAAGAAAGTAGCGATGAGATTCAGTTAAAAGAATATAGGGAAGCAATAAGAATTGCGTTTTGAAGTTTCGCAACTAATAATTTGGTGCTACATGCTTCCAATACAAAATAATTTCAAATGTCCTCTTCATGTTGTATTGGAAATGCGTAACTTTCTTATTACACATACGTATTATATATCTATATCTCCTCTTTGCGACGTGTGTTTGAATATTTCTCAAATGAAAATTATGACAAATATTGATTCGGTTGATGTATTTTTAGTGCAATAATTTTAGTACTATTTTTCTTACATTGAGAAATACGGTCTTGTGGATATTGTTTGCTCACTATTATATATACAGTCAGACAAATTACATAGTATTAGACACCTATATTGTTTAATTGTTGTATTGTAAGGTATGCAGTAGATTTTAAATTAGAAAGAAAGACACAATCATTATAGATTTTTATGCTGTTAATGCTGTTTATTTTTAAGGCAAATTCAATATCAGAAATCTTAAAAATTTATTTGTAATTATTATTTAACAGACCTATATTATAAGAACTCTTTATTTTACCTACACTTCACTAATGATAATTTTTACTGTTAATTTAATCAAAATGGAATTTAATTTATGTAGCGATGACGTTGAAGACCGTAAGTGTTCTATTTTGTATAATGCGTTTAAAAGATGATTAATTTCCGTTATCTAGTTAAACAAATGAAGGCCAGTTGTAGAAAAGGCACAACTATGGTTAAGTGTATATATTAAATCGTCGTTCAGCACTGCTCACCTTACGTACAACTGGCTCGGAAAGTTTGTTTAACGGATCAAATAGGTATCATTAAATGTATCGAGTGTCGAGCAAATCTACGTTCTTTTATAATATCATAAATAAAAAATAAGTTTTTTTTCGCTTAGTTCTTGTTGGCTTCATCAGAAAGAAAACAATTTTAATCCATAATCTTTCAGATGGAAAATTACGTCGGACACAATTGTATGAGACATAGATGAGTCATACTTAAATTTCGAACATCTGTGCGAGTCAAGTTATCATGACTTCCTGCTATCCTTTATCAACTTTTTGCTCCTGAAGAAGTCACTTACATTTGTGCCGAAACGTCAAGTATGTTTTGTCCTTTTACTCAACCTTATTCTGCATTTTATTTATTTTTTGTGTTATGTAAGTAGTAGTAGTCCGGCCAAAACTCGGAAGCTCAGAAACTCGGTCCGCGGAAGCATTCGATGTTATTAAGCACATTTCTGTTATATCCCTTTCGCTGTCATTTAAACTATTGTGGAATTTAGCGGCTTTCGCTCGGGCGCAGTTTTCCCATATTCTTTTCTGTGGTAGGTCTGACGTAATAAGCTGAAGTATACAATTTATATACACAATCATAGTACAAAGAAAGTCATTTTAATAAAGCCAAAAAATTATTATTTTTAAATCTATTGTTGGTGAATTCCTAATAAGGCTCTTAATACGTGACTTAGTTCAGGCTTAATAACGCAAATGCACGGATTGTTTAGGGTTCGAATCCCGGCAGATTAGTTTTATTTTTATTTTTTATCTCCAACAATAATGATACAAATTCAATAACACTACAATAATCAGAGATTTTGAAGACTGTAAAATCGATTGTTTGAGGATTAAGGTAAATAATGAATAATTTTTACAATAACAAAAATGATCACGTGCTATTATATTATTCGATTTTTAATTGTTACTAACGACGAATCATTTGTCAAAATAAACAACAAAACTTAATCAAGATTAAAAAAAAATAAAAAATAAAATTCATTTCTCGGATTCGAACCCCAAACAATCTGTGTCTTACGTTATTAAGGCGTCGCGTGAACGTTTGCGCCACGGGCGCTTGCACTAACTGACGTATTAAAAGCCTTATTAGGAACTCACGTACAATAGGTTTAAAAATAATAATTTTTTTGGCTTTATTAAAATGACTTTCTTTGTACTATGATTGTGGAAATGTTCGTTGTTAACCCAGTTATAATATCCGGCACTTAAATTTGGATGAAGTACTATTAAGGAGATGATATTTACCGAAAACCGATTTTACATGTATTCTACCTATGTCCCACTTGGCCGTGGAAACCCTGTATATATGTATGTAATTTTCAGAGCTGTTCGAAATCTGAATGCAGTTGATCCGCAGGTTTAATATATCAATATAACATCAATTGATCTCTAGATATGTTGCGTCAGATAACTGGGTAGATTTATATTTATACATATGCAGTCATTTCGTCTCTGCGAACTGACGGTGAATTGCTCTTGTGCATACAAGTACAGTTACAAGAACGTCACATCTTAATAACTTTATATTTTATGTTAATAATTTGTAAAGTTTTAAAACATTATTTTTTTAAAATTATATATAATGCCTCGTATGGCTCGTGTAATCTTGAAATGTTGGGTTTGGGAACTGAGCAGATAATATTAAATGAGCCAAAATCGAGGTGGCATACATGATGGAGACCTAGCAGTCGGCTGCTCATGGTACTATATTTATTATATATTATATATACAGGGTGTCCAGCCTAAGATGCAACGGTCCATAACTGCCTTATTATTAAATTTTTGAAAAAGTGTCTCAAATAAATGTTGCCTCGAATCAAATTCTACACATTTTAAAATTAGTATCAGTAATGGCGGACTTCCGGTTCTACTGTAAGTTGATACTAACTTTATTATTTTAAATGGAACATCCTATATATGTATTTTTGCACTTTTTGATTCCTTATTAAATATAAAAGGCACTTTGATAAGCTTACATTGAGTCTAAGTTAGCGTTTGGAAATATCTCCGTAACTGCGAAAGTTTTCATTTTTCGCTTAATCATGAAAGAGGGCACGGCACGTCTTTTATTAGAAAATTGTTGCAGTTATGTTACAGGGTGATTAAATGGAGATCTGTAAATTTTCAACTTTAAAATCATGAATAATTTGCAATTTTTACATAAATGGATGTAAAATTTGATTTTCTTTCGTTTTTATACCGTGGTCTATTTCGAACGGTTTTGGAGATATTTCCGATTTTTCAGTTTTTCACCATCCGAGGTTAGATTGTCATTGTTGAAAAAATATTTCGGTCCTAGTAATAATTGCTTTTTTCGTGAAATTATTGAATAGTTTGACTCCATTCTTCAGGTTGTACAAACACTAACCAAATTTCCAAATGCACATATGCATGTTTGGTGTTTTAAACGTAAGTTAAATGTAGATGCGGATAAAACCAAGCTTACTTTATTAACCACGAACTAAATAATAGAAATTAAGAAGGAATCACTCTACTAATAAAAGCAAGAAAAGAGGGTCGCCTTGCCAACCTGTTTAAACGACAATTTGAATGATGGACTAATTCTAAGCTTATTCCTTCTATCGAGCAAGGTCAGAAGTAGTACCAACCGAAAAGTGGACAAAGCAAATCGGTACAGCAAATACTGATGTAGCTCGGAATGAGTTTAGAATTAGTCTGCCTTCCGAATTATTGTTCAAATAAGTTAGAGACGCAGAAGTAATTAAAATAGATTCTAGTTTTCCAAAAAAATCTAATGACGGTTGGTAGGCAAAACTATAAACAACCGTTTTAAAATATTTAAACGCCAAAGAAGTTGTCATCTATGTTTTTAGCTTAATATTTCATTTAGGAATGACTAAAATACCATGCAGGAATTACGCCATAAACGAAGTACTTTTCTTGTACTACAGATTCCCAGTTTGTTGCAAATAGAACTGTTGAGAAGGTTATAGACAGAATAAAAGGGAGCACTACGAATAAAAGCACAAATATTATATTATTATTAAAGTTTTGATAATGTCAGTTCCAATGATTACTGAGTAGTTGTATACTATTCACTCCCCTTTCCTTTTATTAATAAAACAGTTGAGTAAAGTAAATTTCTTTTCTCGTTCAATATTTTCCTTCGTTCTCCACTATAATATGCATTATGGTTTTAATTTTTCCTTTTTCACAGTACTGAGCTCCGTTTAATAACCGAGTATTTCTGCAGATGTCAAGAACACAAGGGCGTCACGGCGCGAACAAGTGTTCCTCATGCAATATGCATAAACAGAAACCGGTGTTGTCGGGATAGCATCGACGGTTGGTGTAGCACGGTAGGTGGCAGCATCACCGTCGACGGTCCGTTCCATCGTTCTCTCGGTCGTTTTCATGCATTTATTCCAATAGAAACACGGTCACCAGTCAGCTCTGTCACGGTGTTGGTGAACGAGATAGATGTCCGACATCTGTTGAGATCTTCTGTCATGGAAATTAGCGAAATTTCAGAATTGCATCGCCGTCGGTTACCGGAATATCTCGTCACTCATCACTTCCGCCCATCCTCATCACCCAATCTCGATCAACGATGGCAAATCCGCACGCGGGCGACTTATAACGACGAATATGCCAGAATAGGCGTCGCTTCCTATGGAAATCACGCGCCCTGGGACGGTACGGATCCTCGCAACGGCTTGAAATTTTAATGCGACATCAGTCGAGGTGGAATATGAATCTATTAGAATCGATATCTGGAGATGGTACTGAGCCGGAGATAAATCCGGGATATTCTGGTAGGAAATCAAAGTCGTTCTAATATAAATATTGCATTACGTAGCAAGTTGCGCAATTTATATAACTTTCTTAGGAAGCATGGACAGATTTTCGTTTTCAATTGATATCGCTATGCTGTATTGACATTCCCCGCAAGTAATCGCAATTGAACCATGTTCATGAATATAAAATTAATTTAGTGCTTTTTTATTTTTCTAGATTACCTACAGCTGCATGATCATCTGTCAAGTGAAAAATGGAATTGTAAACATTGAATAAAATTGGAATAACATTACAATACATAGATACATTAAATAATCTTATATTATAATTTATGCTTCTAAAAATATGTCACTGTAATGGAGGTCAGCAGAACGAATCATTGTAGCTAGTGGTGAAGCTTTAAGGATATTAGATCTGAAAAGAGGAAGGACACAATGAAGTAGAGGAACGAGATGAAAATCTAGGAATGCGAAAGTTATGGAAAGAAAGAAGAGATGGGCTATCGGTTGGAGCAGCTTCCATATACATATAATGCTGTCTTGAAGATAAAAGATTCGATACAATTACGGACATTTTGATTATAGATTCATATCTTTCAGAATAAGTTCTTTCGTGAAATGGTAGCGATTTTCATCATGAGCTTGGGATACCCAAGTTTGCTGATGATACATAGAAGATTCTACCTACATATTCTCTTTAGTTTTCACGTAAGTTTGTTATTTGTACATGCTTTATGAGAGTAGAATTTAAACTTAGTTGGTAATATTTTGATAACGAGTATACATTCCAAGTCCAACATAATATTCAATTATACATACAAATTAAACGACAGTTATCAAACCTATCATCAAATACTTCTTTAATGATAAGAAGGGGATAGAGAAGATAGAAACATACATATATTAGAAATGAATTTCATATATTTCTTGACAGCATATCGCATTTAGAGTAATGTTTACTAACACAACACAACTTATACGTAACGGTTTGGGATTGAAAGCAAAAAATTCCATTCCATCTCCGTTAGGAAAATTTTCATTTGCGCTACGAAAAACAGGTTTCATATATACGCGAATCTGAGTCGGAACTATTCCAGCCGAGATATGCAACAACATCGGCATCCGACGTAAGTAAGTATATTTACCCGTATACCCGGGAAAACGGTTGAGGCGAAATTGCAACTTCGCGCGATAGACGGCTTGAATTTATAGAGCATGAATGCATAAGCCCAGCCGCTAAACCTCGTAAATCAAACGTATTCGTCGGATATACGCGCAGACCTTTCGATCTGACGGCTTATGTGTACCAAAGGCTAAGAGAGAGGACTTTTATGTAATTTACCCAGCTATGAAGGTGAATAGTAACAACAATATTTTATTGATAATCTACAAACGCACTTCTGTTGAATGTGCTAACTAAGTCTTTCAAAATACAATCCAATTTTCATGTCACACCATTTCAGTGAAAATCTTGCCTTCGAGCGCAGAAGACAAAAACAATAATTTATGTCATATAGCATATACTTTATGTTCACAAAATCATCTATGGAGATATCTAATCACCAAACACGTTGCATTTTAATACTAATTATATACAGATTGAATCTCTGGTAACCAAATGGGTGGGGAAGCGGTCGACTCCCACTACCATTGTAGAAAACATATTCATGGATATACATAACGATACGCTCGTATATATGTCATCAGTCTGTCACCTGTCAGTTTCTCTATTAGCATATTAATGTAATAATGTAATTTATAAAGCCTTCCTTTCTTTCCATTTTAGTGCTTTCATCAATAAACGTTTTCTCTTCTGGAATAACCAATTATTCTCTTATCATCGCTTGTTAATAGCTATTGCTTTCCGAATGCTTATGACTTTCTTGCTTTCATATGATTATAACAAACTGCTTATTGCTGTTTCTCAGAACTTATGTCACTGTCACTATTTCCATAACCATTTGTATTTTTTTTTTCTCAGTGCACAGTCTACAGTATTCTCGCTTTTGGAAAGATTGCTCATCTCTGTCTTTTTTTTTCCTTAATTTATTTAAAGTCTTCTCAATTACTAATTACGTTTTCTATGACAGCCCGACACCACCTCTGAAACAAACTAGACAGGTTGTAGTACCATCAGCAATGTTTCTCTTCAAGAGAAGATTTATATTGATTCATTTTCGTGGAGGTTGCTCAAACTACTCTTCCTTTACAGTCATCTGAATAGATAGTATTTCAATCTAAAAATGAATCTTATAGTCTGATGGCCGCACTTCCTTTCAAATTAGTACGTCGTTGCCTTTTAACTTGTAGCCGTAAGATTTTGCTATGTTGCTACTGGGAATTACTACATTGTATCTCCCACTGAAACTGAAGACGCGCGGAATGTTGCCCGTTTTCATCTCTTAGATGTAGTTGAAAATGGAGTTTATTCTTGACGAAATCGTTAATTGCAGCGGGGAAAATCCAAAAATGTGTTTGTTTCCCTTTGGACCTTACTGTCTATCTTTGCTGCTTGGCCTAAATTGACTTTGTTTCAGCAAACTTGGGATATATGCATGCTATAGCCTTCGTGCAAAGATGGTACATAATGAAATGCTTCACGTTATACTTTTCGTCAAAGATCACTCTGCAGCCCCAAAGGTATTTCAGATGTAACTTGTATATCGGTTTATAATCCGAAATTTTATTTAGATTAGTATGAGTATCAATACTAGACAATAATAGACAAAACTTGGAATTTTGATGCTTCCTTCTCCAGCTGAACTGAATCACAGTTTCCTTGTAGTATTATAATATAATATAATCCTTGGCTTTCTCATCACCTCTCTTGAAGTCTGAGTGCAACTTGCACCTTCTTTCTGCTATACTCTCCAAACCTATTATAGACAATAGCGGTAGCCGTAGTCCTGTGTGCACAAATTTGCTCTCTAATAGTCACGCAGCTGATCATCCACAAAGAGGTGACACTACTCCAGTTCAGAAGGCAGCCAACTACTGTTGTCTTTACAGTACAGGAATGTACTTCGTTTGGTTTACATATTTTCTGTTATTGGTTGAATTCAAAATACAGCAATCTCAGATTACAGATTAGGTATTTCTCTTGTGAAGATAGAACTAGTTCAGAATCCAGATGTTTTCATTTCATTTCTATTTGTCGTTCCGATTTTTTCTTTCATCTTTAAATACGAACCTATAGCACCTTTTTTGAATGCCAAATTCGGAAAAGCAAGTGTTTGTAGGCGATGTGTTAAGCAGCTGGATAGACGAAGTAAAATAACTTCTATTTTAAAGCACATTCTATCAGTCTTGCGCTTATATGACTTCTGTGTGAATCCAACATTCAATAGGTCTCTTATTTTCTTACTATAAACCATAAATTTGTCACCAAATCAGTTCTGAATCTGATGATTTTTCCATATAACCTCTTTATGTTGCAGCATATGTACCAGTAAGGATCGGCAAAAACTTGCACGTTCTTGAGGAAGTTATTCGTATGCGTTGATAGTCTGCTTCATTAGTTATTCCATTCGAGCTAAACTTGGCTTACTTAAAGTTTTAAATGGATTTAAAGAACAAAGGTTGATTGAAAGACCAAATAATACGGAATGTCAGCGCGTAAGTTATCTCGAAGCTACCAGATTTTGCGCTCGACTGTCAGTCGTACATTAGCCAAAAATAATCCAAATTATTGTAAAAGAAGTAAGGCTCCAGCATACATCGCTGCTCAGTCAGAAAGAATTCCCAGGTGTTTCCGTGCTTTGAGACACATTCATTATCGTGATAAAATTATCGTTAGAGATGATGAACAATATTTCACGTAGTCCAACTCGAAGATCAAAGGTAATGACGGTTTCTATACGAACAATGTACAGGTTCGACACCCAAAAAAGCAACGATCTACAGCGAATTTAAAGGAAATTTTAGTAGCACTTTAGCTTAGGTTAGGTTAGGAGTGGGATGGCATGCGGGCCTGTTTCACCGCGACCTTTACAGGTCTACTGTGATCCCCTTTACCTTAGAGAACGCTCTCTAATTTCGCCTTCTTAATCAGACTTATCATTTTTGAGAGCGGCTCTTTTGTGTAGCCGTTGGCTGTGGGGTTCTCTACCCCTATTACTAGAAACCTTGTCCTCGCTAGGCCGTCACAGTGGCACAAAACATGAACTGGGGTTTCTTCTTCCTCTTGACAGAATCTGCAGAGAGCATTTTCTGCCAGGCCTCTGTTAAACATATGCCTATTCAGTCTGCAATGACTGGTCATCAGACTTACTATCATTTTGACAGTCTTCCTGTCTTTACTCAGTAGGTCTTCAGTAAACTTAGGCCTCTGTTCCCTTAGGAACTCCTTAGCCTGTCTTTGTCCTGGCGATCTTTCCCACCTTGGACTTGTTTTGTGACCATTCGTCGATGGACCTTTTAATTTGTGATTTGGTAATGCCGAAGGAAGGGGCCGCTCCTATGAAAGGCCTTGACGAACCTCGTCTGGCCAGCTCATCGGCCGCCTCGTTTCCCTTCACTCCCGTGTGGCTGGGAACCCAGGCCAAAGTTATTTTCCTTAGGGTGCCCACCTCATTTAGGGCTCTTACGCAGTCCCAAACCAGCTTTGAGTCAGCACTTGCGGAACTAATCGCTTTAAGTGCTGCTTGTCTGTCAGAGTAAATAGCGACGCTTTTTCCTGGTTCGGCCTAACTGTCTACTTCTCTGACACAGTAGTAGCACTTTGGTGGAAATGTAGATGAGACACTCGCCGATATCAGTTTTGTATAAGATAGAATAGGATAGCAATATTGGTGGGAGAATGCTTGTGTGTTGTAATCAGAAGGAACTGAATGCCATACATTATACATTATTTTGTAAAGTTCAAATAGATTGTCTGGAAACTATCGCTGCGTTTAGTATGAGTAATTCAGTTTAGCCCACGTGTATGCTTTCAATATTTGGTAAATACACGTATTTAATACAATAGAAAGTGTATATTTGAAGAAGAAGGAGAAAAAGGAATAAAAGTAAATTTAATCATTTTATATCAATTATAAGTGTCTGCAACTAACAATTAAAGTATTGATGTTATATCGCATGAAAAGGTTCTTCATTCTTTTGTTGTTTTTAACAAGTTTTCACATTAATTCAAGCCTGGTGCGATAACTAAATGTAAATGGGTAGGAATATTCGTCATGAGAGTCGTTATGAGAACATCGAATTTATCCAAATACGGAAAAATGCGTTAAGAAAGTTATTTGATTCTAAATATGTGTCTAACTTCGATGAAAAAAGAGGCATAGAGATTAAAATCAAAAAAAAGTACATTTATTCGTCCAATAACATTTCGTAAAAGAAGTAGTTATTGTATCTGTAAATATGCAGCAGAATGAACATGAATAAAAAAATCGCTTGCTTTACAAATAGATGATGAAAAACGATTTCTTTTATCACAAATCTGTTTTGTGGTGAAAGTTGAATTAAATTTATTTCACTAAAAGAAAGATTATGATTTGATAATCCAAAATCCAAAATTTCAATTGATTATCCGCAATGGTTTCACAGTCTAGTCCACAGCGCTGTGATAGACTCATACGCGACCCCACTTCTTAGCAAATTTTCGTACCCCTTACCCCTTCCTGGCGTTATTTATCCTATTTCTCAAAACGATCGATATATCAAAGTGTATTTATCAATGTATTTGCAACTCAGAGTTTTTTGCTTATTGGCTGAAAAACTGTCTAATCAATTATATTTCTCGTTTGCGTAAAAAGGTACATATATAACTTATTTTGTCTGCAAAATCATCAAAAAAGGTTAATTGACCGTCGCGTATGCAGCTGACTTATACGACAATAATTTTGTATTGTAATTGTTTTGTCTACGTATTAAGGATCCTATATTTAAATAAAATTTATTGTATTGTTTGCCTTAACTTACAAACATATCTACTTTTGATTTTATCCCTAACATTTATAGGTTTACGGAATATGACTTTTATTGACACATAACGAATTAAGAAGATTTTTACATCGCCAGAAACCAAATAAAAACTCAAAGACCAAGAAAATACTTGCATTTTACGCTCGGCTTACATTTATAACAGGTTCATCCATATTTCCACCACAGTTACAGGTGTTGACTTTTTGGGTGCCTCAATTGTACATACAAGACGCTCTTGACAATGTCAAATTCAAAAGCAAGGTCAAATTCGATGACAAAATTTTGGTGTGCTGTGCCATCGCAGAGGTTGGTGTTTTATGGCCGCTTGTTGGACGTGTTGGAGGTCAAGCCATCAATGTAGATATTTACATACGAAAATGCTTAATAACATTTCGGAATTTTATAAATGTTCATCATTTTAACGATCAAATTATGTTCTGGTTTGACAGCCTCGTCCTATTATGTCAAAAGAACAGGCGAGGCCTATTGAAGAATTTTGGTCTCATTTGAGTAAAAAGGTATACGATGGGGGTTGGAAAGCCCACAATAAGGAGCAGTTAAGATGCGGAACCGTTAATAAAATTCTGGAAATAAGAGCCAAATTACGTGCTATAGAAGAGCCTTTATCCGTCACGTAAATGTTATGCTTAGTTGAATTAAGACTATATAAGAATAATACTGTTGTTAAAATGTAAATAAATGAAAGATAAAACTTAAAAAATGACTTTTACTTTTTTCTGAAAACTTTTGAGACGTTATGTTTCCAAAGTGATTCTTTTCGAAAAAATATAAATTTCGAGGAAGCTGTGGAATAATGTAACTTTCACAAATTGTACATATTCACACAACCTTATATGTACAAAGCTTACCATTTGCAGTCGCATACTACGCACGAATGCCCATTTTTTGAGGTCCTACCCACATATTCCTTTTATACATGTATTTCCCTTTGATTTCGAAATATTATCGCAAGATAATCGTATCCAACATTTTTATTTAGTCAGCTCTTGTACATTTTAAACCTTTTACTTAGAGAATAATAAAAGAATAATACTTGTTGCTAAGTAGAGAGTAGACATACTCCAAGCTACTAGCTAAATAGTAAATTCTGATGATCTACAATTATGCTACATTCGAATCTGTCATATATTCTCCATTACATTTTGTAAAATGAATCTGATGTAGTAGTAAATGTAAAGTATTAAGTAAAAAAATGTAAAAACTGAGTACATATTCATACAGCAGCGATCATACTTATAAAGTTAGCGTAAAGCATTGGAGGAAAAATCCTTAGAATGCTACTATAATTCCTTACTGTAGTTTTATCTGTACCTCTTCGAATTGAGAAATTATGATGTTGTGAATGTCTGGTTACTCGAATTCACGCATTGACATTGTGCAAAGTTTCGGGACGAAACTGCTAATCGACCTTCAAGCTTGCGAGGATAGATTACTGTGTAACTTGCTACTAACTAAGTTTTTTGATGAAGGTATATATTCGCGATTTAAAATAAAATATAAAACCAAGGCAATATAATTCTTTTACTTTTGTATACATTTGCTACTTCTGTATTAAGGGTGACTAGTTGGAAAGAAGTTTGTTCCAGCGGTGAAGAAAAAATCTGCTAAAGCAAAATCTATCCGAGAATACTCACACATACAATTCTGGAAGGACATATATTATTATGTCTTCCGAATGTAATAAAAAGGAACCGCTAGTCCGCCAGGGAAGATTCGCCGGGTGTACATCGAGCTTAGTAGCTAAGTCGACACAAGTTGGTCGAACGGACCGGGTCCCTGTTTATTGAGTTTGAATCCTATACGTGTGTGTATCATGGACTGGCTGCACACATGCGGTCCCCCTCCTACTTGCCAGCCGCGCGGTATGACCGCACTTCGCGTGGGGAAAATCAATTTCCGGCATAGTCTGCAATGTGGCGGCAGAGCGTGGTAACCGCACCGTACATCGAGGCACAATGTAATGCGAATCTATTGTTCTTTCGTCCCAGATAATACCTTCAACATACACATTTAACTTGTTTAATTGTGTAAAATTAATTATACTTAATGATTTTAATCGGTTACGCGTAAGTAACGGCACGGAGTTAAGAGCGATAACGTTGAGCGTTAGCTGAATAAATACAAACCGTCATCTCATGCCATTCAGCTGCTCTGCGAAATGTAAATGAAACGTTGCGTAGACGTGAAAACATCTTTTGATCATTTAAGCTATTAGTGGCTTTATATTGCGTATAAGGCACTAGCAAGTTTGTTCCCTCGAAGTATTACTAACTTCTTGATGCTGAATTTTGTATATGTCTGCTAATATACATTTGCAACTACAAAAATAGGTTAGCGATAACGCAACGCAAACCAGGTATTAAGCAACTATAAGTTCTACGCAAAATCGTTTTCAAAATGCACATCTGTTATGTTAGACGAAAAGGAACAATATTTGTTAAAACTTAAATCAGGCTTGTTCAGAAAAACTCCTGCACTTTAAAATGAAATTAGGAGCTTGTTATAAACCTTTTTAAAGAGAAAGTGTATATAATATAGTTTTTAACCTGAGGGTTCCCTCTAAAAAATGCAAAGCAGAAACAGGTTTAACAGCTGAATGACTGAAATAAATTAATTAACCTGTTGCTTTTGCAGCTGCAATATATCCAGGCAACCGGGTAGTTCTTTTACGCCAACTCTATGGATTGCGTAGCAATCACAGATTTATTATACTTGATAAATGCTTCGACGACAAAAGTACTAATGCTTACCTGTCTAATTCACGATAATAACTTAAACGGCATCCTTGCCGTTACTAATAGAACACGCGAGATCCATCGCTCTTCATTGATTCTCGCGCAGTGACGGACGCAACAACTTGCGAGGAATTTTTACTGGTACTCTATTATTCGTCAATTCTATATTTTCTATTTTTTGTAGAAAACTGGCTAAATTGTGATGCAATATTATAGTAAGGAAAAACGCAGTGGTGGCGACAAAGTGCGAGAATGATTCTTTTCGATGGTCTTCTTTCTTCCCTCTGAGGCCGAACAATTGTTCTTGAGCCCCTTATTCTCTCTGATAGCTCCTTCTAAGCTGGATGTCTGGGTTTCTTGTGATCGTCTCCGCCCAGGGCGACCGAATAAAAGATGTTAGTTGTCCTCTTCCGCGTCCAATGCGAGGGCACGACGAACGGTTATCCTAGGCGGATGCCTGTCGAGGTCGAGATCGGCGAGCCTGCTGACGAGGGGATTACCTGATCTTGCTATTTGTTCTTGTGTCTTGGTTGCTAGGCTGATGATGTGCCTTCTCATCGATGGTATCCCAAGGTCGTCGCGTAGTTGTTGGTTGCGGACGAACCATGGTGCCCCAGTTATTAACCTCAGGACACCATTCTGCAAGACTTCTAGTTTTTTCAGGTGACTCTTTGCCATGCTCGACAAGGGCAAAGCGTAGGTGACGATTGGACGCAGAAAAGTAAACTATTTGAGGATCTTAATTTTTAAGGATAGGTATATCTCTTGGCCGCGTGCAATTTCTCGACGACTTTGTTTACTTGTAGTCTCATTGTAAGACGAGAATCCAAAACAACTCCCAGGTATACAATGGATGGGCTCCAGCCGTCCACGAAGATGTTGTCCGGTGGAAGTCGCAGTCTGTTAGTGAAGCAGACTGCTACACATTTTGATTGATTTATCTTCAGGCGCCACCTGGAAGCCCAAGCCAAGATCTCATCCAGCGATTGCTATAGCTTGTTTCTTAATATATGTTCGTTCGCGTCAACGGTGTAAAGGGCCGTATCATCCGCGTACATGGCGAGGTCTACTCCCTCCATCCTGGGCAGATCGTGCATGTATATCGTAAACAGACTAGGGGCAAGAAGGGACCCCTGAGGTACTCCAGCTGCTATGGGGCGTTTGGAAGAGATTGCGCCATCCTGACGTGCAGAGAAGGTCCTGTCGTGAAGATAAGATCGCACGACCCTTATGATCCTGGGGTTCATGTCTCCTACCACCATTTTGTAAATCAGCCCGTCATGCCACACGGTGTCGAACGCCCTTGCTATGTCCAGAAATACCGCGCCTAAGGTTTGTCGTTTTTCCAAGGTGTTACGGATGGCTTCAGTGAGACGGAAGAGTTGGAATTCTGTGGATAAACCCTCACGGAAGCCAAATTGCTGGTCCTGTATTAATTTCCTGACAAAAAGTTCTTCCTTTAGGCGGGCGAGGACGATGGCTTCCACCACCTTGCCAAGACAAGATATAAAGCGATATTGGACGATAATTTTGCGGGAATAGAGGATCCTTGTTGGGTTTGACGAAGGATATCACGATGGAGTGTTTCCACGCATTTGGAAAATGTCCCAATTTCAAGGTGACATTTGAAATAATAGCTATGTCGTTGATGACGTTCGACGGGAGTTTCTTCAGGACTGAATTTGTAATGTGGTCACTACCAGGCGCCTTGCCAACTGTAAGCGAATTTATAATTTGAGAGACCTCATTGCTGGATGCCGGGGCAAGATCTTCGCCCCCAGAAAGATTCTTCTGCTTTATATCTTTAGGAAGATGTATAATAATTTTATGCAGTAGTAGTATTTTCGATGTTAAATACAGGGTTGGATTTATTATTTTACTAGGTGATATATCAAATATTTTTATAAATGTTTTATTGTGTGTAATATTTATCGCCAATGCACAATGCACCGGAGTCTATACTCCAGTGCGTTATATTTTATTTATCATACATACAGATAAAAGAATTTATTTATTATATATTGGCGTCCAAATGTAATTCATTTATATCTAGCTCTAATTCATTTATATTGGTAAGAGTTTTCATACAGTATGTTATTCGAACATGAGCAGGAAGAAGACTTTATTTCAATATAACGCTAGAGCCATTCCAATGATAGCATTACCGAAATATGACGTATTTATTATGTTATTATGATGTGGCGCGATATCTAATCTTTAAATCAAATTATTTTAAAAGAAAAACACTATTCAAGTGACAGGAAACAAAATCATTTTATGTATATCATAGCGCCATTTTTAGTTCTAAGTAATTCATTTATTAAATATAAAAACAATATTATAAAATCGGCCTTAAAAATATTTCACCTTAATGCGGTCCTCCACTGCTTACCGCTGGTATTTAAATATGCAACTTGGATAATCGTTACAATCTCATTACCTGCATAGAGTTGGTTGACCGTGGAAACATTAAACAAATATTGCCAGGAACTAACAAAATACTCTAGACACAATTTGTTCAGAATGGATAAAGTAGTAAAATAGTTAACGGTTAAGGATGTGAAGTAGGCTATAACTCTGAAGTTTTGACATGACAGAATAATTTTATTGCTGTTTTGTATTGGCTTTTGCGACTGTACGGGCGGGACGACTCCGAAAGGCAAATTCGAACAAAGGAAAGACCCCCATGCCGTTTTAGTTTAGTTTTAAGAGTTAATTTATTACTCCCGGATCATCTAATCGATCGACCCCAAAATATACGTAGATGGACTGGAGTCTCCTCCATACTCCATTACTAGACCCATGCGATGCATGCGTTTATTCTGCACGCGCTGACCGGTTAAGAATCCTGTTAGTGACCTCAACCTGTTTCTGTTCATAAAAATTACCTTACGAAGTCCTTTCTTATTTGACCGGATCCCAGAGTTTTATAGTGTCTCACGCAAGTAAGTAAAGAAGCAATGCCTAGCAGCGAGTTTAGATCTAACAAAAGTCTAGATGCTACCACAAGAGCTCCCACACATCGGTTCTGGAACTATGAATAGTCGTTCACTAGCAACTCTTGCTAACTCGTCCGCTATTTCGTTGCCTATGAATCCAGAGTAGTTTAGGAGTCATTTCAGCGTAATGATTTGACGCCAGTTTTTCGTGCTTCCTATGGCAGTCAAGTATCGCCTCGGAATCTAGTATTGGCTATTTATGAAACTGACTTTTTTTAGAAAAATGGATGATATGGTTTTTGTGTTAGAAGAAACTACTAACAAGATTTTATTCGCAAGAAGACTTTACCATTAGCAATTTCCTGGTAGACGAGAACCAAGATTTGATATTTTATTGGAACAGTTTTCTCGGATTGGAAATGTGAGTAGTGCCACTGAACACTCGTCAGAGAATGTATATTTTACATGAATGTGTACTGGAGGTGTTGATATTTTATTGGAACAGTTTTCTCGGATTGGAAATGTGACTAGTGCCACTGAACACTCGTCAGAGAATGTATATTTTACATGAATGTGTACTGGAGGTGGGATGAAGCTGATAGCATGGTCAGCGAAACGTCAAGTGCAAACTTATCTACGCGACAACACCTACAAGACTTCAACACATTCTATTAATGTTTGAGTAGTTTTTGTAGATATTCTTATCTTTACTAAAAGTCCATTATGTTTGCACAAGTGATATAAAACATGTCTTTCTTATTACTATTAGTCTGTGACGAATTTAGTGCACTATGATGGTCCAGTCAACAGTGTGATTTAGAAGATGTTTATGTGTGTACAATTCTAAGTCTTTCAAATGCAAGGTTTTCATAGCAAAATATAAACAATATTTTCTATAAATATTTTCTAGGACTCGCTTGTATAGGAGAACTGCACTAACATCAACTACCAGCTACCTCAACATCAAAAAGTAGCTTAATTGTGTTTTGGAACAACTTTAAAATTTCTGCGAAACTTTTTGCAACAATAATATCCAATTAGTATGTCCTGATTTGTAGAAGAAGAACGCTCTAAAAAATCAATAGTCATCTATAAATAGTAAAAGCATTAAAGGCCATAGAATGAAACGTGTAACACACATACATCATACATAACATTACAGATAACAAGGGCGATTATTAGCGGTTAAAGCAAAGATTATGTTTCTAAAAAGCGGGCAAAAAAGAGTGGATCTACATACGTTACGGGTATCGTCAATTCGTTGATGACGCAATTAACAACTGGTTCATAAGTTCATTCCATAAGTTCATAATTTAGCTGCTTTATTCTTAATTTACCCCACCCCAAGTTATGTTTGCCAAGTCACTATATAAACAGTCAAACACCATGAAAATGATACATACTGTAATGTCAAAATCACATAAAATAAAAAAATATATATTCAACACTTTACACTTTTATCTTAACCCACCCTCTCTTACCTTAGTCTAACGTGTAAATGTAAAAAAAAAACAACTATCAACTATATTCTTTCTGTCTCCGTTATGCTTGAATTTTGGAGCTGCTTGACCTCGAATCGTTAATTATTTTTTCAGGGACTGAATTGTGTTCACAACTGGACAGTTCTTAAGCACTGCTTTTAAACTTTTCTTTTTTATTTTTCAATCTTTTTCGAAACTTTGTTTTTCTTCTTTTGCTATTCTATCAACCTTCACAGACTACGAAAGATAGTAAATAATAAGTACAATTATGTCGTGAAAATTGGAAACCACGCGTTCTACAAAAGAGTTTTTCATATATGATAGATTAGAAGATTGATGAATTACTTATTCCATATATGTAGTGTATGTATCAATATTCTCGAATAAAAACCGGCCTTTATATAGCACAGATGAAATTGAATTATACTTATACATAAATGTTTAACTACATTTTAGTTAACGCTTGTTGTTCCATTGTTGTAATATATCATCCAGCCCCTAATGTCTAGCAATTAATCTTAATTAAGCGATTTTTTCCTTAATCAAATCAGATCCGAGAATCGGAATCCAATTTATAGGAAACGCGGTGGGGACTTAACGTTAGAGATACTATATCAGTCGGGGGTTGGGTTTTTGCCGTGCAGGAAATGATATAATAAATTCGCCCCGTGTTCATTAATTACTAAGCGAGATAATTTACGTCTTTGCTTTGTAATGTAATTTAGTGGAGTAAGCATTTATCGATAAAAGAAACAGGACGGTAGACCGGTTAGTAAAATATTAGCGACGATTTTTTTAATGAATATTTTAATTTTGTTTGCGCATATTAATAGAAAACGATTAGAAATTAATTTCGTAATTGTACACAAAATTAATTTTTTTAAGATATCGACATATTTTTCTTTGTTGAATTATATTATGTTTTCTGTCGACGCTTATTTTTTCTATTAAAGGTAATAATAAATTTGCGTAGAAAGTTCTTATTATGCCACTTAAATTTTTGGAGAAAGTTTTAATGAACTTTTACGCTAGTAGCGTAAAAGCTGGAGGTGTTACACTTACAAGCAAAAGCACCCAACTGTCCCTCGCCGATTTTGATAAAATTTGGCAGGAATGTAGAACATCGAAAAATATTTGACATATATTTTTTTTTAGGGCCCCGTTTTTGGTTTTAGGGGGTGTAACGGGGACTCAAAGTTACCCTCAAAAACACATTTTTTTTTAATATTTCAGAAACGAGAAGAGATATCGAGATGTGGTACAGACTAGATCGTTCCTTGCTGCGGACTCTACATTTTAGGTAGAAAATAGAACAGTGGCGTACCGATGGGCTCGTTGGGGGGTCAAAAAAATAAAAATTTTTCTCGCCCCTGCTCCTGTATATTATGAATTGATCTTTTCTATTTTTATCTTTAAACTACATGAAAAAATAAAAGTTACCTGTTTTTGGAATTTTTTCTAAATGTTCATTATAGAGAATTTAGCGTCATTTTTATATATGCTTACCGAACACTATCCCTTCTTATATTTTTGAAATTCAATTTAAGGTTTCATCAAATTCAAGGGGTATTTAAGCTAATAATTACAATTGTTTATTATATATTAGAATAAACATGTAATCTGATACAATAGAAAGAGTACCATCATTCAAAAATGTCGCCAACGCTTATTTATCTAGACGTAAATAACTTGCATAATGCCTTGGCAAAAAAATGCAAAAATTATTGCCAAGCTGATCTCAAAATACATTTCTTTATTTATCGTTGCCGCTATATAAGCGTGTGGTCGTCAGTCATTACAAATGGTTCTTTTTGCGTTAAATATACTGAACGTATTGACAATATTAATAAGTTTGATAAATAAGCAATACCATGGTACATCTGCATCTCCACAGAATGGTGCTGAAGAGACACTCGCACAAACAGTGTTCGACATCATTATCAGTGGCTGTAGCGATCCCGCTTATGACACTGAACAAACAAGCACCCTGGCTTTCGATTCACAATCTGACTTTCCTGGGCCACAGCTAGTGGATATTGAGGAAGACGACAGAGTAAATTATGATATCGAAGAACAGATGTCTAGCGATGAAATAGTGCAGGAACCTGCTGATATAGACCTCCAGTACAAACAAAATGCTGTTGAATATTGGAAAAGTGGCAGAAAAGGACGACATTCTCTAAAAAATGTCCAACATAGATTTTATAAGGTTACTTCACTTCGGCAGCTAAGACGATGGGAACAACAAGTGTCCAGCGGCGGCAACAGACGTGAAAAATTATATACCCCTAAAACCAAAAACGGGGCCCTAAAAAAAAATACGTGTCAAATATTTTTCGATGTTCTACATTCCTGCCAAATTTTATTAAAATCGGCGAGGGACAGTTGGGTGCCGTTGCTTGTTAGTATGCATCACTACGAAACATTACACCAAAAAGTTTAATATTACTTATTAAGTAAATAAGAATCATTTGATTCAATATTTTCTTGTACAGTTTTATATTGTTCTTCGCTTCTTTCTTTCAGCATATTGTTATTTTAGATATTCTCCCACTTCGCTGCCTTCACTTTTGACTTAGTATTATAATCGGCACCCCTAAATTGTTTGCATGGTGGTTCTCAAATAATATAAAATAATTCTGTAGTTTCAAAAAACCACTGGACCTTTCTTGACTTTGACTTTTAACAAACCTTTTAGCATCTGGTTTTAAACCTCTTTAATCTTGTTTACCACAACATCTGTCATCTAAAAATCAAAACCAAATACGTGATTCAAGGAAATCAGCACTCTTCCTTTAGTTAGTGAAAACAATCTAAAATCCTCAATAAAAAATCAATTTCGAGAATACTGATAGCAGTGCCTGCTCTCTACACTACTATAAGAAACCTATATTGCCAAAGCTTATATTAGCGAAGCTTATACTTAAAAAAAAATACTAAACATAATTAAATTGTTTAAACGGTTTTATCGATATCAGCTTGCACGTTTTGTTTGTAATCACACATATGTGTGTATATAAAATCAAGAAGTACCCTATATTCTATTCTAAGGGCTACTTGACTATGCGTTCAGAGGAGCTGACACCGTTTCATAATTAAGCACCCTTTTGTTACCAATTTTTGAGAAGATTATAGTATCTATCTTTATACTAGTAGCAATGAGGCCGTGCTGCAGGCAGTCCACAAATTATCTAAAGCGCTTTTTACTATAACGAACGTAGTAGCGACTATTACAGCAAAATTTGCAAAAGATTACGAGGAGCGTATGGAACCCCGCTTAACGCTCGAAAAAAAAAGAAAACAGCAAAAACAGAAAAAGTAAATTAGTGTAATCCGTTTTAAAGGTTCGCTGCTGGTACTGCTTTTATGAATTGTAAATTAGACTTATTATGGGCTGTAGAGGGCGGTCTATTTCCGCTCGAGCTCGTACTAATTATTAATGAGATTGGCACTGTTCTAAATGAAATATTCCCTTTTACATTTTTTTTTCATTCTGGGTGTTAGCGACGGAATAACAACTTCATCTGAATAAAACGACCCTTTTTCATAATATCCGGGAAGAAAAATGCTCTTTTATGATTAAAAGGAACAAGAAAAACGGGGTGGTGTTTGATATGACAAATTACCTACTGTAGAATGTTTTTAGTTAATTAAATGGTGTACATCATCATACAGTCAAGAAATGCTGAGTACCCACGCGGCAGTTTGCACTGTTACCTATATCCTACCATAGCTAGAATTGTTGCTTTGTGGAAAACTATTATAGTTTGTGAGTATCGTTTGTTGTCGAAGTTTTGCATATAGAAACGACAGGATTAAGAACATTTCTATGTAACGGTCAGCGAAAAGTATATTACGAATAATTTATTCGAAAAGTTTTTAAAGGTGTCATAGAATTTAACAAAGTAAGTTCGTATAATTTTATATACTTGGTGCGAAAGGATGACAACTGACCATTAGGTAGTAGTGGTGATTTAAATTTATAAGTATAAATCTAGTACACATTTTGTGACTGAAACATTAGAATACTAATTATATAAATGTAGTATACCAAAAATAGCTGTAGTAGGCCATTATATAAATGCAGGAATCTACCCTCTTAGCAAAAGCAATAAAAGTGACGGTTTATAGTTTTTGCATATTCAGCGTTATTAACCCCTCCTGGAATACTAGACATTAGTATCTGCAGTTACGCACTTGTTTTTGTCGACTTTTGCGGTTGGTACTAGTCCTGACCTTCGGAGGTAGACGAAACAAGTCTAGAATTAGTTTGCTAGCTAAATTGTTGTTCAGTACAAGTTAACTACCCCTAGTAGAGGCATTTTTGGTTTACTGTAATAGTCGACGTTTTCAAATTTTCAAATCAGTATAATACAAAAGCATATTTGCTTGTGTTTAGAATCTCAGTGAAAATTAATACTTATTGAATTTACTTTATTGTTCACTTTCCACAAAGTAGAATATTAACTATCTCTCCATTGCTGCAGTCATATGTATTTTATATTACTATATTAACCTTAGTTTTGTATAATCGAAAAGTTGAAATATATTTTCTATTGCTGTCGATATATAAAATATTTTTTTAGTAGTTCTGATGTTCATCTATTTAAAATTATTTCCTTTTTTGTCTGTTGCACCGATTTCTGAAGTTGTATTGCTTTTCTGATCACTACTGTAATTTTTGCTGTGTAAATGTGTTCAATGGCCTTGTTAGAACACTATCTCGCCATATATGATACTACAATGTTAATAATTGTACTCTCAGCCACGAATTGTATTCTATTTTAGTATATTTCTGAAAGGAAAGGTTGGGAATATTTGAGGATCGTAGAAAGCAACTACTGGTTGCTTGATGGTAAGTAATAGTGCTCATTTCTGAACTTAGTTAAACGCAATTAGTAGATGAAGTCAATAATGTACAAAACTTTTTGCTTTTATTACTTCTGGAACTACATCAACAATGCTTGGATCTATTTAACTGCGTTTCTAGTTATTAAGTTAACTGTAACGCCATTGTATTAGATAACATTTAAGTCAAAAATATATCTAGTTGGAGACTTAAAGTGATAAAAGAACAAGAAACTGTACAACGTCAGCGATGAACTCTTATTAACTACGTGTTAACGTTAGACAAACATAAGTTGGAGAAATTCTGGTATTATTATGCTCAGAAAACTTGTTTTGTAAAAGAAATATTTTCATTTGATTTAAATGTTGCCATCATGTTTTCTACTTATTTTTAAAGTGGGCTGGTAAATGGAAGCCAGTTTAAAAACAGTTACACAACTAAACATTTGATGAGTGCAATTCGTGATATCTCTTAGAGTAATTTAACCACAAAAGCCTGTTACGGAGAATGCTCTTTCCTATTCGATTATAATTTCGCCCAACGCGGTGCTGAAAATTCTTCCACTCCACATTAACTCCATTACAGAGTAGATAATCTCCTTTATTACCAGGCAAGGAATACTCTCACATTTGATTCCCTAGTATGAATAAATATATTCTTTCTTAATTACATATTTTCCTCTTCGACATCTTTTCTTAGTTCAAAGTACTTAGTTGGTATTCCTGTGTGAAAGATTTTTTATCCGAAGCTGCTGATGTTTTACAAAACGCATGTGAAAGTGATAAATATACAGATTATCTGTAGTAGACGTAAGATATTAGTATGGTTTGTGATGCAAGTTGTAAAACAGAAAGATGTGATTAGATATAAGTTATTTAATCTTAATTGTGCAATAAATTTTGGAACAAAATAGTGATTACACAAATCATTGCAGCATTACCTCGTCGACAAATATAGTTAATTTCGTTTGAGAGTGAAATATTTAAGTTTGAAATGAAGGCTTCTGTAAAAGTTGATCGCAAAAAATACCAGGATTACAGTACGCCATGTCCACCATATGTTACAGCAAGTCATACTAGTATGGAATGTTGGAATGAACATATGATGGAAGTAAACCATTAGTACCTGTAGAACAGACAATCGCGGATCGCCATTATGTAAACGGACTGCTGAGTCCTGTTACCCCTCGTCAAATTCGCGTAGTTCTGCTGTTGTACATGAACGACAACGTATGATTAGCTGCAGCCCGTGTAGTACGGACATATATGGAACACCACGACGAACGAGCAAACGAATGATGAGGCAGCCATCACGGCAGTTGACGGCGGATGTGCTGGCTCTCAGCCGGTTACAGCTTAGAACAGTCACGAGCCTGTTAACGGGGCATGGCTGTCTAAGGAAATATCTACATAAGGTTGGCATCCTTAAGGACGAACCTATATGTAGACTATGCAATGAGGAGGAGGAGACAGCCTACCATGTCATATTCGAGTGTGTTGCGCTGGAACGACGGAGACTGCCACTGCTGGGACCAATTAACCAGCTGACAGATCTACCGGAAAAGGACCTACCACACAGGCTACTAAACCTAGTAAAAGGGACTAACCTGTTTACATAAGGAAATTCACTTGGTACCGAATAATACAATAGGCCACAGACCGCGATGTTATAAGGGCACGCTACTAAGCAAAACCCGGTCGGTAACCAGGGACCAAATCAAATCAAATCAATCAAATCAACACCACCACGTCCAGGTGTTTCTCTGGCCAGCTCACTTTCCGGATCTCGATTCTATCCAACATATTAGGGACATTATCTGAGTGTTGTAGACCTTGTTAAGGCAGTCGTTACTTCTGCGAAAACTTGACGATCTGAGAGTGAGGGGGCACGCATTATCTTTGATGGAGAGTTACTTATCAAATAGCGTGCAAATGAAGTGATAGGTCGACTTATAATTTCTGAATATGCAATCCCACTTCTATTGTTGTTGAGAAATTGAACATTTTATACTTTGCCATAATTAACAAATTAAGTAACACAGAAATTGATTCTGCAAACGATGCTTAAGAAGACTTACGCTAATAGCTATACCGGCTTAAAACTTCTAGACCAAATTTCGTTGCCCTACATTTATGCGCTCAAGTTATATAGGATGTGCTCATGAATTACACCCTACAGTGTATATAAAATCTTTGGATTTCATGGCAATATTTATTCATGCAAATTGGAAACATTTGCATCTATCATAGCATTCGCAGATTTTCTCTCCGAGCATTATGCTATAAAAGATTATATTCAAGATCGATTTGTTCGTATACCGTGCGGAAAGCTCGCCTGGTACCTCAGAACTCTATTTTTAATTTGTATTTGTAAGTTTCGATATAAGGTACGAAGAGTTTGTACAATTAAACACTTCGATTAGTTTTTTCCTAGAAATCATAGAAATCTAGCGGACATATTCATCATATTTGAGTAAAATCTATCTGGCAAACATATACATATCTCTCAAGCGTTTTGAGAATAGTTCGATGTGCTTAACGTTAAGATTCGCCAAGACGAATGTGATGTGTGTCTATTAAAAGAACAATGAATAACAAAAATAGCTTTATCTCTTCAAATAGTGATAGTATCTGCAACTTAAAAGATATTTTAAGGTATGAATGAATTAGTGTAAAGCTGCAATTAATTGATATTGTGAAAAGTAGATACAAATTTGTATTTTTTAATTAATGAATCAATAAAATATAATTACGATGATACTAGATAATAGTACACGTCCGCAATATTAGAAAAAAAGCACGTCTGGACATGATCCTGCACAATGAATATTAATATTCTGTATAGCGGGTAAAACTTGCATATATAATTCGGTACACGCCTCGTGGGAAACTGCACTAACCATAATCCAATTAAGGACAGACAAGGAAGCAACGAATCTGTCATTAGCTACTAGATGAATTTACAGTTAAACCTATTATCCTAGATCTTAATAAGATTGTACCGTAGATTTAGACCATGCATGTGCGAATGTAGCTGTCGTTTCCCAAATGTCAATAATCTCACTCGATGAAATTCTCCATTTTGTACATTGCGCTATATTTAATTTATTTCCATATTATATCTAATATAATGTCGGTGGGATATTCTGTAGAGGTAATATAGTTAACTCGATCAGACGATTGGAGTAAGTAGCGCACATTATACAAGATTTTAATCTAAAAATTTTCTAGGTCTATCTAGCCCGAATTTTTGGCAGAGAAATTTATTTCATGGCAAAGAAAACGGCCAGTTTTCCCAAAAGGGTTTAAACTTTTACTCTTATTGACGCAAAATTCAGGTTTACTTCATTTATGAATTACTATTGAATTACAATACTAATGCACTTTATACGATTCAAGGATTCAGAACTAAATAATAAATTCATTTAAATCATAGTCAAAACAGTAGTATGTGAAATACTGCCACTGTAAATATATGTAGATCCTGATGGATTCTTCAGAAATATGCCCAAATATTGATTACGATAATATTTTGGCCAATTCCAGTTGTCTGTGTCTACATCAAACACGTTGTCTCATAGATAGACACACAGACCCAGACCCTATCTAAATGGTTGTTCCGATAGTGCCAAGATATTTCCTGAATATACACAGATCCGCAAACTCTTTCCGAGTCCTTAGTTATATGGCGCTCAGATCAATATTAAGATTATTGACAACATGCATGGTTCTTAACTTCTATGAATTTTTACGTAGAAATGCTGCATAGTTTTATATTTATCTCTATTTTTCTTGAAATTAGAGATTAATTAAGATTTTCATAAACTCTGTAACTAATAATTTGCGCTTGTTTTACAAAACAAAAGTGCATATCTGTGGCACGGTTATACCCACGGATTTTTATTTTGTAAATAGCGATCCCTGGAGAATCTGAGAGGCTCGATATAGCGGCAGAGATGTGGCTATCTTCAACGTTATGTAGGCAGACAGCGATTTTCATTTTCTCCGTTTCACTGTACCGTGCCAAATTCCCCGATCTCATTAATGTAAGTACATTCATTTTTAAAATGTTCGCAGAACGAACTGAATGACTGCCGATTGTTAATTATGTTTAAATGATTTCTGCCGCAGACTATTTTCCACTTCTGCCTTGTTGTGGGATTTACTTAATCAAAATCTTTAATTGCACCTACATTAAATGCTTTTATAGAATTAACTTGAAACCGTTTACCTGAGATAATCCCAAGAATTGCTAAAAGTACAGATGATAAAGTGTGCCTATTAAGATATATTGATAAACCTAAAATCTCCAGACGTCGGTATTATAACACAGACTAGTAGGTCATACTTAAAATCCAGTTTTTCCATTGTTCGGTTGAGTCTAGTTAATTGACAGCTAAAAGCAATATGGAAGTTAAACTGTTTTTCATTGCCACATTTCCATTTAACTAGCAGATACAATGATAACTAATCTAACCGACAGTCAAACGTCTGTGTTTGCTGTCTTAGCCGTTAGTTACGTTTTTACGCCTACACAGTGTATGTTATCATCGTATTGTGTTATGGTGTTATTTAGTCTATAGGGAATCGCATACGTTCGTGCGCATACGTTCGTACGCTCTTATCCAGATAAATATGGAAGAGTTTGATATTGTAAGCGATGAAGATGAAGAGTTGATTGAACATATTGCCAGTGAACGAAAACCATATAGAGTGAACCGTTTTATGAATACGATCACAAAAAAATCTGTACCAGATATCATTTAAACTAATTCACTTATTGTGAAGAAACTGTCTCATTGCACTTAGCTACTTTAGCTACTCATTGTATCAGGATGCCTGGAACACAGGAAAATTTGATCCAAGCTCAAATGGTTGCAAGTGTAATAGGATCTTTGAATTGGACGCAGATGTATGTTTGAGATATAATAAAAGTGATACTCTGTAGACGGTAAGCATGCTAAAATTTCCGTAATTGGAAAAGCTACTTTTAGACGTTAAAAATCAAACAAAAACATTAGAAATATTAGATGTAGTAGTTTCCTGGACGGGCTAAATAGATAATCAAATCATTTATGTTAATTCAAATATTAGGCATCGAGTTGCAAAGAGTTAATTTGGGAATGAGCTATCGGCAGTGGGCGGTGGTTATTTCAATACTATGCGCACTATAATAATGCTGAGAAATTCAGGGAATGAAGCAGTCAAATGTGATAGTTTCTGAGCATAATCAATAAATATTTACGACTATATAGCCTTCCTTGCGACACGTATTCGAAATTCAGTGGTGTGATTCTACGGAATATGGGAAAGAAGGTATCATGTGTTAGCCCTGATAGGTTCACGATTATAGACGGATAGTACATTAGCTCTTATGGTAGCATACGCTGGGTTACATAACTATGCTATTGAGCAAAAGGAGGAGCTCCTACCAGATGAACCTAAGGTGTTGGCTGAAAACGTAGAACATCGTAAGCATAATAATGTAGCACCTTAATCAATTTAACAATACAAAAGGCACGTTAACACAAAATTATTTTCTAAATTTATTACGTTATTAGATTATACTTTTCACTATCGTTATGTTGTTTATTAATAAACCCACTTTCCCTATATATACAGGGTGTTTTTTTAATGGAGTAAATGTGAAGCAATGCATAAATTTACTCACTTTTTACTATAATACTACGTTTTTTACCTAAAATGTTGAACTTAGGTATAGGGAATGCTATAGCAAAGTTGTAGAATATTTAATTCTGCGTTTTACTGATCGATAATATACAGAGTGTTCTATTTGAATTAACGGACATTTTTCATATTTTGCTTCGCCAAATTTGACATTTTCTGGGCACCCCTTCTACTTTAGGTCATTATTGCCTAACATTTGGTCAAAAAATAACTTTTCTGTTAATTAGCGTACGCACAAAATTTGTGATGTTGTAATTGACTAATTGACTAGAAAAATATAGTAAGCCAAGTATCTCAAAGACTGTCAGTTTTTCATATGAATACTATACATAAAGTCGCTTGTATTTTTCATGTAGATTCAAGATACATTATAAAAAATATAGGTTTGTATTTAAAAAAGCAAATTTGCTGTCAGTGCAGACGAAATGGGACATCCTGTATAATCGGCATTATTTTAGGTTTGTAGATCTTGAGAAAACTGGACATGTGAAATAAAAAAAGTTTCAATTATATCTCTTATCAACCAAGATATTGGACTTATGCGTACTAGGTGGACATCCTGTATGTAATATATTATTAATAATAGACTATATCATTTTATTATTAAGTAAGATTTGAATGATTACAATATATTTTGTTTATCCGTCATAGGTGCCAGTTGCGGTGGCTTTTTAAGCCGTACTGCTGCTGCGTTGTTAATTATTTTGCTCCGAACAGTGAATTATAGATCGATCGTCCCCTGAAAGAATTAAACCCTGAATCTCAGCAATTTTCCACATCTCTGAGTAGCCGGCTAACAACTGCGACTATCGACTCTTTACTATATGTAATATTTTTCAATAAAAAAACATCTCAACTCTCATCAAATATAGGTAATCCAGACATCTAGTTAATAAGTTTACAACTCTGACAATGTTAATTAATGATTTCAGTTAATATTTGATTTTTTAATCTTGTTCTTTGTTTGTAGATTTATTTTTAGGTTTGACGCCGCATAGCTCAATATTTTGTTGCTGTGTTTGTGATACAATGGCTTTCTACATTTTATTTAAGTCAATCCTTCTCTCTACAACAATTTCAATTTTTTCTCATAGCAGACTATGTTTTCTGAGATGACAGGCCCGCATCTTCTGCTTTGTAACGATGCTAAAATAAATTCGGTGTATCCTGTATCAATTAACAATCTTGTGCGAAATCCATGATAGCATTTACTAAACGTTATCAGTCAATGCACATATTTCTTCTTTTTCTTGCATTGTTGGACGAATTTCAGTTTGTAGGTGAGATATTTATATTTACACAGAATTCATACAGAGGTATTGTATGAATTCTTATTGAATAGAACTATCATACAATATTCTACTAGCTAGCTCATTGCAATCTCATTAATTGGAAAGATATTCTTCTCCATTAACTGGTAATGTAGGTGATAGTATATACTGTCCGCTTTATGTCGCTTTTGGATATGAGATGTTTTGTTTCTTTTTTTTACTGGCTCCTCTTTATTCCTTAATTGACACGAGGATAAATATACTATAGATATTCCGATTAAGCAAGGTTTTTAACAAGAAGGCAAATGGTGTATTTTCCTTCCATGTGTTTTCTTTATGTCTCTGTGTAGTTACAGATGTGTAGCACCTCTTTTCTACTTCAATTACTGTCCTATAACTATAACAAATACAGTTAGAATTATTTAATTTGAATCTTTTAGAACATATATAGAATCCCCGGATTTCAGAGCTTTGACCGCATGCACATCCTACATACTATACTATTATATTCACTGGCGTCTTATTGGTGTTGCACCTGATTTTCAACGACTAACAAATGAGATGCTGCAGTAGGAAGCAGTCGTTAAATCTCATATTTGACGTGCTATGCATCATATTAAAACACATGAACTGCTTGCTAGTACCAAAGAGAACACATCTTCGGTCGAACGTAAAGTTCACACCGCACAAAATTGTCGTAACTTTAATGCAGTTTCTCCTCTAACATCAAAGCAGTTAAACGCTAGAATGCTTTCAAATGCTCTTGTATAAATATGAGTTACTATAGTAACCTTCAATTACGAGTTCAATTGAGCGTTTCGTGCGATTGTAAAGAAATATCACTTGAGCTAACCTTTATTGACATTTTCGCATAAAAACACTTTCCTAAAGCATCCGAGGTCACGTTTATTGCGCATTTCCCCTGAGAAATAATATTGCAATATATTGGAAAAATAGATCGCTTTTACGAAGAGAAGAATATGCATAGAATTCCGGTACGTCGTTCATAGTTCCATTGTTTATTAAAGTGTGACGCTGTGCATTGTTGACATACCGCGCTGTGCATTGCCTGAATAACTGCATCTAAACGGATGTGCATGTATAGTAACGATGTAGTTGGCAGTAATCTATTAAATCAAAATTATGTGCATTTGCGTTGCAATTGGGCGGTAGCGTGCATGCGAAAAAGGTTGTTTGGATGTGTGGCTGCATTTTGATGAATCGGCTGCATTATAGATTATTTGTGGTTCCAAGTTGTGAACCGCTCAGAACTTGCCTTTCTGAAATCATAAGTTGAATGCTTTTATAATTTTAAAATGATCTAAATTATTGACAATTTATTGGATTCTATGATAACTAAAAATGATCGTGACAGAGTGTTATATTTGACATGTCTACACGGCAAAGCTGTTGAAATTATTATTTATGGTGAACGTTAATAGCCATGTTTTCGAATAAATGCATTCGAACCGTAACGGTTACAACATGTATCTTTAACAACCCTGCTGCAGTGAATGTATACAACTTTACCTAAAAGCTGAGGCCTATTAAACAGGTTTTTCATCGCTAACTATCAAACATTTACATACACTATCTTTTTAACTAATTATTCACAACTAATACTATCGGAAAAATGGAATAAAAATGTCATATAGTAGATTGTACAGATTACTACGTTATTTGTTTACTATTGAAACAAGTTGTAACAAAAGTGAAATTTCATCTAGAACTAAGTTATGAAATACTTGGAGTACACTTTTTTCTCGCATGGCGATTGGGTTTCGGAAAATTCCTGTGTTATTTTAAAAGGTTAGTAGTTTTTATAATTATGAGATATAATTAGATTTTCTGGTTTCTTTCTTTCTTTAATTGTGGCGATTTTTTTCTGTCTAATTTTTGGTGGTTGTTTGCACGTTTAAATAAACATTTCTTCTAAATAGATCACATGTGATAGAGGTCTACTTCGAGGCTAGTGATCCACTTTTAATAAGTAATTACCTTTACCTTGCTGTTACCTTGCTAATCTGTTTTGAATAAATTTCTTTCGGACGCTTGTTTTTTTGATCGAAATGAGGCCCCATACCACACCTTTTCAAATTGTTTGGTCTTGTTGACAAACCGCTTAAAAATTTGAATATTGGTCAGATATGAAAACTAAGTTTTCTGTTTCTTCTTTCTGCCGTCTTTTTGGAGTTTGCTTGGAAATATAAGAGGAAATATAAAGATAAATTTATGTAATGTCAGTTTCATTCAATTCCGCCTTTTTTTCTATTTTTATAGGTCAAAGAAAAGAGATGCTGAAAAAAATTGCCACAAAATACTATTAGCGAGGACAGACACCAGTCACTGGCTGTGATTCAAAAACAAGTGCTCAGAAGTCTGTGAAGCACTCAGAGAGAGATGATCATTTTCTGGCTTGTGACAAAGCTTACCACGGTCTTACTATTAATCCTTACAATATGCATTTCGAGAGTTCATGGACTCTCATCAACCGAATACCGCCCCCGTAGAAATATCCCGAGTAATTAATTAAACGCTGTGGTCTTGTTAGTGTTACCGATTTTTTTATTTGTATCCGCGAACTCACGAAGTCCCTGATATCACACAGAAATTTTTAAAGTTAAAGTAAATTGTAGAATTTTATGTGTTGTTTTCTTTACTACCTTTTTCAAACTACGCACCCTTTTCAACCTAATGCCGGCTTACTTTAATTTTATTTTCCATAACCTATTTTTTGTAATTATCAGTTTAAAGGTTTTATGTAAAAATAAAAGCAGTTTATATTATGGTTACTGTAAATGGTGTTGTGTTTCCTTTCGGAACGTAATTATCTGCTCCTTGATGAAGAACTAAACAACCTCGGCGACATTGATTATTGATGGAATGTTACTTCGATAAGCCGAAGGGTGGTTTCACGTGGGTGTTGTAATAGTTTATAAGTATAAAAGGCCAGCAGGAAAGTTGAACTCCTATGCTTTAGAAATATGACAAAGAAACTATTGTTGATGCCGTAATCACTTAATGATATCTGAATGTTTTAGTTGAACAATATTTAAATACAATTGATTCAGAAGTAAAAATATGCGAGAATGTTCTGCTCGACGCTTTGACGTTTTTTGAAATGAAATCCTAAAATCATATTTTCGAAAAGCTTCGGAAACCAGACGGCTATTTTAAGAGGAAACTCTAAACTTTGGTAATGTTCTGTGCTACTGATGACCCGATTTTTAGATTATGTAGAAAGCAAAACATTACGTCCCGAACCCTCAATATTTCATAGCAGTCGCAGGGTGACTGGATCGGTGGAAGAATGAATAACAGTGAAAATTGGTTTTTGTGATAACTGTCTTATCTTCGACGATTGGAAGGTCGAAATATAATGTTAAGGAAAATCTGTCTAACCACTTGTCTCAATATAACAACATTTATTCATTCATTCTTTGCAATTAGGGTTGGACTCCTGTAGGTCAGGCACTTGAGCTGGATGTTCTTTGTACTATTCCTATCAGATTAATGTCCTCTATAAAGTCCAATATCTTGCCCAGTGGAAACTGACTGAGTACCATCAATTCCTCACATATGCGGATTACATGTAATCTTATTTCCTCCTGTAACTCGCATCTTCTGTACCAAGGTTAGCTCACGCGACCCGTGTTATATACATGCTTCTTCAGGGGACAGTGTCCAGTTATCAACCCAATAATGGTCTTAGCTTGCTTTTTATTGCGTCTAATTACATTTTCTGGGAGCTTAGCGTTCTCATCATCTATTAGCGCTTCAGTGTGGAGTTGATCTTCAGTTGACTTCCATTTCCTTACACTTTCTTTGTCTAACCAAGACGAAGTCTCCCTTCTAGTAGAATCCCTGGTGATTCCACATACGGGCTCTGGTCCACTAAAGTGTTTCTTAGTACCCTCTTTGGCTAGTTTATCGGCTATTATATTGCTCCTCGTATTCTCATGTCCGGGCACCCACGTGAAAGACACCTTGTTGTCTTGTGCCACCTTTGTGTCACCTTTAGTGTAACAATATGTCATGAAGAGAATACTGAATTCAAGGTTTTGTCATGGCTTAGCTTCATTACAGCAAGTTATGCTTCCTGATCACACTGAACATTTCTGCCAACGGTTAATGGAACTAGAAATTTAGGTATAAATGGAAATATTCGTATACAAACGGCAAGTTTCATTGAATTAAGTATAGCATACCAACGGCGATAACAGGAGTCACATTTGATGTTGTTTATAAGATATATGTAGTTTGCTATACTTTGTCTTTGAAAATCAATATTGTTCTTGAATGTGCTTTTTACTTTTCGTTTTTAATCTTTTCTAAAATGGAAAATTGAAAGTACTCGTAAACAAAGTAGAGGTATACATTTAAGGAAATTGCAATTTCATCTTACGTAATGCAATCACTCGGTGTAGTGCGAACGTCTAAGGAAATCGTTTTATGTGTGGTAAAAAGCCGACATCAAGGGAAATCTTTCCGTCATACTAGTTTCAATTGCTTTGTTTTCTTTCAACTTTCACCTTACAGCAGGAAAAGGCCACTAAAGTGTTATTTACTCTAAAACTATCGAGAGTAAATCCATACCAAATATGAACCAAATCTCTCTAGGCGCTATAGAGTATTACTGTATTTCGATACCTACTCATGTATTGTATACAGAAAAGGTTTTTATATGCGTTCCTATATGTTCTAAACAAGATCTAACGTTCCAATTTAGAACGTCTAATCTTGTATTTTTGTTAGCAAAACTTGGTTTAGTATTCTATTAGAAAACGATCACCTATCTCAAATATTGCTCCAAAGCAAACTACTGATCAAGTCGTTATTTTAATTTATTTGCAGAATCTAGTAGGAACCTATAATACAAATTATCCCGGACAATTATTATTTCAAAATTAGCTCTATGCAGTGAGTACAAGCAAGAAAAATTCCACTTATCAAGCAAAAAATAGTCTTAAACACAATGATGGAATCTGTTAGAAACGCTAGCTTTGCAACGAACCACTCATAATGTTTTCGAACGGCGTGTTGGCATCGGTTTAAATGGATGTCACGGTAGGAGAGTATGTGTATGAGAACGGACGATGGTGCGGTAGCGGTTTCGCCCGTACCCAGAGCCGTCCGCCAGTCAGGCCAACAAAAGCGTGCATTAGCCGCTCCCCACTTGCGCCTCGTCGCGCCGATTGTTGTCAGGTTGAGTCGATTGTTAACCGCATCCATTAGCGTTGTGTTTTGTGTGCCATCTGCAGTCATTGAGGCTTTCTCGCAACGCGATATAGTCGAACGACTTCCGTACAAACACGTAAATAATTTTGAGGAACTATTGCACTTCTCTTAGACAATTTTAAAGTGATTTTCTGATTAACTTGAAATAGTGCAATTAATTTCTACACTTCCGTCTAGGATGGAGGTCGAGGATGTTGTCATAGTAATCACAGGGTGGCTGGTTTAATGGAACAACGAATAACAGCAAAGATTGGTATGGATATGATATCTTTGCTTTATCTTCGACTATTGGAAGGTCGAAAAGTAAGGAAAATAATGTCTAGGCCACTTGTCTATCAGTATCATAACAACAATAGGAGAATACGCAATTCGACTTCTTGTCACATAGTTCCTGTTCAAAGCTTCACTGCAGTAACTGATGCTTCCTGATCACAGTCATAATTTCTACCAACGTTGCCAAAACAATGATCACATTATTAGAGATTTTGAAAAAAGGTAAATCTACTTGTTTAATCAACAATCAATATCTGAAACAGCCTTTATATCATCTTTGCCTTCACATTTCTCACAACTTGAGGGCACAAGCCTAACTTCTTCAAATTAAGATTAAATCTACATTGAACAAAAGTACTTTAGATTCTAATAATAGCGATAGTATATCTTTAGCTACCATGAGAAACCAGCGCATTACTCAAAAATGAAAGAAGAATATCTAACTAATATATTATGATACATCACTCGTTTCAGGAATTAATGCCAACATCTCTAAACAAATGCCAACCAATGAAAGACTACGCAGCAATAAACTGTAAAGCCCAAAGAGTCCTTTAATAAAGAGGGACCATCACGAACCGAGTCTAAATCAAAACCAAAATGATTATGAAAGTGCCCAGCTTGCCAAGAGAATAAACAGCTGGACACAATAGTTATATAGAGCTTCATATTATTATTACCATGAAGAATGTGTTGAATTAACGGAAAACGATTTAATAAATTTCTGTACTTATCTCTGCAGTTTTTAATTTATAAATATTTTTTAATATTACTTGTTCCTAGTATATGTAGATAACAGTAATCATATATCCAGAGTGAGTTAACTGTTCCAAACTAATGGTAACGCTTTAACAGAATGTTTCAGAATAAGATATGAATAAAAATAAATCGTAACCCCATTTCTAACACAAGCTGCTTAAAATGTTCTCAATACCAAAAGTTTTCTATGTCGTCATCATAAAACATTAAGATATAGAATACAAGGAGATTTAATTAATACCGAAGAATATAGTTTGATGTATGCTATAATAGAATAAATATAGGATATATATAGAAAATATAGAATAATATAGAAAATATCTTGTACAAGATTTATGTTGTTTGTAAGTTTGCTAAATATTTCACTTGAATCAGAATCATTGATACATTAGTCCCTAGTTAAAACAGAAATAAATGAATTGAAGAAGATGAAAGTATCCTTATCTATTTTGATTACTACAAAGATCATGATCATCATCATATATCGTTGCTTGACCGTGATATTACAGCTGAAACTCAATTTTAATTTAATTAATTCAAAATGTTAGCATTTTGTTTTTCTTAGATTATAGAAAAGAACTACAAAAGATTATATAACAAACAATAACTATCAAGATATATTTCTTGATTTTTTCCCGGTATAAACTTCGACGGAGTGGAGTCCCTTTCAAAGTGTCTGCGATTACTCACACGTTCTACCATAAAGTACGGGACATTAATTCATGAAATCGAACATCGGTAATAAGCAAACCGGATACATAAATTATGTTTCGTCTTACGGTAAAGTGGAGGAAAGTAGTAGCAATGGGTGGGAGAATTTTATATCGCGATATTTTACGAGATGAGCAATCGGGGTGAAAAGTGAGGCAATACTTCACGTTAAGCTACTCTAAATGTAGCAATTTATTTCCGACCTCGATTCGCCTATGCCGTGCTGCTATTTTCTTCTTTTCGCGAAATGCCTACATATACCCATACATAGCATACCATTTCGACAATCGTCTGCCGGAAGTACCATCATAATTCTGTTGATAGGAGACAAATTATCGCATTAGGTAGATTGGTTTTTTTTTCTTGTGTGGATGTATTTCTTCCAGCTTTATTATTTCTGTGAAAATGATTACATAAAAAGCGAAGTAGTCGAATTTCGATTTGTTTATTAATAGTCAGTTGATTTTCAGAAAGAGTTTTGTGAGTATTGAATCGAACTGTGTACGTATAACTATTGACTTTACATAACTTGATTTTTGACGTTACAACATTGACTAGTTTCGGTAGCCAAATTAATAGTTAGACCTGAACCCATAATCTAAAAATTAGCATTAAAATGTCAATAATGATCGCTTAAATTGATTATTTTCATCATAATGCTTTTAAGGCCCTGCATACTCCAAGCAAGAAGTGTGAAGGGAATACCATCAGAAGGTGGTGGGAACTTACGTTATACGCGAAAACCAGAAATTATAGAGGGAGTCTTGGCAATCAATACAAGCTAGGAAGTCGCTACAGCTGCACCAACAAAACAGAAAAGAAGTCATCGATTACAAAAAATACAGGTTTGATTCGTTATAATATATCAAGTATATTCAAAAGTAATTTTAAGATACATGTAGTGCTAAAAGCTGCATATGATGATATTTTAAATAATTTTTTGATCTATTTAAAGATGAAGGATATAATACGAATAATATAGAACTTTATTGGACTACTTAGTCGCCTTGTACAACTCTTTTATTTGAATTCAAATGTAACAGCTAGTCGAGGGCGTAAATTATATTTATAATTATATTTATAATTACTAAATACACAAAACAAATGGATGATCGAAGTTTAATAAGTTCATAAAAGAAATCATATTAAGCAATAGTTGAAAAGTTTTAAGGATGAATCATTATGATGAAATAATAATTGAGCATAGCTTCAATAATGTGAATTCCTTGTAAAGCTATCTACTTCTTAAATATTTAAACTGTTGGAATATACATCGACTGTAAAATACAAGCAAAAGACTTAAAGTTTCTCCATGAATAATGAAGCAGATTATCCTAACATTGTACAACAATTACGGTTTGGTGCCCCACAGTTAACTTCTTACTTATTTTATCGACGCAGGTAGGTAGTTGTATAAGGTAGCTAGATATATACGTGAATCTTAATTAAACATCTTTATTGGTTCTGTAACAGTTGGAGTATGTTTAGCTTAACCAAAATTGAACATAAAAAGAAATTGAGGTCTTAGTTATTGTTCGACGGATAAATTATTATATCATCTGGTTGGTTGGAATTATGCGAAGTTATTATGTTTTGCTTGAATCTACTTAGAAATTTTTGTTTGATTGTACATACAGGGTGTCTATGTTACATTAAATAATGTTCATATTTCGTAAAATGCTTGACCGAATGTTTTACAAGTCAGTATTGAAAATAAATCGCAACTGTATATCTTAACCTGTTATAAGGCATACATTGACAGGATAACTTGATTGCGAATGAAGCTGTATAAACTTAATATAATAATAAGCTTATAATTCGGCATCAAGGAAGTCACTGATACTATATATTATGGTTCTAACCTATATAAATTGAATACCATATTGCAAAATGGATTAAAGAGTTTTACAGATTTCATACATATACATATGTAGGTAAATTATTATAAAATTTTATATAATTGTATTCAAAGTTGTTTTCAGTTAATGTTAAACGGTGCTTATAGGATAACAAAAAATGTAGTTTATTGCGTAATGGTGATCTAGGCGATTATTTGTAAATGCATCATTATTTTTAAAATAAAAATTTAAAACTTCGTAGATATAAATAGCATTTACAGTTAGCAAACTAATTCTTTTGAAATGACCCCAGTCTATGTGATAGTAATTTAATTGAAACATAGTACGCAGTATTTTCCTTTGATATATAAATATCTGTGATAATACGCATTCCGTAAAGCACATTCGTCTGCGAGGTTGCGGAAATATCGAAGACTGCAATAAACGGTGTTGAGTTTCTCGCTCCACCAGGTCGTATCATCGGCATTGTTAATAGTTAAGTAGTTGAAATCAAAGTCTGGAGAGGTAACAGAATATATGTCATTAGAATATAATAAATAGGTATAGCAAAGGTTCAAGCATGTTTCCCTAAGTACTGATGACCAGGTCTTCGGATGCAATAGTTGCGACGTTGGCACGTAAATGAACTCTTTGTTTTCTGTTAAATAAATTGAAGCAAAACCACAATAGAAACAGGCGGCGGTGATCGATGCTATCAAAGACTTTAGAAATGCTTTAGAAGAATACCATAAGGAATTCTTTTATTATCCAGGAGTTCTAAAGTAGCCTAAATAACAACATCAAACAGAGCAGTTTCGATACTTTTGCCTTTCAGAAAGCCAGGTAGAAAACAGATGATAGTGTTGTGTGTTATAATGAATTTATATAGCCGGTTTTATACCACCTTTTCAAAGAGTTTAGCCAAGCTGGTCAAAAGGCTTATAGGCCTATAGTTGGTAATAACATTAAGGCAGCCTTTTTTTGTAAACAGGAATCACAATGGCCTGCTTAAATAAATCAGGAAAACAACCCGATTCAAATGAGCAGTTTATGATGTAACAGAGGGGCCTAACATAGCTATGGAAGGTGTTCTTTAAGAAGTGGACAAAAATGTCATCAATATCACATGATTTAATCTCAAATTCGCATAACGGAGAAAAAGTAGAAGAAACACTCATTGTATCCAATATTGGTATGTTATGCTGATAAACGGACTGGATTTGGAAACATATTTTGTATGTCCTATTTTTGTAAAACGTGCAAGGTTTTGTGCACAACAGAATGTGTTCTTCAAAGAACTATCAAGGCAAATGGTAACAAAACTGATGGGTCTTCTATCACCGATTAGACTAGACTTGATTACATCGTCAACAGCCACTGCTGAAAGTTGTAGCACTCTACAACTTTCACCAAATATTATGCATGTACAAGAACAATCTGGAGAACTAACAGAAGCAGGATTTTAGAAAAGTTTAACAAATGTTATAGGGATCAAACTAAGCAATAGCAAGTTATTATAAAATATAAAACTTCAAATCAGTTTGAATCCATTCTGGATTACAAGTAAAGTTTTTTAGATACAGTTGTTTAAACTGGAGTCGTTAAATAAGTAATATAAAAAAATATGAGTGGTAATAATAGTATTATACCCGACATAGCGAAAGATTCAATTTGTCTTGAATGTGTCAAACGAAATGGTCAGTAAAACTGCAATTACTTATTAAAGTTATTGCCAACAATCAAAATATGAACACGATACTGAAAAAATAATACAAAACCAAATATATTGACAATTTTAATTTATCATAATGATTACACTAGCACATTTAACTGTATAAAACTGTATTATTTATTGTAGATTTAAATGGAACAATTATTCTGCAATACCTCCACTACGTTAATTCCTTACTATACATATCATTAAAATATTACTAACGCGATTGGCAAGCAGGAAGTGGCGAAGGTTTAGGTTGGCCAACAGTTATTTATCAATTAAAATTTTCTTGTCATTGCTCAGCTTTTAATATGAAAACATGCTGTCATTATATAAAGAAGTACTTGATACTGTCCTAAACAAGTATTTCGCAGATGAATAGAATGCAATGGTTACTATTCAGAAAAGCGAAATGTAAACCGTAGATCTCAAAATATTTCTTTTGCAGAACCTAATAGAGGACAATAGAATGAATTCATTTACACATTAAGAACTGATGCTGTTCAACGATTTCCTGAAACTTCCTTGTAGTAACAATCATACGATGATACTTTACGACTTTCTTAGTATTGTATATATATCAAACTATTTTTGCACTTACCGGATATGCCATCGTACGTCCACCATTCCTGCCAGTTGTCACAACCAGCTGTAACAAAAGAATTACTACAATTAGAATCAATAAAGGTGCAGTCAGCAGATAAATCCTCTCCATCCCCCAAAAAGAAGATTTATAATATGGAGCGTGCGAACCGAGTCAAAATAGCGCTCTCGGCGGCAGTAGTGGTAATTTATATTAGGTGTAAGAATCACTTTCACGCGGCGACATCTGTAATAAGAAACTCTTCGCACTTCCCTCACCTCACAGCTCATTCATCTCGTTCAGCGGCAGGCAGAGTAATTACGACGCACGGATTGGATGGAGCTTTAACGCACAGTTTTCGCTTGTTTTGTCTTCTACTCGGCGTGTTGTCACCCAAGTTGGTAAGGGCGAAGATTAGGACGGGAATAATGAAGCGATTGCGGTATTATGGAGGGTGTAATGAAGTGGTCGTTGTGGAAAATTGCGAGGCTTTTAAAATAGAATAAAGGACGTATTAGCTGCGGCGTTAGAATGTGCGGATATTTTTGGGTGTAATTCCATTTGTTCTTAAAATTCGGATTAACATATCTTCTTAAACAATTAAAAATATTGAACATTATGAAAGTATATCTCTCAGAGAAGAATTTTACTGTCAGTTTTACAGCTATAGAGAATATAGAGATAATGACTTAATCGAATATGGGATGTCTAGATAAGTGATACTGAAACTTTTTCATTTCTGTAGTGTTCATAAATATCTAATCAAATTGCATTCTCTAGATTCGTTTCCTGTTCAACTGCAGAATTGATTTTTTATTTTCTTGTATAGGCAGTACCATTTTTTTAATAATGTTTGAAACTATCAATAACTCTCTGGTAAACTGATTTAAGGATTGTTGTCACGTTTAGATGCAAAGAGAACAAATCTTCAATTTTCTATTTAAGATAGAGTGGAGCATTAGCAATCTCCAGCAATACTTTTTTAGGTGTTTCTGTTTGTTTCTGACATATTAACGCTCAGTCCCAACTCTTACGGTAGAGATTTGAAATTTGCAGACGATGTTGATTTTATATTCTAAACACCACTTCAGAAGCGATCTTTCGAAATTCAAAAGTTTTTTAGACAAATTTACTTAAAACTTGGCATTAATGTTCTTAGACGCAATTCCTGACACACGTGTTTTGACGGCTTTTTCAAATTCAACTTTTAAGGGGGCAACAGAGGGTGGCATAGTTTCTACAAAAGAATATTTGTTGCCGTGAAATTAATTCGAAATTTGCTACTTACGTTCTGTGATAAAATTAACGAAAAACGCGTTTCGGTATTTTACTAAATTTAATCCATAAGCAGAGGTTAAAGGGATGGCAAGTTTGTATAGAAAAGATATTTTTATGGTTACATCTTAAAATTTGGTAGTAAGGCCTTTGATAGATTAAATGAAACAGGATTTTCGGCATTTTTAAGTCCAAGGGGGCGAAAGAGGGAGGAACAGTTTGTGTGGAAAGTAATAATTTTATGGTGTTGGTACAGTGTGTTACTTCCTGCTATAGTTAATGCATTACTGTTACGGAAATCTGTAACTTCGAAACTAGACTCAAATGTCTTCCACTTGAAAGTATCTAAAAAAGGCAAGGAAAATCAGTTTCCAATATAAGTCCAGCTGTTCATCATTACAAGTGGTTATTTTTTCATAGCTCTTGTCTTTAGAGAACCAATTTTTAAATGATTACTTAAAATTTGTAGCTATGTTTGCTGGCAGCTTGTGGTTGCTTTAAAATTTGCATTTCCACAGTGTTTTATATTCCATTTTATTATGTTCCGTTTATGTTACTAATAAACGGAGCACTAAAGGATTGATCTTGATTTTGGATATGCGTTAGGTAATGTATAAGCTACAATTTTTACAGTCCACAATAGAAGCAATTTTAACGACGAAAACGATATTCATTTCTATGTTAGATATATATGGCTGGCACTATCTATGCCATGTTTCAGAGCAATACTGGCTGCACTACAACAATTGTTTTATAATTTTAAGTTTCTCTACAACACTTATTACAACTCGTGCGGTTTTCTCAACACAAATGAATATGAAAACCAAATTAGGTAGCATACACGCACAACACGACAACGTTACTAGTACTTTAACGACGCCGACAATGTCGTCAGGAGGCTGTGTATGATGGCGCATGCTGGCACACCGTAGTGCGCCTTTCGTTAGCTGTATATCATTGTGCTTGCTATAAACTTAAACTGGCCGTTCTAAGTGTTCCCGGGTAATCGATACTCGGATAACTGATATTCTACTGTTTTGATGAGTCTTCTGTTTCTAGGTTTACAAATTTGCGTATCAAGTCTTAATGAGTTATGATCTCTTTTCCAATACTTTGTAAAATATAGTTCTTCTAATTGGATTCATATTACCATTGATGTACCATTGTTTGGAAATAAGACCTAATAAGACCTGTATGCGTGCTGGAGGTTTAACATAATATGTTGTAGCTGGTAGGTGACGTATAATGGTGACTTTTAATGTAGACATCAACAATAACCTCAAGGTAAAGACCATTCTACGTAAAATTTTGACAATTACTTGAAAATCTAAACAACTTATGGTGAATGTATAGATAATATCAAAAAGTTCAATAGATAGAGGCTGTACGAACTGAAAGAAAATCAAAAACTGATTGTAATTGTAAGTATCCACAATCACAATCAATTATGTTTTGATTGTAATGCTGAACCAAAATACCTTCACTAACAAAAGTTATGTCAAACAAATATTAGGTATAACAAATTTTTAAATAATGTTGAATTATGAAACTATCATAATTACCAAAAACATGACAAATTTGTGACTTTTAGAATCTCCCACAGAAACAGAATTATTTGCGGGCAAAATGTAATAGTTTTGCAAATTTCCTTTCTACAAAAAAGAAGCTAGACTTCATTCATGTGAGCTCGCCTAACTCATATTAATTATTATGCTCGTCATTATTTCATATATTACAAGTTGTGATCTTAAACGACTTCTTGTAATTAGATAAGTTAGAGGGTTCTTAGCATGAGAAAATAACTTGTTTTACTTTAAACCTGTCAATGTGTTAGACACCAAAAGTTAGGCAAGTAGAAATAGAAGTACATAAAAACCTAAGACTAAAGCTGTTATACTATTTTGTACATACAGGTATAGTGTTTCTTGTCATCCTACTCATAAATAATAGAGTTAATTTAGTTGTATCCAGTACAGATCCTACTAGTGGAATAAATTAATTGTTTTCTAGTTCATTTAGATTGAATTTAGGTCCAATATTCGTTTAGAAATACAAACTTGTACTAGTTTGCTATTAACAGTTGCGTCCACAAAGCGATTCTGGTGATATATCCATTACTTACACGTAGAACGACTTGAAAAAAGCATCATCAATCTCAATCTCCTTACTGTTTAGATGGGAGTGTCGTTAGTAAGTTGACTGCATCGTTCGTCAAATTAGCGAATAAGGAATGCCGGAAGAAAATCAAAGCGCACACAAATTACTTTTTCAGTTGATTTTTTAAACGATACGAGTGCACAAATTAACAATAGATCATCTTTACTGAAATTATCAGCCAGCGATGGGTAACTATTACAATCTATCTTGATTTTGAAATTAATTAGGAAAAATCTCAGGCTATTAATTTCTTCCAGGAGCTTGTTTTCAAAAATGGAAGCTGAAAAAGGTTTGGATCAAATTTGAGGCGATCACACTACTGTCCCCTTATGAAGCTGTGTTTCATTTATTCTGAATGCAGTCTATACTGTACTATTTGGAAACCATTAGCGGAAAGTTAAAAGATTCAAGACTCTGCCCCACAAAAAAGTTTCGAATGGAAAGTAAAGTAACCAATTGCAAAGATGCTCATATTGTATTGAAATCTTATACATTAATTACGATATGTAAATATGTGTGGTATTGCAAAAGACAACAGCAATTTGTATTTCTGCTGTTAGAGATTTTTGACTTGACCATATTTGGCTGTATATAAGGCACAATACGACAAAAATTCTCATCTTGTAAGTTTATTATTTGATATGGCAATGTTCATGCTCTAAACAAAGCCAAGAAGCTATCTCGAGTACTGAAACTAAATGTGGTTAAACAGGAAATTGTATAAATGAAAGGCCAACATATTTGAATTTCATTAAATTAACGAATATCTTGATACTAACTCCATCAAACGAAAATCTTTGCTTTTTAAAATAAACTAAACATTTCAGCGCCTAGATCCTCAAGTACATACACAAGTACTTATAACACAGCGTTATGGCAGATAATTACGACATAAACGATATGGATACAGTTTATTTTTTGCACTGACTGTAGTTGCTGTACTAGTTGTAACATTAACCATCATAGATTTTGCTGTGTAAATTGTGCGTATAAATATGTTTCTGTGACTTTGTTACAACATTATCTCGCCATAAATCATGTTGCTCTGTTAATTAGGAGTATATTGCAACAACAACATACATAATTAACAACTGGAATACCGATCTAGCGAGACGTTGCCAGCAGCATCACCGACATGATTTCCGCACCATAAGTATTGCAACTACCTACGGCCAGCTGCTCTTACCTCTCCAACTATCTAGCTTGATCTTCAATTCTTTTTCGTGGTGAGTGTGTACTAATTGTCAACTAATTTGATTAATCGTCGTTTCCCGTTGGTATTTAACTATCACATATTAGAAAACAAACTATATCTCGTACCAAATATTATACTTTAATATATTTTTACGTAGTAGAGCTGCAATTCTCACATGCAGTATTGCCACACTAATAATTGAGAATATTAGAATAATAATTATCGAATATCGGAACAATTTCCTTTATGAAACTGCATTTTGTGCTTGCAGTAATAAAAACGCAAATATATCATCTAAAAACTATTGCAGTAAAATATCTACAACATATAACCTGACGTAATATTTTCCAATAACAGAAACTTCCACGCTGATATCACCGATCCCCTTCGTCATATCGGGGGAAAAAACTTTTATTATTATTACTACTACTACTACTCTGTATACATACAGTAGACGTACTATGTAGTACAAACATAAGTGATGCAGACATAATCCATTTGCGACATCAGCGCCAAGTAGTCTATTCGAGGGAAGAAACAGCATCGAACAAAATTTCATAGTCTAGGAGTGAGAGGGTAGTCAGATCGGCGCCACAACTATTTTGATAGCGAGAACGTTGGAACACATACCACCCACCCACATCCTAACATTTCTCATCCGGAAGATTTGGCGTCGTAGTAAACCGGCAAAAACTTATCCCTATCTCTTTATATAACGAGGGTTGTGCTCCGCTCCGGAGTCCTCCGGAGCCAGACAGTCTGGCTACGAATCGTCGCCGAATCGTCTGCCGACGTATCGTGGAGGGAAACAGGAAAACTGAGCTGACTGGAGCGCGGACGGAAGAGATAATGCGAAGGATTTTTATTATTGCATTCGGGTCAATTGACGCATACCGATCGAATAACGAATATTGGAAAAGGCTGATGTTCGGTACTTTTTCGGGTTTTGTTACGGCCGCAAAACGCAAATACATACGTGAATGCGAATATGGACAGTGAAGGGTAGGTCTTTTCCGAACGGTTTTTGAATATCTGATTTCGTGTAGAATAAATGTTTTTCTTTTGGTTTAAAGTTTTACTTCAGGGATTATTGCTAAAGAAATAGTATCGAAAATGTTGGATATAAAATCAGAATAGCTTTGGTAATTTAATGCTAACCTGACAAAAAAAATATATTTAGATAGAATTAGTGCGCTTTTCGTTGTCAATTCAAGTATGTCTGCCTTTGTTGAAGTCGAATAAAAGAACGTATTATATGTCAACTTGTTACATGTATATAGTGGATTGATTTGCTATGTCTGCCAACAATTTATTTGAAATAAAATAAGAGAAGCACTCATACTGAGTTTCCATTTCTAATACTTCCAGTGAAGCCAGTTGATCATTAATGCCAACATTTTTTTCTGTTAGTTCTGGTATCCGTTATGGCATCTAAATTCGTCAGTTTTTGTAGGTTGGACATATATGGACGTTGCAATATTATTCTCAAGATCTGTATCTCAACAGCGATAGTTTTAGAAAGTTAAAAGAATCAGAATCACTATTAATTTCTTTCAAATAATCATCAAAGGAGAACAAGTTTTTAGTGATAGTTTATCCTTGTGGACCATTCTAACTGTGAATAATATTTTGCCATTTGAAATTTCTGTTTTCAATACATGAACTTGCCACAATTAAAAAACCAATGTTTTGTTGGAGATAGTGAAATATTTCTACAATTATATTATATTAACCTTACTATATACACAAACAAATTTTACTTTATTATAGATACTTTTCATCACTATTTTACACTAATAAAAATTGTATTCTGGTCTATACTTACAACAGTATATACTTAACAGTGAACTTTCTGGTCAAAATATGGTTAGTGATCACTGGGCTGCGAAGTTAGATATTTGTGCGTTTTAGTCAATTTAATTGCCTTTAAGCAGATACGCAGAAAATGTCTTTGATTTTGGTATTTGTGGATTTTACCAAACCCAAGTTGAAATTGAAACATTTATTCCGTATAGAAATAATTTAGTCAAGAACTCATTAGTTTGAATTAATTCCATACAATCCCTCATCAGCTAGAATAAATAACGAAAACATTAATGAATTGGCTGGTTTACAACAGCAATTAATTGTGGAATAAATTACATATTGTGTTTCACTTCAAATAGTAGCAACTTAATATTTCTTTAAATTTTCTGTTACTTCTAAAAAATCCTTTTCCTGATTTAAGGCTTTATTACAAGAGTAAATTATATCTTCACATAGTCTACTGCGATCAAAAATCAACTAAAAAAAGCTTATGAAGGTTGTTTTTCCACAAATTTGTTTTTAAAAAAAGTTGTTTGAAATCATATCAAACCTTCAAATTTTAAGTTTAGCCAAAAACAAAAAAATACAGTTTTGCAAGACTAATTTAAATTTTATTCTTAAAAAAGTTAAGTGAAATAAATAATCAAGAAGCACAAGAAAATTATTATATCTTAAGTTAAATAGTAGTTCTCCGCTAAATCTCTACTTAATAATCTACCTGTTACAATTATTTTTCTATTATTATTTACTCCCCTGCGTAATTCAACTTTTTAATCTCTTAACAAGCTTAGATTATTCGCTCACGATGTTCGTAAAAATGTTGTGGCCTGATTTTGTAGATTGTAGCTTTAATAGTTGTCCACAAAAAATCTATGGGGAGTTAGGCATGGCGGCCATTAAACTAAGCGATCTATTCTTTTTCTTGAACAGTTTTGATTTAGACACTGTCTACCTGGAACTGCTTTGTGAATTGCTTTATTTAACTGAAATTAGATATAATGTCGCACTTGAAATGTTCATAAATATAATGCATTCTAAGTTATTTATTTAAAACTCATTGTTCAAATTATAATTATAATTGAAAAAGAATTAAGCTAATATTCCACACCAAACACTAGTTTTCTAAGTATACTGAATGTCATATTAACAATGTTTCAGATGATAGATGTAATGGTGAATAGGTATTGTTTATGGCAATCCTGTGAGAACAAAATTCAGATTCGGTCTAAATATTTCTTGCAGTCTATTTTTTTTATTTTCAACCAAACATAAGATTTTTGTCGTTTGAGATGATTCAGTACAACTTTTCTTAATAACATTTTTTGAAGAAAATATCTTAGTAGAATTTTTCAATTTTGTGCTTTAATTTCTGATTGCAGTAGACTCGCTTTTCGGAAATGCCACATTGTAGTTTATATGCGCTTCATAAAGCTTTAGAAGCTTTACCTACGACAAAAGTTTTTTTTTAATTCACAAAACAAAATGCGTAGCACTCTGTGTAAGAATAAATTTTCATTTTAACCGATTTCCTTGACTTTTGTATATTAAATGCAAAAGCTTTCGCACTCTATAGTGATGTTTGCCAATTTATCAAAAGAAGTTCTAACAATGTATTTAAAAACATGGGATATCAGCGACAGCAAAAACTCACATTTAATTAAGTTGTAAGAACTTGACTGGTATATTTTAATCGATTAGTTTGCATCAAAAATAGCGTAAAAGATACTCCTAAGAATGAAGCCATTGGACAGTGGCATTAGGCCGTTATCTTTTGGTCAGTTTAGTGTTATAGATGTAACGCATATAACGTAATACTGCTTTAAGTACCGGAACTAGTATTAATTACTAATTGGAGCTTATGCTTGAGCAAAGTCGTGCGACTAGTTCAGCGCCATAAAGTTTGATTTAATACTAAGTCCTATGGATACTGTATTCAAATTTACTGCCTTATATTTGGATTTAAAACTTTAAAGTTATTCTTGATTAACTCAGAGCTTTATCAGTGGCAGTGGTATCCGTTCATTGTAAAATATTAGAACTTACAGGTTTTCTAGTGTTAATTGAATTTCATTTAATTGACAAATCTTAAATAATTTTTTTGGTTCTAAAATGCTTTATATGTAGGTCCATAGAGTTGATCACGAATTCTTTTGTGTAGTTATATTTCAAGATTGTCTTAAGGAAAGTTTCTCCGTTCTCTAGATTATCGAAATTGAAATTTGGAACCTATTTTACCATGAATAGGAAAAGTTTTGCCGCTAATGTCTTTTTGCTATCAAGATCACGTCTTGTTTTATTTTGATTAAAAAATAACCAACTAATTCTGAGCTAAATTGTGTTACAAAGGTGTGGTCTTTAGATGCTAAATAAAAACATAACACCATGTTCGATTCTTTAAATACATACATCACGGTCACATTAGCGAATCTTCATTCGTAAGATTTAAACTGCACCTATTGCGGTGCTAGTCATCTTAAGATAAGTGTTCCCTGTCCATAGTCCATATTTCTTGGGTCAGATTCAAAATTAGAAATGGTTTTATACCAGATTGTACTACCTGTCGCTCTTGTTGGATGTTGAATGACAAACAATTATACCTCTCGTATTCGATTATTTTAATAGAATTTCGGTAGGTACTTAACTAAATAGTACATAACTGAGCTGAATGTAATATCCTAGCAATCACGATTGCAAATCTGATGAAGTGGCGTAAATAATTTCACCGACCTATCACCGTGCCATTCTCCCAAATCGGTGAGAGTCACCGACGCGAGGTGTTTAAAAGGGAGGTAACGGGTTGTAGGTGTGATTAATTGGTGATGGTTTGCCACGGACAGGTGAGACAATAGAGTGAGATGAATGCGCCGGGGATAGGCGCGGTTCCATTCAAAAGCGCGTTTCCTAAATCCCGGTCGTAAAGCGTCGCTTCGCACGTATGATTTGTTTATCATTGTTGACGAGAGGCTATGGTTCGTTCAGCAATATACTACTGACAGTTCGCATGAAACATAATCCGCCTTACGCGATGTAGTCTCAATAATAGAAGTATCCACAGTAAATTTAATCTTATTGAAAATCTAACTAAGTTTACTGAAAGAACATATATTTTACTACACTTACCAAACTATTACATTATCAGGTCTAGAATAAGCCTATCCCTCTGTCGTAATATCTTTCAATTACATACATAAAATGAGAAAATCTTTATATGTATTGTCTATTGTAATTTCTGAGATATTTCCATAAATTGTGTATACTGAAGCAGGTTGCTGTATGCTGAAATCGGTTGATTTAACACCGAAAAATTATGCCTTAATTTTATACGACGATAGTCTTTTAGTCTGTAGAGATTTATCGAATACTGAATAAAGATTTTATCTTATTTTAAACATAAACAAACATATAGATGAATGAAGTGTATAGGTTATTTATATGAGCTTTGAAAAGGGAGCTGACGAGCTCGATGAGGTGACTTCACTTGCCCTCTTTGTCTACTACTACAGAGACGTGTCGTACGCCGCGACACATTTTGATAAATATAGAAATCGCGCGTGTCGTTTAGACCATGCGATGGTAATTGGCGGGCTGTCATTGTACTGTCAACGTGGCTTTAGTTGTTTCGCCACGACCGAAGCTTGCTTTTTTTCTAACGCTAGCAATTCATACGGTTCACAACGAAACGGAAAATAATAGAAGCACATTGACACCACGGAGACAAATTATCAATTGTGCCCGTTTCGAATTGCACTAATAAAATGCCGGTGTGTTCGGTGAACTGTTACGAAATGACTTTTTGTTGCTTTTTTGTGTCGCCATAACTGTGTAATTTCCGATCATTTTCATTTGAGGACATTTCAAAAACAAATTATTTATTGCCGTACATAGTAATACATACAATGTGAAACTCATGGGAGACAATAGATAATATTTTGAATTCATTGTATTATCTCTGGTATTATAGGTATTTTGTTTGATAGAGCCAAAAAGCAATAAAATATTCTCTGTATCCAGAATTAATACGAAAGGCAAATCTATTTAGTGTCATTATTTAGATCTTATCATGATCTAACTCATGTTTAATTAACAATTATTACTAATATTAACAATTCTGAGAAAGTTTTTAATAAATCCGTATACAGGATAACAACTTGAACTACGAAAGCCTATTGATAAGAGAAGGTAGTGGGAGGTATTCAAAGCATCCATTTTAGTATTTTCAACTATTTATATGACAGGAATGTCAGTGGTTATGTCAAATACTTTACCCAACTATCAAACTTTATCCTAATGGAATACACAATTAATGAAAAGGTGCAAATTATAAAGTGGTTTCTCTAACACATTCTACACGTTTATATTCAAAAACATATTATAAGTAGCTAAATAAGCAACCAGCAACGTTTTAATAACACTTAGGAGAAAGTTTGATCGTTCCGTAAAGTAATTGACATAACCACTGACATTTATCTCATATAAAAAGCTGACAATACGAAAAATCGATACATTTAATTTTAACTTCCATCACCGTCTCTTATCAATAGGCTTTCGTAGTTCAAGTTGTTAGCATGTAGTATGCTAAGAAATCATTCATCTTTTCTATTAAATCTTTGAAACAGAAACAAATCTGTTAGATATATCGGTTAAACATCAATGTATTTTAGTTTTTTTATATTTTTATTTTTGATATAATCTTATTATATCATCCTCAAAGCAGTATTACTTGCAAACGATATAAAAAGCTCTACTAAAAATAATTGTCTTCCAAAATTTGTCATGATTGCTCCCACCTCGACCGGCAACTATAGAGATAACAACCGACATCATTTTTTCCTTAACCTCACTAAAAATTGTTCGACTATGATCAGTTACAAATTTTTTATTATACCCATTTCGTTTACAACTTTCAGCATACATCTCCTTTCTTCGTTTGAGGATTCTACCTCACCGACTAATGATATCTTTTGACAATCATTCAGTTTTTGTTCGGAGCACAAGTTGAATTAATCATCTATGATAAGTACAAATGCTTGTTTAATAGCTCAACTTTTCAATTTAGATTCATTTAGATGCTGATAGATATTTGATGCAGTAATATGTGCCAGTCAAACTACGCAATTTTCTGCTATCCTATTTTTCTTATACTGCTATGATGATTAGTATACTAGGGTTAAACAAACAAACGAGGTATATAGCCCAGTATGGTGCAGTTTCAGATTATTAGAAAAAGTAACCGGCACCTCCACCACAATGGTCGAAGAGCTATTTAGTGGCTTCTGCATTAAATACTGACTACAGTATTGACTAAGTGTCTCCTAACGGTATTGCCTAGATAAACGAATGCCATTAGCGGTGACCTAGTACCTCTGGCGACGGTAATTTAAAGCTAGGCTCGCTCAGTGTCAAAACCGTAGCAACTGTAGTCCAGTAAGCATACACTAGTTTATGTAGCTTTCTTTTAGTAGTACATAGCCAGGCGTTGCTCGTTAGACATAAAGTTCTGCTTTCTAGTACAGGACACCGCTTTGGAAATTGCATACAATATTTCCTATTATATACAATTTAAAAAAGCATTTACGGTAGTTGAAATGTAAGTCAGTGATACTATTTTCGCTTTATTACTTAATTGTCATATATAATTTGATAATGCTATAAAAATCAATAAATATCTGGCATATTCCTAAGCAGATATTTACATTACTCAAAAGATAGTGCAGTCAACTTAACGTTACAGAATAAAATACTATCCAATCGGAATTACTATTACTACCTACATAAATGGTGTAGCGATTTTCGTTTTTGCTATAATTTTCTTTACCGATATGGCAGCTATATATGCAGTGTAAATGTTGGAAAAATTACAGTCCACGATATACAGCGTTAGTAAAAGGTCCCGGAACGGTCGAATAACTTTGTTATTTGAAAATTATGATTTCTGAAATTTGGTATGGGGGTATAGTTAATATAAATGCATTTTATGCAATACAGTTTATATTTTTTTCACTTCCGGTTTAATCGTACGTCCAACTTTTTTTTTTTAACGGAACGTTTTTTAACACTTTTGAATGAAAATAAGAATCTACGTTTATTTTTTATTTTTATTCAAAGAAAACAGTTACAAAAATTAAAAAAGTGTTCTAATACAGAAAAATCAAGATACCTGTCTATTCAGGTTGCGATTACAATAATTGTTCAAAATGCTCTCCATTTACAATTTGATAAAAATGTAAACGGTCAGTAAAATTTCTTATTGAATTTTGTATTTGTTCTGGAGTGATGCGATTGGCTTCTTGAACTATTCTCTCTTCCAATTGTTCAAGATTATGGGGACGATTTTTGTACACTTGACATTTCAAGTCACCCCAAAAGAAAAAATCTAATGGCGGGAGATCTGGCGAACGTGCTGGCCATTCGATTGCTCCTCTACGTCCGATCCAACGTTCCGGAAAAATTTTAGTCAAATAATAGCGGACATTATGGGCAAAATGGGGGAGCTCCATCTTGTTGAAACCAAAAATGTGCATTAGGGTGATCACCTATGTTTGCATTTGGAAAGAGGGTCGCAAGTGCTGGAACAACCTCATTTCGCAATAAATTTAAGTAGACGTTGCCAGTTAAATTTCCTCTTATAAAAAATGGTCCTATGATGTTGTTTCCAACAAGACCAGCCCAGACATTCACCTTTTGAGGACGCTGTGTATGGACTTCTTCAATCCAATGCGGATTTTCAATTGACCAGTAGCGACAAATATGTCTGTTCACAGTGCCGTTGAGACATTAGGCTGCTCATCTGATCAATTCCAATTCCGTCATTGTTTCGCAAAAATGTAGTCTATGATCTGGATCATCTTCAGTTAACTCATGGACGGGATACATTTTATAGGCTTTCATTCTTGCTGATTTAAGAATCTTATGAGCAGATTTTTGAGAGATCTCATGAATTTGACCTAATTTTGTTGTGGACACGTGATGATTTTCTTCCACTGTAAGTAACACATTCAAACTAGTTTTTTCATCTGTTGCTGTCAATGGACGTCCCCTTCTAGGTAAATCCTTCACCTGACGAAAGACTTCAAACTTTTGAATTGTTCGGCTTACCGTACTTTTACTAATTGACGATCCGGATAAACAGTATTAAAAAAAATACGAACCTCTTCAAAGGAACGTTGACGATCACCGTTCCCACGCATCATTAATATCTCAATTTGTTCTGATTCAGTAAGTTTTACTGCCATTTTCAAATGTGTCGATGTCTAAAATAAGTAAATTTATAGCGATGCAAAAGTTAAAACGCTTTTAAAATTGTCAAATGTGACGGCAAAAAGAATGCAAACTAAACAACAACTTTTTTCAAAGGTACCTTGTTTTTTCTGTATTAGAACACTTTTTTAATTTTTTAACTGTTTTCTTGTGAATAAATATAAACATCTTAATACTTCCTGAACGTAGTTTTTTATTTTGCATTCAAAAGTGTTAAAAAATCTGGACGTTCCGTTTAAAAAAAAAGTTGGACGTATTGCCGATTAAACCGGAAGTGAAAAAAATATAAACTGTATTGCATAAAATGCATTTATATTAACTATACCCCCATACCAAATTTCAGAAATCATAATTTTCAAATAACAAAGTTATTCGACCGTTCCTGGACTTTTTACTAACGCTGTATAAGTTGAAACTGTATGGATTTATTTCAGAATATAGAGTCTGCCATATGACGCGTCACTCTCAATTTTACTCTAATTGGCAGTATGTACGCGGTATATTTTATTCATGCAAAAAAGAATGGACAGAGTGGTAGGACAAATAGCTTTTTTTCTCATTGTATAATCCAAATGGAATATTTTTCATTTTTAAACGCGAATTATGGTAAATTTAATAGAGGGCTAGTAAAACTTTTTCACAAATAACCATTTATAATAATAGTTACATGTATTTTATCCAGCAGTCCTTTGGGACTAGATTATCGACTTTTACCAGCAGCAAATCGTTTGAGAATAATATCAATTCGATTTAATGCTTTTGAGAATTGCTAATTAAGAATTGTTATGCTCAAGCTAAATATTTGAAGTAATGACAGTAAACATATTTAGGCCAACTTTCAATCGAGTTCGACATGGAATCATAAGGTCATCATTATCCTGGTGCATCCTTCAATTTATTCCGCCACTTTATGAACTGTGAGAAAATTTAAATCTAGAGATGATCTCTTTTATAACAGTATTGGTTTTTTTTTGGTAAAGAGAAAGAAACAAAGTATTAATACTACAACAAAATATTAAACCATGGTCGCCCATCCAAACCAGAAACACGGCAAAATTTGAAGGGATTTATGAGCTGGCTGTGCATTGAAACTCACAAGTATAAAACCCATCAGATAAGAAAATAAATCACACACGTTGTATCGGGATAGAGACTTTTTAGTAGCACAACACTAAAATAATTAGTATCCATTTTATTATTAGTAATATTTTGGATGGCATTTCTTGAAAAGTTTTCAAAAATAAGCTTTTTGTGTAATTACTTTCAATAAATTTAGAGCTGCAGTGGTACCATTCACAGGCATACTGCTGAACAAATTACTGCAGCTGCACTCGTTACAAAAAAATTATAAAGAAAGACTCTTTAGCAGTTTGATAGTCACAGTAGTAATAGTGGCTAGAGATAGGTAGGGCACTACTTGTGGTCCGGGATTCGAATCTTGCTGGTGACGCCTGTGCGCCTGCGCCTAGCACGTTTTGCTAGAGTGGTACTCTGGTTGCTATGAAGAAACATTTCCACGCATGAATTTACACTGCAATGTTGTAGTGGTAGTCTTGGTAAGCAATACCGTTTAGAAAGTCGCTGTAGCTGCAGTCATGAGAAAGAAAAAAAAAGAAAATTTACAGAGACTGCTGGGACTTCTGGATAAATACTATGTACCAACAAATAGCCTGCTGGTTGATTTTCATATCTGTTCTTCAATACAGCATATAAACACCATTCATCTGTTTGTAATCCAGAAAATCCTAGACGTCTTCGATTATAATCAAATGGCGAATCTAGAGTTTACAGTACTCCGTATTTTTCCATTTTGAGTAAATGATTTTGAAAAACTCCGGTTATATTTTTGCTCACTTCCCTGTTGAATAGACTTCTAAACAATTAGTACACACAATTAGTTGTTGTCTAGATGGACTGATTTATAAAGAGCACATGTTGAGACTTTACTAATCCGGCGAATCTGATGTTAAAGTTCATTTTTGGCAAGTCTACTACATAATAAATAAATGAAAAGCAATAATTGATAGTGTATAGTCTGACGAAATATCAGGTCGTACTTGAGCAAAATTACCGCTGTAAAATATATATACATATTAGTTAGAGTTTTCTTCCGATAAAAGGATAGATATCTACATATGGTTCTAATTGTATTAATTTCAATCAAGCTCCTTCAAAAAATTCTATTTCTTAAAGACTGTATTTTTCAAAAATGATCTGCATTATCAGATAGCTCTTTGATATTTCGCTAGAATTTTCGATGCAGAAACAACGCATTATTTTAAAAACAGCTACTTGACTACAACATTCTCCATTTATAAACATAATTTGTGATGCCGATTAGCACCTAATCTCTATCATTTAGTACTAAACTGTAAACATTTAAAATTTAGATTGTGATTATATTATTATAGTTATATATTAATTTTTACTTCTTCAAATACGGGATTAATTTAAATAGCGCCATATTTACGCTTCGTAGTATAGGTTGCATCATAGCGCATTTGCCATTAAGCCAAAATTAACCTAGGCAACGAAGTAGTGAAAGAAAGCGAAACTTCATGCGAACGAGCCCAATAAATATCTGGGGACAAGTTTATTCTAAGAACTATTTCTAGATAAATAGCTCGAAGATATTCTGGATATACCTCAATAAGATAAAAGTAGACACAAACTTTTTCCCAACTAAATTTCGTACCAACTGATTTTCATCCCCCTGGCACTGAATTGAAAGAACTAATTTCCTGGATACGTCAATCTCGTTATACGTTCCTTCCGACAAAATAAAAATAAAATTGAGAAAAAAGAGAACCGAAAACTCGCAGATGTATTGGGAGAAAAAGGAACAATGACATACAGAAGAAATCTACTTCGCACACCCATACAGATAGAAACATCCTATGTTACAGCAATGTCGAAGTCAAAGTTTTCCGCTGTTACCACAACCACCACGAACATACAGCCACGACAGTTCTCCAACAGTCCAATTTTATTTCTCTTTTGTTAATGGACAGCGCGGCGGTCCAAATGTGGACATATACACATCAATGTTGCAAGAGAGTGCCCGGCAAAGTTGTCTCTATCCTCTATATATATACCCGATTGAAGTCTACCCGATGTCCCACTTCCAAGAAGGGAACACTTCCGGGATGTTGTCCTTCTCCATTCCAGCACCGACGTACTACAAGCACGGGCCACATACACATACAATCAGTCTCATCTCAAGAGAGCCAAGTGCCCGCACAGATAAACCCACACCGGGAAAACTTTTAATTGGATTAGAATCTAATTTGGCCGTAGTGACCGCATCGGTCTAAAGAAGAGATGCCCCCGATGCTACGCTACCGTGCGGTACCTAACTACGGGCAAACACGGTCAGGGCAGTAGTACCTCTAACGTTCAGCAACTCGATTATTCCTGAACGCACACCTAACCGCTAGCACGCGGCGACACGCCTACTTTACCCGATTGCTTGCGATCGCATTTCTTCTTTGTCATCACCGCTGGTGTTCAATAGCGGACAGGCCGTAAATTAAATTTCCAGAACCCTGATTTCGGAATTATTGTTTTCCGGGGATGGAAGTTTAATATCGCAGCATTTGAGGAGGCGTGTTGCGATTAGTGTTTATCATTTATTTCACGTAACATTAAAAAACACGTCCAAACCGAAAATAAGTAGGGTAAGTTAACGACTTTAAGACGAATACAAGGGCAACCGGTTTTAAAATGATCAAGTATTATCTTATCTAACAAGAGGTTTAAGTTCGAATACACAATATGTCAAAATAAAATAAAAAATAGTAGGGGCAAAACATGTATGTGTCGTTTTCTCTATTCTGTTGCTAATTTTAAAATTCATAAATACAGTGAGAATTGTTCTAACCAAATCCATTTCAATCTACTATATCAAATCCAATTATTTATTCAGAAGGATTTGAGATTCTGTAACATTGTATGGTGCACGATAGGAAACAATAATTACGGCTAAAAATCTAACAATAAGTGTGGGTATTTGTCTTTTAATACTTGGAAAGGTTCACTAGAAATCATTCAACATTCTTCGTAGATATGAAATACGTTCAAAATATATTTGCTTGTATACATTATGGAGTCGTTTTCCTTTTCTATATTTCTATAACACTGTCGTATGTATGTACTTTGGATGTAGATGCCTGCTTTTTACTAGATTGTAACTTTAACAGTACTCTGTGCAAATCTATAGTCTCTCATCGCTTAGCGAAGACTGAACAAACGTTCCTAAACATTTTATTCTATGATATACAGCTTTCTGAGCTATAAAATTTAATGCGAAAGTCATAATAATATGTGATATAAGAGAAGAAAATCAATTATATGCTGTGTTGATTTTGAGTGGAGATCTGTTAGAGTTCAGTTCAATCAAATGAGGAGGATAATCGGATCTTTCTATTTCTCGGATCTCTCTGAATGCCCCAAGGACTGCAAATGCTTTTGTAGAGACTCCAGATAACGTTAAATTTAGCCACATTTGACTACGTTAGAGCGTCGTATATTATAACTGGCCGTAAGGAAAAAGTTTCTGCTGGAACTGTGTTCGTATATGTGTCTGAATATGGTCAGTGGCCATGTTATAGCATTTTCTCGCTGGTTCTAGTGCTGTGATGTTAATCACTTTGCCCCATAACTTGTAAGTCTGGCAGTTACAGAACAATAATATTATATTATATTCTACTAATTCTATTAATTTCATTAAGTTATGGGATTTTATCGTTTGTTTTAAGAGAGATTATAGTGTTGTTTAGGCATCAATTACAAAATTACCAGGATATCGTACAAGAAAATTAGATATTTAGACGTCTAGATCTAGACGTCACGGTGGTTTTTGGTAGTACTGGATGCTACAGGTTGGAAGCTAATAAAAAAAACATCAAAGTTATTTAGAAACGATTTAGAAACTACACATTTGAAAGTAAGGTTTATAGCAGAGTCCAGGCATAAAAGAAGACAGAATAAGAGTACCTAAGAGATACTAGCAAAAACAAACAATTTTCAAGCGGAGGAAGGACAAAATTTGGATTTTATAACATACTACCTAAACACATTAATTTTAAGGTAAGAGGGAGGGTAGAACTTTTTGTGCAATATTTATTATTATATTTGCGTAAAAACACTTTATTTGTCATTTATGTCGTGTTTGACAGAATAATATATTGTAATAGGAAATATTTAATAAAAGTTAAGAAATTAGAATTTTACTTTTCAAATAAAGTTGGGGCTTTATTAAAAAGTGAATCTTAGGGTCTGCAAGTTCCTAACACTACAGCGCGTGTAGTGAACAAAATACGAAAGCTTATTCTACTTGGCAAAAATACCAAGGTGACAAATTTACATCATACAAGGAAAAAAAATCAGAACAAGACAGAAAAATGTTTTACAATATAATTTATTAACTTCAAAAGAAAATAGAATTTACAATATTTAATACCTTGTGGAAATTGCTACAAATTACTTTATTACCTTTCAATTTCTCAAATTTTGAGAAAATTTTCAACTTTTAGCACTATTTGCACTTAGCGTAAAATTTTTATTAACAGTTAACTTCTTTAATATCTTAAAATTTATAAAAAAAATAATTATTGTTGTTTAAATAATATTTTTTTTTACACTTAGAAAAATTTAAGTTTTATTTACTAAAAAAAAATTATTTGTGTAAATTTAGGACTTAAAAATTAATTTACCTTAATTTAGAGTGTTTGAGAGTGTGAGTGTGTTTTCGAAAGCTTTCTGTTTTTTGCGCGCTCGACCTGGTGGACGGTGGATATCTTTTTCGTAGGGGTTTTGAAATTTGTTGAAATCCAGGTGGAAATCTAGGAACTTTAAGAGGCCCGACTACCGTTTGACAGTTGGCGGTGTTGCCACAGTTAATTTTTTTCATAATATAATGTTTTTATAATTTATTTGAAACGTATTTTAAAATCGGGCTTCATACACACATGTGTAGACGTATTTTGAATGCTCATAGCAAATTTCAGTAATTAAATCTAAAAATTAATAGTGTAATCTCGATTCCCGTATCAAGGTAGCGGCCTGTAACGGGAAAAGGGATTGTGAAGTTAATACCAAATATTAATAGACAAAATTGTATATGTAGATGTAAAACATTTGTAGAAATATGTGTATGAAGCCCAATTTTCAAATTATATTGAAATAAAATCAAGCAAACGATTTATAGAATTATGTAGATATGGCACCGCTGTAAAATAATCAGCTGGTAGACGACCCTCTTAATGGACCTTCTGCGATGATCGACGGTTACTTTTGCTCAACGGTGCACCGTTAAGTTATAACGCTGTTAATAAAATTTACGTGGAGAAAACGCTCTGGACAACGTTCTATTAAAAAAGATCGCGTTTGCTGCAAGTTCATAGGTATATGGAGCCGATGATCTTCCGTTGTTCTCCAATTTTCTAAAACCACTTAGCGATTCGCAATTATTTATAACCGTCACTTTGGAATTAATTTTCTACAAGTCCGGTCCAAATTCGTGGTATACAGCACCACCGTAAAATTGTTGATTTCATTACCACCTACTTTTTCTTCTCTAAAATGCCCCTAACTGGTTTTCTTCTTCTGGCGTGTTAAATTAATGGTGTAATTTTTTTACAACGTTTAAGTGTGTTTTTATACAAATTTAATGACATAAAATTAATTAATTACCTAAGAACATATGATTGAAATTTTTATGGTGCATTTAACATCATTCTATCCTTGTCGCTGGCTGGACTTATAATAAGATCGCAGCTGACCTACACCCCCATTCTACGTCAGACGGCTACTGAGCCAAAAACCTCACATCGACTCGTACATATGGGAAGAAATCATAAATGATGCCAACTTGAAAAGTTTACATTCTCTAACATTGAGGTATTATTTTAATAAGAAAAATTAATAAATTAAAACATTATTTTCATGTGTACGATCGCGTTGATGCTACGCACTTTAAATAATTGTCTTATTAATTTGGAAAAACACAGATCAGAACGCTAGATGTGCGGTTTCGTAAATAACGTATTAATTTAGTGTTTTATCTTTTTCAGTTACCCACATGGATACACATCCACAATGGGATGAGGAATGAGGCTTGATAAAATATCATAAGAATATATATCTTTTATGTGATTGTTACATACAAGCTATCTGGATTTACGATCTTGGGATCGAAGACAGTGTGTACATTGGTAAATTTGTCGGTAGTTGTTCGCTTATATGATAGATTCCATTACTAACATAGTTTTTAGGCTACTGTTTAGTTATCTTTGCATAAGCTTCGCTAGGCGCGATTCCATATACTGTTTCCCAAGTTCAAGGTCGAACAAAAATTCTCTCCATGTGCCCTAGCATATTTCGTGTTTTCAGCCAATTAATAAATTACTGCAGAATTTATTCCAAAATAGTATCTCAAAAGTTATTATGAGTTTTTATGTAATTATGGACTATTTGGCTATTTCCGGTTTCTTATTTTCTTCTATTTGTTGTTTGTGTTTTGACCCGATACAAAGTAACCAGTTCTCCTACTTTTATCTATGTATGTACAAGAGACTTTGGCTTTATTTCAAAGTTTTCAATAATGGTATCAAAATCAAAATTTTGCCACATATTTTTAGCGTTGTCACGCAATCTCTTTGTCTGTATGGTGTAATTTAACACTGAGAAAAATAACTTTTAATTCACGCTTTTTTGCAGCTCTTTATCAACCAGACATACGCAGAGCAACGTTTCGAAAAAGTGTACGAATTCGTGATGAAGGCTCTGTATACCAACTTTTCTCTATTATTTTCTTTGATTGTTTCCTCATTGCTTCTAATAGTTCATCTGATTCTTTGTTCCACGTGTAAGCTGTGTCGTCTTCTTCTTTTGCGAATTATAGTATTACGGTTCACTTCTATCACTTCGATCACTTCGCATTCTTGGATAAACTTTCTTACCGTTTTTAGCTCATTTTTTTAATGTTAAAAGCAACAATATGGACAAAATAGCGATGATTATTGTTACATATTCTGGAACCAATTCTAAAATAATTGAATTGCTACCACTATAACGAGACTCAGATGTGGAGCCGAGATAGTAAATGGAATAAAACTGCATTTTTCGAACAAGAACTGACAAAACATTAAAACTACTTCAGATACGTTATATGACTTTAATCGATTAGTTGATGTACTTTACGCAGTAAAATCAACGAACCACTGTTGGATGACATATCATAGCAACGTTATGAATTGGATGTAGCTCGTTAAGGGCGAAAAATGTGTGCGCATTTTCAACTCTACAAACCGCTCTCGTACAGAATATAGCCGACATAAACCACGGAATATTACAGCGCATGGATTTGAGGACGTGCATCATGTTGCGTGCGATTTCGCTATCAATCCGTAAAAGGGAGCCACCATTAACGTAGGAAACGGACTTGCCCCGTGTGCTCTTCAACATTCACTTTCACGAAGTTAACTAATTTCAGAAATCGTCGATGAAATATGATGTAAAACCACGGAAACTACGCGCTTCCTTTAATTGCCAACCACATCTAATTCGTAATTGACGGCCTGGCGTTTGACTAGATATCTTTGAAGTATTATTAAATCAATGAAATACTAGATGAAGCTGATACTGTTTAATTGTATTTTATAGCAAATTAAATAAAATGTGCCAACTAGGAGTTCCACGTATTTTTATAGTATAGGATACTGGTATTAACGTTATCTAAGTCTTGTAAACATCACTTGTATTATAATGGTCTAATTATGATATTCTTTCTATTATAACCTGTTGAATTTTATTTGCAAGGAAAGCAGCCGATAGATAGTTCTTTAAAAATAGCTGGTATTTATATTAAGTACAATATTAGATTTTCATTTTTTTTTATAATTCATAAGATCTTCTTTATTACGTACTAATAAGTTCTAATACAGCCTCTTCCGACTGGGTGTACTTAACGAATTTCTGAAGACCTGTTTAGGCATTACCCAATTATTGGTTCACATTCGTAAAGTATGTGCCCAACAGTCTCAATTTTATATTAGCACAATAAACATCCATGCGTCTCACTTTTTACCTTTCTACTTTCTGCTCGCCTACTTATTTCAATCATGAATGCACTAGTGTCTCTCAAGCTGATATTTAAGATTAGTGACGCTGAATCATTTTAAAAATTCTACAATGTACGTCATCTTTGCTTGGCTCACTGCTTCCGTAGTGTCACCATATCCGAACTAATTTGATGGATACTACGGAAATTTTATGTACTCACCTGGCCCCTTTTTCTTTTTTAGTTTGGCTGCCCTTATAGTAGTTAAACAAGTAGATACCATTTAACGAATAAGATGGACGGCACAAAATGTAGGAGAAATTCATTAGAATTTGTTCGGAAAGGAGGTTCAATGAAGCTTAGATTTTTGGGCATGATGTTTTGAAAACGACTCTTTAAATCGTCATTGAGTCAAAGTCTTATAAAAATGGCCTCATAAATAAACACAATTTTTATTCTTACAACACTGAAAACCGCTACTTGTGCTGCACTATTAAAAGACAAAATCATTTACAGACAAATACTTAAATGAATACTATAACTATTTTGCGTTTGTTAAAACACGACAGTTTAACTTCCTTGGAGAATGTTTCTATAGATGTTGGAACACAAATTTATCTAGAATTAGATAGGACTTTTTCGCATTTTAGAGTCAATATAAGGAATCAGATGATTTGAAAATGTTTCAATAACTGGATTGAAACGCAAGTTCCATATAAGTGCCACACAAGAATTATTAGATTAGCAGTTACTTAATAGATTTATCTCTATTGAGATGTGTATTACATGAGTGCAAGTTAAGTTGGTGTGGTATGAAGATTAGAGTAAAAGATATTTGATTCAATAATTCCAAGCGCTTTAAGGTATCTAAGAGGATCGTTTAAAAACATAACATGTAATAATAATATTATAAATATGAAAAGATGGCCATCAATTTAAGTATTGACCTGACTATCAATTATTAATTTTGGATTAGATTAGATAAGATTAGATGTGGGTTGTGTAGGCAATACTCCCTATCTTCACTGCGACCTGTAGGATCAATTGTGAGTGCTCTTAATCTTTTAGTCCCAGTTAGTTTCCAGACATCTGAAGAAGTTATTTGGGAGCTATAGTTCTAGTACTAGCCGGTTCTACGTGCGCCAGTACGAGGTAGTGAAGCCTCTGTCGGACCACCATCTCGCAGTTTCATATAATGTGTTCCCTCGTTTCGCTGTATTCCGAACAGAATCGGCATTTATCCCAGTCCACGTTGCCCATCTTCTTCAGGTGGTACCTAGTGGTACCCCCACAAAAATTAGAAATATTCATAAATTTTAAAGTCAGGTCTCACATGACGTCTCATTCAGCGTCAAAACGCAGATAGCTACAATCTACAAAAGTAATATTATTACCATATCTGAGAAGGCAGTGATTTGTCAGAAAAATTGTAGGTGTTGTCAGGTCCTGAGATCAAACTGTACTTTATGTCATCCGCCTGATATGTATTTGTTATATACAATACATATGTATGTATCTGTATGTCAAAGGACGCCACTTTCAAACTTTGACTCAGCAAAATTCCACTTCTTTCAATTTCGAAATAATCTTATTCTCTGTCTGAAGATTGTCTGGAATATTTATGTAGATATCAAGTTATATTTTCAGATTAAATCGATACACCTTATCTAAACAGTGTGCGCTGAGAACAACTGCTGTCTTGATTAACCCGTGTTCTATGGGTCTAAGCCCTGTAGCAATGCCATGTGCCCAGTAGAGTAAATACATATGGTGTTTGTAATTGTTAGATACGCAAGTTGGTGCAGTTTTTTAATGTAATACCAGAGGGGTAGACAGTGCTTGTATGGTTTTTTTGTATTTTCGGACAAGTTTGTGGAAGTGATGATTTCAACATAGCTTTTGGTCAAGTTTACCATTTAAACATTTGGCTATGTTGGAGTAATCTAGCTGCTAGTTAAGAATATTCGTTCATCTAGTAAAGCAAAAGAGTACCGTTTGCTTCAGCCATTCTTTAGGCACTATGTATTAATTGTATTAAAGACATTTTCCAGTAAGTTTGAATTATGTACATTTATGCCCGCTCTTATATAGGTCAAACTATCTTTCTATCCGCCTTCTTGATACAGCTACCCAAGTAAACTATCGCATTCATCAACTAAACAACCACAAACTCTCGTGTTGCAGACTATAATGATTGCGTAAATGTGATTTTAAAATTTCAAAATGTTATTGCATTACAATAAAGTTTACTAATAGCTGGTACCATTACTGACCGCAATACTACATAAGTCGAAACACTACAATTTCATTGCTTGCTATTCAACGATTATTCTTTGAATATACACAGACGTGTTGCTGGTACAAAGACCTAATTCTAATGTCGGAGTAACTCGTATTAACGCATACACAAGCGTAAAGTTCAACATTAGGTCAGCCCGCCTCACTGTTGATTATATCCAACACGTTACATCCGTATTTCTATCCTGTTTCATCATTTACACCCGCCTTTTCCATCTTATTCGCTATGTATGTGTCAACTCTAGATGGAAAAACTTTTACCGGTCATTTTCAAAGCAAATTGCGCCCGCTATTGTGTTGCGAGGTCTAGTTTGCGTTGCATTAATGGCTTTAATTTGTTTTTCCTACTGCCTTGTTCTCGCTGCGTTATAACGAATTCTCCATCCTTTGTTGGGAGCTTTTATCATTATTATTATTGTTATTATTCTAATTCGTTTAATTTTATTTTTACGACGGAATAGGTTCGGAAAACAAGCGAAGAATTTATCATTCTGTCCTTGGTTTCGAAAACTTTTGTTGAAAACTTTTACAAACGGAAATTTATTTAACATCGGTATACTAACAAAGTATATTAGTTAAGGTTGTTCTTTCATTAAAGTTAGAAGTTCTCTTTCTGATATTTCTACCCTATCTGGTTATACAGCAACAACGAGAACGATTAGATTACCACTTCCTTTTGTACAGTAAAAGATATACAACTAATTAAATGTAAACATATGCAGTATAGAAATTCAAATGACATTCAATAATATAATAAATTAGCGAAAGAAGTGTCAGAAAGCAAGATTGGAGAAACTGAATTGGAAACTGAAATGAGTAGGAATATGAAAAAATTACGAGATTATCGAAGGAACTTGCTTCTGAAAATATGTGTCAAAAAGTAACCGGGATTTTGGTATAATATTGTAATGGATCGATCATAATGTGTCAAGAGCGTCCATCTGTCGTGGAGTTCATTCAATTTCAAATATGAAAAGACATTGGCAAATTCAAGAGACAAATATGTAGATGGCAAAAACATTAATAATCGATATATACCTAAGAGAAACAGTTGGATGAGAAGGTATCAAAATATAGAATAAATATTAAAAAAGATGGTTGATGAACGTTGCCTTAATTAAGGCATGGACTTTTTATAGAGAAATTGTACCTTACCGCATATAATACACCTCTAAATGGAGAAAGTAGATAATCAACCTCTAAATCTAGCGCCAGTTTACACCGAGTATGTAGATGTAGTTATGTATTTTATACTAAATAAAAATAGGTCCTATTAACGACTAATACTGTAAAGCACACCAACAGACGAGAGAACTTAATCCATATAACATATTCAAACGACAGGTTAAATAATATATCTAAAGGTGGTTATGTTAAGAAAAAAGTTTAACAATTTTTGAGATCATATGCTAATTTTTATCCAAAGTTATTCCTGAAATGGGTTGAGATTAGAATGGTATAGCATATTAGCGTAGTCCTGGTCGAGTTAGGCACTGATAGGTGACGGGCACCGGCCGGAGATTACTTACAGATCGATTCGAAGCAAGGCTTCACGGAATGCTAATATCCACACAGTATGCAATTCAAATTAGACCGAGGAGTTAACGAGAACTTGATTAGCACATCCGCCACGCATTTCGCTGAAGCGATACCAACCCGCCAGGCCATGTAATAAGAAGTGTCAGGTTCGGTAAGGATGAGGAATCACACCATCAACAGTGCCGCTCAACCGATATAAGATGCATGATGATGGATGCCCTTCTTAGAGGTATTGGAGATGGAGATATCAATAGGGGGCGGTGGTCCATTGACAGTGCCTACTGCTGCTAATATTATTGTAACGACATCATCCGATGGGATTATTTGCTATATCTGTCATAGATTATACGAAATTTGTATAAGCAGTGCCAAACTGAGTTATGTGATATTGAAGGAACTTTCGTAATAATTTGGGTATATATCTGTTTAATCTATTTGATCTATTAGCATGTAGTATAAAATAGCATAATCTGCAGAGTGTTACAACTACAAACAAACCATAAAAATAGTTAATATAAAATGGACGCTGATATGACAAACTAATCATTAAAAAAAAACCATTCACTACTCTGATGTTAATGTCAGTTGAAAAATCTTTTCTATTAATACTTTCATAGGTTTTGTATAGTTTCAAAATTTTTTAGAACTATCGTAGTTAGACGTTTTTGTACTTTAATTAGGACAACTACTAATATGGCATGTGCATTTTTAATATAAACAGAATAAAAAATGGGTAGGTATATGCAGAAGGATGCAATTGAAAGATAAAATAGTTTTTTATACACTCGCATTTTGCACTGTATCTTAATGAAACTCTATGTCGTCCTGTAATTACCGTGTACTCAGTTTCGTAGAAAATAGTAATATAGTTGGGGAAGTGAACACGAACACAGTTAAAACTTTATATATAAGATCAATCCGCTGGAGTTGGGTTACCTAACTTACTATAAAACCCTGGAACGAAATAAAGAACTATTAACTAAAGCCCAATAAAAGTTCTAGTCAACTAAACTTGAGTCGTTTCGAGGAAAAGGAACGATCCAGCAGGTAACATCGCATGTTCGAACACGTTCTCGCGCAATCATACTTTCCGTTACTGCTGTACAAGCACCTGTATACAAGCGGAGGAACGCGAAAGAAGTTTTATTTCTTGGAAGTTGGCGAAACATACGTCCCATATTTCTGTTGCTTCTATTAAAAAAGTTTCATATATCAATAAGGAAAGTTGTATGATAATACGGAAAACTCAAATAAATACTATGTTAAAAAGAAATATATAAAACATTTAATGCTGCTAAAGATACTCAAAGTCAGAAATTCATAATCATATCGCATAGTTTTACCTGATAATTATACAGTGCAAGGTGTCAAGAACGTTCTTATATACATAATACGTATAAAACAATACAGCATCTATTGCACTAAGAGAGTTATGTTATAGATACCGTAAACCGAGGTGACTTTGTGACAGCACCACACCCCTTTGAAAAAGTCATTCTTACATCTTTGTTTATTATGTTATTGTAGCAAAACTTTGCAGACACATGGTAAACGATTGAAGCAGTGTCACCTATTATGTCTCGCGGTCGTTCTACAGTTCTTTTACAACATATTTTTAAGGTGGATAAGCAATTTTTACTTTATTACAAAGTTGCAGTACTTTGTCTTGTGTAACTTAAACCGTTTGCTTTATCTATTTTTGCATATGATAGTGTTATTTATAGTATGATCCATTAAGAAGCAGTAAGTGCCATCACCTCTCTGTTCTTCTTAAAAATAAAGTATTTATGCTCTTCGAAATGAAATGTCAACATATATCGGGGTGAGATTGTAACACTTTTTGGTACTAATAGGGGTGAGATTTTTTTAATGTAATTATTCGGTGCATATTTTAGAAATGTCACGGAAGTGTAAGGAGCTACCGGGGACTCGCCCCTACAAAAACCATACATCTGAATCATTAGAAAAACCTTTAAGTGAAATTAGAAAAAAAAAATAAACGAGAAGCGCAGGAAAAGGAAGATACGTAGAAGTAATAAAGATCTGTCCTATGTGCTTCATAATTTTGATTTTGCTTAGGTATGAAATACATCGCAATACTTTGTATTTAAAACTTAATTTACGTTGATTTCTTACATTTTCTATAAATAAATTGTGCCAAAACGATAATTTTTATTATTTGGGTTGACTTTGTGACATATTGATGATTCAGTTAGGAGGTGATTTTGTGACAAATTTGGAGCCTGGCATACATTTACGTGGTTATAATGTTCCAAAGTCTCCTCACAGAAAGGTGACATTGTGTTCTAGTGAAAGCCCAATGCTGTCACAAAGTCATCCCAAGCGATGGGGTGAATGTGTGACAAGTATACATCAAAATTCTGGCTAAACTACTATTGTTTTTTGTTTTACATCGTTATTGTTTAGTAGCTAAATGATGTGACTACTTCATATTATTTACTCGACCTACGAGCTATAAAACTCGAATTGAAAAAATTATTAAAAGTGTCAAATCTGTCACAAAGTCATCTCGTTTTACGGTAATATACATACATAAAATACCATCCACTGTTGTTATTTTGTGTTCGAAACAGCGAACGCAAGCAGCAACAATGTGATTAATAACTGTTACCTGTATTATAGACTTGTAAGGTTCATAGCATATTCAAACATCTCAAAACTTTGTCCTATTATTTTTGTTATAAAGTATGTAAGTATGTAAAGTATAATAAAACTTTTCACTATCTTCCTTTCTTTACTTCATTTATTTCATTCTTGGAAATGGCAGCTGTTGACTTATAAGAGGCTTATAAGTGTCGGACTGGGCAGCAACTTAAGCGACTTAAAGCATCGATAGGAGGGAAAGGCGTAGTCAGTACGGGCACAAAATGTACGGGGGAGTTTGCTAGATAGTGGACTGCGAACGCGTCGTGCGTTGCGGCAGATTCCACTGTCACATGAACACTGCCGTACACGGCGCGTGTGGGTCGAGAAAATACATTGATAGATTGTTAACTAGAGAAACATTTTATTTTTCGACGAATCCAAATTCGAATTGATCGTGCGTGCCACGCGAATTTTGATTAATCGGAGACGTGGTGAGCGTCAACTCAAGTAGTACATACATCCAAACACGGCGTATCCATCGCCAGCAGGGCATTATGGTATGGGGTGCGATGGGTCAGCGATACATAGATGAGGTGCTGCCCATTGTTCGGCATTTCGCGTTCGGCTATTCGGCGGCACGCACATCTGCTATCGATGCATGACAACGCCCGACCGCACACCGCGCATGTTGAACAAACCTTTGTGGAAGAGCACCACATACCAATGCTCCAACGGGTCGGCGTTTACCCTATAGCGTCGACCCTTAAAACTCTGCGGCTGCACTACCCAATCCCTGATCTCATAGTTTCAGGGCAACGGGCGTGGCGGGAGTAGACTTCGTATATAGGGGAAGATGCTTGGGCGTAGGCATGGGCATACGCTCCGGTGTCCGGCCGCTAACCGTCGGAATATACGGTGGGTAAGTGAGGCACCCTACGGCGCTTACCTAGAGAACTCTGCAGCTGCACTACCCCATCCTTGGTGGCCACACTCAGGGAAACGGGCGTGGCGGGAGAATTTGGCAAAGATAGTAGGGGAGGACAAAAGTCGGTTCGCCGAGGAGTAGTCCGCCCGCTGGTTGTCTGGTTGGGGAAACCTTTGGTTTCATCCTAAAACAACTCGGTGACTCTGGGACCCTACAGTTTCACTGTAGCTGCCGCGGATGCTTGATCGCCGGAGGGGCGAAAGAGTTGGCGTGGTTGGCATATTGGGGTAGGGCTTCGGCCCGGCCGTCCCCGTAGTTCAGGCTTAATTCACGGGCGAGCTGGTTGTACCTCACGGCCAGATTCCGTTTCCCACGCTTGGCCGATAGTAGCCATCCGCAAGGAGGCCTAGGCCCCGTGGGGTTAGATGTGAGGTAGGAGTTCGCTAAAGCGTCTCCAGCGGTGACCCGTCTAACGCTGACAAGGAAACTTGTCTAACATGGGTAGCACGGGGGAGAGGAGCCCTTCGGCTCGCCGGTCCTCTCCGAGAGGTGTCGGTCTCGTGCGGGTGGTGAGATAGTGGGTGACAGGTTC
>CM043018.1:26002931-26223223 GCA_023690525.1 Holotrichia oblita | reverse complement strand
ATATTTTAAAATTATATGCAAGTATACATAGTGATTGAAAAAACAATACAGCATATCAAATGTTTTTCTAAAATTGAACACCCTAAATTGTATATCATTTTTGGATTCTACGTCATAAATTAGGATAACTTTGTTGATAATACCCTATACCTATCTGCAGGCAATTTCGAGAAAAGTTGATTTTTATGAAAATATCGGCTTTCGCGAAAATATTAAAAACAAGAAAACTGTATGACTTGGACGATTTACATTTGCAAGAAGTTATTTTGACAAATCGTGCTTTCAATAAATCGGTAGAGTATCATGACATTGGCTACATGGCGTTCAGCGAAACAGTTCATATTTTATATTATTTCAAACATAAATAACTGGTTTAACTTAAATGGAACACTCTCTATTTATCCATCCTATGCAAAAGCACATTAAACCCCCTGCCAAAAAGTATAAAGATGTCTATATCTAAATTTAACGATTAAAATGTCATTAAAAGGCATGGCCTTTTAAACAAATAATATAATGAAACCAAATATTGTTATTATTTTATTACCAACAACAATTTTATTGCAATGGTAAACAGTTATTGGTAAACGTTTTTAAATTTGTCATCATCATTAATGAATAAACTATCCCAATAATTAATTTTTTTTAAGCTATATATAGTAAATTTGTAAAGTATTACTCTATTTTTCTCTACTACCTATGCAAACCAAGTTATTAATACAATCTTGTTTGTCATCTATACAATTATTAAATTACCTACTGTTAATCACCTCTCTGTGAGAAAGCTATTTAAAGCATATTTAAATCTCGGTATATATTATACATACTCAAGATAATAATTTCAATTCTCCTACCTGATCCACACAATTGCCCGGTGTTTTAAATACAAATACCCAATAAATCATCTACCTACAGAAACCGGTGCCGGCCGAACGCTTGCTTGGCCTGATCGAAAGTGTACTACACCACGCTAAATGCAGTAATTGTCATGGTTACTAGTCTGGGCAAACTTCACGGATGTAAAGCTTATAAAAGTGATATACACAGCCAGTCCAACAATGTTAACCTAAACTGTCATAGAAATCATGCGGGTCAAAGCTCTGATTAATTCTAAGTTTACGAAGTTTGCCTATTTCTTTTCATTTTACTATATGTAATTTATCTATAGAATTTCTCGATTATACTTTTTCTCAAGTAAAACAGTTTGTTAGTGTCATTTACTCGTTCAATCATGGAACACCAAGCTGAGAGATTCTGGTTGTTGCCGACCCAAACAAAACACTCAGATGATAATGATATAGGTAGTACAAGCAACTATTAGCAAGTTAGTAACTATTATCAGTGCTTCTTGAAACAAATATTGTGTTTACGGGTGTAGAACTTAATTTTGTTAATTAAACAAGGAAGTGTGTCTGTATTCAAAATGATGACGATGAAACAAATAGAACACAAAAGGCAAAATCACCTTTGACGGGTCATATTAAGCCAACCTAGATCGGGAGGAAGATTCTTGTAACGCTTTTCTTAAAAATAAATATAAACCTAAACGAGAAAACCGATCTGAGAGTTTGTTACTCAATTTGTCAGTCATTCAAAACCTTTCATTAGATACAATTGTTGTATTTAATTTTAATTTCAGTAACGTTACTTATTACAAAAACTAACATTATGTCAAAATCTGAAACTACTGTTTACATGCTAATCCAAACCTTTTAGCCACTAGATAGGTAAATGCAGTTCAGATTTTATTAGTTTAGTATGATTCGTCCTTGACATCACTATCCCCATACGAAGAGGATGCTTTAGTAATTTTCAATGTACTGCTTATTTCAAGGAGTAACAAACCATAAGTAATGATCCCTCACGAATTCACGTTGTTCTGAAAATTAGTCTCAACCATACATTTTATATTATAGTGGCTGCTAATCGAGGAATTATTATGGTGTGTTCTAATCACCAATGTATTAGTCCAAAGCCAACATACAGCGCGCTAGTATAATGAAGACCGTTTCAGGTTTTAATTGATCTGAAATTGTATTAGCCAGTTAGCAGGTAGATATTCTATTTTTGTATAAACAACGATGTGAGCTGGCTGGATTGAGAATACCTTAATGACCCACAAATTCCAGACCAAACTATCAATAATAAATAGTAAAAATAAAACTGCAATAGAAACACAGCTCTACTGCAGAATGTGGACTAATGTGGCTGACAGCTAAATTTACCTTGCAATTTCATTTAAAGACATTTATTCGTCGACGAAAGAATAATTCTAAGTATACCATGAAGTAAACTGAGACCCTTGTTCAATGCAGAAAATAAAGTATGCTTTTGTGTACAATACCTGATTATTAGTTTAGGGATGTCAAATATTGAAATTTGTAGGTTAAACTTTAAATGTGCTGTCACACCTTCGTTACTACCAAGACCGGCGTTGCTTCTATAAATTCGCAAATGACCTAATTAAGGAATTGACATGTTTCTATTACTGGTTTCCTAGAAGTCTCTTTCGCTTTGGTTTCGAGAAATTTAATATTAATCAGGATATTAGACGAAAAGATAAAACTAATAGGAGATATAAACAGCAGTATATCTATAAAATATTCATATATGTAACTGTATACAGTATAATAATAGAGATCGTTTTAATATTTCATCATGAAGAAAGTATTGTCCAATTTTGAACGAAAAAGGAACAAAGCGTAAAATAATTACTTAAATTTATAAACGCCTAATAATAATAATACTAACAATTTCTTTGAGTTGTATACAAATATACTTCTTCATTTAAAACATCCTCTAACGTCGGAGTATACTTGCTCCAACATCACATAATGGAAAGGATATCCAATTTTTCACCGCCACGAAAGCATTAATAAAGAACGAGTCTGAATGTATACTTGTTCAATAGAATACGGGAAAAGGCAGAGGCTTCTAAGAAGCGAAGAGTGCCAACGCTCACGTCGCATAGAGAGCAATGGAGCACAAGAGTCGGTGGCAGAGAGTAAGTAAAGTTGATGATGTAAGAGCAGAGATAGAACATCTTCGCTTGCTCGGTTTCAGTCCCTCGTGAACTATTAACGACGTACTTAGCTGCTCCGGGAGGTACCGCTGTCAACTAACGCTTGTAAATTCTTTAGATACCTATATCTAGCGTATAAGTCGCGTAAAATCCTGATTTTATACGGGTTTTTATTTACTTTTTAAGTTGGCAATGCGAGGCAATGATTTTGCGCCGTTTTAAATATAGCAAAAACAGTTTGAAGAAGTAAGATGATTAAATAAGTGAACGAGTAGATTGACCAAGTATTTTTGACATTCATTATAGTTCCACAAGTAAATGAAAGCGAAGTAAATAATACGTAGTTAACAAAAAGAACAATTAAATATGTTTTCACTTAGAGCAATCAGTTCATGTGCCCATGGCGTTTAATAACTAGACAATACTAGTACCGGTTACCATATCCTTTACTCCCACGGCAAAAGTTCTAGGTCAATATAATATGTGCTAATTGTTAGCTATACTTTTTGATATCAAAGATGACAAGTTTAGGCACTTAAATATTGTATTAACAAATAATTTTTCACTATCGTAATATACTTAAATTTTGTGTCAATTTTAATGTTTTAATTTCCAGTATTTTTTGTGACACTTGTTTTTTGCGACTTTTGTTCTATAAGAATTCATATATATTCAAGTAGATAGAGGAGAACAAATTTGATACAGAAGTTATCACATAACTGACAAATATATACTTACCGGCAAGGTATGACTGGTATGTCTTTAACTTGTGTGATATTCTAGCTTGACTTTGAGTGTACACTGAGTAGAACAAAATAAGTTGAAGTATTCAGCGTGTACATTTAGGTAGAAGTTCGTATAGTATTATACAAACAAAGTTGGCCGGTAAAGTTGTTACTATACGTGACAAGCACAATTCACTTTAATTTTGAAGATAAATCGCACAATTTTAAATCAGAAAGTTCAATACGGGACATGTGTAGAGCTGCGTCAAAAGTAATGCATAACAATTTAGCAAAAACAATATAAACCTTTAATAATACTATTGTGCTACATTATAGTACACAATCTTTCTAAGCAACAAGTTCTGGTCATTTTCGTAAACTGAGACAATGACTGTCACTGTTAAATAGTATAACGCGCCTAGTAATCCTTTCGAATTAGAGTTCGCTGTTTCAACGTCGAATTTCCTTTGTTAAATCGTCGAAACGCCACTGTCGAATGCAAATCGAGATCAAATATAGTTCTTGCGCGCTAACGAACACATCCCTTCTACGACTCGACGGCTTACCCATCCATCTCTGTTACTCTTCCTTTATCCTACTTGCATTATGATTCCGACAGCGCGCTAGGAAAATATTGAAAGTCAAAATTTACTTCCGTATTCGACACCCAACCCGTTTCGTTGGTTCCTCGGTTTCAGCTCCTTCTAATTAATTCTCTTCAGAATTTTACAGTTAATTTAGCTTTCTATAGTGCTAAGTCTACAATAGTTCTTGGAAGTTAGAACTATTCAAACTTCACTTCTCCAGACGTATTTTAGCATCTTACGATAGCAATACTCTTTTGCAACATGTGATTAATCTGTCTTTATGCTGCTATTACATTTCTTTAATTAAAAATTCTTTGTTTATAATAAAGGAGAAATACTAAAACTACTAAATTCGATCCTTTATGATACACCTAAATAAATAAGAAGTTACAGTTTAGTTTTGAGATTTAAGCATAATTGATGATCTTTTTATTTGATCTGTTTGTGAGCCGATTCGATTAAGTCAGAGAAGGTTTTATATGTCTTCGATATAATTTGTATATTTATCTAAACATACAAAAAACGAAAGCGATAAAGTTGATAACATCTGAATATATTTCACGAGAAATATGTTGAAACGTTCGTATGTAAGTCTTGGCAATCTATTCCTCCTTCTAAGACTCGTATCACTGTTAATAGATATAGAGGAGACTAGTAGTGCAGTATTCTAGTTATACCAAAGTATCTGAGTAATTTTTGAATATTTAACGAGCATAATCGTGTACAGGGAGGGCCACCAGACAAATGACCTAATGTGAGAAACTTGATGACGGTACCCAATTTCAGTGTTTGTTTCTTTCCAAAGAGGTATAGGTCATTAACTTAAGTAATAACACAACAACATGACAAGCACCATTTTGGAACGGTTTATCTCCAGTTCCTCAATTTCGCACCATGTATCCATAAGTTTCCCAATACCTTGCATCTTCTTTCAGCTTTTTATAAGAGCTACACAATCAGCATAGTCAACTATAAAACCAACTGCATGATGGTTTTATAGTAGATCACCTATTACTAGTTACAACGTTAAAATAGGGAGCCCTGAGGGCATGCTCAATTATAATCCGAAATGAGTAAAGTCTAGAGTAGAATGATCTTGAGCATGCAGTACCCTGATTTGTAAGATCGTATTCTCAAATGCTCTTTGAAATAACAACAACTTGTAATTTTGCAGAATTCTTCAGTTTGGTAAGCATAATGGTTTTTATTAATAAATTTGAACGTTCATGAAATAAAAAATTATTTTATCGAAAGAACAAAATTTTATATCTCAAAAATCACGTTAAATAAAAAATATTCACGAATTGCCTAATTATAATAAATCCCCCTTCCCCGCTCCCCATTTAAGTAGTACTAAATATGCACTACGTTTGTGTACAGGCAAGTGACAGTTATCGACTTTTGAGATATTTCCTCAACATGACAGTAATTACAATAAATGTACATATTTGAAATAGTAGATCAAATCGCTGGACTTGTAAATTAACGTAGATTAGAACAACTTAATTCTTTTCCCGAACAAGAGAGGATGTACTTTAACTGAGACATGACTCATGCTAAGAGCATGTGAGAGATCAACAGATATTATTAGGAACTCTGAACAATATGATGTTCTTATATGTTCTTTTGGGATAGCAGTTTTTCTTTAATTCCCCTTAATTTTAAAATATGCAATATCATTTTATAACACGATACGTCGCTGTCAGTACTAAATTAATTTTATACTTAGAAGGATGACCTGTATAAAACTGTAAATAACAAGACGAGGAGTTCTTGCCGTTGCAAAAACGAGTTGAAGTTTTTTCTTGGGTAACAGCAATGAAACGTCAATTAATTGCGGTTCTTTATTAATATTGCCAATATTTCCCATACATTATATGATCTTCAGGGCTTAACTACAATCATTTCTATAAAACTTAATGTTGTTTAAATTGAAGAAATTAATACTTACAATTCGAACTCATAAGTGGAGAACCGAGAAAAAAACAAAAACAGAGAAAAAAAATCTGTGACACAGATAATTTACATGTCATTTATTCATTTTTATTAACTTTTAATCAGAAAAAATGACTTAACTTTTCAGTTTATAATGTCAATTTGTAGAACATTGTAATTGTTTATTTCATTTTGAACAACTCTGTATCACATTTCCTTCTTTAAAAACACGTTTTTCTTACTTCAAATACATTCAAGGTTTTTTTACCATTAGTGCTTAGTATTCGCTAAATGTAGTCAGTTTTATTAAAAAACCTTTTCTTTTACAATTTTATCAGTTTAATTTTTCAAAGACGACATAGTTCTATTTTAATGATTTTAATTGTGACTGATAACTTTTAAACTTAAGTATAATGCACCGTGGATATCCTTTCGATTCTAAAAATTTGACAATTTGAGGAAAGATTTAAAATGAATTTTTGTTCTTTTCTCTGTTCTCCACTTACGTGTTCGAATTGTAAGTATTAATTTTTTCAATTTAAACAACACTAATTTCTATAAAAATTATTGTAGTTAAGCCCTGAAGAAGCATACAATGTATGCGAAATATTGGCAATAAAAATAAAGAACCACAATTAATTGATGTTTCATTGCTGTTACTCAAGAAAAAACTTCAACTAAAACAGTAAACACATATATACTAAACACATACTATCCTTATAGGGGAAGACCACAACAGTAAATTAGAGGTGCGACAATGATAAGAGCTAACTACCGCTATAAGTCTTTCTGTGTAAATTGTGTGTGTTAAATGCGATCAGTTGCTTTGCGACACCACCATCTCGCCATTTAAGATGATGTGCTGTTAATCACTTTGTCCCCCGCAGATAATGGTAGGCCAATCGGGAAACAATTCCCGAGAAAAATTTCACCACCCCTGACAAAATTAAACTCAGGCTCTCAGCGTTTTCTCATAACATTGAGCAGTCGCCTAACCACTTACATAAAGTTTGATATTTTGTTTATACGACTACATTTGATTTATTGGATCATAAAATATAACTGTTGTTTTTGTACCGGGTGGTTAAATAAGAGTCATCTGATTCGCACGAAGAGCAACCCTTACATTCAATGTCTTTTCTAAATGTCTCACAAGTTACGCAGAAGGAATTCGATTCGTTTATCTGAATCTGAATTAACTAGGAGAAACAATTTAATGCATAAATTGATTGGCGGCGGTGTCATGATAATAATTAGGTTTAAATAATAAAATTAAAATTAAAATTAGAGTCCTATTACAAAGAGAATCTATCCCGCTGCTACTACATTAAAAGAACGAATTGTTTTTGTTATATTTTGTATATGTGAAAATAGGTTATTACATTTTACATTTGTGTAAATAAAAGTCAGTATTCGTTTACAAATTGCCTTGTTTTTATTGCTAAAGAGGAACCCGGAAAACATTCGTTATAAAATTTAATATTATTGTTATTACTGTTTATTAATCTGCATGGTTTTGTGTTGTACATACATTTGATGATGTGTGGCAATATGTATTTGGTAAAAATAATACGCGACAATATTTAGAGATGTATTCCAATAAATAATATCTATTGCTGGATATGTATTTTTGAGTTATTTCACTGTATTTTAAAATATAGTCATGTTGTAAGATTCCATAATAATACTTCAAATGATTGAATATTCACATGGCAGATTTCCCTGTGATATTTCGCAGCACTCTTAACATACATACATACATATATTGCTTATAGTTCTAAACAAATTCAGATAATCGGTTTTACTATCAAAGGATTTCAATGCGTTTGTATTTAATTAGTAATACTAGAGTTATCATTAAAATCTACACATTTCAGTACATGCTAATTGGATAATCTTTATTTGTGATCACTAATGCACATATCTGCGTTGTTTTACATACATAATTGGGTGATGAATAAACTTGGCAAATTCGCTACATATGCCAATGGCTTACGCATGCAAGTTTGCATTTAAGTTAAATTATAAGAAAAAATTTAGGCACTACTGACCGTGGTATCAATATCATACACTGGCCAATTTTATTGTAAACCCGATAGCGCTCGAAATAATTAATAAAAATAAATTAATTGCATGTGATAAGCGTATGCCGTAGTTAGTGATTAATATATAGATTGAAATTCAAGCTACTTATACTTTATTTTTAAATTTTCCATAAAGCAATTAATTTTTAAACTTAAAATTGCTTTAGTGTAACGATGTCAGTGTTTCTGATTAGAGTAATAGTAAAATAAAATATGTTAGAGTAAAAATAAATTAAAAAGTTAAAATTAAGCGTCAAATGCGGAAGGCAAAAATAGCTTAGTTAGAAAAATTTATCTTATTATCCTTACAAACTTTATAGATAAAAGTACTGGTGTCAGATTATTGTTGCACCACAGTAAGATACCTTTTGAGTTTACAGATTAAGCCAAATATTCTGCTTAATTTTTTATTAGTATGCAGATGCATTTCTGTACGCTAAAATCAATCATGCAAGGAATAACAGAAGAACAAGGCAGAAAAATCCTTGATCTCTAATATTAATACTAGTAGCATGCTTTTGATTTTGGTATGATAGTATTGTACTACCAACATTAAAGTGAACTGTTGTAAATTTGTTAGAAATTTGTATGCATCTCTTGATTTTTTTTTGTATTTTTGCGTATAACGTAAATTTCTCTACAAGGTTAATGCGTGTTTATTTAGCATGAAATACGTACTATAAACTATGTTCAAACTCTTAAGTAGCAGTAGGACAATTGCAACACAAATTACTATGTTATCGGTATATCCATAATAATATTTATATCAAACATGTAATAATTATAAATAAACTATAACAATAAACAAATACTCACCATAATAAGAATAACTCGATTGTAAACCCATTTTGCACAAACAGATACATGCACTCCGAATATTACGAACAAACTATCAGTATTTAGGATGACACACATAATACGGAGTCCATGCTGAGTGCTGAGTCATATTTGGCTGGTTACCGCTTTTTTAAGGCTGCAGCGGGTTGCGACATAGAAAAATGTTCTTGCCTATTATCACCTAATATTTTCTCGGCAAGTTGTCTGTGATGGATATTAAATGTATGTAAAACACATATTTTACATACATTTTTTTTCTCGCAAAATACTAAACGACTTGATTTGAAATTTTTATGGGTTAAAGATATATTCAAAGTATATCAACTGTTAAAACATGAGCATAATTCCGATGTAGTACCTAATATACGACAAAAATATTTCTTTTTTTGAACTGGACAAAAAGTGGCAGGTATAAATATGCTATAATGTTTATACTTGCCGCTTTTTTGTCTATGGAATTGTTACATACATATATACATGTAATATACAGGGTGAATGGTGAGAATGGCCTATTAAAAGTATTATACAAACGGATAGGAATTTTAAAACAAAATTTTGGAGTTGGATATGGTTGAATATGAACTATCACGTGAAAATATTTTTGAATAAATATCACTTCCGGTTAACCGGAAGTGGGCATCAACTTCGATCTTTTAAATAGCATGCTATAAAATAAATTTCAAATTCAGCTTCTACGATAAATTTTACACATATTTCATGTATCATACCCTATACCTAAATACCATTCCTTCTGAGTTATTCGCAATTAAAGAAAAAAAGTGACAGATACCGATCTTACTTCATAGTGATATTACTTCACGTAGGAGTAAATGAGGCGAATGAAATTTTGCATACGCACAGCTGATATTATATAGTTATATAGCATTTGAAGTTTTTTTCTGTAACATTATACAGGGTGTTTAAAAACTTAGTTGCTTATTAATAAGTTCAATCCGCGGAAAGTACATTTTCTTAAATGGAAAGTTATATATTTTATTAGACATTATGATTCTACAAAATATTCTCTTTGAATCCGTATTAGGTGTTCCTATACCTAAAATGTAAGGTTAATAAGTTATAACGATTTAATTAACCTCCGTACCTAAAATGCTCAAATATGTCAATTTACAGAAGCAAGTGTGCTTAGCTCATTTGTTTTACATACTTACTTGCCACTTATTTTGACGTCTGTCATTTTAGTTAGTTGTTCTCGCGTACACTGTGGGAAATAGATCTGCACCAGTACAATAATTAGGGTAAACAATGCGAGTATTTACTTTACAACAACAAAAAATTATTTTATTTGTTACAAAACATATTGTTATCTTAGTATATTTTTACAATTTATATTTTACCTCTGTAATAACATTGTTTTCGTTTCTGTGCAATACATTTTTCTCAGTATATTGTGTTAGAATGGATTAGCATTGAGAATAGACTAAATCAGGTAATCATGAATTTATTTATTATGCAAAGTGAATGTAATGAAATAGTGAAATAAACGTATCAAACGTTTAGTGAAAGATACTGACATTTACAAGCAATGATCAGCAAAAATTTCTAAGAATTTTTAAGATATAAAAAGTTTTAGCGACCGATATGTTCGTAGAACAATGGTGAAAGAACAATACCTATTAAGTAATAATAACAGTTATAATTATTTAAGAAGGCAGATATTTAAAAAACAGTTGAAGTAGTGTGACCAAAAGAAAGTATTTTGTTGAACGTTTTTTTACTCAATGAAATATTAGTTGATTGAAAAGTATTTTGTGTATCTAAAATAAAAGTAAAATCCAAAGTGTAAAGTAAAACCCAACGTGTAACAATATCAGTAAAAAATTTAGATTATCTAAGAATTCTCCTAGATACTCCCAACAATTGGTATTTGAATAATCAACATAAAGTAAATCTACATCAAAGGTCTAAATAATTACTGATAACAAATTAGGTAAAATTAAAAAAAATAGGAGTAAAAAAGATAATATAAAAGATACAGTAGAAAAATTATAAGAACAACAACAATAATAACACAAATAAATAAGTTATCTAAATGGTTCGACATGGCAACCATTTCTATTGAGGCATTCTATATTCGGAGACGTATTCGAATAATTCTTGCTAATCATCTGGTGTTATTTGCGTAAAGGATCCCTTATTCCTATAATTCAATGGGAAGAATTTTCGAAAATACGATTAAAAAAATGACAGACGTCAAAATAAGTGGCAAGTAAGTATGTAAAACAAATGAGCCAAGCACACTTGCTTCTGTAAATTGACATATTTGAGCATTTTACGTACGGAGGTTAATTAAATCGTTATAACTTAGTAACCTTACATTTTAGGTATAGGAATACCTAATACGGATTCAAAGAGAATATTTCGTAGAATCATAATATCTAATAAAATATATACCTTTCCATTTAAGAAAATGTACTTTCCGCCGATTGAACTTATTTATAAGCAACTAAGTTTTTAAACACCCTGTATAATGTTATAGAAAAAAACTTCAAATGCTGTATAACTACATAATATCAGCTGTGCGTATGCAAAATTTCATTCGCCTCATTTACTCCTACGTGAAGTAATATCACTATGAAGTAAGATCGGTATCTGTCACTTTTTTTCTTTAATTGCGAATAACTCAGAAGGAATGGTATTTAGGTATAGGGTATGATACACGAAATATGTGTAAAATTTATCATAGAAGCTGAATTTGAAATTTATTTTATAGCATGCTATTTAAAAGATCGAAGTTGATGCCCACTTCCGGTTAACCGGAAGTGATATTTATTCAAAAATATTTTCACGTGATAGTTCATATTCAACCATATCCAACTACAAAATTTTGTTTTAAAATTCCGATCCGTTTGTATAATACTTTTAATAGGCCATTCTCACCAGTCACCCTGGTATACATAGATGGAATTTTTCTGAATGTAGCTCACAACTTTAGAAAGCATTCGATATCAAAAAAGGAAATTCTGTCTGTGCTTATTACAGCATGTTTATGCTTTTCAACTTATATCGCGCGGGCCACCGTATATAGAAAAACGTTCTTTGACTTTGCGTATTTAAATATCCTATACTCTTCATATACTTTTGACAAAAATATATGCCGCATACGTGAGAATCGTATGGACAAAAGACGACAGGTGTACACATGGTATGAGGTGTCTAATAATTTTCAGAAAAGAAATATTTAATTTGTTTTTAAGTGCTTTAATATCTAATGTACTTTGAATATACGAGTATATTTAATATATAAAAGTTACAAATTAATTCGTTTTGTACTATACGAGAAAAAGAAATTTCTTTATCGTGTATATTCAACCGCCGTTGCATAATCCACGGAGCTACTGCTGTCATATATTACATACAAAAGAATCCGATTGCAAGAACGAAACTTATGTAGATACATCAACGCCCGTAATCCCCATCGAAAGCATAATAAATCATAATTATTTTTACACCCTGACCTAAGCCGTAGTTCTTTTAGCGCGCGCTTACCTCTGTCCGATTTAATTAAGGCCCTATTGTTTCCCATTAATCGCCCTATCTTTTATGCGCAAATTAATTTCTGCCTGCCGAAAATTCGTTTACTTTGAATGTTTAAAAAGGCGCGCGCCATACCTCGTCTTTACCGTTTCGCTTTGGCGAGCCGAGGTTACGGTACCATTAAGTAGAAATTAATCATTGATAACAATGATTAGGGTAGTCATTATGTAGCGTTGCCCGTTAATGCTTTATACCTCTGACGGCGGTCTGGGAGCACGAGGGTTGAGTTATACTCATCAGTGTGCTCTGATAATATACATATTAATATTGATTCCATAGCACATATGTGATACCTGTAAGCGACTGTAAGTAACGTGAGATTGAAGCGAATTTAAAAGTGGCGAGGCATTTTAAACTATATCATTTTATCTCAATTTAATAACTAGCGAAGAGATACGTGTATGTAGAGAGACACATAAAGCAGCACAACACTTTCGGAGGTATCTATTATTTTGTATTGTTGATTGAAGAGCTTGAGCTTCCAGCTTTAAAATGTCTAGTAGAGAAAACTGACAAAATAACTAGCTCATACTAGCCGATCCTTATTTTAAATGATCAGTAATTTAAGCATATAGAGGGTGTCCCATGATATGACTGCCAAAATCTAAGGATTCAGACAATTTCAAGTCAAAAATATCTAATGAACATGTGACTAAAACTCTGTCGTAACTGAGCTACAAGCATTTGAAGTTTTAGATAACCCCACTAATGGGGTGCTGGCGGTGATTTTGTTGTTATTAAAAAGTCGATGTGCTACTGAGTCATAATTTATTATTGATTGATGATTAAATTAAGTCAATTTTATGGCAATAGTGCTACTTAAACGTATATTGTACTTGCAGTACCTCCTATGTGCGCTAATAATCCCAATATACCATATAAAAAATAAAAATTTTTGACGTGATCTAGATTCGTAACACTTGTTTTTAACTATCTATTGTAACTTTGAGGAGCTGGTAAGAGCATTGTTATGCTATTTGATGCTGTGAGATTTGGTATGGGCAGAAGGAACTATTCGACTGCTTGCTATGTTTGCTCATCCAGTGCTGCATTCGAAAGCTTTACAAGTACCAAGTCCTATATATATTTCAAGTAAAGAACATATTCATGCAGAGACAGAAAAACATATTTCAGAGTTTTCATACCTACACTGATGAAGACTATTCGTCATCTTTAGAAACACATGCTGTCTAATAAATGAATTGGAATCAAATGACCAATCGCAAGTCGCAATCTCATGTTATCAAAAGGTTAATTAGGAATATCAGGATCAAGATTACAAGGGTGGAAACTTTTAATTCCAGATACGCATACATTTGTATATGGAACTCATTAGAAAGCATTGTCGCAATATAGGGGAATAAATTTGCATTTTGTAATAATGCCGACAGTTTAAGGTTAGGTTACAAATAGAAACCGGAACAATGACCTCTACCATATTACAGAGACGCCTCAAAATTGAGTTCCAAACCTGTCCTTTTATATATACGACTCTTCCATTATTGCTGGGTACACTATTCACATTAGATTAGATTAGAATATATTAGGAATGGGGTGACCATGCGAATCTGTTTCACCGCGACCTTTGCAGGTATATTGTGATTCCCTTTTATCCTAGAGGACGTTCTCTAATTTTGCCTTCTTAATTAGGCCTATCATTTGTGTTCTCTACGCCTATTGCTAGAAATCTTGTCCTCGCTAGGCCATCACAGTGGCACAAAACATGAACTGGGGTTTCTTCCTCCTCTTGACAGAATCTGCACGCCACGCCGATGTGAAACATATGCCTATTCAGTTTGCAATGACCGGTCAACAGACCTACTATCAATTTGACAGTCTTCCTGTCTTTACTCAGTAGGTCTTCACTAAACTCCCTTAGGAACTCCTTTGTCTGTTTTTGTCCTGGTGATCTTTTCCACCATTCCTTGGACCTGTTATATGTCCATTCGTAAATGGACTTTTTAATTTACGATTTCGTGATGCCGAACGAAGGGCTAGCTCCTATGAAAGGCCTTGACGAGCCTCGTCTGGCCAGCTGATTCGGTCCATATATCTACTTCTCTGACATAATGGTGAATCGCTGCAACCTTAGCCTGGAAGCCCTGCTAGGTTTCTTTCTATAAATGCCAGCCCCTACGCTGTAATCAGTTTTAGAGCCGTCGGTGTACCAATTTGAGTCCGCTATTCACATGAAGGAAGCATATAAAATCAATTACATGACCTATAGATAATGCACCAGTGCTGACCTCAAAATAGTTTCAATTTGACTGAGTCTAGAACTTAGATTCACAAAGCGTTGGCGTTTGCTTTGTGAACAGGATAGTCAGGAGAGACAGTTTCAGAAATGTAAGTACTGGCTAATGAGGATATGATATTCTCTTCGAAAAAACAAAAGGCATATAAAATTTGATTTAATGGAAAATTTTGTCAAACCATAGAAACAAGAGGAGCAGGATTACAATATCGTAAACAACAATTTGGAAATGTAATTGATCTTAAATTGAGAGAGGGAAGTGTTAAAGGACTCTAGATGCATGTGAGAACTTAAAGTTCAAAATGCACATTTTGCATTCATACTTGGACTTCTTTCCTTCAAATCATAATGAACATAACTAAGCACAACTAAAAAAGAAGTTTTTTATTAGGTTCTATTAATATATTGATAATGATTCATTCTGCATCTGCATACATTTCTACTATTCCTAAATAGATATTTTGAGAATTAGTGCGATTAATTACATTAGCCGACTTCTTTAAAAAATGTTGGCAAACATTTTCTGAGGAATCAAAGAAGTAAGAACTATTAAGATTATAATAATTATAACTAGAGGGAAAGATTCCATCAAGGTGGCATTTCATCATGATGGAAAATTATTAGTGATTTCTCATTAGGAAAAGTAACAGTCAACATTACTTATTTATTTATTTATACAAACCTTTGATATATCAGCCATTTTTCTTTGTATTTTTGAAAAACAAAGATTATACGAAATTATTTTTTCCTAAGTACCTGTCATTAAAATAAAGCGACGATCTAGAGCTCTTCGTCGTTTTTCAAGTTGTAATAAGACTTCAGTTCTATATACGTTATATTGCAGAAGAATCACATTTCACATAAAATAAAATATTATCGTACGCGCAAGCATTCGATTGCTTCAATCCAGAAGAGTTGTGTTAGCATCCTTTGAATAATTTCGTAAAAGTTAATATTACATCCATTTCACATATTTTCCAGCATCGTCGGTTGCGAATGCTATATACTTACATACACCAAGCAGTGTCCTATACAATATTTAAAGCCGCGTAATATGATTGCTTCTCACTTAGACTGCATATACATAGCGCTGGCCGACCGTATTGGAGCCATGTATTTTTAAAACGGAAATATGTAAAACAACCTCCATCCTCGAAGCATCGTCTCCTTGCTCGGAATCATTTGCTGCCTTATATAAGACTGCCCGCGCCAAATAACGCGGAATGCTCCGGAGAAATTCCAAAGCCCGCTCTAAATGGTACGCGGCATGGACGTAGGCGCCCGCCACTTGACTAGATTGAATTCAATTGTTCGCGAAAAATGCGCTATCGGATTGGTCATGTGTTATTCACACGCAGGCATTTCAAGAGGTAGCGTCTTTTATACGATAAATGTTTATTGTATTCTAACGGATGTAGTTCGATTTAGATATGAAATATGTACGGTCTGTTAATAATTAAATCCAAACATGTCTAGCTATTATTGCTAGTCTCGTACCTATAAAGAACAGAAGGATTTTAGGATATGCATGTGACATCGATTTAAATATTCACTTGTAAAATCTTAATAGTTTTGTCAGCACTATTTCGTTTATTTGTTATGGATGAATACATACTTTGATAATGTACCAACGTCAGAAGTATTTCGGTTTCGAAAATCTATCAGACAATAAAATTGCCAGGAGGCTATCGCTGGACGACTCAAACCCTTAAACTTAATGAACGAAGGTTTATCGAAATAATAATAATAAATTATCGTAAAAGAAGAAAGGCTCTAAGATGCCTCAGGCGAGGCCCATTGCGGAATTTTGGTCTCATTTGAGCAGAAAGGCATACCATGGGCGGTTGGGAAGTCCAAAATGAGGAGAAATTAAGACGCAATTCTTTTAGAAAATTCAGAAAGTCGACGTTGATACCATCCAAAGCGAGATAGGCCATATAACAGCCAAATTACGTGCATAGAAGAGCATGGACCTCCATCATGTAAATGTTATATTTAATTGAATTAAGACTCTATAAGAATAATATTGTTGCTAAAATGTAAAAACATAAAAGAGAACAGAACTTTTTTTCTAAAAACTTTTGAGACATACGTTATAAGATAACGACAGGCTTCTAAAATGGCATTTACAAAGAACATAAAAAAGGTAATTCTCAAAGAACGGACTCGGAATCACGAACTGCATTGTTTCAAATATTGTTATATCCCACAGGATTCTGAATAATAATTTTTGAATAGAATGGCCTATTTTTGCGATGTGGATTATAAATCGAAGCGCTGTTTCTTAACAGTGTGTCACTTCTATCGTGCTAATAACCTACCAAGTATCATCAAAGATTGCAATATGTACTTGTTCCTTATTTCGTCCTTGATGGATCCTGTACAAATACTTACACGACTCTCCTATGTCGAAAATTAGACACCAATGAAAATGCACGCCAAATTATAAATTGAGATCTACCGAAAGATAATACATAACTTTTCACATCCACGGTACTAAAATCGAATTATTAACATTAAAAATGTTTTCAACGTAATCCCATTTGGCTACAGTTGCGATCTAAATTGTTTATTTACCAACTTTGTTAAAGAGTGAGCGGCAACAGTTAGTCATTCGTTTAATCGGTTTAATCGGAAGTTTGAAAGCAGTTCCTCTACACGTCGAAAATAGAAACCATTAAATACGGTCTTTCATAGTAGTCAAAAAAGGTATGATATCATTATTAAAACATTAATTACAATCAGCATCAATGGAACATTGGTGTTGATTTACAGATAATCACGATTTTCTTAAGTGTAGGAGTAGAATTGCTAAAAAGTAAATAATATTTTGAAACCATCTATCGATTATAGTTCATAACAAAAATGAGTAATTATGCTGTACCTATATAGCCATTGATTATCAATGTGAAATGTGATGATTTAGCGCAAGAAGATAATAGTAGTTTGATTGTTTAACTAAACAGTGCTGCGTACGACTTCAACAGTTTACTCTACTTCAAACAGCGAATGTTAAACAAAACGTATGCCCTTTGGTGACGTGCACGGCTCGAAATAGAAGTTTAGTTGTTTCTCGTTTAGTAAACGCGCATTAAATGCTTTGTTACTAGTTAATCGCACATAAATGAAAAATTGGCCTAATAGAGAAAGATGTTTCACGTTGTCCAACTCGGAAATCAAAGGTATTGACGGTTTCTATACGGACAGTGTAGTCTATTAATGCGAAGCCCAGTCTTCTATGCGATAATACCATGATAATGAATACTTTGTCACTAATGATGACTAACCTAACAATGCTGAGAGATTATAAATGTCGCTTCATATTTTGCATGTGCATTTTGCTATGTGGAGTAAATAGGATCAAGCCTGTAAATTCCTCTTCTTGTGATCGACGGATCCCTAGTAACGATCTAACGGTATTGTTTGTCAAGACTGTTACAACTCATCTGCGTAATGTAACTGTGTGCTAAGTGTTCCACGGCTTTGTTGATGCCTTACGTCGCTGTCAGTAATATAGTGCTGTCAGTTTCATCCCAACAGCTGAAGGTGTCACTTGGAAATCCGTCTTTGTCCTTGCCTATTAAACCATTTAAACTACTGATTCGTCGCCTATTAGTTTATAACTAAATTTTAATATTACGCCCATTACGTGTAGTAGAGATGTGTGCATCTGCAGTGTGTTTAATAAAATGTATAAGTTAGTTACATATTATTTCATTGCTGTTCTTTATACGACACCTACATATATCTCCTACTCCTCCTCTCCTACCGTAACAATTCTTTTGCAGCTAAATAGAATACGTTGATAAATCTCATCATAGTGTAAGGAAAAATAGTTGTATCTTTGAGTATGGGAAATACTGATACATTTAATGATATTGATATTGCTTTTTACAGGCAGGCCCTTTAATATGAAATTTACACTTTAACACCAAAATGGTAACACTTTGTTACCATGCTGTTCTACCATTCTTCTTCAATTATTGAGTACTGTTTATTCCTGTTTTTTTTTTATAAAATATATTTCATGCACAATGAACCAATACCAAAACCTGTCGTTCGCTAATGATTTTTAAATCCTTCGCTTTATTGTGGTGATATCTAAAACAGTTGAAAAAATTGTTTACATATTAACAAGTGTTCAAGAATCTGCATGGGAACAATGTTTTACCCTCTTATAGATCAGGATTTGGTTCCCTTTATGCTTGTACAATAGATTATAGAATGTGACTAATGATTTGATTTTAAAAGCTGACAAAGGAATGCTGTCTGTTTTGGGTTCACTCGATTTAAAGGATATTTGATTTGATCATAACCTGCATTAGCAATCTTAACTTATTTTGGTCTCTCTTGAGCGGCTGGTGAAACATTTTCATCTTACCTTAGCGGTAGGGTGCAATGCGTTGGTCTGAATGGTAATATCTCTAATATTATATCCCATACTTATGTGAACAAGCGCAAACTCTATATGCACACTCATGATGTACAAGTATACTGCCGCGTTTGCTCTGTAGACAATTCAGATGCCACTACCGCTACTAATGCTAATTTGGAAAGGATTTTTAATATAGTAGCACTCAACATGGCCGAGCTATTAATCGATTTGAATCGTTTGTACAGCTTTTTTCGGCACAAATTCTCGCATTTTCGACCTTTTCACAATTTTCAATCAACACCTCTCAGTTTCCAGTTAAGAACGAACATAAAAATGTAAGACTGGTTTTGGATGCTCAGTTTAGATTCGACGATTACGTTCAGAAGTGTATTTGAACGGTATGCTCAATGCTAGTATGTCCTCATTGTCACTATTTATTTATTGCAAAATTATCAAATTTTAACTTCTGGATTGAACTTTTTGGTGTCTGTATCACAAAGTGTAGTGCAAAACTCATGTGTACACAGAATTTTTGGAATAAGAAAATAGGATCATATTTCCCATAAGTTTGTTGAGCGGGATTGAATCAACAATTATTACCAAGAAAGGATCCTCTTGTCTACTTGATACATTAACATTCATTCCACTAGCACATTGCACTGTGCTTTTTCAATGGAGCTTTTCATTGCTAAAGTGTAGAACCTTTTGCGAAGTTATAACGTCAAATCACTACCGTAGTCTAGGTTTAAATACAGGTGAAGAGATATGTGCTTCAGCGTGTAATTCAAATTGTCTTTCCGAGGAACTTACTACTCCTTATTCTTTTGTACAATTGTAATATTCTAAACTACTACAGAGTTTAGTGAGTGTTTAAAGGAATTTTTATGTACGGCTTTTGTGGTGGATCCTGCTGCAGTGGCTGTATACGCTATAATGCTTATCCAGACTATCTACTGCAGCTTTTGGTGTCTAAATTATCTATGTAATGCATTTCCATGACTTTTTTGCAACATTAACTCTCCGTGCAAATGTTGCGCTATTAATTATATCTCAACAGCGAACGGTATCTTAGCATGGGTAGCGACATAGCGGGACGTTGCTCTAAGCATCACCGGCAACATTCAACATCAATAAAATAGTGAATGTTTCATTGAATGTTACTTTGTTTTAATGATACTATTTGCCCAGGAATACAAACAAGAAGAGATGGTACTAATCATTTCTTAAAATATTTCAACGGAGAAACTGTATAATTTTTGATGTGAATATTTTTATTTTTTCACTGCCCCCAAAGTTATCTCACGACACTACAAAATAAAATATTTAAGTACTGCCCAAAGTTATTACATCTATAACCTTGTAGATCTAAAGAAAAGCTGTCAAATGTCTAGACCTCCAGTATCGCTAATAGATAAAAGAACGAACGTCGAGATGGTCGTAAACCTCTTTCTTACAATGACAGAGCGGAATCGCCAGAAAATAAAAAAAGTAGAAACGAAATCCTGAACGCCGGTAAGACACGCCAGAAACACCCGCGCCGCACACCCTCTACGTTCTACATAAAATTTATCTCCGAGAAGACGACATAAATCATGAATTTGGGTTAACAGTTACACGCGGCAGGAGAAGAAGTAGTGGCAGGGCTAATTTATACTTTCCGGATAAGTTGCTGGTCGTGAGCTGCGACTGGACTCTTCTCTCTGTGTGTGCGAGCTTTCTGCTAAATTAAAGGCACGTGAGAGTATCGCAGGCGGCCAATACTGGCCAAGGCATAGCGTAGACGCACATAAACTAACCATATCCGACGTGTGAGGCACGGCTGCTCTAACAACATTCAATATTTAAGAAACCGCCGGCCGTCCCTCGCTCAACGTCTGTGGAGGCTGCCCATGCGCTCGTTTTAAGAAACGCGAAACGTGAATACCGGAGAGTATTCACAATCATCGACATTACCGTAAGTCATTCAGAAGGCTTATCTCTCGCCCATTTCGATTTCGAATTCATAGCTATCGCAATAATTTACGTTTAATGGCGACTTCTAGTTGCAAACTCCATTTTCATAATCAATTGCCGTTGAAAATTGTGCGGTTCCTGTAGATCGGAGAGAAATTCAGTCTAGAATCACAGCGGTAGCATTGGGAACTGTGAGATGATGGATATATATGAGAGTAAGTCAAATTACTTACAACATAACAGTGGTTCTAGAAATTGCAAGAATATTTATAACTGATTTATGTTTTAATTGATTTTTAAATTTCCGGTAGGAAAATGTTTTTAATGACCATTTTGCATGAAGTTACATCAATATTACAATCTGAGCTAATTAAATAGTAGAATGGAGATGTTTTGCATTCTGCACTTCGAGCATGCCTCTCCTGTTTCATACTGGCTTTGCATTCTTCTTAATACATTTTCAATTTTTTAGTTGCTTTAAACATTCTGTAGATAGTATCAGCTGTGAAGAGTACTGACGAGTTAGTTGGAAGTTCTTAGATATACATACGTCAATGGTGGAGATAATTTTATAACTGCATTCGGCCAAATATAAATGCACAAGAAATGGTTGACATTACTGGTCTCATTTTGCCAAAAATTATTTCTATAGAATAAAATACCGATTACTAGAGGCAGTAATAGACAAATTAGCATAAAACAAAAAGAAAAAATATATTATTTATGGAAATCTCCGGCGCCTCCGCCAAATCTCAAGAATTTTATGTAAGCTACAAATAAATGAAATATATATGTTGACTGAACATATGAATTTATTATGTTACTAATTGCATTCACCTATACATATGTTAAGCTTTCACTTTATGACTAGTAGTAGAAGATACGGCAAGATAGTTGAAACTGCTTTTCACTCACCCCTATTATTACACGTGCATATACATGACAAAAGCTTTCTCTGTACTACGACTCCAATTAAACATGCATGTCATGCGGAACGATTACGCGCGACTTATTGACGACCGGGATCTAACGAGGACAAAGGCAGCGTCGTCCTTAAATCACTTCCTTAATGGTAGTTGCCGAAGACAATGCCTCTAGGGACCTATGTCATGTCAATCAGGTGCAAATGCATGCCGTTCAACCTCGTGTGCTGGCGGGATGTAACGTGCCGCATAATTATCAGTGCAGTATTCATATAACATGTTTGAGGCGAGCGACAAACAATGGACAAGAACCGCCCCAAGAGGATCAGATTATAAGAAAGGATCTCCATGACTGTCGCTCTGTGATTAATAATATCTATAAGTTACGGAATATCACGCTGACAGATAGATGAAACGACGAGAGTTTGTGAGAAACGAGAAACTGTAGGCCATTGAAGTTAGTAAAAGATGGAGGAAGTATTATTGTTATTGCGTCATTAATATAGGACTATCGTAGCGTGACTGCAAGATGGAGTGGTGTAGTATACTAAATAAACCAGAAATTATGTGAAATTTTAAGATTCGGTTTAAATTAAGTGATGTAATTACATCTTCTAACTTGAGGTTCATCAATGTGTGGCTAAATTATCTCCTAGCATGCGCTACGTTATGTGCGTTAAGAATTTCTGTGGTATAGTAATCATCAAGTATCGTCAATCAGGCTGCCAGGCCATAATTGTCCGATATGTAAATACATAACGATGTTTCAATGACGTGTTGTACCGGCCACTACAAGAGATACTTATTATTCTGGCTCCAATTTTTACTTAGATATATCCTTTCAGAGGTAGATATCTAATAAAACCATAAATAACAAAACGATTACTCGACACAAATCGGGTAAATATAATAACAAAAATTAATTTCCTCTCCAAACCGTTAATAGACATTGTATTTCGGAGAACTTGTATTCTAAGCAAACTCATATTCCATGAATTCGACTTTTAAGTAATTGAGTTCCAGTGATTTATTTTAGGAAATAGCAAAAGGGGAATTTAGAGGATAGCACAAAGGGAAACAGGAATAACATGACACCAAATATGTGAAGTAGAGCAGGAGAAAAAGTATCCGGACAGTGCGCGAAAGAGGGAGGCTTCTTACTCAAACCCTACGGTAACTTTATTGTCCTAAAGTGCATACAAACAATGTCTGTGCCACAGACTGTCCATGTAGGTATACTAAGTTATAAAGTACCCGTGCATTTTGAGTGAAGGGCGTCTTTCTGACATGCACTGGCAGGATACTTTTTTCTCCTGCTGTACCTAATGATGAAAAAGTAAGGCAACAGGCATGTCTGTCTCAATAAACACCTGTACGCGTGACAATTACACTAATACATAAATAAAATTGCTTGCTGAATGTGAATTTGAAGCCGTTATGCAAGTTTCAGTGTGGATTTAGTTTTGTTCGCTATTCTCTTTATGTGTGTACCACTGCCATTATTCTAATTACTAACTGAATGAACTAACAACATAAACGACACCGTTTTGAAAGAAGGTTGACGAGCATATATATTATGCTATTGCTTGAACTTTCACCGTTTTATAATCCTGCATATATGTGTTTTAATATACTTAGTTTTAAAATTTACAATTCAACATGAAATATCTCTTTTGATACATATAATAAACTAGCAGGAGTTCAAAGAGGAGTCCTATAGGCATGATTATGTTACGGTTTTAATGCGTGAAGCGAAGTGAATACGCACAGTATTCACTTACAGCCAACAACTATATGTATAATGCTATTACTTCAGGGCTTTCTGATTGAGCGAATGTAATACAGTTAACAGGTGTAGATAACAGCTACATATGTTTTTCAATCTCCATTTTGTACATTTCCGCATAAAAAAATTTGGTATAAAGGGCACCTAATTCCGAATACACTGGATAATGTTACACAGAAAAAATTGCCTCGGAAATTTCGTATAATGTATAGATAAAATGTTTAGTGAATAACAGTGCAGAAGTAAAAGTATTTCTCAATGTTTGTTACGATGTCTTCAGCGGTAAAATAGATTTTTTATGTAGGAAATGTATGAGTACTGCTGTTTCAATAATAATAAATTAACAAATTATAAGCAATAGAAAGTGAAATGAAACCAAGGAGAATTAAAGCTCTTAGAACTAACTTTTGCTCCTATAATTCTTCTTGGATCACAGTACAATATTTTCATATTTCTGATATTTCACCTGGATTTCGTTTTGGGCTTCTGCTGTTTCGCATATATAATGGTGATCTAGATAGAAGGTTATCTATTTGTTTGCTACTGTGGTGTTTTGCGTAATGAGAGTTTTATTCTGCTAAGTTTCATCTTCGTATTTTATTTCACCTGATAGGATAAGGTAGGTGAAATCAATATTTAACTGGCGAAGCGTACCATATTTGGTAGATGAAATGCAAGAACCTGTTGATACCTACAAGTATCTATGCGCAGTGTAATCCCAGTTTAATTAGTCGGCTAATCCCCTTAATACCATGCTAGATTTAAATAAAATGTTAGCCAGTTGTTTTCTGTGTATGCGAGGAGCACTATAAAATTTCCACCTACTAAAACGTTTTTATTTATTATTTAAATTTAATCATTCATGCATCGCATGAAACGACTTTCAAATATACAAAAACAAATTTTCTACCGAGTTTAAAATATCATACAAACGCATAAATGAATAAAGAAAAATCTACGACACAGCGTTGATTTTATTGCTAGTAGATTATGAGTTAGCCATCAACGGATGGTATTTTAGCAATGGATAAAGAGTATACGAAATAATGTTGCCAAAAACTTATTTTCTGACGAAATGGTATACCGAAATATATCGTCGGGATTAACATCACGGAAATTTTCCGGCATGTGCTATGTGTGTGATAGCGGATCCCGGTTTTCGGCAATTTATATGAGTAACACTGTACTATTTTCTTGTGCTTTCAATAAGTAAGTGACGTCATCAGTTGTAAAAATATCGTAATATTTAGACGGAACACCATGTATATTATTTCCTATTTTACATAGATCGTCAAAACTTATGTATCTTGTTCGTTTGCTGCACAAATTTTGTATGTCAAGCATTTGTATTGCCCAAACGCTGAACGCGTTTTATTGCACACATAACATCTATTAGTGCCAAGACATCTAATACTTTTGTTTAATATTTTTACAGTTGGGCATGTCGCTAGTAATTCACATAATTTATTTTGATTTAAATATTACCACTTAGAAAAATCTCTATGGTTCAGCTAACAGAACTAGAACTTATAATGTTGCTTACAATAGTAGGATTTGGCGGTAGATGCGAGTCCTTTCGAGAAGAGAAGAAAATTTACATTTTCAATCAACCATTCCCTGGCTGCGGTCCTATTTCTAAGTCAAAAGGCACAGCATTTTCAGCACTCAGGTATTGTGAATAATTTGCCACAAGTGGGTTATATGAAATGAATTTTGAAAATTTTTTGTTTATTTTACTTGATGTGTAACAAGATCCGTTCTCAAGCTTGTGATACTACATAATAACAGTGAAAACTCAATTAGAATACTTATTATATTTTGATTGTTGCTAAAGGATTGTTGTATTTGCATTCTTTTGTTCAATATTTCTAAACAGCTGAATGTAGACATAAGGTGCTATAATAAAACATATTCTAAATTAACTTAGGATTTATAATAAGTAGGTACGATATTTTAACAGGTGATGGCGTCACTCATTTATTGAAGACATAAAAAATCATTTTAGTCATATAGATTGTTGAAACCTAGGATCCGCTATCATTTTTCGCTCTCTTGTAATTAAGCAATCCCGGTTCATTTGTTCAAGTCTGTACTTTAATATTTTAGTTCTTTGTATAAAATTTGCAAAATTTCGTTTACAAATAATTCAAAATAGTAGTAGCCGAATTGAAACACTTGCAAGTGTTATTAATGCTCTTTTAGATTTCATTTGAATTGATAAATATCTTGATTCTTCTCACGGGATTATTTTACGGAATATGCTTTTCGAATTTGGGACTGGTATTTTTATGATCATATATAATGAATTTTAAGTCCCATATTGGGTGCTATTTTCTCTTAAAACCATTAAACAAATAAATTAGTGCCAATTAAAATTATTTAAATTTAGACACCAGTGTATAATAATCAAAGTAAAGAGCGTCGTTTTGTTACTTATATCTCGGCCGGTAAACGAACAAATGACAATGAATGCTGTTAAAAGACTTTCTCCAATAGGTTGCTGTCGAGACCTTCCTTTCGTCTTCATTCAGGCAATACTTCAATTGATCGCACATAAAATTCGTATTTGTATAAAATGAAACCTTTAAAGGTACAAACACAAAACAGTACTTCAATACATATAAACTACTTTAAAAAATCACTCTAATACATTGATAAAAAGTTTATTTGCGTCTTATTTTACATGAATAGAGAGACTATACATCATATACAGGCTAACAACTTGAACTACGAGAGCCTAGTGATAGGGGAGGGTGGTGGGAGTTAAAATTAAATGTATCCATTTTACTATTGTCAAGTTTTTATATGACAGGAGTGTCAGTGGTTATGTCAAATACTTTACCGAACCATCAAACTATCCTAATGGAATACACAATTAATGAAAAAGTGAAAATTATAAAGTGGTTTTATAATTTGTCATAGTATTTGACATAACCACTGACATTCCTGTCATACGATCAGTTGACAATACTAAAATGGATACATTTAATTTTACCTCCCACTACCTTCTCCTGTCAATAGGCTTTCGTAGTAGAAGTTGTTATCCTGTATATATATGTATACCCTAGTAGCACCGAACGTTGGCTAAACATCACTCCGATGTACCACCGATATGCCGTGCTTGGTGCGATATCAGTGACTCCCTACCAAGATCGGATAAATATAAATATATGATATAGAGTAGACATCAGTATGCGACATCGGGTATATATCATGCCGACAGCGATAATATCGAGGAAAAATAGGTACAATATCTGTCGCCGATATTGCATTTAACACGGAAACAGGTATTCACATGATATTAAAAACGGGTGTCACTGTGATATTGTCATTCGAATATAGGTTTCATGTTGGTTGCAAGTCAATCCTAGATGTGTGCCGATGATGTTTTCATTCGATGTTAGCTCTATGTCCGGCCATATCATAACGCGATAAAGGAAAACACAGGATCATGACGGCACAAGCGCTCCATTTCTGATAACGAGCTGATATTGCACCCATCACACACAACAGTATATGATTATGAATGTCTTTCGAGATCACAGTTTTTTTTAATCCCGCTGAGCACTACCGAATGTCAAATTTATATTGTTGTTTCAAAGTGAAAGTAATCATTTATTAAATAATAGTAATAAATTTTATTATTATTATGAGTGACGTCAAGTTGGTAGGCGGACATCTTGTACTTCTCACGTGAACGGTGCACGGCATAGAACAACATGTAGAATAGTATAGCAAGCTAAGCACATCTAAGTAAGTTTATTTTTAATTAATTTAATATTTAGTTAATTTAAGGCTCTCTTGTATAGGAACGATTAATTCAGTAATGTATTTTCTAATTATTTATTACTCGAGAGCAAAAAAGTTATTTTGTTTTATCTATTTTAGGTTTCAAAGTTATAATAAGCAAGCATCTGTGAGGTGACATTGTTGTAGTGAAATTCACGATCATTTAATGTGAAACCGTTTGCTAGAACGAAAAATAGCAAAATCGATGAGGTTACCACGTGATTATGTGTCCAATATATTAAATCCACTATGACAAAGTTATATGTGTGTGAGTTAAACTCAGCAATCGAGAAGAACAGTGAATTTGGGGATTATTCCAAGAGAAGACTCTTGTGTGCATATGTACCATTGCACAATAATACCATGTCGAAGATAGCACCACTGAAGTAATTTTATCCGTGAGCTAACATATACCTTTTATTATAATTTATACTATAATCACTACGATATTACTCTTAAACGGAACCTTAATTGTTACCATCGAAAGCAAATGTAAACTTGCATCGGTTTGTTACTTAACTTATATATATGTATATATTTTTTGGATTATCTGCATATAACGTCTGTATGAGTAGAATTATCTAGAATAATAATTGTAATATTACATTTCAGATACTAAGTTTACGTTCTTTCGTTATAAATGTAATTGTTTGTCAAAGTAGCTTCGATTCTAGCGTTGTGTTTTTGTATTGAGCCCCCATTGTATTAGATTCACCTGTGTTGATTAGAACGCCTTGTAGTATTTTTGTCTCGAATATAATATTTACATTGGCAATACGATTGCAATCGTTCGTTCACCCAATCAGCTGATCAATATTTAGAGTTATAGTACTGCCAGCTGCTAGAGATGTGCACTCTTATTAAATATTTCAGACGTGTTATTTAGTAATTTTAAATTTTTATAACACATATAATAGAGCTTACTATGATCTATATCTTTTTTAATTAAATAAAGTTCTGGTCTTAATCAAGCCCGACACGTAATTGCTTAAAATAGTAATTTATATGAAAATGTTATAACCCTTATTCTGTTATCCTGGCTGTAAGATACACATTTTTTATCTATTTTCATTTTTTTATTTAAGTTAGGTTGACATTTTAATTTGGTTTATATAATTTGTATGTGTATCAGAAATATATTTACCACACTTTCTTTTATGGTATCTATTTATTTGTTTAGCTAATAGCCATTAAAATTTAATATTTTACCTTGTATTTCTAACTACATATGTATTTGATATATCTTCGTCTGTTGACATTAAATATATTTCATTTGTCAAAGTACTTATTTCTTCGTATTACAAAACACACCTTTATTGTTGTTATCTGTGTACGAGATCAGTTCATTTAAAACATATATTTTTTAACTTTTAATGGTACATCGTTATGTTATTAGTATTGATATATCTGTTGCGATGAGACATGTTCGTGTGGTCGTTTGCCTACATTTACTGAATTCTATAACATGATTTTGATGCAATAGTATAAACTGCCTTTTCCTCAACATTAAATTTGTAGTAATGGTATTATAGTGTGACGTAGTACGTATATACACAGTAAAAACTGTGTACGTATTAATACCACTTTATAATTTATTTTCTAGTTACACTATAATTAATATTTGCTACAAATTTAGTGTTGATGAAATGGCAGTGTATATTATTGCATCAATATCACCTTATAGCATTCAGTAAATGTAGGCAAACGCTATCACGAACGTATCTTATCACAACGACGGTACGATGTCGTATACAGATATACATATATCCAACATTCCTTTCCTCGAATGGGTGAGTATCGGCCGGACACATTGGGCCAACGTCGACTGCCGATCGAGTGCCGACTTTCCTCTAAATATCGGCCGACTATCATGGCGTGATATTCGTCCGCTATTGCAAAATGTTCACACCTTCGTATCGGCGTGATATCGCCAGCTAATATCATGCCGAGTAATAGCCGACTGGGAGCCGATATTGGACCAATTTTTTGTGCTACTAGGGTATGTATAAAGAAATTGTATCAGCCATTTTGAAAGATACGTTATTTACAAAATATATAAATACTAAAACACATTTCAACAAAAAATCCAGACAATTCAACCAAATAAGGATTAGCGATCTCATCAGTTTAGAAAATACAATACAATCTGAAATATTCCAGCGGAAAGAGCATATTCTATCTAACACTATACCGACACTAGCATCAAATCTAGAGCCAGCCAATACTTACGGGAAGAAAAGTCGATGTTTGCAGTATACCTTATATTCAATTGTAGTTTACACAAGACTTAATTGACCTAGAAAGACATACTACTGATCTGCTACCTGGTAGAACATTTTGGAAAGTTACACTTAGACTACATAGTGTTAACCTATATTATAACCAGCTAGCTATTTGTACAGCATCGAAATGAAAACTTTCCGTTTATATAGCAGATATATCCGCCAAGAGAACTAGACAGAGAAGGAGTGACATCTTGTCTCGTGCCCGAAGTTTCATCCGCATTCTCGCCCATCGAACTATGTACCTCATAAACGCAAGCGAAATATAGACACTAACGGAAAGCCAGCATGTATCGAACTTGCCGAATAGCAGAGCATAGCATCCAGCAAACTTCACCATCGTTCCTCCCGCTAGCTAGCTAATATGTGGTGTGTACGATGGAGCTAGCGGTGGTTATATTTACGCCGGAAATACGACGTTTATATAGATGATATAAAAATGTTTCGAGCGTGTTATGTTTACGGCACGGGACGCCCTTAATCAGATGATATTCTCGGGAAATATTTGATGCGGCGTGGTTAATTATACGTTTAAATAGCTGTAAAATCTTGAGGTATTTGTGATGGAAGAATACCTAACATTCTTCGTTAAATCGAAAGATAATTTTTGTCTTCCTTACCTAAAGTAAATCGTTACTTTTTAATTATATTTGAAAGTTTAGGAAAATATGTAATGACGCACCTACAATTTGTACGCAGATGACAATTTAAGGAGAACTCAATGGAACCTAATACAAGAAATAAAAAAGAAAGAAGAAACAAGGGAATTGTGCACAATTTGTGATTGATCCTGTGGTGTTATTACCAGCGTACCAGCAAACAAAGTAGAATGCAGAACAACTGTACAGAGAGTGAAAAGCTCACCGATTAATTAGAAGCACAGTCCAATGCTAATACTTAACCATATTTGTCCTCTATATTTCGTAAAATTTTAGTTAGAATACCACATTGGGACATTGGCTTTAAAGCAGTCGTAGATTTTCATTCATGCAACAGTGTATTTGAAGATGTTGGCAATTGACTTATTGCTGAAAAAAATACTATCATGTATTGTAAAAACACAATGAGAAGACTGGATATGCAGAATAAACACACTTACGCTTGACAATAAAGAATATATCGTTCTCCCCGCTCAAACACATTTTCCCGTAATTGTTGCGAACACACTACTTGAAATACAAGACAAAGTTATAACTCTTACAATCGTCAATATGAAGGCAAGCATGTTGAATAAAACAGAAATAATTTGTTTCGAAAGTGGAACAAGTCTAAAGTAGAAGTCTGAAAGTGGAATCATATAAACCAAAGTTAGGAATTTAATAATTCTTCGAAAGATTACACTCGAATAATATCCGAATCCTCGTGCTCTTTACACGCTAGATGGTACTTGAAGAGGGCGAACGCATTTGATACGCAAACACGTGGAAACCCACTTCTACACGTCTATGTGTGAGTAGCGTATCCGTCTTATACTACCGTACACCTAATCCTACATACATACATACGTGTAGTAAAGCCGTATAAACGTGATTCCAGCCGCTACCCATCTCGGTTATTGAACATTTACCATACGCAAATACGGCACAACACAACAAGAACACTACCATGTATTATCTACACATATGTATGTAGTGCATACATCGAGGATTACTTATACATATGCTCAGCTTTGCACGAAAGAAAGTAGCGATGAGATTCAGTTAAAAGAATATAGGGAAGCAATAAGAAATGCGTTTTGAAGTTTCGCAACTAATAATTTGGTGCTACATGCTTCCAATACAAAATAATTTCAAATGTCCTCTTCATGTTGTATTGGAAATGCGTAACTTTCTTATTACACATACGTATTATATATATCTTATGAGACATAGATGAGTCATACTTAAATTTCGAACATCTGTGCGAGTCAAGTTATCACGACTTCCTGCTATCTTTTACCAACTTTTTGCTCCTGAAGAAGTCACTTACATTTGTGCCGAAACGTCAAGTATGTTTTGTCCTTTTACTCAACTTTATTCTGCATTTTGTTTATGTTTTGTGTTAGTAGTCCGGCCAAAACTCGGAAGCTCAGAAACTCGGTCCGCGGAAGCATTCGATGTTATTAAGCACATTTCTGTTATATCCCTTTCGCTGTCATTTAAACTATTGTGGAATTTAGCGGCTTTCGCTCGGGCGCAGTTTTCCCATATTCTTTTCTGTGGTAGGTCTGACGTAATAAGCTTAAGTATACAATTTATATACAGGGTTTCCACGGCCAAGTGGGACATAGGCAGAATACATATAAAATCGGTTTTCGGTGAATATTATCTCCCTAATACTACTTCATTCAAAATTAAGGGCCGCATATTATAACTGAGTTAACAATGAATATTTCTACAATCATAGTACAAAGAAAGTCATTTTAATAAAGCCAAAAAATTATTATTTTTAAATCTATTGTTCGTGAATTCCTAATAAGGCTTTTAATACGTGAGTTAGTGCAAGCGTCGGTGGCGTAATGATTCGCGCGACGGCTTAATAACGCAAATGCAAGGATTGTTTAGGGTTCGAATCCCGGTAGATTAGTTTTATTTTTTAATTTTTATCTCCAACAATAATGCTACAAATTTAATAACACTACAAAAATCAGAGATTTTGAAGACTATAAAATCGATATTTTGAGGATTAAGGTAAATAATGAATAATTTTTACAGTAAAAAAAAATGATCACGTGCTATATTATTCGATTTTTAATTGTTACTAACGACGAATCATTTGTCAAAATAAACAACAAAACTTAATAAGATTAAAAAAAAATAAAAAAATAAAATTCATTTCTCGGATTCGAACCCCAAACAATCTGTCTTACGTTATTAAGGCGTCGCGTGAACGTCTGCGCCACGGCCGCTTGCACTAACCGACGTATTAAAAGCCTTATTAGGAATTCACGAACAATAGATTTAAAAATAATAATTTTTTGGCTTTATTAAAATGACTTTCTTTGTACTATGATTGTAGAAATATTCATTGTTAACTCAGTTATAATATGCGGCCCTTAATTTTGAATGAAGTACTATTAGGGAGATGATCTTTACCGAAAACCGATTTTACATGTATTCTACCTATGTCCCACTTGGCCGTGGAAACCCTGTATATATGTATGTAATTTTCAGAGCTGTTCGAAATCTGAATGCAGTTGCTCCGCAGGTTTAATATATCAATATAACATCAATTGATCTCTAGATATGTTGCGTCAGATAACTGGGTAGATTTATATTTATACATATGCAGTCATTTCGTCTCTGCGAACTGACGGTGAATTGCTCTTGTGCATACAAGTACAGTTACAAGAACGTCACATCTTAATAACTTTATATTTTATGTTAATAATTTGTAAAGTTTTAAAACATTATTTTTTTAAAATTATATATAATGCCTCCATGCAGTTGTTGTGGATCTGCTATCGCTGATGATTGTATGGCTCGTGTAGTCTTGAAATTTTGGGTTTGGGAACTGAGCAGATAATATTAAATGAGTCAAAATCGTGGTGGCATACATGATGGAGACCTAGCAGTCGGCTGCTCATGGTACTATATTTATTATATATTATATATACAGAGTGTCCAGCCTAAGATGCAACGGTCCATAGCTGCCTTATTATTAAATTTTTGAAAAAGTGTCTCAAATAAATGTTGCCTCGAATCAAATTCTACACATTTTAAAATTAGTACCAGTAATGGCGGACTTCCGGTTCTACTGTAAGTTGATACTAACTTTATTATTTTAAATGGAACATCCTATATATGTATTATTGCACTTTTTGATTCCTTATTAAATATAAAAGGCACTTTAATAATCTTACATTGAGTCTAAGTTAGCGTTTGGAAATATCTCGGTAACTGCGAAAGTTAGAAACATGTGGTTTTCATTTTTCGCTTAATCATGAAAGAGGGCACGTCTTTTATGAGAAAATTGTTGCAGTTATGTTACAGGGTGATTAAATGGAGATCTGTAAATTTTCAACTTTAAAATCATGAATAATTTGATTTTTTTAAATCGAATAGTATAGCAATTTTTACATAAATGGATGTAAAATTTGATTTTCTTTCGTTTTTATACCGTGGTCTGTTTCGAACGATTTTGGAGATATTTCCGATTTTTCATTTTTTCACCATCCGAGGTTAGATTGTCATTGTTGAAAAAATATGTCGGTCCTAGTAATAATTGCTTTTTTCGTGAAATTATTGAATAGTTTGACTCCATTCTTCAGGTTGTACAAACACTGACCGAATTTCCAAATGCACATGTGCATGTTTGGTGTTTTAAACGTAAGTTAAATGTAGATGCGGATAAAACCAAGCTTACTTTATTAACTACGAACTAAATAATAGAATTAAGAAGGAATCACTCTACTAATAAAAGCAAGAAAAGAGGGTCGCCTTGCCAACCTGTTTAAACGACAATTTGAATGATGGACTAATTCTAAGCTTATTCCTTCTATCGAGCAAGGTCAGAAGTAGTACCAACCGAAAAGTGGACAAAGCAAATCGGTACAGCAAATACTGATGTAGCTCGGAATGAGTTTAGAATTAGTCTGCCTTCCGAATTATTGTTCAAATAAGTTAGAGACGCAGAAGTAATTAAAATAGATTCTAGTTTTCCAAAAAAATCTAATGACGGTTGGTAGGCAAAACTATAAACAACCGTTTTAAAATATTTAAACGCCAAAGAAGTTGTCATATATGTTTTTAGCTTAATATTTCATTTAGGAATGACTAAAATACGATGCAGGAATTACGCCATAAACGAAGTACTTTTCTTGTACTACAGGTTCCCAGTTTGTTGCAAATAGAACTGTTGAGAAGGTTATAGACAGAATCAAAGGGAGCACTACGAATAAAAGCACAAATATTATATTATTATTAAAGTTTTGATAATGTCAGTTCCAATGATTACTGAGTAGTTGTATACTATTCACTCCCCTTTCCTTTTATTAATAAAACAGTTGACTAAAGTAAATTTCTTTTCTCGTTCAATATTTTCCTTCGTTCTCCACTATAATATGCATTATGGTTTTAATTTTTCCTTTTTCACAGTACTGAGCTCCGTTTAATAACCGAGTATTTCTGCAGATGTCAAGAACACAAGGGCGTCACGGCGCGAACAAGTGTTCCTCATGCAATATGCATAAACAGAAACCGGTGTCGTCGGGATAGCATCGACGGTTGGTGTAGCACGGTAGGTGGCAGCATCACCGTCGACGGTCCGTTCCATCGTTCTCTCGGTCGTTTTCATGCATTTATTCCAATAGAAACACGGTCACCAGTCAGCTCTGTCACGGTGTTGGTGAACGAGATAGAGGTCCGACATCTGTTGAGATCTTCTGTCATGGAAATTAGCGAAATTTCAGAATTGCATCGCCGTCGGTTACCGGAATATCTCGTCACTCATCACTTCCGCCCATCCTCATCACCCAATCTCGATCAACGATGGCAAATCCGCACGCGGGCGACTTATAACGACGAATATGCCAGAATAGGCGTCGCTTCCTATGGAAATCACGCGCCCTGGGACGGTACGGATCCTCGCAACGGCTTGAAATTTTAATGCGACATCAGTCGAGGTGGAATATGAATCTATTAGAATCGATATCTGGAGATGGTACTGAGCCGGAGATAAATCCGGGATATTCTGGTAGGAAATCAAAGTCGTTCTAATATAAATATTGCATTACGTAGCAAGTTGCGCAATTTATATAACTTTCTTAGGAAGCATGGACAGATTTTCGTTTTCAATTGATATCGCTATGCTGTATTGACATTCCCCGCAAGTAATCGCAATTGAACCATGTTCATGAATATAAAATTAATTTAGTGCTTTTTTATTTTTCTAGATTACCTACAGCTGCATGATCATCTGTCAAGTGAAAAATGGAATTGTAAACATTGAATAAAATTGGAATAACATTACAATACATAGATACATTAAATAATCTTATATTATAATTTATGCTTCTAAATATATGTCACTGTAATGGAGGTCAGCAGAACGAATCATTGTAGCTAGTGGTGAAGCTTTAAGGATATTAGATCTGAAAAGAGGAAGGACACAATGAAGCAGAGGAACGAGATGAAAATCTAGGAATGCGAAAGTTATGGAAAGAAAGAAGAGATGGGCTATCGGTTGGAGCAGCTTCCATATACATATAATGCTGTCTTGAAGATAAAAGATTCGATACAATTACGGATATTTTGATTATAGATTCATATCTTTCAGAATAAGTTCTTTCGTGAAATGGTAGCGATTTTCATCAGCTTGGGATACCCAAGTTTGCTGATGATACATAGAAGATTCTACATACATATTCTCTTTAGTTTTCACGTAAGTTTGTTATTTACATGCTTTATGAGAGTAGAATTTAAACTTAGTTGGTAATATTTTGATGCTAAACGAGTATACATTCCAAGTCCAACATAATATTCAATTACACATACAAATTAAACGACAGTTATCAAACCTATCATCAAATACTTCTTTAATGATAAGAAGGGGATAGAGAAGATAGAAACATACATATATTAGAAATGAATTTCATATATTTCTTGACAGCATATCGCATTTAGAGTAATGTTTACTAACACAACACAACTTATACGTAACGGTTTGGGATTGAAAGCAAAAAATTCCATTCCATCTCCGTTAGGAAAATTTTCATTTGCGCTACGAAAAACAGGTTTCATATATACGCGAATCTGAGTCGGAACTATTTCAGCCGAGATATGCAACAACATCGGCATCCGACGTAAGTAAGTATATTTACCCGTATACCCGGGAAAACGGTTGAGGCGAAATTGCAACTTCGCGCGATAGACGGCTTGAATTTATAGAGCATGAATGCATAAGCCCAGGCGCTAAACCTCGTAAATCAAACGTATTCGTCGGATATACGCGCAGACCTTTCGATCTGACGGCTTATGTGTACCAAAGGCTAAGAGAGAGGACTTTTATGTAATTTACCCAGCTATGAAGGTGAATAGTAACAACAATACTTTATTGATAATCTACAAACGCACTTCTGTTGAATGTGCTAACTAAGTCTTTCAAAATACAATCCAATTTTCATGTCACATCATTTCAGTGAAAATCTTGCCTTCGAGCGCAGAAGACAAAAACAATAATTTATGTCATATAGCATATACTTTATGTTCACAAAATCATCTATGGAGATATCTAATCACCAAACACGTTGCATTTTAATACTAATTATATATACAATTTATAAAGCCTTCCTTTCTTTCCATTTTAGTGCTTTCATCAATAAACGTTTTCTCTTCTGGAATAACCAATTATTTTCTTATCATCGCTTGTTAATAGCTATTGCTTTCCGAATGCTTATGACTTTCTTGCTTTCATATGATTATAACAAACTGCTTATTGCTGTTTCTCAGAACTTATGTCACTGTCACTATTTCCATAACCATTTGTATTTTTTTTTCTCAGTGCACAGTCTACAGTATTCTCGCTTTTTTTTTTCGTTAATTTATTTAAAGTCTTCTCAATTACTGATTACGTTTTCTATGATAGCCCGACACTACCTCTGAATCAAACTAGACAGGTTGTAGTACCATCAGCGATGTTTCTCTCCAAGAGAAGATTTATATTGATTCATTTTCGTGGAGGTTCCTCAAACTACCCTTCCTCTACAGTGATCTGAATAGATAGTATTTCAATCTAAAAATGAATCTTATAGTCTGATGGCCGCACTTCCTTTCAGATTAGTACGTCGTTGCCTTTTAACTTGTAGTCGTAAGATTTTGCTATGTTGCTACTGGGAATTACTACATTGTATCTCCCACTGAAACTGAAGACGCGAAGAATGTTGCCCGTTTTCATCTCTCAGATGTAGTTGAAAATGGGGGATATTCTTGACGAAATCGTTAATTGCAGCGGAGAAAATCCAAAAATGTGAATTTCTCTTGCTTAAACAGGCATTCCTTTGGACCTTACTTACCCCTCTTTGCTACTTAGCCTAAATTGGCGTTGTTTCAGCAAACTTGGAATATATGCATGCTATAGCCTTCGTGCAAAGTCGGTACATAATTAAATACTTCACGTCATACGTTTCGTCAAAGATCACTCTGCAGCCCCAAAGGTATTTCAGATGTAACTTGTATATCGGTTTATAATCGGAAATAGCACCTATATATAATATTTTATTTAGATTAGTATGAGTATCAATACTAGACAATAGTAGACGGAACCTGGAATTTTGACGTTTCCTTCTCCAGCTGAACTCAATCATAGTTTCCTTTTAGTATTTGCATATAATCCTTGGCTTTGTCATCACCTCTCTTGAAGTCTGAGTGCGACTTGCACCTTCGTTCTACCATACCCTCAAAGCTATTATGGACAATAGCGGTAACCGTAATCCTGTGTGCACAAATTTGCTCTCTAATAGTCACGCAGCTAGTCATCCCACAAAGAGGTGACACTACTCTAGTTCAGAAGGCAGCCAACTACTGTTGTCTTTACAGTACAAGAATGTTTGGTTTACATATTTTGTGTTATTGGTTGAATTCAAAATACAGCAATCTCAGATTACAGATTAGGTATTTCTCTTGTGAAGATAGAACTATTTCAGAATCCAGATGTTTTCATTTCATTTCTATTTGTCGTTCTGATTTTTTCTTTCATCTTTAAATACGAACCTATAGCACCTTTTTTGAATGCCAAATTCGGAAAAGCAAGTGTTTGTAGGCGATGTGTTAAGCAGCTGGATAGACGAAGTAAAATAACTTCTATTTTAAAGCACATTCTATCAGTCTTGCGCTTATATGACTTCTGTGTGAATCCAACATTCAATAGGTCTCTTATTTTCTTACTATAAACCATAAATTTGTCACCAAATCAGTTCTGAATCTGATGATTTTTCCATATAACCTCTTTATGTTGCAGCATATGTACAAGTAAGGATCGGGAAAAACTTGCACGTTCTTGAGGAAGTTATTCGTATGCGTTGATAGTCTGCTTCATTAGTTATTCCATTCGAGCTAAACTTGGCTTACTTAAAGTTTTAAATGGATTTAAAGAACAAAGGTTGATTGAAAGACCAAATAATACGGAATGTCAACGCGTAAGTTATCTCGAAGCTACCAGATTTTGCGCTCGACTGTCAGTCGTACATTAGCCAAAAATAATCCAAATTATTGTAAAAGAAGTAAGGCTCCAGCATACATCGCTGCTCAGTCAGAAAGAATTCCCAGGTGTTTCCGTGCTTTGAGACACATTCATTATCGTGATGAAATTATCGTTATAGATGATGAACAATATTTCACGTTGTCCAACTCGAAGATCAAAGGTAATGACGGTTTCTATACGAACAATGTACAGGTCCGACACCCAAAAAAGCAACGATCTACAGCGAATTTAAAGGAAATTTTAGTAGCACTTTAGGTTAGGTTAGGTTAGGAGTGGGATGGCATGCGGGCCTGTTTCACCGCGACCTTTACAGGTCTACTGTGATCCCCTTTACCTTAGAGAACGCTCTCTAGTTTCGCCTTCTTAATCAGACTTATCATTTTTGAGAGCGGCTCTTTTGTGTAGCCGTTGGCTGTGGGGTTTTCTACCCCCATTACTAGAAATCTTGTCCTCGCTAGGCTGTCACAGTGGCACAAAACATGAACTGGGGTTTCTTCTTCCTCTTGACAGAATCTGCAGAGAGCATTCTCTGCCAGGCCTATGTTAAACATATGCCTATTCAGTCTGCAATGACCGGTCATCAGACTTACTATCATTTTGACAGTCTTCCTGTCTTTACTCAGTAGGTCTTCAGTAAACTTAGGCCTCTGTTCCCGTAGGAACTCCTTAGCCTGTCTTTGTCCCGGCGATCTTTCCCACCTTGGACTTGTTCTGTGACCATTCGTCGATGGACCTTTTAATTTGTGATTTGGTAATGCTGAAGGAAGGGGCCGCTCCTATGAAAGGCCTTGACGAACCTCGTCTGGCCAGCTTATCGGCCGCCTCGTTTCCCTTCACTCCCGTGTGGCTGGGAACCCAGGCCAAAGTTATTTTCCTTAGGGTGCCCACCTCATTTAGGGCTCTTACGCAGTCCCAAACCAGCTTTGAGTCAGCACTTGCGGAACTAATCGCTTTAAGTGCTGCTTGTCTGTCAGAGTAAATAGCGACGCTTTTTCCTGGTTCGGCCTAACTGTCTACTTCTCTGACACAGTAGTAGCACTTTGGTGGAAATGTAGATGAGACACTCGCCGATATCAGTTTTGTATAAGATAGAATAGGATAGCAATATTGGTGGAAGAATGCTTGTGTGTTGTAATCAGAAGCAACTGAATGCCATACATTATACATTATTTTGTAAAGTTCAAATAGATTGTCTGGAAACTATCGCTGCGTTTAGTATGAGTAATTCAGTTTAGCCGACGTGTATGCTTTCAATATTTGGTAAATACACGTATTTAATACAATAGAAAGTGTATGTTTGAAGAAGAAGGAGAAAAAGGAATAAAAGTAAATTTAATCATTTTATATCAATTATAAGTGTCTGCAACTAACAATTAAAGTATTGATGTTATATCGCATGAAAAGGTTCTTCATTCTTTTGTTGTTTTTAACAAGTTTTCACATTAATTCAAGCCTGGTGCGATAACTAAATGTAAATTGGTAGGAATATTCGTCATGAGAGTCGTTATGAGAACATCGAATTTATCCAAATACGGAAAAATGCGTTAAGAAAGTTATTTGATTCTAAATATGTGTCTAACTTCGATGAAAAAAGAGGCATAGAGATTAAAATTAAAAAAAGTACATTTATTCGTCCAATAACATTTCGTAAAAGAAGTAGTTATTGTATCTGTAAATATGCAGCAGAATGAACATGAATAAAAAAATCGCTTGCTTTACAAATAGATGATGAAAAACGATTTCTTTTATCACAAATCTGTTTTGTGGTGAAAGTTGAATTAAATTTATTTCACTAAAAGAAAGATTATGATTTGATAATCCAAAATCCAAAATTTCAATTGATTATCCGCAATGGTTTCACAGTCTAGTCCACAGCGCTGTGATAGACTCATACGCGACCCCACTTCTTAGCAAATTTTCGTACCCCTTACCCCTTCCTGGCGTTATTTATCCTATTTCTCAAAACGATCGGTATATCAAAGTGTATTTATCAATGTATTTGCAACTCAGAGTTTTTTGCTTATTGGCTGAAAAACTGTCTAATCAATTATATTTCTCGTTTGCGTAAAAAGGTACATATATAACTTATTTTGTCTGCAAAATCATCAAAAAAGGTTAATTGACCGTCGCGTATGCAGCTGACTTATACGACAATAATTTTGTATTGTAATTGTTTTGTCTACGTATTAAGGATCCTATATTTAAATAAAATTTATTGTATTGTTTGCCTTAACTTACAAACATATCTACTTTTGATTTTATCCCTAACATTTATAGGTTCACGGAATATGATTTTTATTGACACATAACGAATTAAGAAGATTTTTACATCGCCAGAAACAAATAAAAACTCAAAGACCAAGAAAATACTTGCATTTTACGCTCGGCTTACATTTATAACAGGTTCATCCATATTTCCACCACAGTTACAGGTGTTGACTTTTTGGGTGCCTCAATTGTACATACAAGACGCTCTTGACAATGTCAAATTCAAAAGCAAGGTCAAATTCGATGACAAAATTTTGGTGTGCTGTGCCATCGCAGAGGTTGGTGTTTTATGGCCGCTTGTTGGACGTGTTGGAGGTCAACCCATCAATGTAGATATTTACATACGAAAATGCTTAATAACATTTCGGAATTTTATAAATGTTCATCATTTTAACGATTTGAGTAAAAAGGTATACGATGGGGGTTGGAAAGCCCACAATAAGGAGCAGTTAAGATGCGGAACCGTTCATAAAATTCTGGAAATAAGAGCCAAATTACGTGCTATAGAAGAGCCTTTATCCGTCACGTAAATGTTATGCTTAGTTGAATTAAGACTATATAAGAATAATACTGTTGTTAAAATGTAAATAAATGAAAGATGAAACTTAAAAAACGACTTTTACTTTTTTCTGAAAACTTTTGAGACGGTATGTTTCCAAAGTGATTCTTTTCGAAAAAATATAAATTTCGAGGAAGCTGTGGAATAATGTAACTTTCACAAATTGTACATATTCACACAACCTTATATGTACAAAGCTTACCATTTGCAGTCGCATACTACGCACGAATGCCCATTTTTTGAGGTCCTACCCACATATTTCTTTTATACATGTATTTCCCTTTGATTTCGAAATATTATCGCAAGATAATCGTATCCAACATTTTTATTTAGTCAGCTCTTGTACATTTTAAACCTTTTACTTAGAGAATAATAAAAGAATAATACTTGTTGCTAAGTAGAGAGTAGACATACTCCAAGCTACTAGCTAAATAGTAAATTCTGATAATCTACAATTATGCTACATTCGAATCTGTCATATATTCTCCATTACATTTTGTAAAATGAATCTGATGTAGTAGTAAATGTAAAGTATTAAGTAAAAAAATGTAAAAACTGAGTACATATTCATACAGCAGCGATCATACTTATAAAGTTAGCGTAAAGCATTGGAGGAAAAATCCTTAGAATGCTACTATAATTCCTTACTGTAGTTTTATCTGTACCTCTTCGAATTGAGAAATTATGATGTTGTGAATGTCTGGTTACTCGAATTCACGCATTGACATTGTGCAAAGTTTCGGGACGAAACTGCTAATCGACCTTCAAGCTTGCGAGGATAGATTACTGTGTAACTTGCTACTAACTAAGTTTTTTGATGAAGGTATATATTCGCGATTTAAAATAAAATATAAAACCAAGCCAATATAATTCTTTTACTTTTGTATACATTTGCTACTTCTGTATTAAGGGTGACTAGTTGGAAAGAAGTTTGTTCCAGCGGTGAAGAAAAAATCTGCTAAAGCAAAATCTATCCGAGAATACTCACACATACAATTCTGGAAGGACATATATTATTATGTCTTCCGAATGTAATAAAAAGGAACCGCTAGTCCGCCAGGGAAGATTCGCCGGGTGTACATCGAGCTTAGTAGCTAAGTCGACACAAGTTGGTCGAACGGACCGGGTCCCTGTTTATTGAGTTTGAATCCTATACGTGTGTGTATCATGGACTGGCTGCACACATGCGGTCCCCCTCCTACTTGCCAGCCGCGCGGTATGACCGCACTTCGCGTGGGAAAATCAATTTCCGGCATAGTCTGCAATGTGGCGGCAGAGCGTGGTAACCGCACCGTACATCGAGGCACAATGTAATGCGAATCTATTGTTCTTTCGTCCCAGATAATACCTTCAACATACACATTTAACTTGTTTAATTGTGTAAAATTAATTATACTTAATGATTTTAATCGGTTACGCGTAAGTAACGGCACGGAGTTAAGAGCGATATCGTTGAGCGTTAGCTGAATAAATACAAACCGTCATCTCATGCCACTCAGCTGCTCTGCGAAATGTAAATGAAACGTTGCGTAGACGTGAAAACATCTTTTCATCATTTAAGCTATTAGTGGCTTTATATTGCGTATAAGGCACTAGCAAGTTTGTTCCCTCGAAGTATTACTAACTTCTTGATGCTGAATTTTGTATATGTCTGCTAATATACATTTGCAACTACAAAAATAGGTTAGCGCAACGCAAACCAGGTATTAAGCAACTATAAGTTCTACGCAAAATCGTTTTCAAAATGCACATCTGTTATGTTAGACGAAAAGGAACAATATTTGTTAAAACTTAAATCAGGCTTGTTCAGAAAAACTCCTGCACTTTAAAATGAAATTAGAAGCTTGTTATAAACCTTTTTAAAGAGAAAGTGTATATAATATAGTTTTTAACCTGAGGGTTCCCTCTAAAAAATGCAAAGCAGAAACAGGTTTAACAGCTGAATGACTGAAATAAATTAATTAACCTGTTGCTTTTGCAGCTGCAATATATCCAGGCAACCGGGTAGTTCTTTTACGCCAACTCTATGGATTGCGTAGCAATCACAGATTTATTATACTTGATAAATGCTTCGACGACAAAAGTACTAATGCTTACCTGTCTAATTCACGATAATAACTTAAACGGCATCCTTGCCGTTACTAATAGAACACGCGAGATCCATCGCTCTTAATTGATTCTCGCGCAGTGACGGACGCAACAACTTGCGAGGAATTTTTACTGGTACTCTATTATTCGTCAATTCTATAGTTTCTATTTTTTGTAGAAAACTGGCTAAATTGTGATGCAATATTATAGTAAGGAAAAACGCAGTGGTGGCGACAAAGTGCGAGAATGATTCTTTTCGATGGTCTTCTTTCTTCCCTCTGAGGCCGAACAATTGTTCTTGAGCCCCTTATTCTCTCTGATAGCTCCTTCTAAGCTGGATGTCTGGGTTTCTTGTGATCGTCTCCGCCCAGGGCGACCGAATAAAAGATGTTAGTTGTCCTCTTCCGCGTCCAATGCGAGGGCACGACGAACGGTTATCCTAGGCGGATGCCTGTCGAGGTCGAGATCGGCGAGCCTGCTGACGAGGGGATTACCTGATCTTGCTATTTGTTCTTGTGTCTTGGTTGCTAGGCTGATGATGTGCCTTCTCATCGATGGTATCCCAAGGTCGTCGCGTAGTTGTTGGTTGCGGACGAACCATGGTGCCCCAGTTATTAACCTCAGGGCACCATTCTGCAAGACTTCTAGTTTTTTCAGGTGACTCTTTGCCATGCTCGACAAGGGCCAAGCGTAGGTGACGATTGGACGCAGAAAAGTAAACTATATGAGGATCTTAATTTTTAAGGATAGGTATATCTCTTGGCCGCGTGGAATTTCTCGACGACTTTGTTTACTTGTAGTCTCATTGTAAGACGAGAATCCAAAACAACTCCCAGGTATACAATGGATGGGCTCCAGGGGAGCCTGAAGCCGTCCACGAAGATGTTGTCCGGCGGAAGTCGCAGTCTGTTAGTGAAGCAGACTGCTACACATTTTGATTGATTTATCTTCCGGCGCCACCTGGAAGCCCAAGCCAAGATCTCATCCAGCGATTGCTGTAGCTTGTTTCTTAATATATGTTCGTTCGCGTCAATGGTGTAAAGGGCCGTATCATCCGCGTACATGGCGAGGTCTACTCCCTCCATCCTGGGCAGATCGTGCATGTATATCGTAAACAGACTAGGGGCAAGAAGGGACCCCTGAGGTACTCCAGCTGCTATGGGGCGTTTGGAAGAGATTGCGCCATCCTGACGTGCAGAGAAGGTCCTGTCGTGAAGATAAGATCGCACGACCCTTATGATCCTGGGGTTCATGTCACCTACCACCATTTTGTAAATCAGCCCGTCATGCCACACGGTGTCGAACGCCCTTGCTATGTCCAGAAATACCGCGCCTAAGGTTTGTCGTTTTTCCAAGGTGTTACGGATGGCTTCAGTGAGACGGAAGAGTTGGAATTCTGTGGATAAACCCTCACGGAAGCCAAATTGCTGGTCCTGTATTAATTTCCTGACAAAAAGTTCTTCCTTTAGGCGGGCGAGGACGATGGCTTCCACCACCTTGCCAAGACAAGATATCAGCGATATTGGACGATAATTTTGCGGGAATAGAGGGTCCTTGTTGGGTTTGACCAAGGATATCATGATGGAGTGTTTCCACGCATTTGAAAAATGTCCCAATTTCAAGGTGGCATTTGAAATAATAGCTATGGCGTTGATGACGTTCGACGGGAGTTTCTTCAGGACTGAATTTGTAATGTGGTCACTACCAGGCGCCTTGCCAACTTTAAGCCAATTTATAATTTGAGAGACCTCATTGCTGGATGCCGGGGCAAGATCTTCGCCCCGAGAAAGATTCTTCTGCTTTATATTTTCAGGAAGATGTATAATAATTTTATGCAGTAGTAGTATTTCGATGTTAAATACAGGGTTGGATTTATTATTTTACTAGCTGATATATCAAATATTTTTATAAATGTTTTATTGTGTCTAATATTTATCGCCAATGCACAATGCACCGGAGTCTATACTCCAGTGTGTTATATTTTATTTATCATACATACAGATAAAAGAATTTATTTATTATATATTGGCGTCCAAATGTAATTCATTTATATCTAGCTCTAATTCATTTATATTGGTAAGAGTTTTCATACAGTATGTTATTCGAACATGAGCAGCAAGAAGACTTTATTTAAATATAACGCTTGAGCCATTCCAATGATACCATTACCGAAATATGACGTATTTATTATGTTATTATGATGTGGCGCGATATCTAATCTTTAAATCAAATTATTTTAAAAGAAAAACACTATTCAAGTGACAGGAAACAAAATCATTTTATGTATATCATAGCGCCATTTCTAGTTCTAAGTAATTCATTTATTAAATATAAAAACAATATTATAAAATCGGCCTTAAAAATATTTCACCTTAATGCGGTCCTCCACTGCTTACCGCTGGTATTTCAATATTCAACTTGGATAATCGTTACAATCTCATTACCTGCATAGAGTTGGTTGACCGTGGAAACATTAAACAAATATTGCCAGGAACTAACAAAATACTCTAGACACAATTTGTTCAGAATGGATAAAGTAGTAAAATAGTTAACGGTTAAGGATGTGAAGTAGGCTATAACTCTGAAGTTTTGACATGACAGAATAATTTTATTGCTGTTTTGTATTGGCTTTTGCGACTGTACGGGCGGGACGACTCCGAAAGGCAAATTCGAACAAAGGAAAGACCCCCATGCCGTTTTAGTTTAGTTTTAAGAGTTAATTTATTACTCCCGGATCATCTAATCGATCGACCCCAAAATATACGTAGATGGACTGGAGTTTCCTCCATACTCCATTACTAGACCCATGCGAAGCATGTGTTTATTCTGTACGCACTGACCGGTTAAGAATCCTGTGAGTGACCTCAACCTGTTTCTGTTCATAAAAATTACCTTACGAAGTCCTTTCTTATTTGGCCGGATCCCAGAGTTTTATAGTGTCTCACGCAAGTAAGTAAAGAAGCAATGCCTAGCAGCGAGTTTAGATCTAACAAAAGTTTAGATGCTACCACAAGAGCTCCCACACATCGGTTCTGGACCTATGAATAGTCGTTCACTAGCAACTCTTGCTAACTCGTCAGCTATTTCGTTGCCTATGAATCCAGAGTAGTTTAGGATTCATTTCAGCGTAATGATTTGACGCCAGTTTTTCGTGCTTCCTATGGCAGTCAAGTATCGCCTCGGAATCTAGTATTGGCTATTTATGAAAATGACTTTTTTTAGAAAAATGGATGATATGGTTTTTGTGTTAGAAGAAACTACTAACAAGATTTTATTCGCAAGAAGACTTTACCATTAGCAATTTCCTGGTAGACGAGAACCAAGATTTGATATTTTATTGGAACAGTTTTCTCGGATTGGAAATGTGAGTAGTGCCACTGAACACTCGTCAGAGAATGTATATTTTACATGAATGTGTACTGGAGGTGGGATGAAGCTGATAGCATGGTCAGCGAAACGTCAAGTGCAAACTTATCTACGCGACAACACCTACAAGACTTCAACACATTCTATTAATGTTTGAGTAGTTTTTGTAGATATTCTTATCTTTACTAAAAGTCCATTATGTTTGCACAAGTGATATAAAACATGTCTTTCTTATTACTATTAGTCTGTGACGAATTTAGTGCACTATGATGGTCCAGTCAACAGTGTGATTTAGAAGATGTTTATGTGTGTACAATTCTAAGTCTTTCAAATGCAAGGTTTTCATAGCAAAATATAAATAATATTTTCTATAAATATTTTCTAGGACTCGCTTGTATAGGAGAACTGCACTAACATCAACTACCAGCTACCTCAACATCAAAAAGTAGCTTAATTGTGTTTTGGAACAACTTTAAAATTTCTGCGAAACTTTTTGCAACAATAATATCCAATTAGTATGTCCTGATTTGTAGAAGAAGAACGCTCTAAAAAATCAATAGTCATCTATAAATAGTAAAAGCATTAAAGGCCATAGAATGAAACGTGTAACACACATACATCATACATAACATTACAGATAACAAGGGCGATTATTAGCGGTTAAAGCAAAGATTATGTTTCTAAAAAGCGGGCAAAAAAGAGTGGATCTACATACGTTACGGGTATCGTCAATTCGTTGATGACGCAATTAACAACTGGTTCATAAGTTCATTCCATAAGTTCATAATTTAGCTGCTTTATTCTTAATTTACCCCACCCCAAGTTATGTTTGCCAAGTCACTATATAAACAGTCAAACACCATGAAAATGATACATACTGTAATGTCAAAATCACATAAAATAAAAAAATATATATTCAACACTTTACACTTTTATCTTAACCCACCCTCTCTTACCTTAGTCTAACGTGTAAATGTAAAAAAAAAAACAACTATCAACTATATTCTTTCTCCGTTATGCTTGAATTTTGGAGCTGTTTGACCTCGAATCGTTAATTATTTTTTCAGGGACTGAATTGTGTTCACAACTGGACAGTTCTTAAGCACTGCTTTTAAACTTTTCTGTCTTTTTTATTTTTCAATCTTTTTAGAAACTTTGTTTTTCTTCTTTTGCTATTCTATCAACCTTCACAGACTACGAAAGATAGTGAATAATAAGTACAATTATGTCGTGAAAATTGGAAACCACGCATTCTACAAAAGAGTTTTTCATATATGATAGATTAGAAGATTGATGAATTACTTATTCCATATATGTAGTGTATGTATCAATATTCTCGAATAAAAACCGGCCTTTATATAGCACAGATGAAATTGAATTATACTTATACATAAATGTTTAACTACATTTTAGTTAACGCTTGTTGTTCCATTGTTGTAATATATCATCCAGCCCCTAATGTCTAGCAATTAATCTTAATTAAGCGATTTTTTCCCTTAATCAAATCAGATCCGAGAATCGGAATCCAATTTATAGGAAACGCGGTGGGGACTTAACGTTAGAGATACTATATCAGTCGGGGGTCGGGTTTTTGCCGTGCAGGAAATGATATAATAAATTCGCCCCGTGTTCATTAATTACTAAGCGAGATAATTTACGTCTTTGCTTTGTAATGTAATTTAGTGGAGTAAGCATTTATCGATAAAAGAAACAGGACGGTAGACCCGTTAGTAAAATATTAGCGACGATTTTTTTAATGAATATTTTAATTTTGTTTGCGCATATTAATAGAAAACGATTAGAAATTAATTTTGTAATTGTACACAAAATTAATTTTTTTAAGATATCGACATATTTTTCTTTGTTGAATTATATTATGTTTTCTGTCGACGCTTATTTTTTCTATTAAAGGTAATAATAAATTTGCGTAGAAAGTTCTTATTATGTCACTTAAATTTTTGGAGAAAGTTTTAATGAACTTTTACGCTAGTAGCGTAAAAGCTGGAGGTGTTCTACACTTACAAGCAAAAGCACCCAACTGTCCCTCGCCGATTTTGATAAAATTTGGCAGGAATGTAGAACATCGAAAAATATTTGACACATATTTTTTTTAGGGCCCCGTTTTTGGTTTTAGGGGGTGTAACGGGGACTCAAAGTTACCCTCAAAAACACATTTTTTTTAATATTTCAGAAACGAGAAGAGATATCGAGATGTGGTACAGACTAGATCGTTCCTTGCTGCGGACTCTACATTTTAGGTAGAAAATAGAACAGTGGCGTACCGATGGGCTCGTTGGGGGGTCAAAAAAATAAAAATTTTTCTCGCCCCTGCTCCTGTATATTATGAATTGATCTTTTCTATTTTTATCTTTAAACTACATGAAAAAATAAAAGTTACCTTTTCTAAATGTTCATTATAGAGAATTTAGCGTCATTTTTATATATGCTTACCGAACACTATCCCTTCTTATATTTTTGAAATTCAATTTAAAGTTTCATCAAATTCAAGGGGTATTTAAGCTAATAATTACAATTGTTTATTATATATTACAATAAACATGTAATCTGATACAATAGAAAGAGTACCAACATTCAAAAATGTCGCCAACGCTTATTTATCTAGACGTAAATAACTTGCATAATGCCTTGGCAAAAAAATGCAAAAATTATTGCCAAGCTGATCTCAAAATACATTTCTTTATTTATCGTTGCCGCTATATAAGCGTGTGGTCGTTAGTCATTACAAATGGTTCTTTTTGCGTTAAATATACTGAACGTATTGACAATATTAATAAGTTTGATAAATAAGCAATACCATGGTACATCTGCATCTCCACAGAATGGTGCTGAAGAGGCACTCGCACAAACAGTGTTCGACATCATTATCAGTGGCTGTAGAGATCCCGCTTAAGACACTGAACAAACAAGCACCCTGGCTTTCGATTCACAATCTGACTTTCCTGGGCCACAGCTAGTGGATATTGAGGAAGACGACAGAGTAAATTATGATATCGAAGAAGAGATGTCTAGCGATGAAATAGTGGAGGAACCTGCTGATATAGACCTCCAGTACAAACAAAATGCTGTTGAATATTGGAAAAGTGGCAGAAAAGGAAGAATTTCTCTAAAAAATGTCCAACATAGATTTTATAAGGTTACTTCACTTCGGCAGCTAAGACGATGGGAACAACAAGTGTCCAGCGGCGGAAACAGACGTGAAAAATTATATACCCCTAAAACCAAAAACGGGGCCCTAAAAAAAAATACGTGTCAAATATTTTTCGATGTTCTACATTCCTGCCAAATTTTATCAAAATCGGCGAGGGACAGTTGGGTGCCTTTGCTTGTTAGTATGCATCACTACGAAACATTATACCAAAAAGTTTAATATTACTTATTAAGTAAATAAGAATCATTTGATTCAATATTTTCTTGTACAGTTTTATATTGTTCTTCGCTTCTTTCTTTCAGCATATTGTTATTTTAGATATTTTCCCACTTCACTGCCTTCACTTTTGACTTAGTATTATAATCGGCACCCCTAAATTGTTTGCATGGTGGTTCTCAAATAATATAAAATAATTCTGTAGTTTCAAAAAACCACTGGACCTTTCTTGACTTTGACTTTTAACAAACCTTTTAGCATCTGGTTTTAAACCTCTTTAATCTTGTTTACCACAACATCTGTCATCTAAAAATCAAAACTAAATACGTGATTCAAGGAAATCAGCACTCTTCCTTTAGTTAGTGAAAACAATCTAAAATCCTCAATAAAAAATCAATTTCGAGAATACTGATAGCAGTGCCTGCTCTCTACACTACTATAAGAAACCTATATTGCCAAAGCTTATATTAGCGAAGCTTATACTTAAAAAAAATACTAAACATAATTAAATTGTTTAAACGGTTTTATCGATATCAGCTTGCACGTTTTTTTTTGTAATCACACATATGTGTGTATATAAAATCAAGAAGTACCCTATATTCTATTCTAAGGGCTACTTGACTATGCGTTCAGAAGAGCTGACACCGTTTCATAATTAAGCACCCTTTTGTTACCAATTTTTGAGAAGATTATAGTATCTATCTTTATACTAGTAGCAATGAGGCCGTGCTGCAGGCAGTCCACAAATTCTCTAAAGCGCTTTTTACTATAACGAACGTAGTAGCGACTATTACAGCAAAATTTGCAAAAGATTACGAGGAGCGTATGGAACCCCGCTTAACGCTCGAAAAAAAAAGAAAACAGCAAAAACAGAAAAAGTAAATTAGTGTAATCCGTTTTAAAGGTTCGCTGCTGGTACTGCTTTTATGAATTGTAAATTAGACTTATTATGGGCTGTAGAGGGCGGTCTATTTCCGCTCGAGCTCGTACTAATTATTAATGAGATTGGCACTGTTCTAAATGAAATATTCCCTTTTACATTTTTTTTTCATTCTGGGTGTTAGCGACGGAATAACAACTTCATCTGAATAAAACGACCCTTTTTCATAATATCCGGGAAGAAAAATGCTCTTTTATGATTAAAAGGAACAAGAAAAACGGGGTGGTGTTTGATATGACAAATTACCTACTGTAGAATGTTTTTAGTTAATTAAATGGTGTACATCATCATACAGTCAAGAAATGCTGAGTACCCACGCGACAGTTTGCACTGTTACCTATATCTTACCATAGCTAGAATTGTTGCTTTGTGGAAAACTATTATAGTTTGTGAGTATCGTTTGTTGTCGAAGTTTTGCATATAGAAACGACAGGATTAAGAACATTTCTATGTAACGGTCAGCGAAAAGTATATTACGAACAGTTTATTCGAAAAGTTTTTAAAGGTGTCATAGAATTTAACAAAGTAAGTTCGTATAATTTTATATACTTGGTGCGAAAGGATGACAACTGACCATTAGGTAGTACTGGTGATTTAAATTTATAAGTATAAATCTAGTACACATTTTGTGACTGAAACATTAGAATACTAATTATATAAATGTAGTATACCAAAAATGAGTACGATTTTCGGCTGCATGGTGTGCGAACGTGTTTCGGTCAACGGCAACAAAGAAATCGTTTAGTGAGTGTATCACGTGAAGTAGAGGCTTTAATTAAGCGAGAAAGTAAGGTAAAGACAGATAAAACAGAGACTAATAAGAAAACAAACAAATAAATGAAATTTGGCGTGTTTAGTATATGAAATTATAACAGAAACGCTGATAAAAGCAACACTTTCGACGGGTCGACCGGAGTGTAGTTTTTTACGCGGCAAGGTAGAACATCTGGCGCAAATAAAAAGACGATACGTATTTACAGGGCGAGGCCAAGCGAGATAACTAATAGCGTATAAATACCCAAAGTTATCTGGGATTTCAAAAACAGTAGCGTGGTAAAATTCTTTCTTGACATCTAACATACTTAATTAGTAAAGTAGTAATGGAGGAAGTAGTAGAAGGGATTAATGACATCAAGATATGTATGAAAGAGATAAAAGAAAATCAAAAAGAATTTCAAGATGAAGTATTAACATTAAAACGAGAAAATATGCAACTGAAAAAGAGAGTGCAAGAACTAGAAAATAAGCTTACCAGAATTGAAAAAGAGCACAAGAAAGAGAATATTGTAATTAAAGGATTGGATCCGAAAGAAAATATAAACAAAATCGATGTACAAGAGTTCATAGAAGATAAGATGGGCATCAAAGTGGAGATTAAAGAGGTCGAAAGGATAGGAATCAACAAAAGTAAAATGATTATTAAGGCGAAAATGAATAATATGGACAACAAAAGACTTGTAATGAAAAATAAAAATAAGCTAAAAGGAACAAAATACTTTATTGACCCGGAATTCACAAACGAAGAAGAAAAAATACAGAAAAAGTTAAGGGAAGTGGCAAGAGTTGAAAGAGACAAAGGAAAGCAGGTTAAGGTCGCATATCAAAAAATGAGGATAAATTCAGAATGGTATAAATGGGATGTGCAAAAGCAAGAACTGACAAAAAATGAAACTAATGGTAGGCCAAAAAACTAGTTAAAGTAATGAAAGACGGATCACAAAAGGTAACGAACGCAGCAGAAATAAGGACAATGAATAAAGAGACAACGGAAAATAACAAGAAGAAAAGAAATATGAGATATAATGTACGATTTGGAACGTGGAATATAAGAACACTACTCGAAACGGGAAAAATGGAAGAGGTGGGGAAAGAATTGGAAAAATATAAACTAGGAATACTAGCGCTTCAAGAAGTAAGATGGGGAGGAGAAGGAAGAATAGACAAAGAAAAATACTCTATATTATACGCAGGAGAAGAAAAGCAAGGAAGTCATGGCACAGCGTTTATGCTGGACAAAAGGTTCAGAGACAAGATTATGCAGTTTAATAGAATAAATGGTAGAATCTCATACATTAGAATTAAAAATGAAATAGCAAATATTTCAATAATAAACGCGTACGCACCGACAGAAGGGGCATCTGTAGAAGAAAAAGATATATTTTACGAAGCATTAGAAGAACAGTGTGAAAGAATATCAAAACACGACACAATAATAATAGCAGGCGATTTTAATGGAAAAATAGGACAAGAGGAATACTGGAAGAATGTAGCTGGAAAGGAAACAGTACATGAGATAACATCCGATAACGGAGCGAGATTATGCAATCTGGCAACAGAAATGGACCTAACAATAGCAAGTACTAAGTTCAAACACAAAAGGGAGCATAAAATAACGTGGACTTTCCCAGGACAATTAAGCGGCAACCAAATTGATCATGTATTAATTACAAGAAAAAGAGAAAAGATGATTCAAGATGTCAGATCATTTAGAGGTACAAGTATAGATACAGATCATCTCCTAGTAATTGCAAAAATAAAATTAAGGGTTACAAATGATAAAAATACGAAAATAACTAGCAAGAAATGGAATATAGACAATTTAAAAAGAGACGAAAGTTTAATAAAATACCAGAAAGAAATTGAACAAGTGTTAGAAGAACAGAATAGACATGAAGACATAGAAGAGTGTGGAGAAACCGGACTTATTTTGTGCTAATATGTGTTTATGATCTTGGGCGCCACGGTAATTTAACAAATCCCCCTGTGAACCCACAACGACGGACGTTACTGATACCGAAATAAACAAATTAATTCCCCTGACTAGCAAAACGTCGGTCGCAATCGCTCTAACGTAATCAAGAAAACAGATACTTACTTTACAAACTTTCTTATAATCTTTTCCTTATACGTTCTCAGGTGCGTGCGGTAAATGGAGGATTTACAATATTTAAACAATAATTAATGACACAAAACATGCAATCTAATTTACTACTGAATAAATGAAAATGCAACAAATGAACGAATAACAAATATATTAAATAAAATAACTGAATAAATAGGTAAATACAAAAGTTAGAAAATATTAAACAGAATCTTAACATTAACGATGCACCTATCTTACTCTTACTATAACTACGCACGCGTTTAATTTCTAAATAATTACAACGGAAAAATATCGGTATGTGAATATGAACTTTACAACGAACGCGGAATCAATTTAGCTTTAATACAAATGATTCTATTTATTACGAGCTCGTATTCGTAGCATATAATAGTTTATTGGCCAAATACCTGTACGTACGTATTCTTCGCTTATCTGCGTATACTTGCTGGCGTTGATTCGATCCACCAAGATGTCCGCTTCCTTCTTCGCCTAGTCTATGGGCTTCGGGCGTGTCCTTTCTTGTTTGCTGCTTATCAGTATATTTTATTTATGACTTCGTGCGGGGTATCCCCGTGAACACGGCCTTTTTATACTGATTGATTTAACAAACGTAATAATACTGGTACACTAACTAGCCCTGAACTGGCAAATATGTATAACTAACCGCGAAGCGAACTACTCTCTATGGTGGCCTAGCGAAGAGTGTTCTTTTTTAGCGGAGGAAGCGATGCGAATCCCTACGCAGGTACAGCTTACACCATAAGTCACATGTTTTACAGTTGACGGTTAAAACTATTACAATTTCAAACTATTATAATTATATGAATGTTTTAACATAGGGAACTTATATATGATTACGGAATATATTCGAATAGGTGCATTTCATTACTTAAATCATAAATAACATTCTTTGCGACATCTAATAAATATCTGTTTCCCTTGTCAGGTTAATGCGATTGAAAAATAAAATAATATAAAATACCGCGTCCCGTTACAGTACCCCCCTTACTTTTTTCGCGATACCGTAGCGTCCTCGTTATTTATCAAGGAAAAAGTAGTTAATCACTATTATTTACATATATACAATCCTCATTCGTTAGGTCCTTGATCGGTTCTTATATCGTCATAAGTTGGTTCCAATCCGTTGCATATCGTTTATCCGGATCACCTGGCCAACAAGCATTTTCATCCACTAGTCGTAATATTGCGTCAGGTTTGTCGTACAGTTGAAGAAATTCCTTCCTGTCTTTTACGAGCGCTGGCGCACTTTTTCCTCCTCGGTATATTATCGAATTGATTCTATGGTTGTGGCTATTTCTTAGTTGGGTCGCTCTATTCTGCAGGCGTTCCTCGGCTAACAATATTTTTCCATCCTTGGGTCTATTAGTCCTATTTTGGCCTTTGATTAATTGTTTGATAAAGTGTTCAGGTCGTTTGTCTTTTATATTTTCTAAAGTCTTCAGTTGTCGTTTGCAGCTGGTGACATCTATCGCAACGTTATCCTTCCGTTGGTTTTCGGCAAAGTCCAATCTTTGGTTTACGATATTCTGCTGATCACATTGGTCCATCAATACATTGTGTGATTTTGTGTCATCTGATTTTTCATAATTTCCATGCTCAAGTGTCACTAATTGTGTCTCTAAGTATGTTGTCATCCAGTTGTTTGTCTCTTTTTCTACGGCCTGTTGTCTCGCCTTTTCTCGTTCTTGTTGCATCCTATCCCATCTGGCACTTAAGACGTCTTGATTTATTTGGGTGCTCATGGTCATATTTTTTTCTATAGTTGTTTCAATCGGGTATTGCGAGCTAACAGTTTTCTGCTTCAGTACGGACGATTGATCTTCGACTTCCATTCCTACGCCCTTTTCCAAGTCGGTATTGGTTTCTTCTTCATGTTCAGGACAGTTCCTGTTTAAAATGGACGCCAGTTGTTGTAGGTATAATTTTCTATCTCGTATTTGGGTGTCTCGATCAGGTGTATATTTTTGCAAGTTAACTCGTTTCATAGGCTCCGCTAATTTTAGGTGCAGAAGGTTGGGAGCTCTTACTTCTGCCTTTCCTCGTTTCCCGAATCGGAGTAAGGTGACGGATTGCGAGGTCTCCTACCTCTATCGTGGCCTCGTGATCTATTAGAATTTCTCCCTCTATTAAACATCTGAATGTTCCTGGGGTTATCGCGTCTATCGTCCCCCCTGTTTGGCCTATGATCTCTATCTTGGATTTTCTCCAGCAGGTTTATTAATCCCTCGACTGTTTCAATTTTGGCTCCTAATAAGATATTCTCTACTTCAAATGGGAAATGCTTTATCAAGGCTTCTATTAATAGAGATTGACTTATGGGTGGGTCCATATAATGCGTCTTCTTTACCCAGTACCATGCGTGATGGGTCATTGTACCGAAACGGCTATTATAAATTCTAGGCCTTAACAATTCCGCCAAGACCCTTTTCTGGACGCCGTCGGACCAATACATCTTTAATAGGTCTTGCTTAAGATCTTCCCAGGTAGACCACTGGCTCTTCTTACTATTTGCCCATATTGCCACATCACCTTCCAGTTGGTCCATGGCAAAATCCAGTTTTCGGTCTTCAGGAGTCGCCCTGATCTTGAAATGCCTTTCTAGGGCTTCCAGGAATTCCTGGGGTTGGGTGCCTTTGTTACTGGCGTTATATGTAGGGAGTTTCCTTTCTTCTATTACTCTTCCAATATTTATCGGCGCTCCGTTCCTAACTCCCTCAACCTTCCTTTCAACTTCTTGCTTGGTTTTTTCAAAGTCATGTTGAATCGCTTCCACTTTTTTATTTACTTCATGGTTAATTTCTTCTCTTTCATCGTTCCATGTAATTTTCCATTCCTTTCTTAATATTGATGTTTGCTTCTGGACTTTTATTTCTAAGTCTTTTTCCAATTTCGTTTTAGTCTTTTCTTTAAACTCTTCCAACTCTTCTTGCATTTCTTCCTGCTTCTTTAACATCTTATTATATATTTGTTGGTGCGATTCTTCAATATCTTTTCTGGTTTGTCTCCTCACGTCGTCTAACTTCCTATTCAATTGCTCACAATTCTTTTCATTTTGTAGTCTTATATCATCTATCTTTTTCGTTTGTTTTTCGGCCGTGTCATCTATCTTTTTCGTTTGTTTCTCAGCCATGTCGTCCATTTTTTTTGTATTTTCGTCCATTTTTCTGGTCATTAGTTCCAACATATCCATAATACTCTTCGGATTATCCCTTGCCTGGGCTAGTGGCATGTCTTCCACTACATTCATTGAGTCCGTGCTTCCAAATTCCTCCTGATCCTTCTGACTAGTAGTATCTTCAACGACAGGTTCGATGGTTGCCATTTCTTCTCTTCTCAGCGTTCTTCCGCTTCTTAGGTACATAAACTCCTTTATTTTATTAATTTCCTTTGTTATTGACAAAAAATACCAATATCTTTTTTACCTCTTTATTTAATAACAATATACTAAATACCACGCGGCTCGGATAAAAATGCAACAAAATTTAAAATAATACAACAAGGCTAAATACGAAGAAAAAATCTTGAATTTCTACTCCAGGTCACCCCCCTAGCATGCACATACACTTTCGACACACCCTGTATATGCTAATCCACTAAATAAAATTGCACCTTTATTTATGATCAACACTGTATTTCAAAAACAACACCTTATATTTGACACGTCCAGTATGAATATCGCCTAACACTTTCGTACCCCCCTGTATATTTGATATTTTCTGCACAAAATAATTTTATTGTAACCCGTTAGGTACGACACACTCGGTATATAAATCGTCGTCGAAATTCAAAAATTATTAACAAATTTTAATTCCAAAATATCTTAACGCGGCACTATTTTGACTCGCACTGTATATTTAACATTTACTAGCAAAAAATCACGTCTTTATACGTAACCTTGCCTATTTTGGTACGATGAGTCACTTATGACCACCAGTGTATGTTGAAATGATCCGTCACTTATAACCACCAGTGTATTTCGCGTTTGGTAAAATACACAAAATATTAAAATAAATGTAAAACAACTCCCGAAAATTCATAAAATAATTTAAACACAGTATTTTACACAAAACATTAAAATTTCACAAATAAAAATTCAAATATACCTCCAAACGAGCCCTTAGTTGGTCGCCATGTTGTGGAGAAACCGGACTTATTTTGTGCTAATATGTGTTTATGATCTTGGGCGCCACGGTAATTTAACAAATCCCCCTGTGAACCCACAACGACGGACGTTACTGATACCGAAATAAACAAATTAATTCCCCTGACTAGCAAAACGTCGGTCGCAATCGCTCTAACGTAATCAAGAAAACAGATACTTACTTTACAAACTTTCTTATAATCTTTTCCTTATACGTTCTCAGGTGCGTGCGGTAAATGGAGGATTTACAATATTTAAACAATAATTAATGACACAAAACATGCAATCTAATTTACTACTGAATAAATGAAAATGCAACAAATGAACGAATAACAAATATATTAAATAAAATAACTGAATAAATAGGTAAATACAAAAGTTAGAAAATATTAAACAGAATCTTAACATTAACGATGCACCTATCTTACTCTTACTATAACTACGCACGCGTTTAATTTCTAAATAATTACAACGGAAAAATATCGGTATGTGAATATGAACTTTACAACGAACGCGGAATCAATTTAGCTTTAATACAAATGATTCTATTTATTACGAGCTCGTATTCGTAGCATATAATAGTTTATTGGCCAAATACCTGTACGTACGTATTCTTCGCTTATCTGCGTATACTTGCTGGCGTTGATTCGATCCACCAAGATGTCCGCTTCCTTCTTCGCCTAGTCTATGGGCTTCGGGCGTGTCCTTTCTTGTTTGCTGCTTATCAGTATATTTTATTTATGACTTCGTGCGGGGTATCCCCGTGAACACGGCCTTTTTATACTGATTGATTTAACAAACGTAATAATACTGGTACACTAACTAGCCCTGAACTGGCAAATATGTATAACTAACCGCGAAGCGAACTACTCTCTATGGTGGCCTAGCGAAGAGTGTTCTTTTTTAGCGGAGGAAGCGATGCGAATCCCTACGCAGGTACAGCTTACACCATAAGTCACATGTTTTACAGTTGACGGTTAAAACTATTACAATTTCAAACTATTATAATTATATGAATGTTTTAACATAGGGAACTTATATATGATTACGGAATATATTCGAATAGGTGCATTTCATTACTTAAATCATAAATAACATTCTTTGCGACATCTAATAAATATCTGTTTCCCTTGTCAGGTTAATGCGATTGAAAAATAAAATAATATAAAATACCGCGTCCCGTTACAAGAGGAATGGGGTAAACTGAGAAATACGGTAATTGAAGTATCTGAAAGAGTTTTGGGAAGAAAAAGGAAGGAAATTAAAAACGATTGGTTTGACAGAGAATGTGAAGCAGTAATTGAAACAAAAAGGACAGCAAGAATAAAATGGCTAAAAACTAAAAAACTAGAAGACTACAAAATATATAGCAAAATAAGGAAGGAAGGTACAAAACAAGTGAAAATCAAGAAACAAAAATGGATAGAAGAAATAATGGAAGAAATAGAAGCAGACAATAAGAATAATAGTAAGCTCTACCAACGTATAAGAAAGCAAAAGAGGAAAAAGAATATAACAGCCAACATAGACAAGAAAGAGTGGGAAGAATATATAAAAAACACATCTAAAATATGTGATGAAGATGCTAATGAAGAAACATTAGAAGAAAACGTAAGAGATGAAGAAATAGAAGAGCCTTCAAAAAATGAATTTGACGAAGTAATGAAAGATTTAAAGAATGGAAAAGCCTCAGGGCCTGATGATATTTGTAACGAAATGATAAAAAACGCTGGAGATGAGATGAGAAAAAGATTATACGAACTGATGTTGCAAATATGGAGAAAAGAATCGATGCCTGCAGAATGGAAAATAGGATATATAGCGCCCATTCCAAAGAAAGGAGACCTAACAAACTGTCAAAACTATCGACGAATAACGTTGCTGAACACTGCGTACAAAATATTAACAACGCTAATTTTAAAAAGATTGAAACCATATTCAGAAAGTTTATTAGGAGAACATCAGAACGGATTTAGAAAAGAGCAGTCAACAATAGATGCTATACATGTATTAACACAAGTGATTGAAAAATGCTACGAAAATGACATCGAGTTGCATATAATATTCATAGACTTCAGGGAAGCCTTTGATAGTTTGAAGAGAAGCATGATAGCAAAAGACGCAAGAACACAAGGAATACCTGAAAAACTAATAAGACTGATCAAAATGACGATAGAAGGATCAAAGGCAGCAGTACTTACACATGAAGGGATAACAGAGACAATAGAAGTAACAAAAGGTGTGAGACAGGGGGATGGACTATCAGCGACATTGTTCAATATTGCTATGGAAGGAGCAATAAAAGGAAGTAAGGCAACGGGAAATATAATATCAAAATCTGTTCAAATAATAGCATACGCAGATGACATCGCGGTCATATCGAGGAATAGGAAAAGTCTTGAAAAAACGACAACAAAGTTATTATATGAAGCAAGAAAAAGAGGACTAGAGGTTAACCAGCAGAAAACAAAATACATGAAAATAAGCAGGACAAACAGAGAAGAGACACATTTAAAGATCAAAATAGGGGAAGAAGAATATGAAGAAGTGAAAGCTTTCAAATACCTCGGAATCATGATAAACAATAGAAATGACAGACGTATGGAAATTATGCAAAGAATTCAGTCTGGTTACAACGCGTATTACAAATATAGGGACATCATGAAAAGCAAAATTATAAGCAAGACGACGAAATTAAGGCTATATAAAACTGCAATAAGACCTGTGGTAGTTTATGCAGCTGAAGCAATGTGTTTAACGAATAAGGAAGAAGAACAGTTAAAAGTGTTTGAGCGAAAAATAATTAGAAAAATATTCGGCCCCAAGAAAGAAGGCGACGAACAGTATAGAAGACTGATGAACTTCGAGATAGTGAAACTCCTAGACGGAGAAGATATAGTAAGAATAATAAAATCAAAACGAATAAGATGGTATGGACATATAAATAGAAAAAACAAAGAGACAATAATAAGAAGGATAATCAATTGGAAACCGAAAGATTCCAGGCCCAGAGGAAGACCAAAAACCAGATGGGAAGATCAAGTACTGAGTGATTTACAAAAGATGGGCGTAACCGGATGGAGAGACAAGATGAAGGACAGAAAAGAATGGAAAAAAGTCGCGGATGAAGCAAAGAATCATAGCAGCCTATAGATAGAAAGTACGAAGAAAATGAGAAGCGGAGTGACCCACCGCTTTAAAAAACGATTGGGGTCTGAAGAGCTCTCTTGAGCGGTTCCAGTTCCGAGAGGAACGTATAACCTAATATATATATATATACCAAAAATAGCTGTAGTAGGCCATTATATAAATGCAGGAATCTACCCTCTTAGCAAAAGCAATAAAAGTGACGGTTTATAGTTTTTGCATATTCAGCGTTATTAACCCCTCCTGGAATACTAGACATTAGTATCTGCAGTTACGTACTTGTTTTTGTCGACTTTTGCGGTTGGTACTAGTCCTGACCTTCGGAGGTAGAGGAAACAAGTCTAGAATTAGTTTGCTAGCTAAATTGTTGTTCAGTACAAGTTAACTACCCCTAGTAGAGGCATTTTTGGTTTACTGTAATAGTCGACGTTTTCAAAGTTTCAAATCAGTATAATACAAAAGCATATTTACTTGTGTTTAGAATCTCAGTGAAAATTAATACTTAATGAATTTACTTTATTGTTCCACAAAGTAGAATATTAACTATCTCTCCATTGCTGCAGTCATATGTATTTTATATTACTATATTAACCTTAATTTTGTATAATCGAAAAGTTGAAATATATTTTGTATTGCTGTCGATATATAAAATATTTTTTTAGTAATTCTGATGTTCATCTATTTAAAATTATTTCCTTTTTTGTCTGTTGCACCGATTTCTGAAGTTGTATTGCTTTTCTGATCACTACTGTAATTTTTGCTGTGTAAATGTGTTCAATGGCCTTGTTAGAACACTATCTCGCCATATATGATACTACAATGCTAATAATTGTACTTTCAGCCACGAATTGTATTCTATTTTAGTATATTTCTGAAAGGAAAGGTTGGGAATATTTGAGGATCGTAGAAAGCAACTACTGATTGCTTGATGGTAAGTAATAGCGCTCATTTCTGAACTTAGTTAAACGCAATTAGTAGATGAAGTCAATAATGTACAAAACTTTTTGCTTTTATTACTTCTGGAACTACATCAACAATGCTTGGATCTATTTAACTGCGTTTCTAGTTATTAAGTTAACTGTAACGCCATTGTATTAGATAACATTTAAGTCAAAAATATATCTAGTTGGAGACTTAAAGTGATAAAAGAACAAGAAACTGTACAACGTCAGCGATGAATTCTTATTAACTACGTGTTAACGTTAGACAAACATAAGTTGGAGAAATTCTGGTATTATTATGCTCAGAAAACTTGTTTTGTAAAAGAAATATTTTCATTTGATTTAAATGTTACCATCATGTTTTCTACTTATTTTTAAAGTGGGCTGGTAAATGGAAGCCCGTTTAAAAACAGTTACACAACTAAACATTTGATGAGTGCAATATCTCTTAGAGTAATTTAACCACGAAAGCCTGTTACGGAGAATGCTCTTTCCTATTCGATTATAATTTCGCCCAACGCGGTGCTGAAAATTCTTCCACTCCACATTAACTCCATTACAGAGTAGATAATCTCCTTTATTACCAGGTAAGGAATACTCTCACATTTGATTCCATAGTATGAATAAATATATTCTTTCTTAATTACATATTTTCGTCTTCGACATCTTTTCTTAGTTCAAAGTACTTAGTTGGTATTCCTGTGTGAAAGATTTTTTATTCGAAGCTGCTGATGTTTTACAAAACGCATGTGAAAGTGATAAATATACAGATTATCTGTAGTAGACGTAAGATATTAGTATGGTTTGTGATGCAAGTTGTAAAACAGAAAGATGTGATTAGATATAAGTTATTTAATCTTAATTGTGCAATAAATTTTGGAACAAAATAGTGATTACACAAATCATTGCAGCATTACCTCGTCGACAAATATAGTTAATTTCGTTTGAGAGTGAAATATTTAAGTTTGAAATGAAGGCTTCTGTAAAAGTTGATCGCAAAAAATACCAGGATTACAGTACGCCATGTCCACCATATGTTACAGCAAGTCATACTAGTATGGAATGTTGGAATGAACATATGATGGAAGTAAACCATTAGTACCTGTAGAACAGACAATCGCGGATCGCCATTATGTAAACGGACTGCTGAGTCCTGTTACCCCTCGTCAAATTCGCGTAGTTCTGCTGTTGTACATGAACGACAACGTATGATTAGCTGCAGCCCGTGTAGTACGGACATATATGGAACACCACGACGAACGAGCAAACGAATGATGAGGCAGCCATCACGGCAGTTGACGGCGGATGTGCTGGCTCTCAGCCGGTTACAGCTTAGAACAGTCACGAGCCTGTTAACGGGGCATGGCTGTCTAAGGAAATATCTACATAAGGTTGGCATCCTTAAGGACGAACCTATATGTAGACTATGCAATGAGGAGGAGGAGACAGCCTACCATGTCATATTCGAGTGCGTTGCGCTGGAACGACGGAGACTGCCACTGCTGGGACCAATTAACCAGCTGACAGATCTACCGGAAAAGGACCTACCACACAGGCTACTAAACCTAGTAAAAGGGACTAACCTGTTTACATAAGGAAATTCACTTGGTACCGAATAATACAATAGGCCACAGGCCGCGATGTTATAAGGGCACGCTACTAAGCAAAACCCGGTCGGTAACCAGGGACCAAATCAAATCAAATCAATCAAATCAACACCACCACGTCCAGGTGTTTCTCTGGCCAGCTCACTTTCCGGATCTCGATTCTATCCAACATATTAGGGACATTATCTGAGTGTTGTAGACCTTGTTAAGGCAGTCGTTACTTCTGCGAAAACTTGACGATCTGAGAGTGAGGGGGCACGCATTATCTTTGATGGAGAGTTACTTATCAAATAGCGTGCAAATGAAGTGATAGGTCGACTTATAATTTCTGAATATGCAATCCCACTTCTATTGTTGTTGAGAAATTGAACATTTTATACTTTGCCATAATTAACAAATTAAGTAACACAGAAATTGATTCTGCAAACGATGCTTAAGAAGACTTACGCTAATAGCTATACTGGCTTAAAACTTCTAGACCAAATTTCGTTGCCCTACATTTATGCGCTCAAGTTATATAGGATGTGCTCATGAATTACACCCTACAGTGTATATAAAATCTTTGGATTTCATGGCAATATTTATTCATGCAAATTGAAACATTTGCATCTATCATAGCATTCGTAGATTTTCTCTCCGAGCATTATGCTATAAAAGATTATATTCAAGATCGATTTGTTCGTATACCGTGCGGAAAGCTCGCCTGGTACCTCAGAACTCTATTTTTAATTTGTATTTGTAAGTTTCGATATAAGGTACGAAGAGTTTGTACAATTAAACACTTCGATTAGTTTTTTCCTAGAAATCATAGAAATCTAGCGGACATATTCATCATATTTTAGTAAAATCTATCTGGCAAACATATACATATCTCTCAAGCGTTTTGAGAATAGTTCGATGTGCTTAACGTTAAGATTCGCCAAGACGAATGTGATGTGTGTCTATTAAAAGAACAATGAATAACAAAAATAGCTTTATCTCTTCAAATAGTGATAGTATCTGCAACTTAAAAGATATTTTAAGGTATGAATGAATTAGTGTAAAGCTGCAATTAATTGATATTGTGAAAAGTAGATACAAATTTGTATTTTTTAATTAATGAATCAATAAAATATAATTACGATGATACTAGATAATAGTACACGTCCGCAATATTAGAAAAAAAGCACGTCTGGACACGATCCTGCACAATGAATATTAATATTCTGTATAGCGGGTAAAACTTGCATATATAATTCGGTACACGCCTCGTGGGAAACTGCACTAACCATAATCCAATTAAGGACAGACAAGGAAGCAACGAATCTGTCATTAGCTACTAGATGAATTTACAGTTAAACCTATTATCCTAGATCTTAATAAGATTGTACCGTAGATTTAGACCATGCATGTGCGAATGTAGCTGTCGTTTCCCAAATGTCAATAATCTCACTCGATGAAATTCTCCATTTTGTACATTGCGCTATATTTAATTTATTTCCATATTATATCTAATATAATGTCGGTGGGATATTCTGTAGAGGTAATATAGTTAACTCGATCAGACGATTGGAGTAAGTAGCGCACATTATACAAGATTTTAATCTAAAAATTTTCTAGGTCTATCTAGCCCGAATTTTTGGCAGAGAAATTTATTTCATGGCAAAGAAAACGGCCAGTTTTCCCAAAAGGGTTTAAACTTTTACTCTTATTGACGCAAAATTCAGGTTTACTTCATTTATGAATTACTATTGAATTACAATACTAATGCACTTTATACGATTCAAGGATTCAGAACTAAATAATAAATTCATTTAAATCATAGTCAAAACAGTAGTATGTGAAATACTGCCACTGTAGATATATGTAGATCCTGATAGATTCTTCAGAAATATGCCCAAATATTGATTACGATAATATTTTGGCCAATTCCAGTTGTCTGTGTCTACATCAAACACGTTGTCTCATAGATAGACACACAGACCCAGACCCTATCTAAATGGTTGTTCCGATAGTGCCAAGATATTTCCTGAATATACACAGATCCGCAAACTCTTTCCGAGTCCTTAGTTATATGGCGCTCAGATCAATATTAAGATTATTGACAACATGCATGGTTCTTAACTTCTATGAATTTTTACGTAGAAATGCTGCATAGTTTTATATTTATCTCTATTTTTCTTGAAATTAGAGATTAATTAAGATTTTCATAAACTCTGTAACTAATAATTTGCGCTTGTTTTACAAAACAAAAGTGCATATCTGTGGCACGGTTATACCCACGGATTTTTATTTTGTAAATAGCGATCCCTGGAGAATCTGAGAGGCTCGATATAGCGGCAGAGATGTGGCTATCTTCAACGTTATGTAGGCAGACAGCGATTTTCATTTTCTCCGTTTCACTGTACCGTGCCAAATTCCCCGATCTCATTAATGTAAGTACATTCATTTTTAAAATGTTCGCAGAACGAACTGAATGACTGCCGATTGTTAATTATGTTTAAATGATTTCTGCCGCAGACTATTTTCCACTTCTGCCTTGTTGTGGGATTTACTTAATCAAAATCTTTAATTGCACCTACATTAAATGCTTTTATAGAATTAACTTGAAACCGTTTACCTGAGATAATCCCAAGAATTGCTAAAAGTACAGATGATAAAGTGTGCCTATTAAGATATATTGATAAAACTAAAATCTCCAGACGTCGGTATTATAACACAGACTAGTAGGTCATACTTAAAGTCCAGTTTTTCCATTGTTCGGTTGAGTCTAGTTAATTGACAGCTAAAAGCAATGTGGAAGTTAAACTGTTTTTCATTGCCACATTTCCATTTAACTAGCAGATACAATGATAACTAATCTAACCGACAGTCAAACGTCTGTGTTTGTTGTCTTAGCCGTTAGTTACGTTTTTACGCCTACACAGTGTATGTTATCATCGTATTGTGTTATGGTGTTATTTAGTCTATAGGGAATCGCATACGTTCGTGCGCATACGTTCGTACGCTCTTATCCAGACAAATATGGAAGAGTTTGATATTGTAAGCGATGAAGATGAAGAGTTGATTGAATATATTGCCAGTGAACGAAAACCATATAGAGTGAACCGTTTTATGAATACGATCACAAAAAAATCTGTACCAGATATCATTTAAACTAATTCACTTATTGTGAAGAAACTGTCTCATTGCACTAGCTACTTTAGCTACTCATTGTATCAGGATGCCTGGAACACAGGAAAATTTGATCCAAGCTCAAATGGTTGCAAGTGTAATAGGATCTTTGAATTGGACGCAGATGTATGTTTGAGATATAATAAAAGTGATACTCTGTAGACGGTAAGCATGCTAACATTTCCGTAATTGGAAAAGCTACTTTTAGACGTTAAAAATCAAACAAAAACATTAAAAATATTAGATGTAGTAGTTTCCTGGACGGGCTAAATAGATAATCAAATCATTTATGTTAATTCAAATATTAGGCATCGAGTTGCAAAGAGTTAATTTGGGAATGAGCTATCGGCAGTGGGCGGTGGTTATTTCAATACTATGCGCACTATAATAATGCTGAGAAATTCAGGGAATGAAGCAGTCAAATGTGATAGTTTCTGAGCATAATCAATAAATATTTACGACTATATAGCCTTCCTTGCGACACGTATTCGAAATTCAGTGGTGTGATTCTACGGAATATGGGAAAGAAGGTATCATGTGTTAGCCCTGATAGGTTCACGATTATAGACGGATAGTACATTAGCTCTTATGGTAGCATACGCTGGGTTACATAACTATGCTATTGAGCAAAAGGAGGAGCTCCTACCAGATGAACCTAAGGTGTTGGCTGAAAACGTAGAACATCGTAAGCATAATAATGTAGCACCTTAATCAATTTAACAATACAAAAGGCACGTTAACACAAAATTATTTTCTAAATTTATTACGTTATTAGATTATTCTTTTCACTATCGTTATGTTGTTTATTAATAAACCCACTTTCCCTATATATACAGGGTGTTTTTTTAATGGAGTAAATGTGAAGCAATGCATAAATTTACTCACTTTTTACTATAATACTACGTTTTTTACCTAAAATGTTGAACTTAGGTATAGGGAATGCTATAGCAAAGTTGTAGAATATTTAATTCTGCGTTTTACTGATCGATAATATACAGAGTGTTCTATTTGAATTAACGGACATTTTTCATATTTTGCTTCGCCAAATTTGACATTTTCTGGGCACCCCTTCTACTTTAGGTCATTATTGCCTAACATTTGGTCAAAAAATAACTTTTCTGTTAATTAGCGTACGCACAAAATTTGTGATGTTGTAATTGACTAATTGACTAGAAAAATATAGTAAGCCAAGTATCTCAAAGACTGTCAGGTTTTCATATGAATACTATACATAAAGTCGCTTGTATTTTTCATGTAGATTCAAGATACATTATAAAAAATATAGGTTTGTATTTAAAAAAGCAAATTTGCTGTCAGTGCAGACGAAATGGGACATCCTGTATAATCGGCAATATTTTAAGTTTGTAGATCTTGAGAAAACTGGAAATAAAAAAAGTTTCAATTATATCTCTTATCAACCAAGATATTGGACTTATGCGTGCTAGGTGGGCATCCTGTATGTAATATATTATTAATAATATACTATATCATTTTATTATTAAGTAAGATTTGAATGATTACAATATATTTTGTTTATCCGTCATAGGTGCCAGTTGCGGTGGCTTTTTAAGCCGTACTGCTGCTGCGTTGTTAATTATTTTGCTCCGAACAGTGAATTATAGATCGATCGTCCCCTGAAAGAATTAAACCCTGAATCTCAGCAATTTTCCACATCTGTGAGTAGCCGGCTAACAACTGCGGCTATCGACTCTTTACTATATGTAATATTTTTCAATAAAAAAACATCTCAACTCTCATCAAATATAGGTAATCCAGACATCTAGTTAATAAGTTTACAACTCTGACAATGTTAATTAATGATTTCAGTTAATATTTGATTTTTTAATCTTGTTCTTTGTTTGTAGATTTATTTTTAGGTTTGACGCCGCATAGCTCAATATTTTGTTGCTGTGTTTGTGATACAATGGCTTTCTACATTTTATTTAAGTCAATCCTTCTTTCTACAACAATTTCAATTTTTTCTCATAGCAGACTATGTTTTCTGAGATGACAGGCCCGCATCTTCTGCTTTGTAACGATGCTAAAATAAATTCGGTGTATCCTGTATCAATTAACAATCTTGTGCGAAATCCATGATAGCATTTACTAAACGTTATCAGTCAATGCACATATTTCTTCTTTTCTTGCATTGTTGGACGAATTTCAGTTTGTAGGTGAGATATTTATATTTACACAGAATTCATACAGAGGTATTGTATGAATTCTTATTGAATAGAACTATCATACAATATTCTACTAGCTAGCTCATTGCAATCTCATTAATTGGAAAGATATTCTTCTCCATTAACTGGTAATGTAGGTGATAGTATATACTGTCCGCTTTATGTCGCTTTTGGATATGAGATGTTTTGTTTCTTTTTTTACTGGCTCCTCTTTATTCCTTAATTGACACGAGGATAATATACTATAGATATTCCGATTAAGCAAGGTTTTTAACAAGAAGGCAAATGGTGTATTTTCCTTCCATGTGTTTTCTTTATGTCTCTGTGTAGTTACAGATGTGTAGCACCTCTTTTCTACTTCAATTACTGTCCTATAACTACAACAAATACAGTTAGAATTATTTAATTTGAATCTTTTAGAACATATATAGAATCCCCGGATTTCAGAGCTTTGACCGCATGCACATCCTACATACTATACTATTATATTCACTGGCGTCTTATTGGTGTTGCACCTGATTTTCAACGACTAACAAATGAGATGCTGCAGTAGGAAGCAGTCGTTAAATCTCATATTTGACGTGCTATGCATCATATTAAAACACATGAACTGCTTGCTAGTACCAAAGAGAACACATCTTCGGTCGAACGTAAAGTTCACACCGCACAAAATTGTCGTAACTTTAATGCAGTTTCTCCTCTAACATCAAAGCAGTTAAACGCTAGAATGCTTTCAAATGCTCTTGTATAAATATGAGTTACTATAGTAACCTTCAATTACGAGTTCAATTGAGCGTTTCGTGCGATTGTAAAGAAATATCACTTGAGCTAACCTTTATTGACATTTTCGCATAAAAACACTTTCCTAAAGCATCGGAGGTCACGTTTATTGCGCATTTCCCCTGAGAAATAATATTGCAATATATTGGAAAAAATAGATCGCTTTTACGAAGAGAAGAATATGCATAGAATTCCGGTACGTCGTTCATAGTTCCATTGTTTATTAAAGTGTGACGCTGTGCATTGTTGACATACCGCGCTGTGCATTGCCTGAATAACTGCATCTAAACGGATGTGCATGTATAGTAACGATGTAGTTGGCAGTAATCTATTAAATCAAAATTATGTGCATTTGCGTTGCAATTGGGCGGTAGCGTGCATGCGAAAAAGGTTGTTTGGATGTGTGGCTGCATTTTGATGAATCGGCTGCATTATAGATTATTTGTGGTTCCAAGTTGTGAACCGCTCAGAACTTGCCTTTCTGAAATCATAAGTTGAATGCTTTTATAATTTTAAAATGATCTAAATTATTGACAATTTATTGGATTCCATGATAACTAAAAATGATCGTGACAGAGTGTTATATTTGACATGTCTACACGGCAAAGCTGTTGAAATTATTATTTATGGTGAACGTTAATAGCCATGTTTTCGAATAAATGCATTCGAACCGTAACGGTTACAACATGTATCTTTAACAACCCTGCTGCAGTGAATGTATACAACTTTACCTAAAAGCTGAGGCCTATTAAACAGGTTTTTCATCGCTAACTATCAAACATTTACATACACTATCTTTTTAACTAATTATTCACAACTAATACTATCGGAAAAATGGAATAAAAATGTCATATAGTAGATTGTACAGATTACTACGTTATTTGTTTACTATTGAAACAAGTTGTAACAAAAGTGAAATTTCATCTAGAACTAAGTTATGAAATACTTGGAGTACACTTTTTTCTCGCATGGCGATTGGGTTTCGGAAAATTCCTGTGTTATTTTAAAAGGTTAGTAGTTTTTATAATTATGAGATATAATTAGATTTTCTGGTTTCTTTCTTTCTTTAATTGTGGCGATTTTTTTCTGTCTAATTTTTGGTGGTTGTTTGCACGTTTAAATAAACATTTCTTCTAAATAGATCACATGTGATAGAGGTCTACTTCGAGGCTAGTGATCCACTTTTAATAAGTAATTACCTTTACCTTGCTGTTACCTTGCTAATCTGTTTTGAATAAATTTCTTTCGGACGCTTGTTTTTTTGATCGAAATGAGGCCCCATACCACACCTTTTCAAATTGTTTGGTCTTGTTGACAAACCGCTTAAAAATTTGAATATTGGTCAGATATGAAAACTAAGTTTTCTGTTTCTTCTTTCTGCCGTCTTTTTGGAGTTTGCTTGGAAATATAAGAGGAAATATAAAGATAAATTTATGTAATGTCAGTTTCATTCAATTCCGCCTTTTTTCTATTTTTATAGGTCAAAGAAAAGAGATGCTGAAAAAAATTGCCACAAAATACTATTAGCGAGGACAGACACCAGTCACTGGCTGTGATTCAAAAACAAGTGCTCAGAAGTCTGTGAAGCACTCAGAGAGAGATGATCATTTTCTGGCTTGTGACAAAGCTTACCACGGTCTTACTATTAATCCTTACAATATGCATTTCGAGAGTTCATGGACTCTCATCAACCGAATACCGCCCCCGTAGAAATATCCCGAGTAATTAATTAAACGCTGTGGTCTTGTTAGTGTTACCGATTTTTTTATTTGTATCCGCGAACTCACGAAGTCCCTGATATCACACAGAAATTTTTAAAGTTAAAGTAAATTGTAGAATTTTATGTGTTGTTTTCTTTACTACCTTTTTCAAACTACGCACCCTTTTCAACCTAATGCCGGCTTACTTTAATTTTATTTTCCATAACCTATTTTTGTAATTATCAGTTTAAAGGTTTTATGTAAAAATAAAAGCAGTTTATATTATGGTTACTGTAAATGGTGTTGTGTTTCCTTTCGGAACGTAATTATCTGCTCCTTGATGAAGAACTAAACAACCTCGGCGACATTGATTATTGATGGAATGTTACTTCGATAAGCCGAAGGGTGGTTTCACGTGGGTGTTGTAATAGTTTATAAGTATAAAAGGCCAGCAGGAAAGTTGAACTCCTATGCTTTAGAAATATGACAAAGAAACTATTGTTGATGCCGTAATCACTTAATGATATCTGAATGTTTTAGTTGAACAATATTTAAATACAATTGATTCAGAAGTAAAAATATGCGAGAATGTTCTGCTCGACGCTTTGACGTTTTTTGAAATGAAATCCTAAAATCATATTTTCGAAAAGCTTCGGAAACCAGACGGCTATTTTAAGAGGAAACTCTAAACTTTGGTAATGTTCTGTGCTACTGATGACCCGATTTTTAGATTATGTAGAAAGCAAAACATTACGTCCCGAACCCTCAATATTTCATAGCAGTCGCAGGGTGACTGGATCGGTGGAAGAATGAATAACAGTGAAAATTGGTTTTTGTGATAACTGTCTTATCTTCGACGATTGGAAGGTCGAAATATAATGTTAAGGAAAATCTGTCTAACCACTTGTCTCAATATAACAACATTTATTCATTCATTCTTTGCAATTAGGGTTGGACTCCTGTAGGTCAGGCACTTGAGCTGGGTGTTCTTTGTACTATTCCTATCAGATTAATGTCCTCTATAAAGTCCAATATCTTGCCCAGTGGAAACTGACTGAGTACCATCAATTCCTCACATATGCGGATTACATGTAATCTTATTTCCTCCTGTAACTCGCATCTTCTGTACCAAGGTTAGCTCACGCGACCCGTGTTATATACATGCTTCTTCAGGGGACAGTGTCCAGTTATCAACCCAATAATGGTCTTAGCTTGCTTTTTATTGCGTCTAATTACATTTTCTGGGAGCTTAGCGTTCTCATCATCTATTAGCGCTTCAGTGTGGAGTTGATCTTCAGTTGACTTAGCATTTCCTTACACTTTCTTTGTCTAACCAAGACGAAGTCTCCCTTCTAGTAGAATCCCTGGTGATTCCACATACGGGCTCTGGTCCACTAAAGTGTTTCTTAGTACCCTCTTTGGCTAGTTTATCGGCTATTATATTGCTCCTCGTATTCTCATGTCCGGGCACCCACGTGAAAGACACCTTGTTGTCTTGTGCCACCTTTGTGTCACCTTTAGTGTAACAATATGTCATGAAGAGAATACTGAATTCAAGGTTTTGTCATGGCTTAGCTTCATTACAGCAAGTTATGCTTCCTGATCACACTGAACATTTCTGCCAACGGTTAATGGAACTAGAAATTTAGGTATAAATGGAAATATTCGTATACAAACGGCAAGTTTCATTGAATTAAGTATAGCATACCAACGGCGATAACAGGAGTCACATTTGATGTTGTTTATAAGATATATGTAGTTTGCTATACTTTGTCTTTGAAAATCAATATTGTTCTTGAATGTGCTTTTTACTTTTCGTTTTTAATCTTTTCTAAAATGGAAAATTGAAAGTACTCGTAAACAAACTAGAGGTATACATTTAAGGAAATTGCAATTTCATCGTACGTAATGCAATCACTCGGTGTAGTGCGAACGTCTAAGGAAATCGTTTTATGTGTGGTAAAAAGCCGACATCAAGGGAAATCTTTCCGTCATACTAGTTTCAATTGCTTTGTTTTCTTTCAACTTTCACCTTACAGCAGGAAAAGGCCACTAAAGTGTTATTTACTCTAAAACTATCGAGAGTAAATCCATACCAAATATGAACCAAATCTCTCTAGGCGCTATAGAGTATTACTGTATTTCGATACCTACTCATGTATTGTATACAGAAAAGGTTTTTATATGCGTTCCTATATGTTCTAAACAAGATCTAACGTTCCAATTTAGAACGTCTAATCTTGTATTTTTGTTAGCAAAACTTGGTTTAGTATTCTATTAGAAAACGATCACCTATCTCAAATATTGCTCCAAAGCAATCTACTGATCAAGTCGTTATTTTTGATTTAATTTATTTGCTTAACAGAATCTAGTAGGAACCTATAATACAAATTATCCCGGACAATTATTATTTCAAAATTAGCTCTATGCAGTGAGTACAAGCAAGAAAAATTCCACTTATCAAGCAAAAAATAGTCTTAAACACAATGATGGAAACTGTTAGAAACGCTAGCTTTGCAACGAACCACTCATAATGTTTTCGAACGGCGTGTTGGCATCGGTTTAAATGGATGTCACGGTAGGAGAGTATGTGTATGAGAACGGACGATGGTGCGGTAGCGGTTTCGCCCGTACCCAGAGCCGTCCGCCAGTCAGGCCAACAAAAGCGTGCATTAGCCGCTCCCCACTTGCGCCTCGTCGCGCCGATTGTTGTCAGGTTGAGTCGATTGTTAACCGCATCCATTAGCGTTGTGTTTTGTGTGCCATCTGCAGTCATTGAGGCTTTCTCGCAACGCGATATAGTCGAACAACTTCCGTACAAACACGTAAATAATTTTGAGGAACTATTGCACTTCTCTTAGACAATTTTAAAGTGATTTTCTGATTAACTTGAAATAGTGCAATTAATTTCTACACTTCCGTCTAGGATGGAGGTCGAGGATGTTGTCATAGTAATCACAGGGTGGCTGGTTTAATGGAACAACGAATAACAGCAAAGATTGGTATGGATATGACAACTTTGCTTTATCTTCGACTATTGGAAGGTCGAAAAGTAAGGAAAATAATGTCTAGGCCACTTGTCTATCAGTATCATAACAACAATAGGAGAATACGCAATTCGACTTCTTGTCACATAGTTCCTGTTCAAAGCTTCACTGCAGTAACTGATGCTTCCTGATCACAGTCATAATTTCTACCAACGTTGCCAAAACAATGATCACATTATTAGAGATTTTGAAAAAAGGTAAATCTACTTGTTTAATCAACAATCAATATCTGAAACAGCCTTTATATCATCTTTGCCTTCACATTTCCCACAACTTGAGGGCACAAGCCTAACTTCTTCAAATTAAGATTAAATCTTGCCTAGCTACCATGAGAAACCAGCGCATTACTCAAAAATGAAAGAAGAATATCTAACTAATATACTATGATACATCACTCGTTTCAGGAATTAACGCCAACATCTCTAAACAAATGCCAACCAATGAAAAACTACGCAGCAATAAACTGTAAAGCCCAAAGAGTCCTTTAATAAAGAGGGACCATCACGAACCGAGTCTAAATCAAAACCAAAATGATCCTGAAAGTGCCCAGCTTGCCAAGAGAATAAACAGCTGGACACAATAGTTATATAGAGCTTCATATTATTATTACCATGAAGAATGTGTTGAATTAACGGAAAATGATTTAATAAATTCCTATACTTATCTCTGCAGTTTTCAATTTATAAATATTTTTTAATATTACTTGTTCCTAGTATATGTAGATAACAGTAATCATATATCCAGAGTGAGTTAACTGTTCCAAACTAATGGTAACGCTTTAACAGAATGTTTCAGAATAAGATATGAATAAAAATAAAACGTAACCCCATTTCTAACACAAGCTGCTTAAAATGTTCTCAATACCAAAAGTTTTCTATGTCGTCATCATGAAACATTAAGATATAGAATACAAGGATATTTAATTAATACCGAAGAATATAGTTTGATGTATGCTATAATAGAATAAATATAGGATATATATAGAAAATATAGAATAATATAGAAAATATCTTGTACAAGATTTATGTTGTTTGTAAGTTTGCTAAATATTTCACTTGAATCAGAATCATTGATACATTAGTCCCTAGTTAAAACAGAAATAAATGAATTGAAGAAGATGAAAGTATCCTTATCTATTTTGATTACTACAAAGATCATGATCATCATCACATATCGTTGCTTGACCGTGATATTACAGCTGAAACTCAATTTTAATTTAATTAATTCTAAATGTTAGCATTTTGTTTTTCTTAGATTATAAAAAAGAACTACAAAAGATTATATAACAAACAATAACTATCAAGATATATTTCTTGATTTTTTGCCCGGTATAAACTTCGACGGAGTGGAGTCCCTTTCAAAGTGTCTGCGATTACTCACGTTCTACCATAAAGTACGGGACATTAATTCATGAAATCGAACATCGGTAATAAGCAAACCGGATACATAAATTATGTTTCGTCTTACGGTAAAGTGGAGGAAAGTAGTAGCAATGGGTGGGAGAATTTTATATCGCGATATTTTACGAGATGAGCAATCGGGGTGAAAAGTGAGGCAATACTTCACGTTAAGCTACTCTAAATGTAGCAATTTATTTCCGACCTCGATTCGCCTATGCCGTGCTGCTATTTTCTTCTTTTCGCGAAATGCCTACATATACCCATACATAGCATACCATTTCGACAATCGTCTGCCGGAAGTACCATCATAATTCTGTTGATAGGAGACAAATTATCGCATTAGGTAGATTGGTTTTTTTTTCTTGTGTGGACGTATTTCTTCCAGCTTTATTATTTCTGTGAAAATGATTACATAAAAAGCGAAGTAGTCGAATTTCGATTTGTTTATTAATAGTCAGTTGATTTTCAGAAAGAGTTTTGTGAGTACTGAATCGAACTGTGTACGTATAACTATTGACTTTACATAACTTGATTTTTGACGTTACAACATTGACTAGTTTCGGTAGCCAAATTAATAGTTAGACCTGAACCCATAATCTAAAATTAGCATTAAAATGTCAATAATGATCGCTTAAATTGATTATTTTCATCATAATGCTTTTAAGGCCCTGCATACTCCAAGCAAGAAGTGTGAAGGAATACCATCAGAAGGTGGTGGGAACATACGTTATACGCGAAAACCAGAAATTATAGAGGGAGTCTTGGCAATCAATACAAGCTAGGAAGTCGCTACAGCTGCACCAACAAAACAGAAAAGAAGTCATCGATTACAAAAAATACAGGTTTGATTCGTTATAATATATCAAGTATATTCAAAAGTAATTTTAAGATACATGTAGTGCTAAAAGCTGCATATGATGATATTTTAAATAATTTTTGATCTATTTAAAGATGAAGGATATAATACGAATAATATAGAACTTTATTGGACTACTTAGTCGCCTTGTACAACTCTTTTATTTGAATTCAAATGTAACAGCTAGTCGAGGGCGTCATTATATTTATAATTATATTTAATTACTAAATACACAAAACAAATGGATGATCGAAGTTTAATAAGTTCATAAAAGAAATCATATTAAGCAATAGTTGAAAAGTTTTAAGGATGAATCATTATGATGAAATAATAATTGAGCATAGCTTCAATAATGTGAATTCCTTGTAAAGCTATCTACTTCTTAAATATTTAAACTGTTGGAATATACATCGACTGTAAAATACAAGCAAAAGACTTAAAGTTTCTCCATGAATAATGAAGCAGATTATCCTAACATTGTACAACAATTACGGTTTGGTGCCCCACAGTTAATTTCTTACTTATTTTATCGACGCAGGTAGGTAGTTGTATAAGGTAGCTAGATATATACGTGAATCTTAATTAAACATCTTTATTGGTTCTGTAACAGTTGGAGTATGTTTAAAGCAACCAAAATTGAACATAAAAAGAAATTGAGGTCTTAGTTATTGTTCGACGGATAAATTATTATATAATCTGGTTGGTTGGAATTATGCGAAGTTATTATGTTTTGCTTGAATCTACTTAGGAATTTTTGTTTGATTGTACATACAGGGTGTCTAAGTTACATTAAATAATGTTCATATTTCGTAAAATGCTTGACCGAATGTTTTACAAGTCAGTATTGAAAATAAATCGCAACTGTATATCTTAACCTGTTATAAGGCATACATTGACAGGATAACTTGATTGCGAATGAAGCTGTATAAACTTAATATAATAATAATAAGCTTATAATTCGGCATCAAGGAAGTCACTGATACTATATATTATGGTTCTAACCTATATAAATTGAATACCATATTGCAAAATGGATTAAAGAGTTTTACAGATTTCATACATATACATATGTAGGTAAATTATTATAAAATTTTATATAATTGTATTCAAAGTTGTTTTCAGTTAATGTTAAACGGTGCTTATAGGATAACAAAAAATGTAGTTTATTGCGTGATGGTATAATGGTGATCTAGGCGATTATTTGTAAATGCATCATTATTTTTAAAATAAAAATTTAAAACTTCGTAGATATAAATAGCATTTACAGTTAGCAAATTAATTCTTTTGAAATGACCCCAGTCTATGTGATAGTAATTTAATTGAAACATAGTACGCAGTATTTTCCTTTGATATATAAATATCTGTGATAATACGCATTCCGTAAAGCACATTCGTCTGCGAGGTTGCGGAAATATCGAAGACTGCAATAAACGGTGTTGAGTTTCTCGCTCTACCAGGTCGTATCATCGGCATTGTTAATAGTTAAGTAGTTGAAATCAAAGTCTGGAGAGGTAACAGAATATATGTCATTAGAATATAATAAATAGGTATAGCAAATGTTCAAGCATGTTTCCCTAAGTACTGATGACCAGGTCTTCGGATGCAATAGTTGCGACGTTGGCACGCAAATGAACTCTTTGTTTTCTGTTAAATAAATTGAAGCAAAACCACAATAGAAACAGGCGGCGGTGATCGATGCTGTCAAAGACTTTAGAAATGCTTTAGAAGAATACCATAAGGAATTCTTTTATTATCCAGGAGTTCTAAAGTAGCTTAAATAACAACATCAAACAGAGAGCCAGGTAGAAAACAGATGATAGTGTTGTGTGTTATAATGAATTTATATAGCCGGTTTGATACCACCTTTTCAAAGAGTTTAGCCAAGCTGATCAAAAGGCTTATAGGCCTATAGTTGGTAATAACATTAAGGCAGCCTTTTTTTGTAAACAGGAATCACAATGGCCTGCTTAAATAAATCAGGAAAACAACCCGATTCAAATGAGCAGTTTATGATGTAACAGAGGGCCTAACATAGCTATGGAAGGTGTTCTTTAAGAAGTGGACAAAAATGTCATCAATATCACATGATTTAATCTCAAATTCGCATAACGGAGAAAAAGTAGAAGAAACACTCATTGTATCCAATATTGGTATGTTATGCTGATAAACGGACTGGATTTGGAAACATATTTTTGTATGTCCTATTTTTGTAAAACGTGCAAGGTTTTGTGCACAACAGAATGTGTTCTTCAAAGAACTATCAAGGCAAATGGTAACAAAACTGATGGGTCTTCTATCACCGATTAGACTAGACTTGATTACATCGTCAACAGCAGTGCTACAACTTTCACCAAATATTATGCATGTACAAGAACAATCTGGAGAACTAACAGAAGCAGGATTTTAGAAAAGTTTAACAAATGTTATAGGGATCAAACTAAGCAATAGCAAGTTATTATAAAATATAAAACTTCAAATCAGTTTGAATCCATTCTGGATTACAAGTAAAGTTTTTTAGTTACAGTTGTTTAAACTGGAGTCGTTAAATAAGTAATATAAAAAAATATGAGTGGTAATAATAGTATTATACCCGACATAGCGAAAGATTCAATTTGTCTTGAATGTGTCAAACGAAATGGTCAGTAAAACTGCAATTACTTATTAAAGTTATTGCCAACAATCAAAATATGAACACGATACTGAAAAAATAATACAAAACCAAATATATTGACAATTTTAATTTATCATAATGATTACACTAGCACATTTAACTGTATAAAACTGTATTATTTATTGTAGATTTAAATGGAACAATTATTCTGCAATACCTCCACTACGTTAATTCCTTACTATACATATCATTAAAATATTACTAACGCGATTGGCAAGCAGGAAGTGGCGAAGGTTTAGGTTGGCCAACAGTTATTTATCAATTAAAATTTTCTTGTCATTGCTCAGCTTTTAATATGAAAACATGCTGTCATTATATAAAGAAGTACTTGATACTGTCCTAAACAAGTATTTCGCAGATGAATAGAATGCAATGGTTACTATTCAGAAAAGCGAAATGTAAAACGTAGATCTCAAAATATTTCTTTTGCAGAACCTAATAGAGGACAATAGAATGAATTCATTTACACATTAAGAACTGATGCTGTTCAACGATTTCCTGAAACTTCCTTGTAGTAACAATCATACGATGATACTTTACGACTTTCTTAGTATTGTATATATATCAAACTATTTTTGCACTTACCGGATATGCCATCGTACGTCCACCATTCCTGCCAGTTGTCACAACCAGCTGTAACAAAAGAATTACTACAATTAGAATCAATAAAGGTGCAGTCAGCAGATAAATCCTCTCCATCCCCCAAAAAGAAGATTTATAATATGGAGCGTGCGAACCGAGTCAAAAGCGCTCTCGCTCTCGGCGGCAGTTGGTAATTTATATTAGGTGTAAGAATCACTTTCACGCGGCGACATCTGTAATAAGAAATTCTTCGCACTTCCCTCACCTCACAGCTCATTCATCTCGTTCAGCGGCAGGCAGAGTAATTACGACGCACGGATTGGATGGAGCTTTAACACACAGTTTTCGCTTGTTTTGTCTTCTACTCGGCGTGTTGTCACCCAAGTTGGTAAGGGCGAAGATTAGGACGGGAATAATGAAGCGATTGCGGTATTATGGAGGGTGTAATGAAGTGGTCGTTGTGGAAAATTGCGAGGCTTTTAAAATAGAATAAAGGACGTATCAGCTGCGGCGTTAGAATGTGAGGATATTTTTGGGGTGTAATTCCATTTGTTCTTATTCGGATTAACATTCTTCTTAAACAATTAAAAATATTGAACATTATGAAAGTATATCTCTCAGAAAGAATTTTACTGTCAGTTTTACAGCTATAGAGAATAAAGAGATAATGACTTAATCGAATATGGGATGTCTAGATAAGTGATACTGAAACTTTTTCATTTCTGTAGTGTTCATAAATATCTAATCAAATTGCATTCTCTAGATTCGTTTCCTGTTCAACTGCAGAATTGATTTATTTTCTTGTATAGGCAGTACCATTTTTTTAATAATGTTTGAAACTATCAATAACTCTCTGGTAAACTGATTTAAGGATTGTTGTCACGTTTAGATGCAAAGAGAACAAATCTTCAATTTTCTATTTAAGATAGAGTGGAGCATTAGCAATCTCCAGCAATACTTTTTTAGGTGTTTCTGTTTGTTTCTGACATATTAACGCTCAGTCCCAACTCTTACGGTAGAGATTTGAAATTTGCAGACGATGTTGATTTTATATTCTAAACACCACTTCAGAAGCGATCTTTCGAAATTCAAAAGTTTTTTAGACAAATTTACTTAAAACTTGGCATTAATGTTCTTAGACGCAATTCCTGACACACGTGTTTCGACGGCTTTTCAAATTCAACTCTTAAGGGGGCAACAGAGGGTGGCATAGTTTCTACAAAAGAATATTTGTTGCCGTGAAATTAATTCGAAATTTGCTACTTACGTTCTGTGATAAAATTAACGAAAAACGCGTTTCGGTATTTTACTAAATTTAATCCATAAGCAGAGGTTAAAGGGATGGCAAGTTTGTATAGAAAAGATATTTTTATGGTTACATCTTAAAATTTGGTAGTAAGGCCTTTGATAGATTAAATGAAACAGGATTTTCGGCATTTTTTAAGTCCAAGGGGCGAAAGAGGGAGGAACAGTTTGTGTGGAAAGTAATAATTTTATGGTGTTGGTACAGTGTGTTACTTCCTGCTATAGTGCAGCAGGAATGCATTACTGTTACGGAAATCTGTAACTTCGAAACTAGACTCAAATGTCTTCCACTTGAAAGTATCTAAAAAAGGCAAGGAAAATCAGTTTCCAATATAAGTCCAGCTGTTCATCATTACAAGTGGTTATTTTTTCATAGCTCTTGTCTTTAGAGAACCAATTTTTAAATGATTACTTAAAATTTGTAGCTATGTTTGCTGGCAGCTTGTGGTTGCTTTAAAATTTGCATTTCCACAGTGTTTTATATTCCATTTTATTATGTTCCGTTTATGTTACTAATAAACGGAGCACTAAAGGATTGATCTTGATTTTGGATATGCGTTAGGTAATGTATAAGCTACAATTTTTACAGTCCACAATAGAAGCAATTTTAACGACGAAAACGATATTCATTTCTATGTTAGATATATATGGCTGGCACTATCTATGCCATGTTTCAGAGCAATACTGGCTGCACTACAACAATTGTTTTATAATTTTAAGTTTCTCTACAACACTTATTACAACTCGTGCGGTTTTCTCAACACAAATGAATATGAAAACCAAATTAGGTAGCATACACGCACAACACGACAACGTTACTAGTACTTTAACGACGCCGACAATGTCGTCAGGAGGCTGTGTATGATGGCGCATGCTGGCACACCGTAGTGCGCCTTTCGTTAGCTGTATATCATTGTGCTTGCTATAAACTTAAACTGGTCGTTCTAAGTGTTCCCGGGTAATCGATACTCGGATAACTGATATTCTACTGTTTTGATAAGAGTCTTCTGTTTCTAGGTTTACAAATTTGCGTATCAAGTCTTAATGAGTTATGATCTCTTTTCCAATACTTTGTAAAATATAGTTCTTCTAATTGGATTCATATTACCATTGATGTACCATTGTTTGGAAATAAGACCTAATAAGACCTGTATGCGTGCTGGAGGTTTAACATAATATGTTGTCAACAGCTGTAGCTGGTAGGTGACGTATAATGGTGACTTTTAATGTAGACATCAACAATAACCTCAAGGACCTCAAGACCATTCTACGTAAAATTTTGACAATTACTTGAAAATCTAAACAACTTATGGTGAATGTATAGATAATATCAAAAAGTTCAATAGATAGAGGCTGTACGAACTGAAAGAAAATCAAAAACTGATTGTAATTGTAAGTATCCACAATCACAATCAATTATTTTTTGATTGTAATGCTGAACCGAAATACCTTCACTAACAAAAGTTATGTCAAACAAATATTAGGTATAACAAATTTTTAAATAATGTTGAATTATGAAACTATCATAATTACCAAAAACATGACAAATTTGTGACTTTTAGAATCTCCCACAGAAACAGAATTATGTGCGGGCAAAATTTAATAGTTTTGCAAATTTCCTTTCTACAAAAAAAAGAAGCTAGACTTCATTCATGTGAGCTCGCCTAACTCATATTAATTATTATGCTCGTCATTATTTCATATATTACAAGTTGTGATCTTAAACGACTTCTTGTAATTAGATAAGTTAGAGGGTTCTTAGCATGAGAAAATAACTTGTTTTACTTTAAACCTGTCAATGTGTTAGACACCAAAAGTTAGGCAAGTAGAAATAGAAGTACATAAAAACCTAAGACTAAAGCTGTTATACTATTTTGTACATACAGGTATAGTGTTTCTTGTCATCCTACTCATAAATAATAGAGTTAATTTAGTTGTATCCAGTACAGATCCTACTAGTGGAATAAATTAATTGTTTTCTAGTTCATTTAGATTGAATTTAGGTCCAATATTCGTTTAGAAATACAAACTTGTACTAGTTTGCTATTAACAGTTGCGTCCACAAAGCGATTCTGGTGATATATCCATTACTTACACGTAGAACGACTTGAAAAAAGCATCATCAATCTCAATCTCCTTACTGTTTAGATGGGAGTGTCGTTAGTAAGTTGACTGCATCGTTCGTCAAATTAGCGAATAAGGAATGCCGGAAGAAAATCAAAGCGCACACAAATTACTTTTTCAGTTGATTTTTTAAACGATACGAGTGCACAAATTAACAATAGATCATCTTTACTGAAATTATCAGCCAGCGATGGGTAACTATTACAATCTATCTTGATTTTGAAATTAATTAGGAAAAATCTCAGGCTATTAATTTCTTCCAGGAGCTTGTTTTCAAAAATGGAAGCTGAAAAAAGGTTTGGATCAAATTTGAGGCGATCACACTACTGTCCCCTTATGAAGCTGTGTTTCATTTATTCTGAATGCAGTCTATACTGTACTATTTGGAAACCATTAGCGGAAAGTTAAAAGATTCAAGACTCTGCCCCACAAAAAGTTTCGAATGGAAAGTAAAGTAACCAATTGCAAAGATGCTCATATTGTATTGAAATCTTATACATTAATTACGATATGTAAATATGTGTGGTATTGCAAAAGACAACAGCAATTTGTATTTCTGCTGTTAGAGATTTTTGACTTGACCATATTTGGCTGTATATAAGGCACAATACGACAAAAATTCTCATCTTGTAAGTTTATTATTTGATATGGCAATGTTCATGCTCTAAACAAAGCCAAGAAGCTATCTCGAGTACTGAAACTAAATGTGGTTAAACAGGAAATTGTATAAATGAAAGGCCAACATATTTGAATTTCATTAAATTAACGAATATCTTGATACTAACTCCATCAAACGAAAATCTTTGCTTTTTAAAATAAACTAAACATTTCAGCGCCTAGATCCTCAAGTACATACACAAGTACTTATAACACAGCGTTATGGCAGATAATTACGACATAAACGATATGGATACAGTTTATTTTTTGCACTGACTGTAGTTGCTGTACTAGTTGTAACATTAACCATCATAGATTTTGCTGTGTAAATTGTGCGTATAAATATGTTTCTGTGACTTTGTTACAACATTATCTCGCCATAAATCATGTTGCTCTGTTAATTAGGAGTATATTGCAACAACAACATACATAATTAACAACTGGAATACCGATCTAGCGAGACGTTGCCAGCAGCATCACCGACATGATTTCCGCACCATAAGTATTGCAACTACCTACGGCCAGCTGCTCTTACCTCTCCAACTATCTAGCTTGATCTTCAATTCTTTTTCGTGGTGAGTGTGTACTAATTGTCAACTAATTTGATTAATCGTCGTTTCCCGTTGGTATTTAACTATCACATATTAGAAAACAAACTATATCTCGTACCAAATATTATACTTTAATATATTTTTACGTAGTAGAGCTGCAATTCTCACATGCAGTATTGCCACACTAATAATTGAGAATATTAGAATAATAATTATCGAATATCGGAACAATTTCCTTTATGAAACTGCATTTTGTGCTTGCAGTAATAAAAACGCAAATATATCATCTAAAAACTATTGCAGTAAAATATCTACAACATATAACCTGACGTAATATTTTCCAATAACAGAAACTTCCACGCTGATATCACCGATCCCCTTCGTCATATCGGGGAAAAAACTTTTATTATTATTACTACTACTACTACTCTGTATACATACAGTAGACGTACTATGTAGTACAAACATAAGTGATGCAGACATAATCCATTTGCGACATCAGCGCCAAGTAGTCTATTCGAGGAAGAAACAGCATCGAACAAAATTTCATAGTCTAGGAGTGAGAGGGTAGTCAGATCGGCGCCACAACTATTTTGATAGCGAGAACGTTGGAACACATACCACCCACCCACATCCTAACATTTCTCATCCGGAAGATTTGGCGTCGTAGTAAACCGGCAAAAACTTATCCCTATCTCTTTATATAACGAGGGTTGTGCTCCGCTCCGGAGTCCTCCGGAGCCAGACAGTCTGGCTACGAATCGTCGCCGAATCGTCTGCCGACGTATCGTGGAGGGAAACAGGAAAACTGAGCTGACTGGAGCGCGGACGGAAGAGATAATGCGAAGGATTTTTATTATTGCATTCGGGTCAATTGACGCATACCGATCGAATAACGAATATTGGAAAAGGCTGATGTTCGGTACTTTTTCGGGTTTTGTTACGGCCGCAAAACGCAAATACATACGTGAATGCGAATATGGACAGTGAAGGGTAGGTCTTTTCCGAACGGTTTTTGAATATCTGATTTCGTGTAGAATAAATGTTTTTCTTTTGGTTTAAAGTTTTACTTCAGGGATTATTGCTAAAGAAATAGTATCGAAAATGTTGGATATAAAATCAGAATAGCTTTGGTAATTTAATGCTAACCTGACAAAAAAAATATATTTAGATAGAATTAGTGCGCTTTTCGTTGTCAATTCAAGTATGTCTGCCTTTGTTGAAGTCGAATAAAAGAACGTATTATATGTCAACTTGTTACATGTATATAGTGGATTGATTTGCTATGTCTGCCAACAATTTATTTGAAATAAAATAAGAGAAGCACTCATACTGAGTTTCCATTTCTAATACTTCCAGTGAAGCCAGTTGATCATTAATGCCAACATTTTTTCTGTTAGTTCTGGTATCCGTTATGGCATCTAAATTCGTCAGTTTTTGTAGGTTGGACATATATGGACGTTGCAATATTATTCTCAAGATCTGTATCTCAACAGCGATAGTTTTAGAAAGTTAAAAGAATCAGAATCACTATTAATTTCTTTCAAATAATCATCAAAGGAGAACAAGTTTTTAGTGATAGTTTATCCTTGTGGACAATTCTAACTGTGAATAATATTTTGCCATTTGAAATTTCTGTTTTCAATACATGAACTTGCCACAATTAAAAAACCAATGTTTTGTTGGAGATAGTGAAATATTTCTACAATTATATTATATTAACCTTACTATATACACAAACAAATTTTACTTTATTATAGATACTTTTCATCACTATTTTACACTAATAAAAATTGTATTCTGGTCTATACTTACAACAGTATATACTTAACAGTGAACTTTCTGGTCAAAATATGGTTAGTGATCACTGGGCTGCGAAGTTAGATATTTGTGCGTTTTAGTCAATTTAATTGCCTTTAAGCAGATACGCAGAAAATGTCTTTGATTTTGGTATTTGTGGATTTTACCAAACCCAAGTTGAAATTGAAACATTTATTCCGTATAGAAATAATTTAGTCAAGAACTCATTAGTTTGAATTAATTCCATACAATCCCTCATCAGCTAGAATAAATAACGAAAACATTAATGAATTGGCTGGTTTACAACAGCAATTAATTGTGGAATAAATTACATATTGTGTTTCACTTCAAATAGTAGCAACTTAATATTTCTTTAAATTTTCTGTTACTTCTAAAAAATCCTTTTCCTGATTTAAGGCTTTATTACAAGAGTAAATTATATCTTCACATAGTCTACTGCGATCAAAAATCAACTAAAAAAAGAACAAAAAATTGAAAAAGCATATGAAGGTTGTTTTTCCACAAATTTGTTTTTAAAAAAAGTTGTTTGAAATCATATCAAACCTTCAAATTTTAAGTTTAGCCAAAAACAAAAAAATACAGTTTTGCAAGACTAATTTAAATTTTATTCTTAAAAAAGTTAAGTCAAATAAATAATCAAGAAGCACAAGAAAATTATTATATCTTAAGTTAAATAGTAGTTCTCCGCTAAATCTCTACTTAATAATCTACCTGTTACAATTATTTTTCTATTATTATTTACTCCCCTGCGTAATTCAACTTTTTAATCTCTTAACAAGCTTAGATTATTCGCTCACGATGTTCGTAAAAATGTTGTGGCCTGATTTTGTAGATTGTAGCTTTAATAGTTGTCCACAAAAAATCTATGGGGAGTTAGGCATGGCGGCCATTAAACTAAGCGATCTATTCTTTTTCTTGAACAGTTTTGATTTAGACACTGTCTACCTGGAACTGCTTTGTGAATTACTTTATTTAACTGAAATTAGATATGATGTCGCACTTGAAATGTTCATAAATATAATGCATTCTAAGTTATTTATTTAAAACTCATTGTTCAAATTATAATTATAATTGAAAAAAGAATTAAGCTAATATTCCACCAAACACTAGTTTTCTAAGTATACTGAATGTCATATTAACAATGTTTCAGATGATAGATGTAATGGTGAATAGGTATTGTTTATGGCAATCCTGTGAGAACAAAATTCAGATTCGGTCTAAATATTTCTTGCCGTCTATTTTTTTTTATTTTCAACCAAACATAAGATTTTTGTCGTTTGAGATGATTCAGTACAACTTTTCTTAATAACATTTTTTGAAGAAAATATCTTAGTAGAATTTTTCAATTTTGTGCTTTAATTTCTGATTGCAGTAGACTCGCTTTTCGGAAATGCCACATTGTAGTTTACATGCGCTTCATAAAGCTTTAGAAGCTTTACCTACGACAAGTTTTTTTTTAATTCACAAAACAAAATGCGTAGCACTCTGTGTAAGAATAAATTTTCATTTTAACCGATTTCCTTGACTTTTGTATATTAAATGCAAAAGCTTTCGCACTCTATAGTGATGTTTGCCAATTTATCAAAAGAAGTTCTAACAATGTATTTAAAAACATGGGATATCAGCGACAGCAAAAACTCACATGTAACTAAGTTGTAAGAACTTGACTGGTATATTTTAATCGATTAGTTTGCATCAAAAATAGCGTAAAAGATACTCCTAAGAATGAAGCCATTGGACAGTGGCATTAGGCCGTTATCTTTTGGTCAGTTTAGTGTTATAGATGTAACGCATATAACGTAATACTGCTTTAAGTACCGGAACTAGTATTAATTACTAATTGGAGCTTATGCTTGAGCAAAGTCGTGCGACTAGTTCAGCGCCATAAAGTTTGATTTAATACTAAGTCCTATGGATACTGTATTCAAATTTACTGCCTTATATTTGGATTTAAAACTTTAAAGTTATTCTTGATTAACTCAGAGCTTTATCAGTGGCAGTGGTATCCGTTCATTGTAAAATATTAGAACTTACAGGTTTTCTAGTGTTAATTGAATTTCATTTAATTGACAAATCTTAAATAATTTTTTTGGTTCTAAAATGCTTTATATGTAGGTCCATAGAGTTGATCACGAATTCTTTTGTGTAGTTATATTTCAAGATTGTCTTAAGGAAAGTTTCTCCGTTCTCTAGATTATCGAAATTGAAATTTGGAACCTATTTTACCATGAATAGGAAAAGTTTTGCCGCTAATGTCTTTTTTGCTATCAAGATCACGTCTTGTTTTATTTTGATTAAAAAATAACCAACTAATTCTGAGCTAAATTGTGTTACAAAGGTGTGGTCTTTAGATGCTAAATAAAAACATAACACCATGTTCGATTCTTTAAATACATACATCACGGTCACATTAGCGAATCTTCATTCGTAAGATTTAAACTGCACCTATTGCGGTGCTAGTCATCTTAAGATAAGTGTTCCCTGTCCATAGTCCATATTTCTTGGGTCAGATTCAAAATTAGAAATGGTTTTATACCAGATTGTACTACCTGTCGCTCTTGTTGGATGTTGAGTGACAAACAATTATACCTCTCGTATTCGATTATTTTAATAGAATTTCGGTAGGTACTTAACTAAATAGTACATAACTGAGCTGAATGTAATATCCTAGCAATCACGATTGCAAATCTGATGAAGTGGCGTAAATAATTTCACCGACCTATCACCGTGCCATTCTCCCAAATCGGTGAGAGTCACCGACGCGAGGTGTTTAAAAGGAGGTAACGGGTTGTAGGTGTGATTAATTGGTGATGGTTTGCCACGGACAGGTGAGACAATAGAGTGAGATGAATGCGCCGGGGATAGGCGCGGTTCCATTCAAAAGCGCGTTTCCTAAATCCCGGTCGTAAAGCGTCGCTTCGCACGTATGATTTGTTTATCATTGTTGACGAGAGGCTATGGTTCGTTCAGCAATATACTACTGACAGTTCGCATGAAACATAATCCGCCTTACGCGATGTAGTCTCAATAATAGAAGTATCCACAGTAAATTTAATCTTATTGAAAATCTAACTAAGTTTACTGAAAGAACATATATTTTACTACACTTACCAAACTATTACATTATCAGGTCTAGAATAAGCCTATCCCTCTGTCGTAATATCTTTCAATTACATACATAAAATGAGAAAATCTTTATATGTATTGTCTATTGTAATTTCTGAGATATTTCCATAAATTGTGTATACTGAAGCAGGTTGCTGTATGCTGAAATCGGTTGATTTAACACCGAAAAATTATGCCTTAATTTTATACGACGATAGTCTTTTAGTCTGTAGAGATTTATCGAATACTGAATAAAGATTTTATCTTATTTTAAACATAAACAAACATATAGATGAATGAAGTGTATAGGTTATTTATATGAGCTCTGAAAAGGGAGCTGACGAGCTCGATGAGGTGACTTCACTTGCCCTCTTTGTCTACTACTACAGAGACGTGTCGTACGCCGCGACACATTTTGATAAATATAGAAATCGCGCGTGTCGTTTAGACCATGCGATGGTAATTGGCGGGCTGTCATTGTACTGTCAACGTGGCTTTAGTTGTTTCGCCACGACCGAAGCTTGCTTTTTTCTAACGCTAGCAATTCATACGGTTCACAACGAAACGGAAAATAATAGAAGCACATTGACATCACGGAGACAAATTATCAATTGTGCCCGTTTCGAATTGCACTAATAAAATGCCGGTGTGTTCGGTGAACTGTTACGAAATGACTTTTTGTTGCTTTTTTGTGTCGCCATAACTGTGTAATTTCCGATCATTTTCATTTGAGGACATTTCAAAAACAAATTATTTATTGCCGTACATAGTAATACATACAATGTGAAACTCATGGGAGACAATAGATAATATTTTGAATTCATTGTATTATCTCTGGTATTATAGGTATTTTGTTTGATAGAGCCAAAAAAGCAATAAAATATTCTCTGTATCCAGAATTAATACGAAAGGCAAATCTATTTAGTGTCATTATTTAGATCTTATCATGATCTAACTCATGTTTAATTAACAATTATTACTAATATTAACAATTCTGAGAAAGTTTTTAATAAATCCGTATACAGGATAACAACTTGAACTACGAAAGCCTACTGATAAGAGAAGGTAGTGGGAGGTATTCAAAGCATCCATTTTAGTATTTTCAACTATTTATATGACAGGAATGTCAGTGGTTATGTCAAATACTTTACCCAACTATCAAACTTTATCCTAATGGAATACACAATTTATGAAAAGGTGCAAATTATAAAGTGGTTTCTCTAACACATTCTACACGTTTATATTCAAAAACATATTATAAGTAGCTAAATAAGCAACCAGCAACGTTTTAATAACACTTAGGAGAAAGTTTGATCGTTCCGTAAAGTAATTGACATAACTACTGACATTCCTCTCATATAAAAAGCTGACAATACGAAAAATCGATACATTTAATTTTAACTTCCATCACCGTCTCTTATCAATAGGCTTTCGTAGTTCAAGTTGTTAGCCTGTAGTTTGTTAGCAAATGTTAACTATGTTAAGATAATGTAGTATGCTAAGAAATCATTCATCTTTTCTATTAAATCTTTGAAACAGAAACAAATCTGTTAGATATATCGGTTAAACATCAATGTATCTTAGTTTTTTTATATTTTTATTTTTGGTATAATCTTATTATATCATCCTCAAAGCAGTATTACTTGCAAACGATATAAAAAGCTCTACTAAAAATAATTGTCTTCCAAAATTTGTCATGATTGCTCCCACCTCGACCGGCAACTATAGAGATAACAACCGACATCATTTTTTCCTTAACCTCACTAAAAATTGTTCGACTATGATCAGTTACAAATTTTTTATTATACCCATTTCGTTTACAACTTTCAGCATACATCTCCTTTCTTCGTTTGAGGATTCTACCTCACCGACTAATGATATCTTTTGACAATCATTCAGTTTTTGTTCGGAGCAACAAGTACAAATGCTTGTTTAATAGCTCAACTTTTCAATTTAGATTCATTTAGATGCTGATAGATATTTGATGCAGTAATATGTGCCAGTCAAACTACGCAATTTTCTGCTATCCTATTTTTCTTATACTGCTATGATGATTAGTATACTAGGGTTAAACAAACAAACGAGGTATATAGCCCAGTATGGTGCAGTTTCAGATTATTAGAAAAAGTAACCGGCACCTCCACCACAATGGTCGAAGAGCTATTTAGTGGCTTCTGCATTAAATACTGACTACAGTATTGACTAAGTGTCTCCTAACGGTATTGCCTAGATAAACGAATGCCATTAGCGGTGACCTAGTACCTCTGGCGACGGTAATTTAAAGCTAGGCTCGCTCAGTGTCAAAACCGTAGCAACTGTAGTCCAGTAAGCATACACTAGTTTATGTAGCTTTCTTTTAGTAGTACATAGCCAGGCGTTGCTCGTTAGACATAAAGTTCTGCTTTCTAGTACAGGACACCGCTTTGGAAATTGCATACAATATTTCCTATTACATACAATTTAAAAAGCATTTACGGTAGTTGAAATGTAAGTCAGTGATACTATTTTCGCTTTATTACTTAATTGTCATATATAATTTGATAATGCTATAAAAATCAATAAATATCTGGCATATTCCTAAGCAGATATTTACATTACTCAAAAGATAGTGCAGTCAACTTAACGTTACAGAATAAAATACTATCCAATCGGAATTACTATTACTACCTACATAAATGGTGTAGCGATTTTCGTTTTTGCTATAATTTTCTTTACCGATATGGCAGCTATATATGCAGTGTAAATGTTGGAAAAATTACAGTCCACGATATACAGCGTTAGTAAAAGGTCCCGGAACGGTCGAATAACTTTGTTATTTGAAAATTATGATTTCTGAAATTTGGTATGGGGGTATAGTTAATATAAATGCATTTTATGCAATACAGTTTATATTTTTTTCACTTCCGGTTTAATCGTACGTCAACTTTTTTTTTAACGGAACGCCCAGATTTTTTTAACACTTTTGAATGCAAAATAAGAATCTACGTTCAGGAAGTATTAAGATGTTTATTTTTATTCACAAGAAAACAGTTACAAAAATTAAAAAAGTGTTCTAATACAGAAAAATCAAGATACCTGTCTATTCAGGTTGCGATTACAATAATTGTTCAAAATGCTCTCCATTTACAATTTGATAAAAATGTAAACGGTCAGTAAAATTTCTTATAGAATTTTGTATTTGTTCTGGAGTGATGCGATTGGCTTCTTGAACTATTCTCTCTTCCAATTGTTCAAGATTATGGGGACGATTTTTGTACACTTGACATTTCAAGTCACCCCAAAAGAAAAAATCTAATGGCGGGAGATCTGGCGAACGTGCTGGCCATTCGATTGCTCCTCTATGTCCGATCCAACGTTCCGGAAAAATTTTAGTCAAATAATAGCGGACATTATGGGCAAAATGGGGGGAGCTCCATCTTGTTGAAACCAAAAATGTGCATTAGGGTGATCACCTATGTTTGCATTTGGAAAGAGGGTCGCAAGTGCTGGAACAACCTCATTTCGCAATAAATTTAAGTAGACGTTGCCAGTTAAATTTCCTCTTATAAAAAATGGTCCTATGATGTTGTTTCCAACAAGACCAGCCCAGACATTCACCTTTTGAGGACGCTGTGTATGGACTTCTTCAATCCAATGCGGATTTTCAATTGACCAGTAGCGACAAATATGTCTGTTCACAGTGCCGTTGAGACATTAGGCTGCTGCTCGATCAATTCCGTCATTGTTTCGCAAAAATGTAGTCTATGATCTGGATCATCTTCAGTTAACTCATGGACGGGATACATTTTATAGGCTTTCATTCTTGCTGATTTAAGAATCTTATGAGCAGATTTTTGAGAGATCTCATGAATTTGACCTAATTTTGTTGTGGACACGTGATGATTTTCTTCCACTGTAAGTAACACATTCAAACTAGTTTTTTCATCTGTTGCTGTCAATGGACGTCCCCTTCTAGGTAAATCCTTCACCTGACAAAAGACTTCAAACTTTTGAATTGTTCGGCTTACCGTACTTTTACTAATGTGACGATCCGGATAAACAGTATTAAAAAAAATACGAACCTCTTCAAAGGAACGTTGACGATCACCGTTCCCACGCATCATTAATATCTCAATTTGTTCTGATTCAGTAAGTTTTACTGCCATTTTCAAATGTGTCGATGTCTAAAATAAGTAAATTTATAGCGATGCAAAAGTTAAAACGCTTTTAAAATTGTCAAATGTGACGGCAAAAAGAATGCAAACTAAACAACAACTTTTTCAAAGGTACCTTGTTTTTTCTGTATTAGAACACTTTTTTTTAATTTTTTAACTGTTTTCTTGTGAATAAATATAAACATCTTAACACTTCCTGAACGTAGTTTTTTATTTTGCATTCAAAAGTGTTAAAAAATCTGGACGTTCCGTTTAAAAAAAAAGTTGGACGTATTGCCGATTAAACCGGAAGTGAAAAAAATATAAACTGTATTGCATAAAATGCATTTATATTAACTATACCCCCATACCAAATTCCAGAAATCATAATTTTCAAATAACAAAGTTATTCGACCGTTCCTGGACTTTTTACTAACGCTGTATAAGTTGAAACTGTATGGATTTATTTCAGAATATAGAGTCTGCCATATGACGCGTCACTCTCAATTTTACTCTAATTGGCAGTATGTACGCGGTATATTTTATTCATGCAAAAAGAATGGACAGAGTGGTAGGACAAATAGCTTTTTTCTCATTGTATAATCCAAATGGAATATTTTTCATTTTTAAACGCGAATTATGGTAAATTTAATAGAGGGCTAGTAAAACTTTTTCACAAATACCCATTTATAATAATAGTTACATGTATTTTATCCAGCAGTCCTTTGGGACTAGATTATCGACTTTTACCAGCAGCAAATCGTTTGAGAATAATATCAATTCGATTTAATGCTTTTGAGAATTGCTAATTAAGAATTGTTATGCTCAAGCTAAATATTTGAAGTAATGACAGTAAACATATTTAGGCCAACTTTCAATCGAGTTCGACATGGAATCATAAGGTCATCATTATCCTGGTGCATCCTTCAATTTATTCCGCCACTTTATGAACTGTGAGAAAATTTAAATCTAGAGATGATCTCTTTTATAACAGTATTGGTTTTTTTTTGGTAAAGAGAAAGAAACAAAGTATTAATACTACAACAAAATATTAAACCATGGTCGCCCATCCAAACCAGAAACACGGCAAAATTTGAAGGGATTTATGAGCTGGCTGTGCATTGAAACTCACAAGTATAAAACCCATCAGATAAGAAAATAAATCACACACGTTGTATCGGGATAGAGACTTTTTAGTAGCACAACACTAAAATAATTAGTATCCATTTTATTATTAGTAATATTTTGGATGGCATTTCTTGAAAAGTTTTCAAAAATAAGCTTTTTGTGTAATTACTTTCAATAAATTTAGAGCTGCAGTGGTACCATTCACAGGCATACTGCTGAACAAATTACTGCAGCTGCACTCGTTACAAAAAAATTATAAAGAAAGACTCTTTAGCAGTTTGATAGTCACAGTAGTAATAGTGGCTAGAGATAGGTAGGGCACTACTTGTGGTCCGGGATTCGAATCTTGCTGGTGACGCCTGTGGCACGTTTTGCTAGAGTGGTACTCTGGTTGCTATGAAGAAACATTTCCACGCATGAATTTACACTGTAATGTTGTAGTGGTAGTCTTGGTAAGCAATACCGTTTAGAAAGTCGCTGTAGCTGCAGTCATGAGAAAGAAAAAAAGAAAATTTACAGAGACTGCTGGGACTTCTGGATAAATACTATGTACCAACAAATAGCCTGCTGGTTGATTTTCATATCTGTTCTTCAATACAGCATATAAACACCATTCATCTGTTTGTAATCCAGAAAATCCTAGACGTCTTCGATTATAATCAAATGGCGAATCTAGAGTTTACAGTACTCCGTATTTTTCCATTTTGAGTAAATGATTTTGAAAAACTCCGGTTATATTTTTGCTCACTTCCCTGTTGAATAGACTTCTAAACAATTAGTACACACAATTAGTTGTTGTCTAGATGGACTGATTTATAAAGAGCACATGTTGAGACTTTACTAATCCGGCGAATCTGATGTTAAGAGTTCATTTTTGGCAAGTCTACTACATAATAAATAAATGAAAAGCAATAATTGATAGTGTATAGTCTGACGAAATATCAGGTCGTACTTGAGCAAAATTACCGCTGTAAAATATATATACATATTAGTTAGAGTTTTCTTCCGATAAAAGGATAGATATCTACATATGGTTCTAATTGTATTAATTTCAATCAAGCTCCTTCAAAAAATTCTATTTCTTAAAGACTGTATTTTTCAAAAATGATCTGCATTATCAGATAGCTCTTTGATATTTCGCTAGAATTTTCGATGCAGAAACAACGCATTATTTTAAAAACAGCTACTTGACTACAACATTCTCCATTTATAAACATAATTTGTGATGCCGATTAGCACCTAATCTCTATCATTTAGTACTAAACTGTAAACATTTAAAATTTAGATTGTGATTATATTATTATAGTTATATATTAATTTTTACTTCTTCAAATACGGGATTAATTTAAATAGCGCCATATTTACGCTTCGTAGTATAGGTTGCATCATAGCGCATTTGCCATTAAGCCAAAATTAACCTAGGCAACGAAGTAGTGAAAGAAAGCGAAACTTCATGCGAACGAGCCCAATAAATATCTGGGGACAAGTTTATTCTAAGAACTATTTCTAGATAAATAGCTCGAAGATATTCTGGATATACCTCAATAAGATAAAAGTAGACACAAACTTTTTCCCAACTAAATTTCGTACCAACTGATTTTCATCCCCCTGGCACTGAATTGAAAGAACTAATTTCCTGGATACGTCAATCTCGTTATACGTTCCTTCCGACAAAATAAAAATAAAATTGAGAAAAAGAGAACCGAAAACTCGCAGATGTATTGGGAGAAAAAGGAACAATGACATACAGAAGAAATCTACTTCGCACACCCATACAGATAGAAACATCCTATGTTACAGCAATGTCGAAGTCAAAGTTTTCCGCTGTTACCACAACCACCACGAACATACAGCCACGACAGTTCTCCAACAGTCCAATTTTATTTCTCTTTTGTTAATGGACAGCGCGGCGGTCCAAATGTGGACATATACACATCAATGTTGCAAGAGAGTGCCCGGCAAAGTTGTCTCTATCCTCTATATATATACCCGATTGAAGTCTACCCGATGTCCCACTTCCAAGAAGGGAACACTTCCGGGATGTTGTCCTTCTCCATTCCAGCACCGACGTACTACAAGCACGGGCCACATACACATACAATCAGTCTCATCTCAAGAGAGCCAAGTGCCCGCACAGATAAACCCACACCGGGAAAACTTTTAATTGGATTAGAATCTAATTTGGCCGTAGTGACCGCATCGGTCTAAAGAAGAGATGCCCCCGATGCTACGCTACCGTGCGGTACCTAACTACGGGCAAACACGGTCAGGGCAGTAGTACCTCTAACGTTCAGCAACTCGATTATTCCTGAACGCACACCTAACCGCTAGCACGCGGCGACACGCCTACTTTACCCGATTGCTTGCGATCGCATTTCTTCTTTGTCATCACCGCTGGTGTTCAATAGCGGACAGGCCGTAAATTAAATTTCCAGAACCCTGATTTCGGAATTATTGTTTTCCGGGGATGGAAGTTTAATATCGCAGCATTTGAGGAGGCGTGTTGCGATTAGTGTTTATCATTTATTTCACGTAACATTAAAAAACACGTCCAAACCGAAAATAAGTAGGGTAAGTTAACGACTTTAAGACGAATACAAGGGCAACCGGTTTTAAAATGATCAAGTATTATCTTATCTAACAAGAGGTTTAAGTTCGAATACACAATATGTCAAAATAAAATAAAAAATAGTAGGGGCAAAACATGTATGTGTCGTTTTCTCTATTCTGTTGCTAATTTTAAAATTCATAAATACAGTGAGAATTGTTCTAACCAAATCCATTTCAATCTACTATATCAAATCCAATTATTTATTCAGAAGGATTTGAGATTCTGTAACATTGTATGGTGCACGATAGGAAACAATAATTACGGCTAAAAATCTAACAATAAGTGTGGGTATTTGTCTTTTAATACTTGGAAAGGTTCACTAGAAATCATTCAACATTCTTCGTAGATATGAAATACGTTCAAAATATATTTGCTTGTATACATTATGGAGTCGTTTTCCTTTTCTATATTTCTATAACACTGTCGTATGTATGTACTTTGGATGTAGATGCCTGCTTTTTACTAGATTGTAACTTTAACAGTACTCTGTGCAAATCTATAGTCTCTCATCGCTTAGCGAAGACTGAACAAACGTTCCTAAACATTTTATTCTATGATATACAGCTTTCTGAGCTATAAAATTTAATGCGAAAGTCATAATAATATGTGATATAAGAGAAGAAAATCAATTATATGCTGTGTTGATTTTGAGTGGAGATCTGTTAGAGTTCAGTTCAATCAAATGAGGAGGATAATCGGATCTTTCTATTTCTCGGATCTCTCTGAATGCCCCAAGGACTGCAAATGCTTTTGTAGAGACTCCAGATAACGTTAAATTTAGCCACATTTGACTACGTTAGAGCGTCGTATATTATAACTGGCCGTAAGGAAAAAGTTTCTGCTGGAACTGTGTTCGTATATGTGTCTGAATATGGTCAGTGGCCATGTTATAGCATTTTCTCGCTGGTTCTAGTGCTGTGATGTTAATCACTTTGCCCCATAACTTGTAAGTCTGGCAGTTACAGAACAATAATATTATATTATATTCTACTAATTCTATTAATTTCATTAAGTTATGGGATTTTATCGTTTGTTTTAAGAGAGATTATAGTGTTGTTTAGGCATCAATTACAAAATTACCAGGATATCGTACAAGAAAATTAGATATTTAGACGTCTAGATCTAGACGTCACGGTGGTTTTTGGTAGTACTGGATGCTACAGGTTGGAAGCTAATAAAAAAAACATCAAAGTTATTTAGAAACGATTTAGAAACTACACATTTGAAAGTAAGGTTTATAGCAGAGTCCAGGCATAAAAGAAGACAGAATAAGAGTACCTAAGAGATACTAGCAAAAACAAACAATTTTCAAGCGGAGGAAGGACAAAATTTGGATTTTATAACATACTACCTAAACACATTAATTTTAAGGTAAGAGGGAGGGTAGAACTTTTTGTGCAATATTTATTATTATATTTGCGTAAAAACACTTTATTTGTCATTTATGTCGTGTTTGACAGAATAATATATTGTAATAGGAAATATTTAATAAAAGTTAAGAAATTAGAATTTTACTTTTCAAATAAAGTTGGGGCTTTATTAAAAAGTGAATCTTAGGGTCTGCAAGTTCCTAACACTACAGCGCGTGTAGTGAACAAAATACGAAAGCTTATTCTACTTGGCAAAAATACCAAGGTGACAAATTTACATCATACAAGGAAAAAAAATCAGAACAAGACAGAAAAATGTTTTACAATATAATTTATTAACTTCAAAAGAAAATAGAATTTACAATATTTAATACCTTGTGGAAATTGCTACAAATTACTTTATTACCTTTCAATTTCTCAAATTTTGAGAAAATTTTCAACTTTTAGCACTATTTGCACTTAGCGTAAAATTTTTATTAACAGTTAACTTCTTTAATATCTTAAAATTTATAAAAAAAATAATTATTGTTGTTTAAATAATATTTTTTTTTACACTTAGAAAAATTTAAGTTTTATTTACTAAAAAAAAATTATTTGTGTAAATTTAGGACTTAAAAATTAATTTACCTTAATTTAGAGTGTTTGAGAGTGTGAGTGTGTTTTCGAAAGCTTTCTGTTTTTTGCGCGCTCGACCTGGTGGACGGTGGATATCTTTTTCGTAGGGGTTTTGAAATTTGTTGAAATCCAGGTGGAAATCTAGGAACTTTAAGAGGCCCGACTACCGTTTGACAGTTGGCGGTGTTGCCACAGTTAATTTTTTTCATAATATAATGTTTTTATAATTTATTTGAAACGTATTTTAAAATCGGGCTTCATACACACATGTGTAGACGTATTTTGAATGCTCATAGCAAATTTCAGTAATTAAATCTAAAAATTAATAGTGTAATCTCGATTCCCGTATCAAGGTAGCGGCCTGTAACGGGAAAAGGGATTGTGAAGTTAATACCAAATATTAATAGACAAAATTGTATATGTAGATGTAAAACATTTGTAGAAATATGTGTATGAAGCCCAATTTTCAAATTATATTGAAATAAAATCAAGCAAACGATTTATAGAATTATGTAGATATGGCACCGCTGTAAAATAATCAGCTGGTAGACGACCCTCTTAATGGACCTTCTGCGATGATCGACGGTTACTTTTGCTCAACGGTGCACCGTTAAGTTATAACGCTGTTAATAAAATTTACGTGGAGAAAACGCTCTGGACAACGTTCTATTAAAAAAGATCGCGTTTGCTGCAAGTTCATAGGTATATGGAGCCGATGATCTTCCGTTGTTCTCCAATTTTCTAAAACCACTTAGCGATTCGCAATTATTTATAACCGTCACTTTGGAATTAATTTTCTACAAGTCCGGTCCAAATTCGTGGTATACAGCACCACCGTAAAATTGTTGATTTCATTACCACCTACTTTTTCTTCTCTAAAATGCCCCTAACTGGTTTTCTTCTTCTGGCGTGTTAAATTAATGGTGTAATTTTTTTACAACGTTTAAGTGTGTTTTTATACAAATTTAATGACATAAAATTAATTAATTACCTAAGAACATATGATTGAAATTTTTATGGTGCATTTAACATCATTCTATCCTTGTCGCTGGCTGGACTTATAATAAGATCGCAGCTGACCTACACCCCCATTCTACGTCAGACGGCTACTGAGCCAAAAACCTCACATCGACTCGTACATATGGGAAGAAATCATAAATGATGCCAACTTGAAAAGTTTACATTCTCTAACATTGAGGTATTATTTTAATAAGAAAAATTAATAAATTAAAACATTATTTTCATGTGTACGATCGTGTTGATGCTACGCACTTTAAATAATTGTCTTATTAATTTGGAAAAACACAGATCAGAACGCTAGATGTGCGGTTTCGTAAATAACGTATTAATTTAGTGTTTTATCTTTTTCAGTTACCCACATGGATACACATCGACAATGGGATGAGGAATGAGGCTTGATAAAATATCATAAGAATATATATCTTTTCTGTGATTGTTACATACAAGCTATCTGCATTTACGATTTTGGGATCGAAGACAGTGTGTACATTGGTAAATTTGTCGGTAGTTGTTCGCTTATATGATAGATTCCATTACTAACATAGTTTTTAGGCTACTGTTTAGTTATCTTTGCATAAGCTTCGCTAGGCGCGATTCCATATACTGTTTCCCAAGTTCAAGGTCGAACAAAAATTCTCTCCATGTGCCCTAGCATATTTCGTGTTTTTAGCCAATTAATAAATTACTGCAGAATTTATTCCAAAATAGTATCTCAAAAGTTATTATGAGTTTTTATGTAATTATGGACTATTTGGCTATTTCCGGTTTCTTATTTTCTTCTATTTGTTGTTTGTGTTTTGACCCGATACAAAGTAACCAGTTCTCCTACTTTTATCTATGTATGTACAAGAGACTTTGGCTTTATTTCAAAGTTTTCAATAATGGTATCAAAATCAAAATTTTGCCACATATTTTTAACGTTGTCACGCAATCTCTTTGTCTCTATGGTGTAATTTAACACTGAGAAAAATAACTTTTAATTCACGCTTTTTTGCAGCTCTTTATCAACCAGCCATACGCAGAGCAACGTTTCGAAAAAGTGTACGAATTCGTGATGAAGGCTCTGTATACCAACTTTTCTCTATTATTTTCTTTGATTGTTTCCTCATTGCTTCTAATAGTTCATCTGATTCTTTGTTCCACGTGTCAGCTGTGTCGTCTTCTTCTTTTGCGAATTATTGTATTACGGTTCACTTCTATCACTTCGATCACTTCGCATTCTTGGATAAACTTTCTTACCTTTTTAGCTCATTTTTTTAATGTTAAAAGCAACAATATGGACAAAATAGCGATGATTATTGTTACATATTCTGGAACCAATTCTAAAATAATTGAATTGCTACCACTATAACGAGACTCAGATGTGGAGCCGAGATAGTAGATGGAATAAAACTGCATTTTTCGAACAAGAACTGACAAAACATTAAAACTACTTCAGATACGTTATATGACTTTAATCGATTAGTTGATGTACTTTACGCAGTAAAATCAACCAACCACTGTTGGATGACATATCATAGCAACGTTATGAATTGGATGTAGCTCGTTAAGGGCGAAAAATGTGTGCGCATTTTCAACTCTGCAAACCGCTCTCGTACAGAATATAGCCGACATAAACCACGAAATATTACAGCGCATGGATTTGAGGACGTGCATCATGTTGCGTGCGATTTCGCTATCAATCCGTAAAAGGGAGCCACCATTAACGTAGGAAACGGACTTGCCCCGTGTGCTCTTCAACATTCACTTTCACGAAGTTAACTAATTTCAGAAATCGTCGATGAAATATGATGTAAAACCACGGAAAGTACGCGCTTCCCTTTAATTGCCAACCACATCTAATTCGTAATTGACGGCCTGGCGTTTGGCTAGATATCTTTGAAGTATTATTAAATCAATGAAATACTAGATGAAGCTGATACTGTTTAATTGTATTTTATAGCAAATTAAATAAAATGTGCCAACTAGGAGTTCCACGTATTTTTATAGTATAGGATACTGGTATTAACGTTATCTAAGTCTTGTAAACATCACTTGTATTATAATGGTCTAATTATGATATTCTTTCTATTATAACCTGTTGAATTTTATTTGCAAGGAAAGCAGCCGATAGATAGTTCTTTAAAAATAGCTGGTATTTATATTAAGTACAATATTAGATTTTCATTTTTTTTATAATTCATAAGATCTTCTTTATTACGTACTAATAAGTTCTAATACAGCCTCTTCCGACTGGGTGTACTTAACGAATTTCTGAGGACCTGTTTAGGCATTACCCAATTATTGGTTCACATTCGTGAAGTATGTGCCCAACAGTCTCAATTTTATATTAGCACAATAAACATCCATGCGTCTCACTTTTTACCTTTCTACTTTCTGCTCGCCTACTTATTTCAATCATGAATGCACTAGTGTCTCTCAAGCTGATATTTAAGATTAGTGACGCTGAATCATTTTAAAAATTCTACAATGTACGTCATCTTTGCTTGGCTCACTGCTTCCGTAGTGTCACCATATCCGAACTAATTAGATGGATACTACGGAAATTTTATGTACCCACCTGGCCCCTTTTTCTTTTTTAGTTTGGCTGCCCTTATAGTAGTTAAACAAGTAGATACCATTTAACGAAGAAGATGGACGGCACAAAATGTAGGAGAAATTCACCAGAATTTGTTCGGAAAGGAGGTTCAATGAAGCTTAGATTTTTGGGCATGATGTTTTGAAAACGACTCTTTAAATCGTCATTGAGTCAAAGTCTTATAAAAATGGCCTCATAAATAAACACAATTTTTATTCTTACAACACTGAAAACCGCTACTTGTGCTGCACTATTAAAAGACAAAATCATTTACAGACAAATACTTAAATGAATACCATAACTATTTTGCGTTTGTTAAAACACGACAGTTTAACTTCCTTGGAGAATGTTTCTATAGATGTTGGAACACAAATTTATCTAGAATTAGATAGGACTTTTTCGCATTTTAGAGTCAATATAAGGAATCAGATGATTTGAAAATGTTTCAATAACTGGATTGAAACGCAAGTTCCATATAAGTGCTACACTAGAATTATTAGATTAGCAGTTACTTAATAGATTTGTCTCTATTGAGATGTGTATTACATCAGTGTTAAATTGGTGTGGTATGAAGATTAGAGTAAAAGATATTTGATTCAATAATTCCAAGCGCTTTAAGGTATCTAAGAGGATCGTTTGAAAAACATAACATGTAATAATAATATTATAAATATGAAAAGATGGCCATCAATTTAAGTATTGACCTGACTATCAATTATTAACTTTGGATTAGATTAGATAAGATTAGATGTGGGTTGTGTAGGCAATACTCCCTATCTTCACTGCGACCTGTAGGATCAATTGTGAGTGCTCTTAATCTTTTAGTCCCAGTTAGTTTCCAGACATCTGAAGAAGTTATTTGGGAGCTATAGTTCTAGTACTAGCCGGTTCTACGTGCGCCAGTACGAGGTAGTGAAGCCTCTGTCGGACCACCATCTCGCAGTTTCATATAATGTGTTCCCTCGTTTCGCTGTATTCCGAACAGAATCGGCATTTATCCCAGTCCACGTTGCCCATCTTCTTCAGGTGGTACCTAGTGGTACCCCCACAAAAATTAGAAATATTCATAAATTTTAAAGTCAGGTCTCACATGACGTCTCATTCAGCGTCAAAACGCAGATAGCTACAATCTACAAAAGTAATATTATTACCATATCTGAGAAGTTCTTCACTGGATCTCTTGGTGCAGAAGTAGAACACTAAACACTTTAACCCACTGAACACCAAACAAGTTTTAACTAAAACACTGACGCGTTTCAACAGCAATGCTGTCATTATCAAGGCGATAATAAAACTGTTTATTAACAGTTATTAACAGTTTTATTATCGCCTTGATAATGACAGCATTGCTGTTGAAACGCGTCGGTGTTTTAGTTAAAACTTGTTTGGTGTTCAGTGGGTTAAAGTGTTTAGTGTTCTATATCTGAGAAGGCAGTGATTTGTCAGAAAAATTGTAGGTGTTGTCAGGTCCTGAGATCAAACTGTACTTTATACCATCCGCCTGATATGTATTTGTTATATACAATACATATGTATGTATCTGTATGTCAAAGGACGCCACTTTCAAACTTTGACTCAGCAAAATTCCACTTCTTTCAATTTCGAAATAATCTTATTCTCTGTCTGAAGATTGTCTGGAATATTTATGTAGATATCAAGTTATATTTTCAGATTAAATCGATACACCTTATCTAAACAGTGTGCGCTGAGAACAACTGCTGTCTTGATTAACCCGTGTTCTATGGGTCTAAGCCCTGTAGCAATGCCATGTGCCCAGTAGAGTAAATACATATGGTGTTTGTAATTGTTAGATACGCAAGTTGGTACAGGTTTTTAATGTAATACCAGAGGGGTAGACAGTGCTTGTATGGTTTTTTTGTATTTTCGGACAAGTTTGTGGAAGTGATGATTTCAACATAGCTTTTGGTCAAGTTTACCATTTAAACATTTGGCTATGTTGGAGTAATCTAGCTGCTAGTTAAGAATATTCGTTCATCTAGTAAAGCAAAAGAGTACCGTTTGCTTCAGCCATTCTTTAGGCACTATGTATTAATTGTATTACAGACATTTTCCAGTATGTTTGAATTACATTTATGCCCGCTCTTATATAGGTCAAACTATCTTTCTATCCGCCTTCTTGATACAGCTACCCAAGTAAACTATCGCATTCATCAACTAAACAACCACAAACTCTCGTGTTGCAGACTATAATGATTGCGTAAATGTGATTTTAAAATTTCAAAATGTTATTGCATTACATTAAAGTTTACTAATAGCTGGTACCATTACTGACCGCAATACTACATAAGTCGAAACACTACAATTTCATTGCTTGCTATTCAACGATTATTCTTTGAATATACTTACACAGACGTGTTACTGGTACAAAGACCTAATTCTAATGTCGGAGTAACTCGTATTAACGCATACACAAGCGTAAAGTTCAACATTAGGTCAGCCCACCTCACTGTTGATTATATCCAACACGTTACATCCGTATTTCTATCCTGTTTCATCATTTACACCCGCCTTTTCCATCTTATTCGCTATGTATGTGTCAACTCTAGATGGAAAAACTTTTACCGGTCATTTTCAAAGCAAATTGCGCCCGCTATTGTGTTGCGAGGTCTAGTTTGCGTTGCATTAATGGCTTTAATTTGTTTTTCCTACTGCCTTGTTCTCGCTGCGTTATAACGAATTCTCCATCCTTTGTTGGGAGCTTTTATCATTATTATTATTGTTATTATTCTAATTCGTTTAATTTTATTTTTACGACGGAATAGGTTCGGAAAACAAGCGAAGAATTTATCATTCTGTCCTTGGTTTCAAAAACTTTTGTTGAAAACTTTTACAAACGGAAATTTATTTAACATCGGTATACTAACAAAGTATATTAGTTAAGGTTGTTCTTTCATTAAAGTTAGAAGTTCTCTTTCTGATATTTCTACCCTATCTGGTTATACAGCAACAACGAGAACGATTAGATTACCACTTCCTTTTGTACAGTAAAAGATATACAACTAATTAAATGTAAACATATGCAGTATAGAAATTCAAATGACATTCAATAATATAATAAATTAGCGAAAGAAGTGTCAGAAAGCAAGATTGGAGAAACTGAATTGCAAACTGAAATGAGTAGGAATATGAAAAAATTACGAGATTATCGAAGGAACTTGCTTCTGAAAATATGTGTCAAAAAGTAACCGGGATTTTGGTATAATATTGTAATGGATCGATCATAATGTGTCAAGAGCGTCCATCTGTCGTGGAGTTCATTCAATTTCAAATATGAAAAGACATTGGCAAATTCAAGAGACAAATATGTAGATGGCAAAAACATTAATAATCGATCTATACCTAAGAGAAATAGTTGGATGAGAAGGTATCAAAATATAGAATAAATATTAAAAAAGATGGTTGATGAACGTTGCCTTAATTAAGGCATGGACTTTTTATAGAGAAATTGTACCTTACCGCATATAATACACCTCTAAATGGAGAAAGTAGATAATCAACCTCTAAATCTAGCGCCAGTTTACACCGAGTATGTAGATGTAGTTATGTATTTTATACTAAATAAAAATAGGTCCTATTAACGACTAATACTGTAAAGCACACCAACAGACGAGAGAACTTAGTCCATATAACATATTCAAACGACAGGTTAAGTAATATATCTAAAGGTGGTTATGTTAAGAAAAAAGTTTAACAATTTTTGAGATCATATGCTAATTTTTATCCAAAGTTATTCCTGAAATGGGTTGAGATTAGAATGGTATAGCATATTAGCGTAGTCCTGGTCGAGTTAGGCACTGATAGGTGACGGGCACCGGCCGGAGATTACTTACAGATCGATTCGAAGCAAGGCTTCACGGAATGCTAATATCCACACAGTATGCAATTCAAATTAGACCGAGGAGTTAACGAGAACTTGATTAGCACATCCGCCACGCATTTCGCTGAAGCGATACCAACCCGCCAGGCCATGTAATAAGAAGTGTCAGGTTCGGTAAGGATGAGGAATCACACCATCAACAGTGCCGCTCAACCGATATAAGATGCATGATGATGGATGCCCTTCTTAGAGGTATTGGAGATGGAGATATCAATAGGGGGCGGTGGTCCATTGACAGTGCCTACTGCTGCTAATATTATTGTAACGACATCATCCGATGGGATTATTTGCTATATCTGTCATAGATTATACGAAATTTGTATAAGCAGTGCCAAACTGAGTTATGTGATATTGAAGGAACTTTCGTAATAATTTGGGTATATATCTGTTTAATCTATTTGATCTATTAGCATGTAATATAAAATAGCATAATCTGCAGAGTGTTACAACTACAAACAAACCATAAAAATAGTTAATATAAAAAAACCATACTCTGATGTTAATGTCAGTTGAAAAATCTTTTCTATTAATACTTTCATAGGTTTTGTATAGTTTCAAATTTTTTTAGAAGTATCGTAGTTAGACGTTTTTGTACTTTAATTAGGGCAACTACTAATATGGCATGTGCATTTTTAATATAAACAGAATAAACAATGGGTAGGTGTATGCAGAAGGATGCAATTGAAAGATAAAATAGTTTTTTATACACTCGCATTTTGCACTGTATCTTAATGAAACTCTATGTCGTCCTGTAATTACCGTGTACTCAGTTTCGTAGAAAATAGTAATATAGTTGGGGAAGTGAACACGAACACAGTTAAAACTTTATATATAAGATCAATCCGCTGGAGTTGGGTTACCTAACTTACTATAAAACCCCGGAACGAAATAAAGAACTATTAACTAAAGCCCAATAAAAGTTCTAGTCAACTAAACTTGAGTCGTTTCGAGGAAAAGGAACGATCCAGCAGGTAACATCGCATGTTCGAACACGTTCTCGCGCAATCATACTTTCCGTTACTGCTGTACAAGCACCTGTATACAAGCGGAGGAACGCGAAAGAAGTTTTATTTCTTGGAAGTTGGCGAAACATACGTCCCATATTTCTGTTGCTTCTATTAAAAAAGTTTCATATATCAATAAGGAAAGTTGTATGATAATACGGAAAACTCAAATAAATACTATGATAAAAAGAAATATATAAAACATTTAATGCTGCTAAAGATACTCAAAGTCAGAAATTCATAATCATATCGCATAGTTTTACCTGATAATTATACAGTGCAAGGTGTCAAGAACGTTCTTATATACATAATACGTATAGAACAATACAGCATCTATTGCACTAATAGAGTTATGTTATAGATACCGTAAACCGAGGTGACTTTGTGACAGCACCACACCCCTTTGAAAAAGTCATTCTTACATCTTTGTTTATTATGTTATTGTAGCAACCCTTTGCAGACACATCGGTAAACGATTGAAGCAGTGTCACCTATTATGTCTCGCGGTCGTTCTACAGTTCTTTTACAACATATTTTTAAGGTGGATAAGCAATTTTTACTTTATTACAAAGTTGCAGTACTTTGTCTTGTGTAACTTAAACCGTTTGTTTTATCTATTTTTGCATATGATAGTGTTATTTATAGTATGATCCATTAAGAAGCAGTAAGTGCCATCACCTCTCTGTTCTTCTTAAAAATAAAGTATTTATGCTCTTCGAAATGAAATGTCAACATATATCGGGGTGAGATTGTAACACTTTTTGGTACTAATAGGGGTGAAATTTTTTTAATGTAATTATTCGGTGCATATTTTAGAAATGTCACAGAAGTGTAAGGAGCTACCGGGGACTCGCCCCTACAAAAACTATACATCTGAATCATTAGAAAAACCTTTAAGTGAAATTAGAAAAAAAAATAAACGAGAAGCGCAGGAAAAGGAAGATACGTAGAAGTAATAAAGATCTGTCCTATGTGCTTCATAATTTTGATTTTGCTTAGGTATGAAATACATCGCAATACTTTGTATTTAAAACTTAATTTACGTTGTTTTCTTACATTTTCTATAAATAAATTGTGCCAAAACGATAATTTTTATTATTTGGGTTGACTTTGTGACAAATTGATGATTCAGTTAGGAGGTGATTTTGTGACAAATTTGGAGCCTGGCATACATTTACGTGGTTATAATGTTCCAAAGTCTCCTCATAGATAGATGACATTGTGTTCTAGTGTAGCCCAATGCTGTCACAAAGTCATCCCAAGCGTGAATGTGTGACAAGTATACATCAAAATTCTGGCTAAACTACTATTGTGTTTTGTTTTACATCGTTATTGTTTAGTAGCTAAATGATGTGACTACTTCATATTATTTACTCGACCTACGAGCTATAAAACCTGAATTGAAAAAATTATTAAAAGTGTCAAATCTGTCACAAAGTCACCTCGTTTTACGGTAATATACATACATAAAATACCATCCACTGTTGTTATTTTGTGTTCGAAACAGCGAACGCAAGCAGCAACAATGTAACAACAACTTAAGCGACTTAAAGCATCAATAGGAGGGAAAGGCGTAGTCAGTACGGGCACAAAATGTACGGGGGAGTTTGCTAGATAGTGGACTGCGAACGCGTCGTGCGTTGCGGCAGATTCCACTGTCACATGAGCACTGCCGTACACGGCGCCTGTGGGTCGAGAAAATACAGTGATAGATTGTTAACTGGAGACACATTTTATTTTCCGACGAATCCAAATTCGAATTGATCGTGCGTGCCGCGCGAATTTTGATTAATCGGAGACGTGCTGAGCGTCAACTCAAGTAGTACATACATCCAAACACGCCGTATCCATCGCCAGCAGGGCATTATGGTATGGGGTGCGATGGGTCAGCGATACATAGATGAGGTGCTACGGCCCATTGTTCGGCATTTCGCGTTCGGCTATTCGGCGGCACCCACATCTGCTATCGATGCATGACAACGCCCGACCGCACACCGCGCATGTTGAACAAACCTTTGTGGAAGAGCACCACATACCAATGCTCCAGTGACCGGCTCGTTCTCCGGATCTGAATCGGCTCAAACATGTCTGGGATACGATATCCCGGATACTGAGGTTATCTGACTTCTCCGGCTATCTTTGAGGAGGTATGGACGTCAACTCGGCTCCAGCAGTATGGTTGGTTATCCCTCCCGCTACCATACAATGACTTATTGACTTCATGCCTCGTCATTTACGGATGGTACGCACTGCTCGCATGGGATACTACAAGAGAACAAAGAGAGGAATTACGGTTATTAATAAAAGATATCTTTACCGAAATGTTCTCCGATGAAGAGTTTTTGTCGTCTTTGGTAAAAAGAGCGAGTGAAAAACTAGGACTCCAAAATATTATAAACAGCACAAGCGAGAAAGTGACCGAATTGGAAAAGGAAAACCTATCGCTAAAGAGAAAGATAGACGAACTTGAACAACATTCGCGGAAATTGAATCTACGTATTAACGGTATTGATGAAGTTAGAGGTGAGGATTTGAACAAAACAGTACTCTCAGTCTTGAGGGATAAAATGCAGATAGATGTTAAAAATAAAGACATTAGCCTCTGCCACAGGATTGGTAAACAAGAAAATCAGAAACGCCCGATTATACTCAAATTAGCATCCTTGCGGCTCCGCCAGCAGATTCTTGCAAATCGGCGATTTTTAAGAAAAACTACAATCTTTATCTCTGAAGATCTCACAACCGAGAGATATAAATTACTTAAAATATGTCGCAGTACGTTTGGAGGGAGGAGTGTGTGGGTGTCCAACGGCACTATACGTGTAAGGGTGGCCGGCGGTGACGGAGGGCCCCAACCATATAGGGTGCAGAGCATGGACGACATCAGTAAGATCAAAACTCCCAACTTGTAAGCGCTGTACAATAATTATGGGGGGAATTGCATCACCGTAGTTTGTCTTATCCCTCTGTGTGTCATGTCGAGGAGTGCACTTCCGTTTTTTTTTTTTTTCCTTTTCTGATCTGGTTGGTGAGTGAGGAGCTGACTTTTTATTTTTACATACAGTTGGTTATTATATTAACTTAAATTGCATACTACTTCATTTATTATTTCTTTATTTCTTGTAAGTGTTGAATACTTAATTAATACCTTATGTCTAGTGGCATTAGTATTTATTTTCAGAACGTTAGGGGTCTGCGCACCAAGACTAATTTATTCTATTCAAATTTATTAAATTGTAATTATGATGTAATTCTACTAGTTGAAACATGGTTAGATCAAAGTATTTTCGATGGGGAGATTTTTGATAATAGATTTTGTTTATATCGGAGAGATAGAGTGAGTCAGAGGGGTGGCGGAGTTTTGATAAGTATTAATAAAAAATTTAAATCGAATTTAATTAGAACCCATACTTCCATAGAGGCTCTTTTTGTAAAATGCAGAATCTTTGGTAAGCAATATTTGATTAGCGCAGTCTATTTTAAACCTGGCTCGGATCATAGTACCTACAAAGAGTACTTATCTATTTTTGAAGATTTTAATACTTACTTAGCTGATTCTAATGTAATAATCGGTGGTGACTTTAATTTACCTGCAGTATATGGAAGCAATTACGATTTTATGAGCGGCAATATTATATGTCAATCCTTAGGTGAATTTATTAATCTCTATAATTTAGAAGCGAGAAATAATGTTGTCAATGTTAACGGGCGAACTCTTGATCTTGTTTTGACCGATTTGAGAGTTGCGGTGGTGGAGGCGGAGGATCTGCTTGTTCCTTTGGACTTGCACCATCCAGCTCTACATATTACTGTTTCTTTGCGGAACTGTGTTCGTGAAGAAGAAACCCATTATACCAGCTGTAATGCATTTAATTATTCAAAGGCTGATTTTCTTGCTTTATATAGAATATTAGAGAATTGCAGCTGGAGAAGATTATTAGAGTGTAAAGAAGTTAATTCATCGGTAAAAATCTTCTACGACATACTATATGATGCCCTCAAAACGTGTATTCCGGGTTATAAACCAAATAAAGGTTTAGGTAAATATCCAATATGGTTTACGGACGAAATTAAATTAATTCTTCGTTATAAAGGATATCATAGAAAGCGTAAGAATAATACTTTTAATTTAAATAAATATAAATTTTTTAGATCGAAATTAAAAACCGAAATTCAGAATGCCTACAGAGACTACTGTAGAAAAGCTGAAGCAGCAATTGGGAATGGGGAGGTAAGTGTATTTTGGTCCTTTACAAAAAATCGTGCATGTCAGTTAGTCAATCCTAGTGATCTTGTTCTTGATGATTGTGTGTACACCACAGACTCTCAGAAAGCGAGTGGCTTTTCTTCTTATTTCTCCAGTGTATACGGACCCCCTGCATTATATAATATCAATGCTCTCATCGACGTATGTCCGGACTCCGTCAGTATCGATAAAATATCGGATGATGATATCTATGAGGCCTTGAAACAATTGCACTCTAAAAGATCTTCAGGTATGGATGGCATTCCCAGCTACATATATAAAGCTTGTGCTGACTTTTTTTTGTTATCCCCCTTAACCACATTTTTAACTTATCTTTAAGTACGGGTGTTTTTCCAGATGAATGGAAATTCGCCAAAGTTGTACCTGTCCCCAAAACGAATGACTCTGAAAATATAGCAAATTATCGCCCAATCTGCATTCTTTCGACGGCTTCTAAAATCTTTGAACAGGTACTGTTTACAAAAATTTATAGTCAAATTAAAAATAAATTAGCTGACGCACAACATGGTTTCATTAATGGCAGATCAATTGAATCTAATTTGTTAATATTTTGTGATGCAGTCTCTAAGATTATTACAGACAGATCCCAGGTGGATGTAATATATACTGACTTTGCTAAGGCCTTTGATAGGGTTGATCATGATATTTTATTACAGAAATGCAGTGCTTTTGGTTTCTCTAATGCACTCTTACAACTTATTGCTTCCTATCTGTCTAATAGACGACAAGTGGTTTGCTACAATAGATGTTTTTCTGAGCCGTCTCTGGCATTGTCAGGGATCCCTCAGGGAAGCAACTTGGGTCCCCTTCTTTTTCTGATATTTATTAATGATATAGTAAATTTATTTAATAATTCTACATGTCTCTTATACGCATATGATTGCAAATTCTTTAGGGAAATCAAAACTCCCCTTGACTCTTCTTTATTGCAGAGGGACCTTGATGGGTTGACTAGCTGGTGTCAACGCAATATGCTCCCACTTAATGTTGGCAAGTGCTCTGTTATGAGTTATACAAGACTAACCAGACCAATTCTCTTTGATTATCAAACTTCTAAAGAAAGCTTAAAGCGAAAACAGACAGTAATGGATCTAGGTGTTACTTTCGAGTCTACATTTCGGTTTTCTAAACATATACAAAATATTACATGTGTGGCCTGCAGGAATTTAGGTTTTGTTAAGCGTAATACACAGGACTTCTATAATATTAGATCCATTATTTTACTATATAATTCACTTGTTAGATCTAGGCTAGAGTTTGCCTCAGCCATATGGGCTTCGTCGACCGGAAAGGACATCGACTTGATTGAAAAAGTACAAAACAAATTTTTGAGTTATCTCTATTTTAAAAGACATGGTCAAAGGCCGCCCTTTCAGTCATACGACCATATTCGAAGGGAATTTGCACTGCCTCGTCTGCTGCATCGTACATGGGTGGGTATGCTAAACATCCTATATAAAATATTTAACAATATCTTTAATAACGCTACACTGCTTTCTCTCTTCCGTCTCCACGTGCCGTACTACAGCTCAAGACCTCGCCCGCCCTTGGTTGTTGATCGAAATGATCTGTCGCCTATTAACAAAATCTGTAAATTGTATAATAACTACTACGAAAAGATTGAGGTATTCGGAATATCCCGAGCTAGGTTTTTATGTTTAGCAAGACGTTTCATATATTTTTGAGAAAATCAGAGCCATTAATGCTTACTCTAACTGCGTTATAGGACACTATTTAAATCTTCCTTGGAGTTATGCATGCTACCCCTAGCGTTCTAAGTATTTATAAGTATTTATAAACATCTATTCTTTTTTTCTAATTGTATGTAACTTACGTCACTGTTATTATTATACACATAGGTAAGGAATTCATATAATTTGGGGTTTCCCAGTTTGAATTCTGAATGAATAAATAAATAAATAAATACTTCCGCTAGAGACGCATACCAAATTACAATGCGTTAAAATCACAAATTCAGACTGTAACATGTACAACCTAACCTTTTGAACAGTTACTAATGTTTTACTAGAATGTCATATAAATATTGTATAAGTTTCAAATGGTACAGATAGTAATCTATGTATAATGCGAGGAAACGCAAGAAATGCAAATATATTCTTGTACAATCCGAAAACTGCAACTTCAGAGAACCGAGACTTCTTCGAAATAAACACGAATGATGATGAGCGAAAATAACATTTTTTGATGTAAAATAACATGAGCATCCATGGGAAAATAGAGCCAAATTGAGTAGTACACCGTGTTTAATAGCCATGAGTAATTTAGTCTACAATTTAGAAGCAAGGAGAAGTAATGGCTCTTACCACTTTAGTAATAGCCTGAAGTAAGATGATTATAATCTATTAGACATAGCAGCCTGTGGTAATCGTGCAAAGCAACAAATAGGAGTCCTTTATATCCGCCTTAACTTTTCGAATTTTTATTAAATTAATCTATAAAGACAACACTTGAAAAGTAGGCAAGTTCCACAACAATACTAATAAGAATATAGATAGATAGCCTTAGTGCGCCATCTATATATAAAATGCAGCCTGCAGACTTGAATTCTATCACTGATTCTGATTAATTCATTCATTTGAATTTCCTGTCTCTCTCTCTCTTTGTTCCTTGCTTGTAGGTACTCGACTGAAGTCCTGATAACTTCTGCATTTTGAAAACTTTTCCTCTATAAAGATAACCTCGAATTTGGAATTAACGCAACATAGCGATATTGAAAGTTGTGGTGAGCTACTGCTTTACCAAACTAAAAGCAATATAAGAATATACGACAACGGTCAGATGAAAGGGAAGAAACGGAAATATGTTAGCGTCTATTTACAAATGGATTTTTATTTTACATGGCAAAAATCAAAACCTAAAATGCTTTGTATACTCTCTAATAATATTCTGTTCGACAGCAGTCTAAAATAATCATTTTTCGTATGCACGTTGAAACAACCCGCAAGGATAAACCTATCCAATCTTTTAAAAAAAGACCGGTAAAAGCAAAATGCATTTTCTTTCCTGACAGTTTCAAGCAAAGATAGTAAAATTATCTCTGGGCCATAATTTGGTGTAAGTTATAGAAAGATCTAGTCAAACACATGCAGTGGTAGAAAATTTGTTCGTACCATGTAACAAAATGTATGCTTTTTGGTCCGAAGCTGGTAAAGAAAATTGGCATGCTTCCTTATATAACGATAAAGTAATACTGAAAACTCTTGGAAAAATTTAAATTGAATTATTTCACGGTCCAACTTGAAAAGTCGGCAGATGTAGAAAAAGGTTGCAATATTGCTTGTATGTTTTTGATACATTTTTTAGTATTCAGTTAAGTAATCCCAGAAAATCAATGATTATTTTGAAAAAGCAATGAAGAAGCTGATCTGTGGGTGTGGGTGTGTGTACAGATACTGCAAACAATCGAAGTATATTTTTTTAAATCAACGAGAAAAATGATTGGATTCATTGGTGTATTAACAAAGAAGCGCATAAATAGTAAATTTTATCATATAGTATGTAACAAATCCATGGACTTTGGGAACCTTCGCATTTTTCTGAATTTTAATACAGAAGTTAAATGACTGGTGAAGTTTTATGCGTTTGTTTGAATTGAATGGTGAAGTTCAAACATTTTTTCTTGACCATCCATTTCATTTGTCCTTTTGTACATTCGATATTCTTTGACTGTAAAAGCTTGCATACTTAACTGATATATTTTCTAATCTGTTTTTACAAACGCCGGGCTTTACCATTTCCAGTATGCCTCAGAGCTTCCATGCTATAATTCTACAGAAGTTCATCTTTTGGATCCAGTGTCTGGATCGAGGTACTTTTAAAATACCTCTTTAGCTTTATTAGAAAAGAAAATTTTGTCTTCTGATAGTTCTCTCAATACTATATTTAAAGATCACTCCTTGACTTCTCAGAAAACGTCTCAGAAAAAAATGTCTCTTAACAATAGGACTTTACGCAATAGGCAGTTGTATCAGTTGGTTTTTCTATGTTTTATTTAAAACTTTAAGCTTAGCAACTTCGTTCTTTAGCAGAAACGAATAAAGTGGTGACTAAGACATTAACGAGAGATCGCTACCCAATTTAGTGCCAGGGTAGCGTTTTCATACATTGTAATGGCTGTGTTTCAGGAAATGAATAAAGATTTATCGCTACCAGAACAAATTAGATAATCTTCAAATCGTGTTTAAATGTGCTAACGATAAATAACGCCTAAGGAACAAAATGTTGTGTGCCTACCAGACGAGGTTAAAATATTTCAATGTTAATCAAAAGTTTACTCGAAATGTACGCCTCATGCCGGCAATAATAATTAGTCAAAATGGCATAATTCGACGTTATTTAGTCGGCGGTTTACGGACTTACAAGCGTTAATAATAACTTTGGTGGCCTTACAGGGTTCGTCAAGCTGTCCGCAACATACATAGACCCCGACACACGATATACATACATATACGAAATGTGATTATACTGATATAAACTAGGTCGTACCGCCTTAATATTCATGCACCAGGTGGACAGGAAAGCGTAATAAAACACGCCACGGGGTTTATGTCGGGACATATTCGTACATATAGACTAGGTCATATTTTACTATGTATTTATTAATGTATTCCGCAAATGACGTCGAGGTAAAAATAGTTGATGCTCAAAATAAACATTCTAAATGTGAAAATGCCAATACTTATTTTTGAAATTAATGTGTATTAAAATCTAATACGTAGCTTTTGTCATTTCGCAAATCTAGTGTAACACCAGTAGCCACGTAATAGTTCCAACTTTATTCATCACTAAGTTTTTTGTATGGAATACAATACAAAAAATATAAATCTTTGTCTATATTAGACACATACAAAGACAAGTTTGAACAAGCATTTAAGTTAAGTCGGTACTCAATACCAGTTATAAATTTATGCAGATATAGTCGGGTGGAATGCAAACTACACTTTGGGGCTGCTGAAGACAAGAAGAAAACTATGTGTCTATCTGCATGATGTAGACACACTTATTTAAGATTTTATTAGCATATAATAATATCGCTCTCCACTCTGAGTTATGTGACTACCATCATCCTTTTCAAAACAAGAATCAATCTCACTTGAAGTCCACGAACCTTTCCAAACGGTGATGTTCTGCGGAGGTAAAGAGGCAATTCATGAATTATTTTACAATTCATATTTTATTATATAAGTTGAGGTAGAAATGTGCGTCAACCACCAAGTTTTTCCCAAAGTTGCTCTCAATTATTTTAAGATGATAATCATGACTACCTATGTGGATGAAAATCATAAAGCGCGCTTAGTAGAACGCTAACCTGTGTACGGTTATCGATCATAACAGCTAGGCATGTTTTTCTGAGCAAGCTGATCGTTACATAAATAGATTTTGATTCATTGGTCTTAATACGCCATATTATTAATCAGGTTTCCTTGAATGACTCCGCAGTTTCTCCGAGCCCCATGCTAAATTTTGTGAGATGCTATAACAGCTGTATCATCACTTAATTATGAGACGCCATTGTATCAGAATGATACCTCGAGACCAACACAAAATGCTAACCGCAGATTAACCTTCTCATTCCTTCAAACAATACAGTAACTCTAACTTTATAGACTGTTACCAACGAAAACAATACTTTTATTTAACTAAAATGTCTAATATTATTGTTAAAAGCCATCTAGATATGCATTCTATTCAATCCCATCCTCTTGACATAAGTCTACGGGCTCCAATGTCGGAAATATAGTAGTTCTCTTCGATAATAAATGTTTATTCTCTAAAGTTAAAATCTCGTCGCAGAAGAGTGAAGAGCCGGATCTAGGAAAGACAGGATGATTGGCTCGCTTGCTACGATTTATATTATGAGGGATTTATTGCGTCTTCTTTTTTATCCACCGTCGAGATCCGGCTCTTCGGCTCGTTCGAGATGATACCAGCGCCGGGAGATGCGATGGCAGCGCTAACTGTGGGACGGGTGAGAGGAAGGAAACAGGTCGAACGGTCGACGTGGCGCATCGTGTAGTAAAGCTGTCAAGCGAACGTTCGCGCCTTCCTTTGTATTAACGGGACGTTGTAAATATTATCTCTAAGTATACGAAGTAAGACAGAGTGAGAAACCGAGATGAGGAAGAGAAAAAACAATGTGATCTGAGAATTTGTTGACAGTCTTTCCTTTATTATAAAAGAAAGGAAGCTCGCGTTGGATATGAGTATTTTAATATTGTAGGTAACATTGTAATAAGATGCCACTTTTGAAATCCAATTAATATCTCGACACATTTGTGCTTATATATGCTGTGCCTACGGATAAATTAAATATATGATAGAGAAGTAAAATATTGCTCTTATTGCTTTTATAGATGTTTGTATTCTTAAGCAAAATTTTTATTGAATTTGAAGATCGCTTGTATAGATAATGTTTAATTTACTTGATTTCGTTGATTTAATAAAGCTCTTTTAAAAGGATATTGAAAAGTGTACTACCACAATTACAAAAAAAGCAAACCTATGATTAGCAGAGTTTTAAAACCCATGCCATTTGTAACTGCCATTGTTGTTAGTGGCTATGTCTTAAGTAGCTCTTGTAGTTTGGTTGTCTTACTATTGTATATTATTATTATTATCGCCAACAGAGACGTGTATGATATGCTGCTAATCCATTGTAATGAACGGGTCGATAGCCACACTGGTTAGGTGGTTGACTGTCGTTGTGGCAAAACTATAGGAACCGAGTTGAAATTCTCCGCAAGGACGGTGACATTTGTTTCGGAGAATTGGAATCCGATCGACATACCAGTCGCTGTTAGGAGCAAAGTGATTAACAGCGCGGCATTATAGAAAGAGATATAATGCTGTCACAAAGCCATTCGAACACAATTGTAAACACACAGAAACTACACCGCGAGAGTTGTAGGGAATATTTTCTTCGTAAAAAGTTGTTCACATAGTGCTTACGATCATCGTACGATGACGTCAATTATTCTATTTCTTAGTATCAGTAACTGTTGTCAGTTACAAGTTAACATAGGTATTCAACATTCAAAAGCATAAAAAATCTTGTCTCAAAATAATATAACATGTTGATCCCAACTGTAATGCTTCGTTTTGTAATATAAAACTGGTAATTCGAGAATTCAGATTTTGATGAAAGAAGTTTAATCAGTAAAAAAATGTATACCGTTTACACAAAATTAACACACGTATGTATGTGTTCAGTTACGTCCATACAGATACATATACATATCTACTTATATGTGATAAATTTACAATTTTATTGGTGTGTAAACCTAATCAAATAAACTATGCAGATTTGACAAGAACTGGTTTATATAGTAGATTATTTAGCACATCCAAAAACACATATACGAAGTTTTGGTGGTGCAATCTATGATCCACTGAACACCGACCTACAGACCGTACTTCCTAAACTATTTTTCCGAATTTTTGTCCTTTTCCCTACATAGTTTTCGGTCAAGAAAGTACCCCTAATTAGTTAATAAGTAAATACATACACATATACACATTTAGCGACAATTTCTTACTTAAAGACATTTTTCCATTTTATAACGTCATAACGTATTCTAAATTATGTCCTACGCTTTTTAACACCACTAAGAAAATAAATATATTCAATAAAATAGACATAAATCCTTACTTAAATCGAAATAACATTGAGCCCATCTGCTGGAACAGGTGTGATCTGTCAGTCAGCTTGCCAACAGTGTTACTTACTGGTTACGGTCATTACCGATGCGTATTTTACTGGTCAATTCTACTAATAAGACAAAAACGTTCGGGTTCAAATTTTATTTAAGACGGGTCAGAGGCACAAAATGTTCCTCTTTCGTTAGAATCCCGTTCAAAATTATTTCTAAAATCTTCTGTTACTATAATTATTTTCTGAAGTATTTGATTTGTAGTTTGTAGTGATCTAAAAGCAATATATATCATGTTAAACGCTGAAAAACGGCATTAACGGAATGAAATGTAAAGTAATAATCGTGAAACATAATCCTGCCTGATTATATAAAAAATAGACTTAACATTAATACTATCTAGGCCAACACTTCTTAAATCAATTCGCGACTAAAAAAAATGTGTTTTTGTTCTACGAAGATGTTATTCTATAAAAATTTCAATGAAATCAGAATTTTCAGGGTCAAAGTTATATTGAGATCGTACGAAGGAAAATACTAAAAAAGCCATTCTTATTGCCTCAATAAAAGTATATCAAAAGAATGGATTTCCTCGTACAAGAAAATAGATAGAGAATAGGATTCTTTTTTCAGAAACTGCCTCTTTGATTAGGTAATGCACAAATATTATGCGTTGTGGTTCGAACTTGTCTATAGTAAACTCGTATAACATTAGATAATGGACTGAAAATATGAAAAGTTTCTCAACAAAGAACATGGGCATCTATTACTAGATGGAAAGAATTATGGAAATCTTGTATTGTGCCATTATTAAAATAAAGAACGAAAGAGAGCTAAATACGTTCAAAAATATCCATGCATCTAACGTATTTTACAAATAATTTAAGCTGTTGGCCTAAAGTAGTGTCATATTCGTGAATCATTATCCATACTATATCACTACAAATAGATATTACAGTTCCGATTACCTTTCCAATATTTCTAAACCGAAAAGATTATCAAACAATGAGATAAAATGTTCACCATCGAAATAATATTGTAACACGTCTTAAATTTTTCATAAGAATTTGTATTTGATTTAATACTACTAGATTTATTTTAATTTTCTGTATCTGATCTATCAGAATTTGAAACAAAACCTGCACTTGTTTCGGAAGTAGCTTAGACAAAAGTATTAACAAAAGTCGCTAGCTGTAGTGGTGGGAAGGACGGATACAAGTGGAGTAAGAGCGCACTACGTACGACTTCAAACACACTAAGGAAAGCCTTGTAGTATTGTTGTTGATTTATGTGTCCTCCAGCAATCATTGGCTGTCGAGACCTAATTAACAGCACAATATTACTTACGCTGAGTATTGCTGTAACAAATCAATAAAAAGACATTTGCACACCAAAAATGCATAGCATGTGCAACTGCACCTACCACAAAAAATTAACTCAAATTGATACATATCTTTCTATATGAAAACACTGTAAAGTGCCAATAACTATATTTCGCAAAATATTTCATGGGATGCCAAGCCCTTTTCGGTTTTAGTCTATCATGTAACAAAGTTTTAAAAATAAAACCTTCTCACGTTGCATGAAATTTCTAATATTCACCACTTTCTTTCTTTGATTCTGAGAGAAAGCTATCTGTAGTATCTTTCGCATACTCTACATACTACTACATAACGTCTCGTCAATTTCACAACTCTTAGAATCACAATTTATTGAAATTGCCATTGAGCAAAGGGGTAGAAGAGATTTTTAGTGAGAAATTTTAAGTTTTTTTTAATCTGATTTTGTTGTTTATAGATCAGCTATACCTTTTATATGTTATTTTACGATACTGTAGCTTGCTTGCAAGCAATAAAAATGTAGACAAGCTTCTGTCGTAATTTGTAAGGTTTGTCTACATAGAAAAAAATTAATGCAATGATTGGAATTTACTCACGTTTTAGCACATATTCTGTCTGACGAAACGATTAAACAAAGTTCCACAGAATATATTATTCACTTTATTGTACTCTGTACCCTGATATTTAGAAATAACAAAAAAAACTATCTAATACATTTAAAGCAATATGATACGCTATTTACAAGAAGCGTTTCCACTTGTATACTGACAATACAAACTTTGCTAGTATTACAAATACGAGAACTGTAAAATATAAGTAGCTTAAAATATAAGAAGATCCACTTGTAAAGAATTAAATAAAGAAACGAACTACGACGACTTTAGTAACTATGATACCCAGTTTGAGTTCAAAACTCTTAAAGTTTAACAATAAAAGCACTCCTGAGTGTGTAATATCTTGTATTCAATATACCTATTACCTCGACATAGCATGATGTAATTCCATTTCTTGAACGGATTTTATTGCTGAAATCGTTTATTTTGCCTTACTGTGGAAATTTTTCCCCGGGAACGGTTTCGCCATCGAAATTTTCAACAAATAAACAACAGCAAACAATCAGTTTCGCTTTTGTTTCAATCTGTGCTCACTTGCTTCAATTTATTTTCGTTTATATCTGGCCTTTCAACGTTTTTATTATTCAATTCAGTTTTCCGCTTCTTTTCACTTCACAGGAAACGCGAATCAAATGTATATTTATGATACTGACAATGAGAATTTCGCATGTTTTCCAGTTCGCTACGAATGTGGTAATAAAATTCGAGAAGTACGCAAAAGAAGTATTTATACGCAAAATATGTAAACAGTTTACAATGCATTACGTATGTATGTATGTATATCCGTACAGACATACGAGGCGATTTTTTTGAGAATAGAACAAATTCATTTGTTGTTATTTTAAACTTTGTGAAAAAATATAAACTAATTGGATGATTGAAAAAAAACATTTTGATTGTAATATTTGTGAATTAATTAGTAACTTGTCTGCAAGGACTAACATCGCATAAGCATAATAGTTTTATGAGGTCGACTGTTCCCCGTTCATTGGAGAAAAAGTCCTTCCTAAACCCTATGCTTAAACGAAGTGCGCTTTTGTACTTCCATAATACCGACAAAAGCAATTGAAAACGCTGCTTTAATGTAAGGCTTTTAATTTAAATGTTTCGCTAAGGGCACGCTATATTTTCATCTAACTATTTTTAATACATCTCTACAGTTGCATAAAATAATAACGCAGTGTTCTTTTATAAATTTCTTTGTGTGAACATTTCAAATTCTTCAAAATTATTTTTGCATTCTTTATAGGTTTGCAACACTTTTATACGGTTACCACTGTAGCGAGCAGCTTGTAGCGTAAATAAAAACTAATTAATGAAAAGCATTTGTAAAGGGAAGTGTTTACATGCCGACCTTTTGAATGCTGCATCTGAAATATACGCTCGTACTCACCTTCTGGCGTTTACCTTTGTTAATTCTAAATTTTTCATAAATTAAGCTGAATAAATGTTTTCGCATGAATCGAAACAGTTGCCTGTGTAAACGAGTCTGGAACAGGCAGCTGTAATTTATTAACTGAAATTGTGGTAACCTACATACATACATGAAATAATGACAGTTATTTCGAAATATTATACTATAGAATGTTCTGCCGCGTGTATACTATAACTTTCATCGAAAAACAATGGTTTCATGTACAGGGTGTCCGGATAAGGGTACGGAGCGGCTGTATCTCGACAATGGTAGTCAGCAGAAGTTCTGGAAAAAAATTCTTATACATAAAGTGGGTAAGAAAAATTGCTGGAAATTATTTTTAAGTGTGTAAATCGACCGCTAGAGGGCGTAACTGCTGCGAAGAAACATAAAATCTACGCTATCTCGGAAAGTCAGGTAATCACCTATAACTTTGAAAACATCATTTTATAGCTTGGGTAGTACTGCATCATTTTGTCTTGTGAAATTTTTTTCTATCAGCCATAATAAAGGAGGGGAAACCGATGAATTTATTAATCTTTATATTGTAATATCTCTTGAACCATTCACCCGATTTGAATATTTTTGATTTCGTTAAAAAGAGCATTTTGTGGACTCTTAAATCAATTTTTTTCTTAAATTTTTCTATTTAAACCAAATAAACTAGAGGACGTTATCTGCAACGTTCTTACATTTTTGTGATTTTTGGAATAAAGTTAAATGGAACGATACTATGTTCCTGACAGATTCTTGGCCACAATATAATTATCCGAATTTTAGTGAAAACCGCATCGCGATATGTCCATGCGTTCTCGATTTATAGGAGAAAATGTTAAAAATTAGAATACCTCAATCGTATCAAGTTACCTTAGTAAGAAAAACAAATCAGGTAGCCATGGTTATCTGTAAATTGAAAGGATTACAAGTTTGACAGCTGCCAAAACTTTGTAATGTGCCGAAAAGGCTGTAATTGCGTTGTATCAAGTTACCTTTGCAAGAAAAACAAATCTCAAAGCCACAGGCCAGCAGAACATAATTTAATTGTAAAACAAAATAAACACAAAACAATTATAATTAAAGTTCATCCAAAAATACGTTAGAAATGTTATTTTACATTAAAAATGTTCAAAATGTTGTCCATCTTTCTCGATGCATTTACGTAATCTATTTTCGGTAGAAAAAACTGCCGCTTCAATTTCAGCCCTAGACAAGCTTCTAATGGCATTTTGTATTCTTTCCATCATGTTTCCTCGGGTTGTCGGTTGTTCTTGAAATACCAAGTCTTTAAGTCTACCCCACAGATAGAAATCTAAACAAGTTAAATCCGGCGAACGCGCTGGCCACGGAAATAGACTTCCTCTTCCAATAACCTGATTTGCATATTGATCCTCTAAATGCTGACGTACGTTTCGGTTGTAATGCGCCGGACAACCATCGAGCTGGAACCACATGTTTCTTCTTGTTTCCAGCGTGATGTCCTCTAAAAGTGGTGGAAGAGAAACGTTTAAAAATTCTAAAAACCTTTCTCCATTAAGGGATTGATCAAAAAAATATGGGCCTATAATTTTTCCTTCCACGATCCCGCACCATACGTTCAAACTCCAGTGATTTTGATATGCTACTTGCCGCATCCAATGTGGGTTTTGCTCCGACCAATAATGCATATTATGCAAATTTACACCCCCTGAGCTACAAAAAGACGCTTCATCCGTCCATAATACTTGCGACAAAAAATTTGGATTTTCCCGAATCATATTTAACATCCAGTGACAATGGTTCAGTCTTCTATCATAATCACTGTCTCTTAATGCCTGATGTAGGACAATGTGGTAAGGATGCATATTATTGCGTTGAAGAATCTCTTGGACACTTGTTTTTGGGACTCCTAGGTCGTTGGCAATTTTTCTTATGCTTAAGAATGGGTCGTTTTTCACGTAGGCTAAAACGTTAATAATATTTGCCTCGTTACATGTTCCACGCCTTCTTATTGGTGCTCTAATGGGCTGCACGCTGCCAGTCTCTCGTAAACGAGTAGCCAATCTTGAAAACACTTCTCGAGAAAAATGTCTTCTTTCTGGAAATTGCATTGCATATTGTCGCGACGCAATTACAGCATTTTCGAAACATTGAAAATAAATACGTAGCATATCATATGCTTCTGCGTTAGTAAACGGCATATTTTTTTACAGAAAAAAGATCGATTACAAAATAACTATAAGTCACAGAAACTATCAGAAATAACTTTTGGCAGCTGTCAAACTCGTAAACGTTTCAATTTACGGGTAACCATGGCTACCTGATTTGTTTTTCTTACTAAGGTAACTTGATACGATTGAGGTATTCTAATTTTTAACATTTTCTCCTATAAATCGAGAACGCATGGACATATCGCGATGCGGTTTTCACTAAAATTCGGATAATTATATTGTGGCCAAGAATCTGTCAGGAACATAGTATCGTTCCATTTAACTTTATTCCAAAAATCACAAAAAATGTAAGAACGTTGCAGATAACGTCCTCTAGTTTATTTGGTTTAAATAGAAAAATTTAAGAAAAAATTGATTTAAGAGTCCACAAAATGCTCTTTTTAACGAAATCAAAAATATTCAAATCGGGTGAATGGTTCAAGAGATATTACAATATAAAGATTAATAAATTCATCGGTTTCCCCTCCTTTATTATGGCTGATAGAAAAAAATTTCACAAGACAAAATGATGCAGTACTACCCAAGCTATAAAATGATGTTTTCAAAGTTATAGGTGATTACCTGACTTTCCGAGATAGCGTAGATTTTATGTTTCTTCGCAGCAGTTACGCCCTCTAGCGGTCGATTTACACACTTAAAAATAATTTCCAGCAATTTTTCTTACCCACTTTATGTATAAGAATTTTTTTCCAGAACTTCTGCTGACTACCATTGTCGAGATACAGCCGCTCCGTACCCTTATCCGGACACCCGGGTGAGAAGTGGATGTTCACACAGCATGGAATGCAAATAAAATCGTATAATTAACTGGTGACAATCTGTATGCTCGCAGTTACTTTAAAGTAACACTTTCCGAAATAACAGTAGGTAGGTAGAAGTTTTATATATATATATTTCTCACATGGCTTTGTACGTTTTCGAAGTAACAAAACTACCAAAAGTAGTGTAAATCATATTACATGCCAACATTTTAAGCTAATTTTTGGTTGCATGTAATAAGTTTTGTAGAACACCCTAGTGGTACTTCCTTTTGTTTTTGTAATCAAGGCAAGTCAGAAATTAAATATAACCAGAATAGTTTTAGCTACTAAGTTCAATAGTAGAAATAACAATCCTATATCTAATGGGCATCCACATGAGTTGGGTAGGTAGTGTACTGAATTAAACCACATCGCTGAATAGCAAACCAGTATTGCTAATCCGTGGAACTATTCAAGATTTGTAAGAATCTTTAGAGATATGGAAGCAGACGGGAATCTATTGTTTATTGACATTTATTAGGAAGGGCGAAACCCTTAACACCTAAAAGTATGACTTTGTCGTTCCATCTCTTTATTTTCTTTCATAATTTTGCCTTCGCTTTTCTTTCGTTCCTAGGGTTTCTTCTTTGGTTCTAATTTATAAGACCAGTCTATGCACGTTCAGTGAAAATATAATTTGTCGTTTTAAAGAGAAAATTGTTACTCGGAAATTCACTTAAATCTGAAAGAAATCAATCCCTACATTTTGGTTGAAACTACATCAAATAATTAATGGTTCCCGATATCTTGGATTTGTCTCGACACATACCAGCATACGTGGTTGACCTGTAGGATAACAGAGGATTGTATTCCTTTTTCTTTTTTTGAAATTGTAATTTTCATTCAAATTTATTAATTAATGATCGTGGAAATTAGAAAATCATTCGTTAGTATTCTTGATAGTGTTTAAATATTAGAACCAGTCATCGGGCATTTCATTCATGTTATCATTTGTGTTTGTAACTCTTTTTGTAGTTCTTGTTAAATGTTATACAAAAGTTGCATGGCTCTTCTGGCGTTAAACCATCTACAAAGAGTACACTGTACTATACTTAACTTTAATCTTTTCTATACTTTAGTTTCTTACTGTTTGGTTCAAGTGAATGATTTGGGTTTTTGATTAGTTGTTTATTTTTTTACCATTTTTTAGATATAGGTCGATAGTCGTTGATTGCAAGTCTATCACTCTTTCATCTCTCTTTCATATACTGGTATTAATTTGACTGTTTTTAGAATTTCCAGGAAAGCGCATACTCTGAAGGGATCACTAATTAAAAGTAATACTGCCAACGAAATAATACCTACAACATGTCTTGGTACAGAACAGTGATTTCCATCAACACAAGGAAGGTCTTAGTAGAGATTATTTCATTAGTATTGAAACCTTTATTTTCATCAGTGAGTCAGGCAAATACACTGGCAGAGCCAAAAAGTTGGAAAAAAACTTTAAGACACCAAGAAACATCTTGTGCATAGTAATTCTAGAATAGTTAGTTAGCCAAGTTGCACCAGAAATTTCGGGATATTGTTTGGTTGCTTGTTGTTATGCCTTCTGAAAGTATCCGCAAAACTGCTGAGTATATTGTTGTTTCACTCTGGTTTCGCATCCACCTGATCTCCGCAAATTCAATAGGAATTCACACACTCTGGTTGCATATTTTTATTCCGTGTTAAAGGTTATGGAGCGACTAATACATCACTCTTTTTTTATTTTTCTAGTTTGTTTAGAACTGTTTTCAAATTTTTTCGAAACAATATTTAGAAAGATCTATGTATGTACATACATCAAACCAATTTTCTAAAAGGAAAACGAAATTACCTTGTAATTAATATTTTGAAACTTACAAGTAATTTAGAAACTATTATATTCAACGTATTTACGTTGCAATTGTCCCTTCATTTTAATTTAAAAATACGCTACTTCTAACGTGGACAGAATTTCTAAAACAAATAAAATCTATAGCGTACAAACAATGCTGTATGCTGCATTTAAGCCTGTAGTATGTTGTTTCGCCTAACGAGACAGTATGAAACAGAAGATCGGCATGAAGCGGAGGAAATGAAATAGAAAATGTAACTGCTAGGGTAATACTTGCACAGAAAGAAGAACACAACGAAGGATAGTTGAGATAGCGGTTGCAAAACGTTTGCGATATTGGTTCTCTTCCGGAAGACGCTCGTGATATATAATGAAAGGTCTCGATAACCAGCTCGGTAATAATTTATTCGCGGCGTTTGCGATGCAATTCAATTAAATTGGCTTGTTTGCTGTCGAGGAATTGTATTCCATTACTCGAAAATTATATGTATGTATGCGCAATATATTGGCGGGTACTCCCGTACATTTGCCAGATTCAGCAGAGTATTGTATGTACTAGGAGCATTATTATCGGGCTATAGAATGCGCTCCTAGAAGCATAGCCTAAGTGGATAGTCGAGCTATATTGGGCGTCTCGTTGCTAGTCAATAGCCTAACGACAAACAATTCTCATCTTGCCCGTTTCTATATCATATTTGTCGATTTTCAATAGAAGTTGCATTCTGCTAGAAGTGATACTGTGAGTGAATTTATACAAATATGTGAAAGTTGTGAGGTTTTTCTTCTTGGATTAGTCACTCCTTGGTACTTCTTTAAGTTCAAAATTAAAAATAGTCCTAGTGTGCGATTCGCACACGAATGCTATTTGTCAGGAAGAGGGTAGAGCAATTGCTTCGAAATATAAGTATAACATGTGCGACCATTGTATTCTTATTTTTCTCTTGAACCCAATGAAAACATCTAACAAACAGTAAATAATAAACAACAAAAATTGTGTAACTGTTTGGAAGGCACTGTATTTATGAACGTTTGATATTCGCTTTAGCACATTTCACAAACGCTCGTATCAACATATGAATCTGTTAATCAAAAATCGTATAACATAAAAATGCAGAATTTTGGGAGAATTTTTTGACGTTGTATGAATTTAAAATCAATAGCATCTGTTCCATATTCAAATAACAAGCGCAAATACACAAACATTTTCAGCATTTCAGTAAAGTTATTAATAATTCAGCGGTTGCTAACCGCATTTTCTTTAGAATCTTAAATAAGGACATATACATTTTTTTATTTGCCATTAATTACATTTGACGTACTTTTATTGAATATTTCTGAAAAGTCGTCAAAATGCATCTGCAGGAAGCTAAAGTACTATACTTTACGCATACAGACTGTGTAGCAGTAGAAAATCAGCGTTTTCATAGAAAATTCATAGCGTTTTAGGTTTCCTTTCAATACATTCTCATTCAATTTGATCTCCTGTTTTGATCCCCGAATATACAATTTTGATTGCTCAGATAATAGTCGCGTGTACGTAATACCGGGTTACATAGCTTGCTGATATAAAGCCAGAGCGCCGTTGTATCGTTCTATGCGAACGTTAACGCATCATCGAACCCGCTCCGGCATAAAGTAATTAACATGTACTTGTACTCTGGTGAACGTATTATAAAGAGGTCGGGTAATCCCCGGTAAATCAACAACTTTTCCCTCAGTTTCGAAAACCGTTGCATCGGTAGCGGTACATAATCGGCTTAGTTTTATTGCACGAAGCGACGAATACGAGTCGCGTGGCCGATTATATAACGAACAGACGAGACCACCGGCGGGAATTCCATAGTAAATCGATATTTTAATAATTTCTCTTTATTAATTTATTACAATTTACTCTGTCATGGGATACCCTACGCATTTATATATGTATGTATAGTAAATATATATTTTTGCAAAAGCGCCTGTTCACGTTTTATGTTTATTTGATTTTATTCGATACGGGAAATTTAACGTAATTGTTTTGGCGTCATTGTTTTTCGATTATTTCTGATATCTATTGACACGTCACGGTGACCATTATGAGTGGATTTTGCTCTCCAATATTGCTAAATATAAAATGAATTAGTAGCCATCGAAATGGGCGATTTGTGACGGCAACGATTTTAAAATAATGTTCATGCTATTATCACGAATGTATAATGAAAAAATGGGTTTCATGTGTATAAATATATCCAATGAGAAAAGCATATAAAGAGGAAAAGGTTACGTCCAAGTAAACTCTTTTAAAACTAATTCGGTGTGAGTTTCAATAAACTTGAGTTAGTTATTTCATAGAGTATGTAAGAAAAAATGTATTACCTGGCATAAATTAGGTCCATCACTCGTTGGAAATTAAAAAATACTGGCAATTGCCTGTATTAGTCCTTCATAAGTTCTGCATTTTTAGATAATTAAAATTGCGTTATGCGAATCCCACTTACTATTACAAGAAAATAAAATAGCAAAACTGACAGAGCAAACTAACACTGCATTCTTCTTTCAATTAGTAATGCGATTACGCTGCAAGTCTAAATACCAGCGGGATTTGACAGAGAAATCCGTCTTACTCGAGGGGCGCTGTTGAAGAAACGATTTTTCTGTAATCCTTTTAGTTTTCGATTTACTCACTTGTGTTTGTTAACATTTTTGCCATGAAAAAACGTTTCATCTATCTTCTCGAAAATACCACAATAATTGCAAAGAGGATAACCCAAATCATCTGAATGCCTCTGATACGGGTTATATCATACGCATAGATTCAGCATTCAAGTGAAGTAGCTCTTGATTTTTATTAAGCGTTTTATTATACTTTTGATAAATGATTTTAGTCATAGCAGACAAGGTGATTCTATCGGCCTGATTTGAATACATGGATATGCATTGATATGACAAAACACTGAATATGTACTATCGCGAGCACTTTAAACGACTCAAACTGCCATAAAACGTATCTATTGTAGACTTTCCTTAGTCGGAGCAATATTTAGGTAAATATAACTGGCCAACTGTAATAAGCCGTATAACCGCAGGCCGAAGGGTAGACACTATTTAAAAGAAATTTAAGCGAAAAGAATTATGAATATATTTGACATGAATATGATGTACTATTGATCTAACAACAATTATTGTAAAAATTATAAGCTTACAGATTAGGACACGTAATTATGGAAATAATTTAATATTATTTTATTAGTATGCGGCCAATGTTTTAATTGAAACAGCCCATAATAGATAACGTATAGTAATATTATATGATTAACGTCTTTTTACAAAAAGTCTCAAATTAAACAAGGTATACTTTTAATACAAAAATATCTATTATTTCTTTGCCTTTTGCGAAATTTTAGTTAAAATGTCGATTTTAATTGAAATAGTACTTATAATTTACTGACATTAACAATACAAAATTTGATGAAGAAATATAGTTGTTTCAATCAAAAACTACTCACTACATTCGTTCTTCTGTCGACCCCCAAATCGACACGGCGGCGTTGCAATCTATATTCGTAATGGTATAGAGGTAAGAGCTAGGAATGATATTAAAACTTTGTCCGTTACAAATGTAGTCGAAGTTTGCGGCATAGAGTTAATTTCTAATATCAATATAATAGTTGTAGCTTTATATAGAGTGCCAGCTTCTGACAGTAGTGTTTTTATCGATGTTATAACTATATTGTTAGATTTAATTTTGAAAGAAAAGAAATATGATATTTTAGGCGGCGACTTTAATATTAATTTCGCTGCTCGTTCATTACTACAACAACATTTCGTAGATTTATGTAACTGCTATAAATTATGTACAACAATAGATGTCCCTACTAGAGTGAATGATTCTGTTTCTACGTGTATCGATAATTTCCTAGTTAATTTGCCAATGGATGTTTACAATAGTTGTTGCTTTGATTTGAACCTATCAGACCACTTTGCTCAATTTCTTACTATTAATATATCAACTAAAGTACAGCAAAACATTTATTGTTACAAGCGTAAATATTGTGCAAATTCTCTAAACTTATTTGAAACCTATCTATCTAAAGAAACATGGTTACCAGTGTTTGAAATAAACTGTCCTGACAATGCGCTTTCCAAATTTGTTCAAATTATGCGTTACTACGTGGACATATGTTTTCCCTTAGTAAAATGTAAAAAAATGTGGTCTCAACACGACTGGATAACTCCTGAAATAGTACAATTGAAAAACAATTTAATGTTTTTACGAAACATTAGTACGAGATATCCTAATTTTAAACCTGATTTTTTAAGGTATGAGAAATACTACAAACTAGTCTTAAGTATCAATAAGAAAAACAATAATGATAATTATATCATGTCCAGTTCAAATATGTCTAAAGCTATTTGGAATGTTATTAAACGTAACTCTCCTACTCCTGTACATGATAGGAAGTTACCTGTGAATTACAATCTACGTGACCTATGTAATGTTTTTAACGAGAAATTTACCCCATCCTTCACGCCGGAAAAATGTTCCGCCAAAGTGGGAGATGCTATGCGTACTTCCAATGGTTTCTTTGTAGCTCCTGTGACTGAACATGATGTTTTTAGAGCAATAAGTAAGTTATCTAATTCAACAAGCGTTGGAAATGATCTCATACCATCTTTTATAGTCAAAAAGTTTGCATCTCTAATTTTATCACCTTTAGCATACTTAATAAATTTTTCTTTTAATCAAGGAATATTTCCCACAATGTTGAAGATAGCCAATATTACACCTATATATAAGAAAGGAGACTCTAACTGCTTGGACAACTATCGCCCTATCAGTGTATTGTCGGTATTTTCGAAGGTATATGAATCGCTAATGAATGAACTATTACTAACCTATTTTAACAAGTACAAATTATTGTCTACTTATCAGCATGGATTTCTTCCTAATCGTTCAACTAATACAGCATTATTTAAGTTTATTAATCAAGTCTCTTCTAATGTTGACTCTAATAATCCTTGTATAGGGATGTTTGTTGATTTGTCAAAAGCTTTTGACAACGTGAATTACAAGCTGTTGCTCCATAAGTTGACCAATTACGGAATTAGAGGGACTGCCTTGCGCTGGTTTGAAAGTTATCTTGAAAATCGCAAGCAGAAGGTTGTAATAAATGAATACTCATCTGACGTACTACCTGTCTTTAAAGGAATACCACAAGGATCCGTTTTAGGCCCTACTCTATTCTTGATTTTCATCAATGATCTCCCTTCATATTTAGACCCAGTAGCAAACGTGATGCTCTACGCAGACGACATTAACTTAAGTATTAGCGCTCCTGATCTTCATACTCTCTTTGAGATTACCAATTCTGTCCACCGACAGTTATGTGAATAGCTATTTAACAACAATCTGGTTCTTAATAATGATAAAACCAAGTGTATTTTATTCCGTAATAATCAAAAGTACAACATCAAACATTTTAATCTAAATAGTAATTTAATCGAATTGAGTCAATCCTCGAAATTACTAGGTGTTTCCATCGATGAAGACCTCAAATGGCATTCTCATGTGGATAGTTTATGCAAAGAATTATCTAAAGTATGTTATGCCCTCTATAACTTAAAACGATCATGTAGCACACACGTTCTTAAAACATATTACTTTTCAAATTTTTACTCTAGGATGACCTATGGAATAATACACTGGGGCTCTGGTTTTGGCACAGATCGAATTCTGTTGCTGCAAAAGCGAGCTATACGGACTATATTCGGCTTAGCATACCGAGAATCATGTAAAAATGCTTTTAAATCCAATAATATATTAACATTTTACGATGCTTACATTTTGGAAGTACTTTGTTTTGTTTTTAAGAATAAGCCAGAATTCTCGATTGATATTTCTCATGAATACAACACGAGACAAATAAATTATTTATTACCTCCGATACACAAAACTTCATTATTCCAAAGAAATTTAACATTTTTAGGATGTAAGTTATTTAATAAGTTACCGAATAATATAAAATGGTGTAGTAACCTAAGAAGTTTCAAAAACAATTGTAAAAAGCATCTTCTTACATTAACTTGTTACAGTATTAACGACTACCTGTTATTGTAAAATATTGTAATTATTTTTGACGTTGTTTTTTATGGTTCCCCATAGTTCGAAATAAAGAGTATTATTATTATTATTATTATTATTATAGATGTACATTATGGTTATATAAAAGAAGATTAATGATAATATTTGTCGGTGTTTGTTTTGCGGATTCTTAAGAACTTTAAACGTTTGTATAAATACGACAGTTGTATGAATTTAATAAGAATTTAAACCCAATGTTAGTTATTTCTTAGTACAATTTGCACTACTGAAGTAAATTCAATATAATTTCCTTGTATAACTAATTGTCAACCGTTAAGCACCTGGAAAATGTTTAATTTAGACCAGTCAGATGCCGTGTAACACGTTTTCAATTGTCTCGTCCAATAAAATGTTCCTAAATCAACTGATAATTACCTTAGATATATTTCGCCCTATTAAAAAATTAATATATATCCAGAAATAAATAAATATTTGTTTAAATTTATATTTAATTTTAATCATTTCTTAATGTTTTGCAAACATTGTTTTTCCTTCATCAGATTTCCTATAAATACAATAGTAATATTATATATAAAAGTATAGTTTAAACTTGCACTGCGTAGACATAATATCAAACTGAGCGAATTTCGTCAATAATACAATATACGAATCATACGTCATGTAGGATGTATTACAACCATCATAGGATATATTTATAATTTATTGCGAATCTTTCTACCTGCTTGTTGTCCACCCCTAATTACAGTCGCCCAGTGCTACTTCTCAAATGTTTCGAGTAGCTGTATGCGGCCATAACGCTTGAAGTGTGAGTCGTTTAAAATGCTTGCGATAGTACATACTGTCTGATGAATTTGAATATTACCGAGTTTTCTCATTAAAGATATGTCGGGCACGATTTACATTAAATTCAGTTAACAGTTAGTTACTTGTTTGTGAAAGTAAGGTTAAGAAGTTTGATCGGCAAACTTTTATGCAAGTAAATAGTAAGTAGATGTTAAATTTTCACATTTTTTTAAACAAAACGAAACTCTTGTGTCAAACAAAACATAAGACTGAACAGAGCAAGAAAAACATATTTATAACAATTGGTTACACGTGAGTGAATTCAAACCTGAGTATATACCTACAATAAGGAAACCAGTCTTCCTTTCAAAAGTTATTTAGATTATTTATTAAGTAAAGCCGTGTCAGATATTAACTCTGGCGAAGAGAACTTAAGAACTGGAGCTGAATGTTATAAGATTCCGATTGCAACAGCACCAAATATAATTAAGAGTGATGCCCAGCCAATACCGCGTAAAAGTTAGTTGTTACGAAGATTTTAAATGCTACTGAATGAGGTCTTCAGTTAATGAGATTAGACAGCAGAATTGTAATGGCTTACATAAACCAGGCAGTAACTGCGAAACAGTTAACTTGTCGGAAAAGAACTACTCTTTTCATTTTATGCACCTAAATAAAATATTAAGTGATAGACTTGGCCAAAACATGATACATACATGTTGGGCCGCAATATCTAATGAAACAATTATTGTATACTTAGAAAGTTTTGAGAGAAGTGCATCATGCAAATATTGTCAGCTATGACATCAATTTTTCTACCGATCAGTGTGCAAGCGAGGTGAATAAATAATAGAATAGGTTCGAGTAAAAGTAGCACGTCAACAATAACGGCAGCATTAGGATTAAGAATCTTACTGCCAACCTATATACTCTGCACTTCTATCCTACCTGGACGGAAAGTGAACCTGAGAATACCAGTCAGACCGGTCAAAACGTTGGATGTTTGATGAAGTAAGTCTCGAAGACCAGTTTAATAAAGTAGCTGTAGCTTATTTTAGAAAACTTGAGGCAACGGACATTTTAATAGGAGATAAACTGTTAGTTACATATATATCTTAAAGTGTTATGCAGAGTTGCCCTCAACATAATATTGTTTAACAACCATTACATGTGGCCTTCTTTCAGAACTTTCGAAATAGTGTAGCGAAGACAGTTTTTCAAATGGGCGTTGAATCAGAAATAAATGTAAGGGTTAGATTTAAGACTTGTGATACTACCCCCTTTAAACAAACAAAAAATATTAGGAAGGCGGCTTAAAACGGCAGCTGAAGAGTTCGAAGAAGACAGTGTGAAGATCAATGGTGTACAACTTTTACAGAGTTTCCGTGTCTTACTGGATCATCAGAGGAAGACGAAAAGCTTAATGTTTCACCTCGTAAAGTTTAGAGTACAGTAGATTTGCAAGCATTAGAGCTAGAAGTTTCACCTAAAATAAAAATAGAAAATTACGATTTACTAGTGATCTAGGACTACCAGCAACGATTCTTACGATGAACTTGACGAATGGAGACCAAGCAAGGACAAAGATATAGAGAACGATATGATTAATTTAATAATAACCACATATGTAAATTCTGAACCGAGAGTCCATTAGTATGTGTGAACCTCTATCGCTAGTTACTTGAAAAGCTACAGAAATTATTTAAGATTACGTTTAAGTAATTGCTAAACTTTGATTCGAGGCTATTTTAAAAATTCATTTTTGTTCACCAATTAATAAACGCAGCATTTATCCCTCCGATAGTTTCTTAAAGCGAAGGTGATCTTCATTTGACGGTCTGGTAACACATCTTGCATTCTTCTAATTCTTATAATCGTTGCAAGAACATCTTCTCCCTGTCAAAAAGGTATCAATATACGATTTTTTCATCATTTCAACAAAACTCAAAGCTGCTTGCTAGCGCCAGCCAGCAAACAATCATAATTTATGAATCTGATATTTTAGCTTATGAACGGACGTATCGGTAAAAAGAGAACAATAGCTTAAGGAACCACTTTTAGATGATTAAATTAGAAATGTATGTGCTTTGGTAAAATCAAGGTGTTCCAGATCGTGTTCACCTTGCTACAAGTCAATATTCGGATTTTGTACATTTACATTGTCTACGTCTAAGTTTATATTGGTATTCAATTGCCTGTTTCATATACATATATCACTAGTTAATCATAATGCACTATTTTATACCAAACAGTACCCTGCTCGTAGGGTTGTTTACTAAACGGGACATTCGAATCGAATAGAATTCTTGTATGTAAATTTTACTTCAAATTACTAAGGTTTATGCCCACGAATAATTCATTCCGACTATTACATACCACCAAAATAATATTCAGCTGTCGTCTGTTCCTGACATATCCTCTTCAGCCTTCATAATTATTATCAAATATCACTAGTGGAGAACATCAACACTCCAGCATTCCTGTTTGATAACAAGGTATGTATAGCAGTATTATTTGCGCCGCAACGTTTTGACCTACGTCAAAATGATTTTCATTTCAATTAAGCGAACGGATTAACTTTGCCATTCTAACCCTGTTTGTTTATAAAAGGAACTGGCCGGAATTCGTAGCAAAACTCCAACGCCTACAGAAAGGGTTAAAGCGAAAATTACTATCTATAGGTCCAATTTACTTTCTAAACTTTCTATTCGAAATGAGGGTGAGCGCTTCATTCATTTACTTTCCATTGTGTTAGCAATTTGCAGTTTTTTTTTTACTACACGTTTTCCGTTTGCGTTGCTATAACTCTGTGGATATGCAAGATGTTTCAATTACGAAGAAATATTTTCTGTTAAAAAGAGGGGCATTTCAATATTTAAAGCAGAATAGTTTGCGATATAGTACTTCATTATGTCTTATTCTAATTTTCGGTGAGGTTACTATGTAAATGTTGAAAATACCATTATTGGGTACCTGAATACTTACGTTCAAATGAGGTTGTGGAAAATTCTCATCAGGTACAATACGCGATTTCAGCTAGCTCAGTAGATTTGGAGGGTGGGAAGATAATTGACCACATATTATTACAAACCAATTTTACTTTAAGTAAAAAAGATAGATTTCCCCTCTTATGTGGATTGAGGTTTCTAATTGAATTTATATAATAAGAAGTTTGGAGATATCGATCCTGGCACCAACATTTAGTTGAAATCTGTGGTTAATCATATCCCAACCCCTCCAAATTCGGTCGAGCTAGCTGAAAAGAGCTTTTTTGGATGTTTTTCACCAACTCTCGCCTGAGCTTAAGGATTTATGTATATAACCAATAAGTGTAATTTTTACTCTCTTGTTATCACCAAATCATCAATTATACTAGTTTTAGTAATATCCGCTGAAAATAAAAATAACTAAAAAGGTAACAAGATTTTTATTAATTGCCAACGCCACCGACAGTACGTCCAACTTTTTCTAACGTAAAGTCAGTTAGAACGTCCCAATCCTTATGAGAGAAAACAAACTATCTGTCTTAACTTCATGTATCTTTCACGGAATCAGGTGGTTCTACTACCGCATGAGCTTTTACAAAATGTTAGTGAAATGATGTTGTGACCAACAGCATTTAGAGGTCATATTCGTGACGTATCAGTCATCTGAACTTGTTGGCAAATATAAATATAAAGATGTTTAATAAATTCTTGATGAATGTTAAAATATATTGACAAAATTCAACTATGTAAGAGTTACTATAATGTGATTTCAAAATTTTCACCTCACTACAGACGCTATGATTAACGCATAACGTCATACCTTGTTGCCACTTTAGGAAAATAATACTAATATTCTACATAAAAACCCGCCTAATACCTTACATACTTAATCACGTCAATATACGTCATACTTAAATCGAACCAGCCAAAAATTAAAAATCTCTGCTGAGATAAAACGGTTTATTGAAAACATGTAAACATTCAGCAACATTTGAGTGACAAGTGACTGGATACATCGTTTGCCTCATTATACCAGAATGCACAGTTTTCTGTATTAAACAATGTCTTCCTCTTTGACGCGCTTATCAAACTTTCTTCCGCTCATGCCCGTTCGGTCGTTTACGTAAATGCTCCTTGAGATGTATAATTGGGTATTAAGAATATCTCGACATTACTTAAGACATTACTTAATACATAAACTATACATATGTAGGAGGTTTGGTTAGGTGACAATACGCTAGTTTACCAGTTTCGCATATTTATATAGATACCTTATACTACTGCTGCAGAAAAGTATGCGGCAATAATTAATATTGTATACTATTTTATAACAAAAACGTCATTACAATACATTTACAGTTAGTTTATGAAACATTTCTAACTGGACATAAATAATCGGTTACCAATGTAGAGTTTACAGCATCCAACGAGTTTTAAAAGCAAACAAATTGCTCGTTATTTAAACAGCAGTAACTCATTTTAATTGAATTAAAACAAAAGCGCAACAGAGGCCCTCACATACATATTTGAAACTATAATAATTCTCTAACGGCATGCTTTATTAAATTTCGTGTACTAGTGATATATGCACATATATACATATATACATGCATATAATACATATCGTTATGTTATTAAAAATAAACTTCCAATTCCCGGTATAACAATAAATTAGAGAAATGTATATTGGATAATGAGTATTTATATTTCACTCAACTTGCCGCAATACTTAAAATATTGAGTTATACTGTGCGAGTAAGAAGGAACAAGTTTTCATATAATGTCATGGCTTAAGTCTTCGTTTAATAATACCTACATCTATTGTTACATCTATCTTATACAAATAATTTATATTAATTAATTTCAGATGATAATATCAAAGTATTATTACAGAGAATGTATTCAGTGGTAGACAAAGAATCTATGCTAGCATGAATATTTTATTAAGTGCCGACCATCCAGACCGTGATCTCATTGAATAGGTTTATGACAAAACTTCATCAACTGCCGCCATTGGGAAAGGTTTTTAATACATGCGCCGTTCGCAAAATGAAAAAAAATTTTTTTGCGAAAGCATCACTTCCACTCCTGTAGCAGCAAGGCTTCACAGAGCCATGGCAAAAGGCGGGACTAGACCTGTGATGGCCTTGAGGAAACCAGATGGCAGTTACACGGAAGGGGAAATGGAGCGGGCTGAGCTGCTCCTTCAAACACACTTCCCTGGCAGCAAGCAAGCAGATCCAGCAGAGACAACCCCTAGCACCAGGAAACCCAAAACGGGAGGAATGGGAAATCGCTAGGCGAATCTGCACGAGACAAAGCATGGAGTGGGTGGCGGATGAGCTGCTTAACAGGTTGACTGCTTTCGGCGTACACTGCATAGGATATGTCGATGACATTGTTATAATAGCAAAAGGCTAGTTTGAGAGAATTCTTTGTGACCACATACAAACAAGCCTCCATTAACAAAACTCCTGAAAATGAAAGATATACGTCTAGATACAACAGTAATCGAATGTAAAACAGAAGTCAAATATCTAGGAATAACCCTGGACAAAAAACTTCTGTGGAACAAGCATATCGAACTGACTGTGAATAAAGCAACAAGAGCTTTAATGATATGCCGGCATTTAGCAGGCAAAACGTGGGGTTGTAACCCAAATATACTGCGATGGCTGTACACTAGTATAGTAAGACCTATGGTAACATACGGAGCAATAACCTGGTTCCAAAAGGTCACACACATCACAACCAAGAATATCCTTGGCAAGCTGCAAAGGTTGTGTATGCATTACCGGAGCAACGGGAACATGCCCAACCGCGGCCCTCGAGGTCATCGTAGAGCTCACACCTCTACACCTAGTAGTGGAGGGAGTGACCCGTGCGGCAATGTACCGACTAGCCAGAGCAGGGACGGGTGGGAGCGGGACTCTATGCCAAGGAGCTTTGTCATCCATGGCGGGACTTACACCACTTTCGGATCTGCCAAACGATGAAATGGTTAGGAAATATAGCTTCGAAAAGAACTTTTCAACGAAGTTGAGTAAAGGAGAATGAGAAGAAGAATCCTCCACCTACCCTCTAAAAGCAAACACCATCAAATGGTATACGGATGGGCCCAAAACTGAAAAAGGAACAGGTGCAGGGGTATTCGGGCCAGGAACCAAATACTCAGAGCCGATGGGAATACACCCCAGTGTCTTCCAGGCAGAGGTTAATGCGATTGGAAGACGTGCTCAGGTGAATCTTGACAGGAACTATCGAAAGCAGAGCATTGCAATCTTCTCCGATAGCCTTACTGGCGCCGAGTTCTAACACTATCAGCTCCAAGTTAGTTTGGGAATGCCGGGATAAACTAAACAGCCTGGGCAAGGAAAACAAAGTTGCATTATGCTGGATACCGGGATACACTGGAATCAGTGGCAATGAGAAAGCTAATCTATTAGCAAAGGAGGCCGCCACAACTTCGTTTGTGGGACCGGAACCATTCTGTGGAATAGGGATGAGCACATATAAGAAAGGACTTAAAGACAGGGAAGAGGACGTCAGAGCTTCCCTCTGGCACAATCTTCCTGGTCTGAGACATTCCAAGGTATTCCTTGGAAATCTCAACAAGCAGAAAGCAAAAACCATGCTAGAACTAAACAGGAACAGATTACGCATTCTCACAGGTTTCCTTGCAGGGCATTGAGGACCTTGGGGAACACATGTAGAGGATAGGCCTGAAACAGAATAGCGACTGCAGGTTTTGCGGGGCGGAAGATGACAGTCCGAAACACTTGACATGCAACGGCACATCAATAGAAGAAATTCGCGCCAACTATCTTGGCAAAGGCGTTGTAAACGAGGAAGAAATACCCTTTCTGAAACCAACACATCTGTTACAGTTTATTAAAGCGCTCAGGCTGGATGGGGAGCTGTGACTGCGAGCAAAACCCAGCAGCTTACACCTCATCTAAGGGGGCACAATAGACCGACGGTTGCGGTGCAATATCACCCTTATATCTACATAAATCTAAATCTAATCGCAAAATGAAACTGACAATAATCAATTACACGTCTTGCAGAAAATTCTCACTTATCAACTCTGCAGTAACCTCTGTACTAAATGAACAGTAATGATACACTAAGAAATCTGAGATCGGAGACTGACTACTACTCACTATGCGAACAATCTTCAATTCCAGTAGCACAATCAGTGTATTTGAAGAAGACCTGTAAAAATCTAGTAAATGTTTTGGAGCAAATTAATCGTTTGGTGAGCGTAGATTTGCGTGAATGGAAAACAAGATCAAAGATAGATAATTTGGAAGTAATATCTCTTCTAACCATGATTAGAATGGAGTTAAAGAACTTACAACAACTTATTAATAGTGTTAAAATTGGGATACTGTATAGCCTATTATTATTATTATCGAACAAAATTGCCAAGTATATGAAAGAAATTGACTACAGAGGACGCGAACGTTCCCTATGAATATAGGAAATTGTATATATTAAAATTAGTATTCAATTTGTGAACGAGATAATATAGAGATTCAAAGCTTAGAGATGCAATATGAGTCCCTAATCACACTTTCCCTTGTCATATTTAGACGTATTCCTTTCGAGCCTGAAGTCAATAATTGAAGAGCAAAGAGCGGAGTTCTACCCAAGTGTTCGAGAAACGGAAAGGAAATATTTAAATAATTACCGTTCACAGACTGAATGTATTATACAAGAATAACGGAAAATACACACTCAATAGTAATAACATTTGTGGAAAATTCTGTTCTTCCACTACACACAGGATTTTTCATTGTATTATCTCTTACTTAATTTATTTCCAATCGATCACAATACAATAAAAAGTTTGATTATATTCGTTCTCGTTACTTCTGTGACTTATTTTTGGTCATATAAATATGAGAGTTATATTACAAGTATTATGAACATCTGTTTCGTCCCCACTTTATTATTCAAATTGTCAGAGAAAATTTGATGTACTACTTTATAAAATTATATCTATAGTATTAATTGAAGCGAAGATTATCCTGAATTTGGAATTCTGAAAGTAAATTATCTAATTTTGATATTAGTTTCAACATCATTAAAACTTATTTGTAATATTAGCTTAAAAGAATAACAACGAATGAATTTACTTTTATAAATACAGCCATTGCATAAAAATTATATCCATATTTAATTAATTCTACATATCAGTTCTCATTTTACGTTGGTTTGTATCTTGTGTTACTAGATTATGTGTATAAGATTTAAGTACTAAAAATTCCTCCTATCGTTTTACCATACTACTGAAGAAATAAAAATATTGATGTTTTTTTAATAGTTCGGAAACTTTCAAAAAGCATCGTAAATAAATGAAATGAAGTACACTGTATGTAATTAAACTTCAAGCTTCGTTAGATATTTCAAACTTTACAATTTTATATAAAACTCTCAACATAACTATCCTGCAAAGTTTACTTCAGAAATTTACTAAGGTAATCAAGCTGATTCAATTTTAGCATTAGGTACTATATGTCAAACAAAATTTGTATTTTATCTTTTTTTCTGAGTTCTGCTATAACTCTTTGAAGTAAGACTAGAACTGAGTAATTGGTAGGTAGTTAGCAGCAGTAGGTAATAGTCTACTGTTACAAATTAAGCATTTATTAGTATTTTTATCCTGCCAAAAAGGAGACTGCTTAACAGTAATACAGGGCGAACAGTGAAACACGCCGATTATGTCTGTTAAAATGAGGTTTTAAGTTACCTGTTTTCTATGTAGATGTTGCTATTACAGTGTAACAATATTTCTGAAGTGTTCCTTAATCTTTGTTATTAGTGTATTGTTGGTTGGATGACAATATGTAATTATTATATAATTTATTTAATTTAATAATTTTAACAACTCAGAATATACATTTAAAACTCTACTTTTGCAACTACCTGTTCTATGTATGTGTTGCAGGTTACGTTAAAAAAATCGACATTATATTTGATAAATACGCGTGACCGAGACTATAACACCAAACAGTGAGAAATGTCTGAGTGTAGCGCATTTGGATGTGCATTTCGGTCCAGAAATTGACAATAATGCAACTAATACTAATTTAGTAATGCCATCTAACTAAGCGAGAAATGAGAATGAAATTAGTATGGACCGGGCTGTAGATTTCGTTTTTGGCTACTTTCTTGCACAAAGCATCAAATCTTTATAACGTATATTTCCAGACCAAGATAAGAAAATTCCGATAAAAGAATAAGAAGGAGGCCTAACTATTAACCTTTTTTTTTCGCCGCACAAGAAATCAGTTTAGTAGAATATATTGTAAAATGTTCTTAACAATATTTTATGAACTACCGACACTAGAATGTAGGAAGGTAGCATTTTAAATGGCTGAAGCTCATGATACTTTAAATCCTAATAACGGGAAAACTAATAAAATCGCAAGAGAGAAACAAATGAAATGTTGTGTGATACGTCATCGAAAGTTGTCTCCTAAAGGATGCAGTCTAAACTTCGCCGCACAATCCTGATGACGTTACTATATTGTTTCACAATCTTGAGAAAATTTATTCGAAAAATGTGTATTTCTAAGATGGCACTAAATTCTTCAATTTAGACGAAACTGCTACAAGTTAGAGTGCAAAAACAAGCCAGAATTATTTTAGTCGCAAGTGAAAAAAGAACGCTGTGCTGTATATACCTGTGGCAGAAAATTCACTCTCTTCAGCGATGGTATTCCCTAGAACTGGTTTTAAGCAACATGCATATACTTCCTGATGCCCCTCCAGGGACTTCTGTACTAACTGGTCAAAGTCCGCTTGGATGACTACCAATTGTTTATTGAAGTTTTGCACCATTTCAGTAGATATAGCTATTAGCAATCCTTCGGTTTTCTTATACAATAACCAGGAGAGCCACATCTGTACCGATGCTCTGAATATTGCGAAAGAAAATGACGTTAACATTTTAATATGTTTACTTCAATCAATGCAAAAGATGTAACCGCTCGATGTCGGTGTACTCAAGCCATTCCAAACTTATTCTTATTATTCTATAGTTACAGCTAGTTGTGGTGACATTACATTATCTCGGTCAAACATTATTCATTTAGAAACTTGTTGAGTATGTTCGTCAAGCTCATGAGAAATGTATGGTATCTTAAACTATAATTAACGAGAGAGATATTCTTACAGAAGGAAGTTTTTTATGTAGTTATATACATAATTGATAGAAATTTACCTGCCACATCTGAGTAAAATAATGAGAACATCCCTCCAATGAAATAGAATTGTCTACAACTTGATGGATGTTCAGATAATCAAAGTTCTGCACAAATCAACTTCAAATCTCCGGAACAAATTTACAAATATCCAAACGCAAAATGTCGTTTACGTTAACTTTCTTAGAAAAAGCAATAAAGTGGACAAAAAATATGTATTTCCGGAACCTGTAGAGATAAAATCTGGACGTAGTGGTAGTCAACGACTACTACTGGATATAGTAAACTTATTCTTCCTGAACCTACACTAAGTGGAAAAACAATCTGTCGCAAATCCTTTTTATCGCCTGAAGTTAATATTCATAAATTAGAGCTTGGTTAAATTTTCATTATTTATAACATTAAAAATATATTTCGTTCAAATTCTCCATCTGTAGAACTGCTATTGTTCTTCATTGTTAAAAGATTAGATCTAATACAAATAGAACCTTTTATGTACCTTTAATTTATATCTGAAACCAATTCAATAAACAGTCTCATAAATGGCTTTCATTAGTAATGTTTCCTGAACAGCTGTATAATTTTGTTTCAATTCGTATATACGTATGTCTCAAATACAGTAGTTTTACTTGCATTATTCAATCTATGCTAAACAAAATAAAATTATTGATATAAGAACGGTCACAAATACAGACAAGTATTTTTATTCTGCTATGAGGAGCAATGTATTTAATTTTGTGTGTATGTGTGGAGAATATAGAAAGGTTCGTTTATGTCAATCTAAAATATATTTATATTTTGTTGTTAATACTCCAAAATATCCTAATGTTACATAGCTGCTCTCTCGTTGGTTAAACAGTATGGAGGTCTCTGACAGGTGACAAGTTTATTAGATTTCTGTGGTAAATTTTTAGCGATAATCAAGTCTGTGTAAGAAGGTTTTTTTATACCTCAAACACAAATTTTCCGTAACTACAGAAAGATTGAAAAATTGATAATATTGTCAAATTCAGTTTCGACTACCTAGCTGTAATTTTTCCATAAATCAAAATCAGTAACTATAAATATATATTTTCGTAGAATCTGAAAATACCCTACACTAGATTGTTTTCATAAAGTAACGATTTCGAAAAGAATCATTAAATAAAAGTGCGACTCCTATAAAAACACTGAGTATTGGGAAAAAAGTTACAGTACTACGTCAAACACATCAGCACTAAAGCAATTAACTTATTCAAATAGTAACAGAAGCACAAAGTCCCTTTGACACTTTCAACATGCGGATGCCTGACTAGAATGTGTAATTACATTTTAAATACATCCGCCTTTTTTGCATTGTAACTTCTAAAGCACATTGTAACTTCAGCAACCTTCGGATTTCGCACTTCAATTTGTAATCTATTAAAGTATTCAAAACAGGATCGTTTAAAAAATGATTCGAGAAGGCCTTGGATAGAGCTATATTACATTTTGGGTACATAAAACTAACCTCTTCTTTGTCAAACGTTCCGGACACAAGTACTTTCAAATCAGTACTGCCAAATGTGAATATTTATCATGGTCCCTGAATCATTTTTTAAACGATCAGATGGTATCCTCATTATTGTGGTGAAAAATGTAATAAAATCAAATTTTACAATCAAAAAAACATTAGGTGTCAGTTCTCATCCGCAGTTTGTGCAGACGCCTGACATAATAATGTCGTACTAAACATTAATGAACAAAAACAAAAATAAAAAGGAATAAAAAAACACAAAAAACAAAATATATAAAAGGCTATCAAACCTAGATAGTTACAGTTACCTCTTTTCATAACTTTTACACATAATTTTAGTCTACATACAAAAATGGTGCCATAAGTGTATGTATTTTATGTAAGGTATAAAAAGGCATATTAGATTGAAATTAAATTTAATTAATAAACGGATCGATAGCCGCAGTGGTTAAGTGGCTGACTATCGTTGTGGCAGAACGATAGTCAGGATTTTTCTCGAGGAAATGAAATCCGGATCGACTTACCATTCGCTGTTGGGAGCAAACTGATTAACAGCATGACAAAAATTATAATTTGCCTTAATTTGGGAGTCTAAACGTTTGTTTGAATGTAGTTTCTTTCTTTGCTAGGAAGCATTTAAGCTTAAACCTTTGGTATTCTTTCTTAAGGCGCTGTTGAATTATGTTGTTAAATGATGTAAAATGCTGCAGTGTTGAATAATATCGTATTCTGCTAGTTCCTAGCGTATTTTGCTAGTTTCTTACTACTGGTTACTTGAAACATGTTAGAACAGTTCTAAAATAATTCTTTTTTAACTTCGCACGAAGGTAATATTCAAGAAGGAAGGTGCGTTACTGTATGCTGTCCTTACATTGTAATTAATTATCAGTTGTCTGATAATTCACAATTTAGAGTTATATCACATCTTTCAAAATCGTCCACATGTCGGGATGTTCAAAAACTGACGTCCATACTAACGCCTATACTTTTCTTGCTTGATTCAGTTTCGGTGTCCTTCTCAAAGGTCTGTAATAACAGGCCTAAAATTTGTCAATAGCTGTATAAAAACATTTTAACTTCATTTCGAGATCTGCAGTCGCAGACTCTCCACGAATAGGTAAGCTAGCAAAAGATGACCAGTGCTGCGAAAGGAGGTTTTAAGGTTACGTCAATATTGGTGGAACAATTGCAAAAAAAAATCTATTACTTTTATATACAAACAATAAAATCTAGTAGATGTGCAGTAGAGACCTGGATAGTATAGAAAAGACATGAATCCAAAATAAATGACCTGTGTGCAAGGCACTATATGCAAGAAACCAAGCGACAAAAATAGCAACATAACTTTCTAACACTGCAAACATGGCCACAGCTACTGAAGAAGTTCGAAGACTAGCTGCCTTAGAAAGCAAGTGTTACGAAGGTGCACATATTTTCGTTTACCCGCCTACATAATCGTCACTGTTCTACTACATTGGGTATTATACATAATATACAACAAAGCATCCTACCTAATTCTATCATTTAAAATGTTAGACTTTCTCCTAATTTAGTTTAGCACTATTGAAAACTTCCAGAAAAATTTCAGTTTACTAATACACTTCCTTATTAATATTTTAATGACCTTTTACAACTTTTCTTCCTTATTTTACTGAAAATCCATACAGTACCAGAAAACAGTTAGCAGATTTGACCAAAATTGATACGTATATGCAGTAATATATAGGCTATTGGTGAAAATTATGTGAAAGCACGTACGCACAATGTAACGGCAAATAAAAAGGGGTTAGCTCCACAAAAAATTATAACGTGGCACGCGATGATGATACGTGTGTTATCCGTTGGATTCGATAAATCCCGACCGTTTCCCAGCGGTTGTTTGGATTTCTGGACATTACGCGCGAACTTATGATGGATTAAACTTGATAGTGTCGAAGGTTTTTTCTGAATTTATCACGAAACGAAAGTAAATATACTTCTTTTTTCTTTGGTATTTTTTTCACTCACTAAAATATACATTATTCATGTCAATGAATATATTACGATATGATATCTAAACACTATGCCAGGTGATACTAGGTATATATTGTTATTATTATTACCGGATAGTAGATTTTTGGTCATCTGTGTTAGTTTTGGCCGAAACCCGAAAATTTGGAATATTTGCTCTAAATTGATCAGCAGACTTCAATCCTACACGCTTTATTGTTCTATTTTGTGAAGGTGTTTCAGGAAATAAACAGGATTTCTCTGGTTCTATATAACTGTACGACATTCACGTGCGAAGTGTATCAATCAATACACACACAGCAAAGCGGTAGTAATTACTTCTTCCGCGTTGTTCGCTGTTCGTAATCGGACATTTCCATCTCCATTTCGCAATTGAACCAAGCCGTGTGTAGTATGTGTGTACATTTACGGAACTAATTCCCATCGTCGTCATTACAAGGGAGAAAAATGAACGTACTCCGTTACCTGCAGAACGATACGACAAATCAGATAGGACTTATGAGCGTCTACCAAGCTGATAGCTATTCTCCAGGACTTATTAAGAGGTAGCTAGCGTTTTAATGTAAGTAATGCTTCGTTGCTGGCAATCAATTTTATAACGTTTCGCGCAAATACGCACTTATTCAAACGTCATGACATGGAAAATGGTGATTTAACTAGCTTTCGTTGAGCTTAGTAAATGATAAATGTGGTGATATTAACTAACAAGTGTGCTCAGATATCATATCTTTAATGAGTTCTTGATATATGCTGTGCTAAGAAGATGGAACATTTATCATCATTTAGTGATAACTGATAGCATGTTAATTAACAATTTTATCTTTATTATAATTAAAACTTCATTACTGCTATAATTTTTGTAGCCTAGAAGTAGTTTATAATCAATATGAACAAATAGAACACTGAAATTTTTATTCATCAGTTAAGAGTTAACAAAGTATATAAGTTTTTTTTAGCAAATAATGCATTTCGGAAATACGAAACGGCATAGACAAAATGCATCTAAAGGCTGGGAGGTAAAATACAACCAGGCACCGGTCGATAGGCTCAAATAGTGCTAGGTTGCCTTATTGCTACAAAAGATTCTACGCTCTTAGGAGCACTGATACGAGGGAGCGTTTTTATATTCACTGATTGGGGGCGTGGCCTGTACAGCGACTCATAATTAGTATAAATACGAAGTTTCATTGTTATTAGACAGTTATATCTGGACAACCGAAGATTCCATACCATCGTGAATGGTACGGTATCTTCGGAAAGACAGATGCGCTCTGGAGTTCCGCAAGGCTCGGCACTAGGCCCGACGTTGTTCAGTATCTACGTCGCGGACATTCCCAAGCCAACAGACCACCGAGTGCTCAACGCGATTTACGCCGATGACACCGCTGTGGTGGCCACATCGAGGAACCCCGAAATCGCCGTCCAGCTTGCTCAGGCACAGTTGCAACGGATAGAAGGGTTCTTCGAAACATGTGGCCTCTCTATTAACCCGAGGAAGACGCAAGCGATTGCGTTTACTCGGGGAGACGTCCCCCGCCCAGGAAAATCACCGTCTCCAGGACGGAGATTGACTGGAGTGGGAAGACCGAGTACTTGGGAGTGCTCCTGGACAGGAAACTGACCTTCTCGGAGCATCTAGGTAGAGCCAGGAACAGAGCCGTCGGACGGATGTGCCAGCTGTTCCCTCTCCTAGGTAACCACAAACTCTCTCCAAAAATGGGCGCGATGCTGTATAAAACACACATCCGCCCAATCCTTACCTATGCCAGCCCAGCTTGGGCGACGGCAGCTCCTACCTATTTTACCAACCTGGCGCGAGTACAAAATCGTGTAATGCGAATTGTATTCCGTCTTCCTAGACGCACCTCGCTGGTAGTCCTCCGACGACTCACAGAAGCGCACGTCCCAGACCTGTCAGACTTCCTGAGAAAACTCAACCGAGATTTCTTCAGGAAGACCCTGGCTAGCAGCAACCCATCGATGAGTAACGCTAAGGCGCAAAAGTTCATGGGGAGAACTAAACACCGGACCACCACGGAAATACTCCGGCTAGCGTGAACCGGTGTAATTATACATACCCGAATACTAACACCTTTTTCTGTGTGATTTCAGGTACCAGGACAGCGTAGGAGCCCATTAGAAGACTCCGAGGAACATCAAGAACTACACCAGGACCGCCAGCAGGACATCCAACCGGAAGTGGAGCTGGAAGAGGAGTGTCCCTCAGCAGAGGGGAGCGGAAGACCATACGCGACATATTAGACAGTTAGTCTTTGAGCTATCGTCAACCAAGTAACATAATCCGCAAAAACAACAGCGCGTAGAGTGTTCGCGTGAATTTTTGGACCTCTGTAATGAAGACAAGAATGGTGTATTGAGTCGAATAGTTACTGGAGACGAAACTTGGGTTCATCATTATGAACCTGAGTCCAAACAAGACTCCATGCAGTGGCATAAAAAGGGCACCGCACCTCCCAAGAAATTTAAAGTGTCACAATCAGCTGGGAAACTCATGGCAACGGTATTTTGGGACTCGGAAGGAATATTGTTGATTGATTATAAAGATAAAGGTGTTTCTCTAACCGGAGAATATTACCTCTCGCCTCTAGCTAGAGGCGAAAACCTCTCGCCTCTAGCGTGGTTGACACATCGAGTTACCGTGACCTTCTGGCGCCCCTCACCTAGTTTTGCTCCTGAAGAAGCCACTTACATTAGTGGCGAAACGTCGAGTTTGAGTAAGTTGTATATATATTTTTTGTAATTTTTCTTTTCGTCAGAAGGTTTTCGCCTCTAGCGTGGTTGACACGTCGAGTTACCGTGACCTTCTGGCGCCCCTCACCTAGTTTTGCTCCTGAAGAAGCCACTTACATTAGTGGCGAAACGTCGAGTTTGAGTAAGTTGTATATATATTTTTTGTAATTTTTCTTTTTCATTTTTGCTTTATTTTATTTTGTATTGTATATATGTACTTTACTATGACGCGGTCAAAACCCGGAAGCCCTCATAACAGAGACTCAGACCGTGGAAGCCTTCGATATCATTTAATAATAATCTACTTTATATTTCATTTCTGTGATAAGGTATTTTTTTAAGAAAGACTACCCATATAACACAGATCTAACACTCACCACAGATAAAAACAAATTTAAAAATGTATAGAAAAGTAACTATGTGTCAATAGTTACGAATTTCTATATTTTTTCATTGTTAGAGATACGAAATTTCTTTTTAAAAATCTCATATGTTCTTCACCAGTGTCTGTTTTCAAGGACTAAAAGTTATTAGCAATCACTGACACATTCGAATAGCCTTGGTACCAGGTTTCTGTATTATCAATAAAAAGTCTCCACTCATGAAGTTCATATGAAGTATTCATACCAAACACTTTCTATGTTCTTACAGAACACCAGTTTATCAACGCGTAAGAAGAAGGGTAAGACATCCTTATTCCGCTGTCTATCAAATATGACAAAAGTTCCAGTTATTGACGTTCCTTTTCCTTTAATCTCGAAGCAAGGTGTTCCGAGCTTTTCTTGGATAGATACAAATATCTTACCAGATTATTGTAAAGTGTTGAGTGTGCTTCAACTCCTGAAGTTTACCATAGCTAATCTCCTTCAATACTGGTGCTTGAACTGCTTTTACCAAGATTTCTAGGCCACAAAGTAACAGGCATTTCTGAACAAATCTAACCTGATGAAACAAATCTAGAGCTGGTTTGAGAGCTTTCATCTAGTAAAGAATTAGGTAATATCCACAGTACCTATATGATTATATTCTAACTTATTATTTGACCACTTTTTCTACTTATAAGTCCGAGCTTTTTATATAACATCAAATCAACTAATTGCATTGATATGAATTATTCGTATATGTATAAAATCTATTTCTGTCAATCCAAATAACGAAAATAACTCTTTTTTACTGTTCCATATCACAACTAGCGCAACTGCGCAAAACATCCCAACACCACAACATGAACACAACTCGATAAATAACACCTAAAGCGTTTATCATATCGGTGCAGCGTACGAGATCTAGCACAGCACGGCAAGAGCCGATGGTCGTAGTCTCTGCGGCGCGGTATATCGCTGGTGTCCTTATCAAATGTTACACATGAATTATCACGAAGTCGATGCATACTTACAAGCACTTACCTTATTCGTACCTTGCTATAAACCTACATATATATCTATACATAGATATATATCTCGTATATGTAGGGGGTTAAAAATGAGGACGATGTATGCGTAACTTTTCATTTTGCACTATATGCATTTTTTTCGCTACGAGAGTACCACACCAAATGTCAACCGTTGGATAATTTATTCGAAAATTAAGCGGTGGTCGAAAGAATCGGACTAAATTAACCGAGACGTAACCCCGTAGCTTTCGCCGACGCTTTCACCATTTCAGAGTGTCGAGCAGAATCAGCTAAAAATATTCTGTAATGGTTCTAGTGGAATGAAGAGAGACAGCGGAAGGGGTAGGAATACAGTAGCGCACAATTTAGGTGTACCTAATAGTAGAAGTGCGGTTCTATTTTGTAACTGAATTGGGTTTAATTTGGTGTTCCCACAGATTTCAGTAGTAGTATCGAATAAACTAAACATGGTAAAAATTCCGTTTAGAGCATTACAATGAGTTTGTGCATGCATAATATTGCAGAAACTTAAATTTGCTTCTCCGCTGATACATTTAATTGTATAACAAAAAATATATGCGCACTGTTAAATTCCGTTATGAATAATGTTTGCCGACACGTTAAACAAAAGTTAATTCAAAAATAAGAAAATAATTAATACTAGGTAACCTATGAAGATTAAGATCTGTCAAAATCTTATATCAACTTTATAATGAGCCAAGTTTAAGTCAAGACACTGGCTCAATAGTCATTTGGATGCACACTTTATTTGTACTTTTTTCTAAAATAAGACTTTTGTGCTGCTAAACAAGCAATGATCGAACTATTTTAGCTTGAATTAGATTAAAACTAAAAACTAACTAATCATGACAGAAAAAATAAATGAAATATGTATATTATGTTATGTTTTAGTTAATTTCTTTATCTAATCTTTGAGCGTTTTGAAATTTACTGTTACATTAAGCAAGATATTTAAGGAAATAGTTGCCAAAATTACAAGTATTGGCACTAGAACTAAGGACTAATATATATCATGAAAACTTCACAAAAAAATAGCTAGGCAAAAATGAGAAAGGGTAAAATCAATCGATCTATTAATCAACGAATTTAATGAAGAGAGATCTAAACTTGGTTAAAGAATTGGATAGAATTGGTTAAAAAAATAAGAGGATTGGTTGAAGATCTGAAAGAATAAAAAAAGACCGGAACTTGATACATCATTTGACTTTTTCACAGTGATAGCTAAGAGAGGGTGAGTTCTTTAGATAAACATCAGAATAGTAGACGTGCTTAATATTATGATATTTCATAATTTTTGGCCTTCAACTAAGATCAGTTTAATAATTTCTCTGCGTATTAATATGTCAGTGATCTAGGTTTAAAGTTACTTATTGAAAATATTTCTAAGTTAAAAGAATTTCGTCCTCTATCTACTTTTTACTCAAGAAGTCACAAAATAGAAAACACACGAAGTAAGCAATGCGACGTTATTTTTCTGTTTTAATATACTTGATAGGAAAGCAATATTATTTATTTCAATTAGTAATTATAAATTAATTAATTTTTATGCTCGGGAAATCCTTAAAGGTGGCGGTGTAGCGATTTATGTTCGCCATGATATTGATGCAAGTACTTTATGCTGCTCTGTTCAGGCGATGGAGAGACATTTTGAATATACTTGTGCTACAGTTACTAAAGGTGCAGATAAGTATTGTGTCGTATGTTTGTACAGATCGCCTTCTGGAAATTTAACTACCTTTAATGATTGTCTTTTTGACTTACTTGATGAAATAGCACAGGTGGGTCAAACTCAAATTACTTGCGGCGACTTTAATGTCAATTTTTTGGAGAAAACGGAACCGACTAATAGCGTAATCACTGTCTTTGATTGCTTCAATCTTACACCCTATGTATTGAATCCAACAAGAGTTTCCCCCACCTCATCTACATTAATTGATAATATCTTTGGGAACAACCTAAACAATAAACTTATTTGTACATCTGAGGAATGCTTTCTCTCTGATCATCACTTCCAACTGCTTGAAATTGAGAATTGTCAGGAACCTGATTCATTAATGGAATATAGGCGTTGTTTTACTGACGCTACTGTGTTGCAGTTTCAGTCACTATTAGCTGCTGAGGATTGGGATGATGTACTATGTTCTAATGAGAGTAAATTTGATGTCTTTTACAATACATTCTTATATTACTTTAATTCTGCATTTCCACTAAAAAAGTTCAAAATTCTTCATAAGCGAAGTATTGTCTGGTATACCGCCGAATTAGCTTGTAAGGCTGAGCAACTCCGCGACCTTTATAAGTTATACAAGACAAATAAACATCTTGTTCTTCTAAATGCTTATAATGCTAAAAAGCAAGAGTATAAAGATCTCGTAAATAAAACGAAAAAATTATTCTACGAAAATAAAATTATTAATTCCAGTAACAAGAATAAGACTGCGTGGAATGTGATTAATCAAATAACTAATTCATCAAATAATGATTCTAAGTTTTTAACTCTGCATGATGGAGGTGGTAATGTCATAACTAATCCTCACTCACTTTGTAAAATGTTTGCCGAAACTTTTTATAATTTTAGCAATATTATGACAGCAACTGTTTTTCGATACAGTGAATTATGATATTTTGTTGTCAAAAATGGGGAAGTATGGAATACGTGGTACTCCTTTTGACTTGTTCAAATCATATCTTACCAACAGGCAGTCATACGTAGCCATTCATGGTTGTTTTGAGGGTTTGACTCGTGAATATTATTCTTCCGGTATAAGTACTTCTTGTGGTGTACCACAGGGGTCTATTATTGGACCTACGCTCTTCCTGTTGTATGTAAACGATTTAAATTTATCACTTTCCCCATGCGTGTTGTCGCAGTATGCTGATGACACTAATTGTATTGTTACTAACACTTCTACTGAGTTAGTATCTGTTGAAGCAAATACAGTTCTCTCCAATATGTCTGTATGGTGTAACAATAATAGTCTCGTGCTAAATGCAGAGAAAACAGGCGTGTTGCAGTTTCGGATAGCAACAAATACAAATAGCAGCCCTTATATTAAATACAAAGGTAAATCTATTCCTGAGAGCGATCATGTAACATTTTTGGGATTATTTGTGGATTCTCACCTTCGCTTCGAGCAGCATTGCTCTATGCTCCTGAAGAAATTATCTTCTGCATATTTTGGTATGAGAAATTTAAGGACCACTGTAAACATAGATACTCTTCGAATATTTTACTTCTCCTATGTAGAGTCCAGGCTTCGTTATGGAATAATTTTTTGGGGACGTGCAAGGTCCGTTAATCGACTTTTTATATATCAGAAAAAATTCTAAGATGCATGGTGGGGTACCAGCTCGAGATTCTTGTCGTCCCATATTTAAGGCACTAAGAATTCTGCCCTTATGGTCGCTGTACTTGTATGAAATATTAATATTTTATAAGCGAAATGAAACTAAATTCGTAAAAAATTCAGACATATACAGTAATATGCTGACACGGTGTAGGAACCAGTTAAATGTACCTCTCCACAGGACTAGCCTCTATGAGCATAGTCCGAATTATACTTGCATCATTTATTTTAATGCTTTACCCGCCGAAATAAGAAATGCGACTACCTTTTACTCATTTAAAAGTCTTGTGAGGTCATATATTCAGACTCACTGTTTTTACAATGCTGACGAATACTTGGCTCGGAGAGTTCCGTAAATGGTTTAGAAATTTTAATTCCCTAATGTAACTGATTTTAATATTTTTATTTATAGAACAGATGTATTTTGATTTTACTAGTTTAAAATGTGTAGCTTCCATCTGTCTTATGTATTATTGACAATGTCTATGTTACATATGTAATTTGAGACAGTAAATATATTATTATTATTATTATTATTTATATGTAATAGCCAGTGTTTGCTTATTAACCTGAATGATGTAGAAGAGTAGTGTTGAAATGGTTGTCTACAGTCGTAAGGAGAAAGGATCCCAAAATTTACCAAAACTAATAGAGTGGATCAAAGTAGATACTGTAATTAAATTTATACAATCATTCACACATTAGATGCATATACACATTCAGAAAATTTCCATAATATTTCAATATTCTAAGCTACAAAAATTACGTGCGTCTAGCGATATGTTATGAGCAAATACATAGGTGTTGATATGGACATCAACGTTTGAATACTCTCGTATATGAACAATGTAGGACGAACATCTATAAATCAAAAAGATCGTTATTAACAGTTAAACATCAGTAACGTATTTTGTGCATCAATAAAAATTGAGACCGCAACGCTCTTTCTGTTTACATCCTGACTTTGTACAGAAATCTATACAAAAATTATTTTGAGGTATTTAATATTTCTGCAGCATTCTAACACCGGTTTAATACTATCAACATACAACCTGCCGTACCAGAGTCCGGCTTCAGCTTTTTGCTAACAAAGATTTAAATACACACTTACATATATACAAACTAAAGTAAATTTATTAATTAATTTCAAATTTATTATATTTTGACCAGAATTATTTTAATTAATTGTAAAATTCGATTTCTTTGCCTCTTTCAGACACATACACTTTGACGAATTCATTCAGTGTGTTTTACCAAAACTTTCCAATTTGATATTACGATATTAAGATGAGTTGTAGTACATATATGTAGGGAAGCTCTAACTTTGATTTTAATGAAGCTTAGAGAAAATATGTAATAGTTTACTGCAGGTTATTATTACTAGTATTTCCCTGAAGCAGCCCTCTAAAATTATTTTTTTTTCTGATTCAGTGAAGTGTGGATTTCTGTGCTCTTCAGTACGTTGGAAATCCATCCACATAAATCTTGGCGGATATCTCTGATCTCAAATGTATCTCAAACTTAAACCAGGGATATATTGTGAAACAGCTTCTTCATCATCCGTGGTAAAAAAATCACTGGTGATAGTTATCAGTTAAGTACACTACAAATCATCGCAAAAATTAAAATAGGACACTACAAACTTCACTCATCCAAACCTCTTTAGCACAGAAAGAAAATTTTGTTTCTACATTCACTTCCATATCTGAATTTATTGTACATACATTAATATTTAATTGTTAACTAAAGGCTTGTCATTCAATTGAAAATTTATGGTATTTCTAAAAGTGAAATTTTTTTTTCTTTTTCTTTTTATTTAAATAAATCACATTAATTTATTGTCAAATCTATCCTTTCTCTCGTCAATATAGCTTTGAGTTTTCATCTTAATCTCACGTCCTGCATTTGCCGCTGTTCTAAATTGAAATTCAGTTTCACATTGCAAGAGAACTTTTTAACAAAATTGAAACAGCAGTTGGAAAGTAATTAATATTTAATGATTGAGACATTTCCATTAATACTTACTAGGAGAAAAGCCCTGCACATTTAATATTGACATAGGCATATATCTTTAGGCCTAGGTTCAATAATTGCTTTCATTATTTTGTTCTTTTATCTAAACTGTGATTTTATACAACTTGATCTATCATTCGCATTGGCATTGACTGGAGTAAGTTTGAGTTTTTTCAATACGTATAAATGTCCTAAGCTTGCTTTATATTTTGATTGTTGCAAGTCAAATTTAATATGAACGTTCGATAATCTCTAGCGCAACAAGCTATGCGCTATTATATTATCTCTTTGTAGATTCTCTAGATATACATATGCGTTCATTACCTTATTAATGCAGGATATTATAGACCACAAGTAAATCGACATTACACAATAAGAAGAGAAAGAGGTTACTTGGCGTATACATACTACACAGAAAATATTTCAGATTATTAAACCGTGCCGTGATTGCTACCGTGGCGGTTTCTGATTGTTACTTCTAATCCGCAGATACATAAGCACGCGATAGTCTTCATAAGCAAATGTAGCGGAAGACGGGGGTATCTTTGTGCATGCTTAATTGTTGTTTCTCTTCTACCCCGTAATACAAAACACGACGGAGCCCTTTTCGGAACGTAGGAAAGATGTAGATCTATACGCCTGAATAGGAAACAGTGACTAATGTCTGCCGGTTTCGGAACTCAGAATCGTACACTACGATCCGCTCTCTATTTCGATACTATTTCGAATCGTTTGCAGGCGGATAGGTTGGGCGGAGGGCCGGGAAACGGAAGAGATGTAATCGCAATTGAAATACTCCATGGCAAATTATAGCCTTTCGCGAGTACTTAACAGGCATCAATTCCATTTAAGCTTGGTTTATTCATTCCATCGTTGTTCCCGGCCGAGAATGAAGGGAGGAAATTGTATACAGAGAACAAGGAAGAACTCGACTATATGCAATTGTTACGTAATGAAAACAGATTCAGAGTATTGTGTAGGATACAGTCGTTGAAAATATATGTAGGTATATACAATTAAACGCCGTAAAGTACGGTATGTTTGTAATAAGAAGGAGCAGTAGCTATCTTAGGATTTACCATTTGTTAGCATTAAATGTCTGTTGTCTTTATCTATTAAATCCATTCAGAGAGTTTCTATGAGAGGAAGCGCTGCATTTCTACATTTCTGTTTACCGGTTTACATACATAACTAAAATTTCTAGAAACAAAACATGATCATGCTAACGGTTTGTTAGTAGTATACTGCACGTCGTTAATACAAAGCGTATAAAATGTAAGCTGCATCAAGTAAATCGTATATCTCAATTCAACTATTTTGATTTTGACTACATCAAAGCAAACCTTGCAGTAAGATTGAAGTTAAGCTATATAAATGTATAATTTTAACTAAAAATCGGCGTATTTTTACTAGAAACAAAAGGTACGAGTATAAATAAATTTAAACAATGTTCTTCATACGCTACCAGAAAATAAGTATGGAGTCTAAATTACTGAACTTACTAACTGTAGTCAAGACATCATAATTTATCATCAATCTCCACTTTGACGGCAAAGATTATATACGAGACATAATAGATCAAATTGTTGTTTGCGTATACCCCCACTATGGTCCAAGCAACGATTCCTATACAATGTTGGTCTGATAGGACAAATAAAGATGTGCTGGCGAGTCCAACCATTATTAGTACCTATTGCAGAAGCAGTTTATATTCCAAAATATTGTTACCTACAGTATTTAAAACTGCAGCTTTCTATGTTTTTGAGAATTTAATAGCCGTCTAATTAGGAGATAACTTTCCAGTAGGATCCTTTCTCCGTTTATGTAGGCCGTAAAGCTCCGTTCAATATCCCTACAAATGTATAATGTATAATGTATAATGGCGAATAATTCTAAGTTGAGTATAGGCCATTACTGTACTCAACAATTTAGCACATTTAGTGATATACTTTAATATTTTAGTATTCATTTCCGGTTCTTATAAAAACATGGACGACGCTGGAGCGTTTTTTCAACTTTAATCACTTTTCCTTCCCTAACTACGGGTCTTAGACCCAACTAATGCTATATCAGATTGTTTATAGAAATTAGCAGAAGCGATTGTAATATTTTAATACCAAGTATCCCATTTAAAAAAACTTTGGTTCGTCACCGATTGCTTCGATCACTCTGTATAAAGGAAATATGTTTAAATCGTAGTCCATGTAGCCCTCAATCAAATTCCAAAAAGGTTTTTCGAAATTCCTTACCATTTAGTTATAATAGTCCACTCCATCTTGGGTTGAACCACCCTACAATATAAAGCTATTACCTTTGTGTCAATGTATCAAGTCCTCTCTCGTTTATCGAACAAAATAGAATGGCATAATACGATCAAAAAATCAGCACGTTATCCAACGTTAAACTAACACTTCAAGCTAGCTATATAAATAAAATTTATCTCGCAAAGCGAGTAGTGCTTTTTGGTCCGTTTTTAGTTCTACTTTAATTAACGGTTAATTAAGTCTGGGACAACCTCGACACGCTCCAAAATTAATTTAATTTCCGTAACATTAACATTTATTATCTTTCGTCCGTCAGGATGGTAATAGTTTCGCATGACGATAATGAAGTTTTGAATAAGAGTGGTTGTCATGGCATAGTGAGGCCGTACTACATTGCCGCATAATCACATCCAGCCGATAAGACCCATGCAAACCTACGGTAAACGTCAATCTGCCGAGTTTCAAACAAAGTGCACGCATTTCCTAAACTAGTACCCGTCTTAATAAGCAAAATTGTTAACAAATATGTATTATATTAGTCAAGTAATGTAATCGAAAATAAAGAAGATCACAGCAATATAATGCATGACTTTCGCTGAAATTTCCACTTAACTTCTACCGAACATCCTCCAACCTAAAGATTATATCTATACAACAGGATGGTATTACAGTAAACTCTATAAGTCTTGGTATTTATTGTTGGAAGTTTCAAACTAGCGCCGTCATCCAAAAGAACATCAAGTAATAATAAATGCGGAAGCAAAATTGCTAGTATTAGTCGATCAAATCTAAACTTTCTTCTCGACATTATTTATTATATTTAATTCCCTCGCTCCAATACATATTATACATACTCATATTTGTATAAGAAAGTAATAAAATGATTTAAAATAAAATTTCGTTTTACTATTTAAATTGTTCAAGAAATATCGGTGGAGTACCTACTTATACTTTAAATTATGCAATAACTACATCGACTCACCGCAAATCCTTGCTTCTATTAATTTTAATGTATCTAAATACACCACTCGTTCTAATGATTTGTTTAAACCTCCAATTTCATTAACGAATGCCTACCAGAACTCTCTCATAAACATAATTACTAACACTTTTAATAACACTTGCACTGGCTGGGATATGTTTAACTGCTCACTACAGAATTTTAAAAGAAAACTACGCTCTTCTGAATTATCAATAGAGACGTAAGCCTAATTGCTTATAGAGTAGAGTGGAAGTACTGGCTGTAGGACGTTAAGGTCAAAAAAGGAAGGAAATATTAAGATAGGCACCCAAAAAACAAAGATGATTTACAAAATCTCCATTTAATATTCTAAGCTTTTTGTAATTCGTTGTTACCTTAAGGTAACCTGTAAAGGTAAGAACGAATTACCGAATTACCTAATTGCTTATATTTTTATTTTACACTCACCATGCTCTTCTACAATTATTGTTCTTTTTCCATTTACTTCACTCTATGTTCTTCTATTACCTTGACATGTACTTTTGTTTGCACTATAATAATATATTATATATATATATATTTTAATTTTTTGATTACTTAAGTAAAACTATCTTATTTTTCTTTACACTATTTTTTTTTTTTTTTTTTTTTTAAGTGAGGAAAAATGCCTTAACGCACCATCAGGGACGAGACCTGTCCCCGGTGTGTGGGGCTCGCACCCACTAAAAACCTCACTTTGTCAGGTGTAGAATCCATCCCGGAACCGCTGGTCGCATTACTTCAGGATGGCACCTCGTAGTTAGCCTCGGTCGGCTGCCTCCATTGCTTGGGTCTCTCTCTTCTTCTCCTTCAGCACCTTCTCGACGAACGTGGCGATCTTCTGCCAGTGGTCATACCCGGACAGCATCGTTTGCACGACGTTATCCGGCGTTAGAGGTCCTACTTCGTCTTGTAGAGCGTATCTGTAGTCACTCCACCTCTCGCATTCGAAGAAGGTGTGGTGAGCATCATCTTCCGCAGAGTCGTGATACTGACATGTCGCGTTCTCTGCTTTACCCATTCGAGCCAGGTATGCGTTGAAATACCCGTGTCCGCTGAAAAACTGGGTGAGGTAGTAATTTACCTCGCCGTGGTCTCGGTTCATCCACTCCGTGATGTTGCGGATGAGTCTGGCCGTCCACCGTCCTCTCGTGTCGTTCTGCCAGCGCTCTTGCCAACGTTGTCGTGTGAGCGCCTTAGCGTCCGCTCTTGCTTGTCGCGCACCGACGACTCGTCGTGTCTCGTAGACTCTCTTCTTTTCTTGAGCCAGTAAGTCTATCGGGGTTACTCCTGCGATCACGAGCACCGCCGGTTCGGAAACCGTACGGTATGCGCTGGCGATCCTGAGTGCTCCCCGTCGCTGTACTGAAGCCATCCGCTTTCTGTACTTGTCCTGCTGTAAAGCGTCACCCCAGATCTCGCTTCCATACAACAGTATGGAATGGGTGACGGTCATTAGCAACCGGCGTTTACTCGCCGTCGGTCCTCCTACGTTGGCCATTAGTCGGCTCAACATCGTCGTTACCTTAGCGGCCTTATCGCTCGACGACTGAATCTGTTGCCAGAAGGTCATCTTGCTGTCGAGCCGCAGTCCGAGGTACTTCACGGAAGTTGTAGTGGCTATGACTTCCGTATCCACCGTCATCTCGATCTCCCTAGGGATTCTTCTCCTGGTCAGTAGAACGACCTCGGTCTTCTCCGTTGCCAGGGTCAGGCCGTGTTCGTCCATCCATGTGGTGACTCTTCTCATGACCTGGTTGAGCCTTCTCTGGGCATCCGCCTCGTCACGCGCTAGGATGACTGCCGCTACGTCGTCTGCGTATCCTATCAGATACGCATCTTGCGGCAGCTCCATTCGGAGGATCCCGTCGTAGGACACATTCCATAAGTCGGGGCCGAGTATGGAACCCTGCGCCGCTCCCGCTGTTATCTTCTTTGTGCACGGGCCGCCTGCGGTGTCGTAGACCAGCTTCCTGTCGCTAAGGTAGCTGCGTATCATCCTAAGTAAATAGGATGGCGTGTCGAACGTGTTCTGCAAGGAGTCAAGAATGACGTCCCATCTCGCCGAGTTGAAGGCGTTTCTTACGTCCAATGTGACGAGCATCACCAGGGGTCTCGAGTAATGATTTCCCCGTTGAGCGGCTTCGAAGGTTGCCACTACCTGCGCTACGGCGCCGACGGTGGAGTGTCCCTTCCTAAAGCCATGCTGTCTCTCGGACAGGCCTCCCGCGTCGTCTATGCTGCTCTCCAGTCGTGTTTTCAGCAGTCTTTCTAGTAGCTTTCCAGCCGTGTCCAGCATACATAGCGGTCTGTATGCCGATGCCGTGCTTGGGTCGGCCTTACCTTTGCTTATCAGCACTAGTCGCTGTACCTTCCATCTCTTGCAGAAGATCCTTCTGTTAAACAGCGGTTGTACATGTTCAGAAGCAGATCTGGGCAGACGCGCGCCACAATCTTGAGAGCTTCCGTCGGAATTCCGTCGGGTCCAGGTGCCTTCCGGTTTTGTAGGGAGTTCGCCGCTCTTGACAGTTCATCTCCGCTAAAAAGCGGGATGTCGTTCAATCGCTCGTCCTCCATTTCCGCAGTTCTCTGGATGGGTAGGGAACAAGGTGTCAACAATGTTCCGCATCCGATCTCGTTCGAGGACTGGATTCGCCGTCTTCGTCGTAAGCTTCTGCATGACGATCTTGTACCCAAGGCCCCATGGGTCGTTGTCAACGTCCTGCCGCAGCTCCTCCCACTTAAGTTTCTTGCTCCTGTAGATGGCGTTCTTGAGATCTCTCTTGGCGTTCCTAAAGTCCTCGGACTCTAGTTCTGCCGCGTTCGGATCTCGTCGTCTCACTCTGGTTATTCTCCGCCTAAGCTGTAAGCATTGTTTCCGGAGGGTCGCGATCTCGTCGTTCCACCAATACGCAGATCTTCTGTTGTATATCTTTCTGCGCGGCATAGAGGCGTCGCAGGCGCGACGTATGAGGGCCATGGTAGCGTCCGCAATAGTCTCCGCTGAACCGGCACATTCCATGACGGCATCCTTTCCCCGAGCGATTGCATGAGCCAGGGCGTCTTCATCCAGCTTCGCTACGTTCCATCGAGGACCGGGCGGAGCAGGATTACGCCTGATCGGCTGCTGTCTCGTCACGTTGTAGCTTATGTACTGGTGGTCACTTCCGGTGTAGTCCTCCATGACTCGCCAGTCCACGATGTCCCGCACAATGTCCTCCGAGGCCAATGTTATGTCCGGTATCGTCTCTCCGTAGCCTGGTCTTCTGAACGTGGTGGTGTCTCCGACATTTACCACGCTGAGTCCGAGTCTGGCGGCCATGTCCAGTATACGCCTCCCTCGCGAATCGGTGTATTCCATACCCCATTCCACGGCTTTGGCGTTCACGTCTCCTCCTAGAATAATGGACCCTGCCATTTCTCGAAGGTCGTCTTCCAGGTTGTCGAGCTTGCCCTGAAAGTCCGCTATCGGCTCGTTGGGTGTGAGATAGCAGCTCACGTAGGTGATGGTGCCGCTCTTTACCCACACGTATCCGTTTCGTGCTCCGTGGTTGTCGACGATGACGCTGTTCGTGTCCGGGATCCATATAGCTGCAGTGCCGAGTGTGTCCCTGTACCACCCGGTGCATTCCTTATCCCGGTATTGTTCACTGATAAGCAGCAGATCTACTCCGGTGTCCAGTTGTAGTTGGATGAGTAGATCGTTCGCTGTTCTGCTTCGGTGCATGTTGCCTTGTAGGATTCTGATCATTGGCTCTTCTTTGCCTGATCTAATGCCTTTCTGAAGGAGGGACATGCGCCGGAACCAGGGACATGGCTGCGTGTCGCGGTGTCTCCCGTGCAGAGGAAGCATTTTGCTTTGTTCTTGCAATCCTTCCGTTGGTGGCCTTTTTCTCCGCAGTTGATGCAGAGGCCTTGTGCTCTTCTGTCTGGTCCGGGACAAGCAGCCTGTCGATGTCCGTAGCCGAAGCAGCGGAAGCACCTGACGACCTCTACCCTGCGTCTAATTCTGCTGTTTATCCAGCCGATCTTAATTCTCGGCGTTTCCAGCAGCTTAAGTGCTTGACGCTGACTCAGTTGGACGATAGCCAGTCTCAGCCCTCTGCTGTTCGCGTTAGTGAGGCTGATCTTCACGTCGCCGTCACTGATTCCTAACTTCGCTTTGACTGCTGCGCAGACTTCCTCCGTTGTTGTCAAGCAGTCTAGATCTCTGAATTCCAGAGTCTCTTTGGGCTCCTAGGGTGCTGATATTCGCCTTCTCGCCCAGGATCTTCTTCAACGCGCTGCTGAAGCCTGCAGTATCCTTGGTGCTGGGACCTAACTCCAGCAGCATATCTCCCGCACGTGTTTTCCGCACCGCTTTAATCTCGGTGCCTGTGTCTTCTGGTTTCGCGTTGCTGCGCAGCTCTCGCAGTACGTCGGCGTACGACTTTCCTTGCGCGGGTTTTACAAGAAGCGCATCTAGTCGAGGCTTCGTGTTTCGATTCTTCTGTTTGTTTTTCTTCTGCTTTTTTCTGTCGGTACCGTCGTCCTTGCTCTGACCGGTAACTGTCTTCTGCTGCTGTTTGCTGTCAGAAGCTTTTGCAGCCGCCTTCTTTTCTTCTTGGGCTTGTTTTCTTCTGCCAGCGCGATCCTTCATCCATACATTCTCGGAAGGATGCGTTGTCTTCTTCTCTACGATTCTGTTGGCCGTAGCAGAAGTAGCTTGTGTCTCTGCTGTAAGTGCTGGAGCCTCCTGCACGCGCTGCCGTGCTTGTAGTTCGACTTTCTTCCACCTGTTCCTGCAGTTGGAGATCATATCCACTGCTTCTTCTAGCTCCTTTAAGCCGTTCTTAACATCCATGGAGACGTTCTTCTGCCTGCCAATCGCTGTTTTCATCGTCTTAATGACACTTATGCATTTCTGCAGTTGCTCCTCTTCTCGGCGCCGAAATTCGGAAATCAGTTCGGTGTCATCACTGTTGTCTCCTGGTTGCACAATGTTGAATGTCGTCAGATCTATGGTAACTGGCGACCTAACGTGCTGCGCCGTTGGTGTTCGGAATGCACCGGTGGGACTCTCTTCGACGTTGTTCTTCGGTGTTCTCTGGTTTAATAAAGTAGCCATGATGAGTAGTTCGCCAGCGCTTCGTGTATGGAGGGGCGGGTCGAAAAAATCAGGAGCGGGTATACCCTCAGATCCTCGGATCCTACCCCAGTTCCCTGAGGCCTGACCTTCGCTTCACCAATCCCGGAATACACGGACGGACTGGAACTCGCCCGGGGCAATGCAGATTCCGACATCTTGCATCCACCATACACTACCTGATCAGGGCCCGAAGTGGCTGGTTCCTCACAATGCGTCGCGGATCCTCGTCGGCAGAGCAAGCTCACATCAGCCTACTCCCCAGCCGGATGAGAAGACCAGTCGGTTCGTAGACACTCCCGGAGTCGCCGCAACGCTTGCCGATCTACACCTGGGAACAGAAAGGAAAGGGAAGAGGAAGGGTGGGGGTCAGCGGACAGCTGGCGTCACTGGCTGTACCGTTTCCGCATACGGTAGCGGCACTGGGGCCGGCCAGACATCATTTCTTTACACTATACATATACCTGTATTATAGCTATTATGATGTGTATTGATTTGTATATACTTAATCAGTGGACAATTCATTGGGTATGTCCTGTTTTTGTCCCTACATACATAAATAAATAAATTATACGATACAAATGCTATTAGTAATAATAAAGATTTCCTGCTTGCTACTAAACGTTGTGGCGATAATGTATGTCAAGAGAGAGTCATTAAAAACGTTAACATCTTCAATATCAAAGTTATAAACATTGAATATTTGAAATTCTACTGTTCTAATATATCGTACATTCAAATCAATACAAAGTGGATATGATGAATGAATATTAAATTATAGGGAAATTCAATTGGACGTTTAAATTTGCATGTTCGTGATGAGAACAACCATCGCATTCATGTTGATCTACTGTAGTGTCTAGTAATTTGATGTCTCATTCGATTGCTCCAAATTGGATTTTAATAGAGTGTGAGTGGAAACACTGACAACTTTCCAACACCTAATAAATATTATTACGCTTTACGATACAAATGATAAATCAATGCTAAAGAAAATTTGTGGGATATGTATTTATTAAAGTATCCATATTTTATTTTTAATACATATCCTGCAGGTTCCAGAATATTTCTAATAATTTCCTTGACATTTTACGAAAGATATCGGATGTTATGCAATCGCGAATATATGTGTGAAAGCGGAAACGAGGAAATTCGGTAAATATACACTCTCGTACATAGCCAGACACGCGCTTACATATTGATACGCCGCTACTAAAAGGAACAAATTTACTCAACATTTCAGCAAGTATTTACTTTCGCCGGTTCCCCTTTTCCTCAAATAGCCCGACTCGTTTTCCGCGCGCTCAAATTTAAATCGTTTCTTTCATAAAAATGACGTTTGTTACATTTAAGTACATTTATGACGTTGAACAGCCATTTCATATACTACATATGAATAAATAAATACTACTAGCATTTCTAGAGCGTGCATATCCTTTCTGCAAGATTTAATAACTATGATGATAGCAACATGGATCAACTACTAGGACACTGTCTAAATATCAACATTTTGCTTTAACTTTATGGCGGTCTAAAGCAATAGAAAGATATCGATACTATTATTTATTAATATTTGTGTTGCGTGTGGTAATTCAAATTGTTTCTTGACGCAGAAATTACAACTATATTATAGGCAAATTGCGTTTCTGCCACCATGAAAAACTGATCTTGATGATGATTGTTACTTATTGATAACCTCGTGCTGCATGCATTTACTATCTTCACAGTTAGTTACTTTCTGCTAAATAAGTATTGTTTGGAAAATTGGTATCTTCCCAATCGTTTGTAGTGTTAATGTTTTATTTATTGGTCTATCTTTACTTTCTTGATTAACAGTTTGTCAGGATGTCTTATATTGGCCGATCACAGAAGCAAGTTGTTATAATACTCTAGTGTCGTTTAAGCTGCAAATACTAGAAGTGTGGAAGAAGATGTCACCGAAAGTATACACCAAATAATTTTGTAGAATAAGTACATTTTATAGATAATTTACTAAAATGTACAAATTTACAAAATAAGTTTATTACTATTGTCTGAGCATATGGTACCAAAATGTCGAAAATATCAATTTAAACAATAATATAGAGGTTCTATTAGACAATTCGCCTCCTCCTCCTATATCGACAAAAAATTATAACCATAAATACAAAGTCAAGGGTTCCTGTAGCATATACAATACTGTCTCGGCCCAATACCGCTGGAAATTCAATACGATTAATAAATGGTTAACTATTTAAGGTGAATTCTGTATTGCTGCACATCGTAGGCGTGATTTAATTAATTTCTCACTCCCTAAATTGTCTGCATTTAGTCACATTTGAAAACGAAAGTAATTACGAAACAAATCAAATTTCTAAATAATTACTTTTAGGTTAAGAAGCACGACGTCAAGCAATAAGCAAAAGAGGGTGTTGGTAATCTGCACCCTTGTTTTCCTCGCTATTTGCGGCCGAGCTGCTCACTCCTTTCTAAGAGAGTCCTTCTTTATCTTACCCTTGTGTGTGTCTGCGTGCATGCGTACCATCAACCCTAGAGTTGGTTTTCTCGCGCGATCGCCGATCTTACGAAGTTCTCCTTCATAAGTGCCAACCCTACGATGATGATCACCCGGTGTGTAAAGCAGGAGTAAAGGAAAGAACGTCGTCTGTAAATAAACGCGACGAAGATCAAAACCTCCGACACGAAAATCACTGCCGCTCAAGACCCTCATCCGGTAATTTTAAAGGAGGGAAGCGTAAAGTCTGAAACAGCGGTATCCGCGTCACTGCCTCGAGATTAGTTTTCTCCTTGAATTGTTACAGCCGTATATACATAGCGAGCGGTAAGCTATAATAACAAACATTATACAGAGTGTTTTTTTAAGTTGTATCTGAGTAGATCTCATTGTTTGAAAAATCTAATTCAGTCAAATAGTTAGTTCATGTCACCTTCAGAGCTAAAAATCAGTGCATAATTTTATATCTAAATTATGTAACTTTAATCTCTTTAATAGTTAATAGCTCCTGTTTTCGTTGTTGTTATCTGCAATTTACTTTTGTCTCTTTAAGCAGGTGCAAGGAAGCACAGAGCTTACCGACACCTCTTTATAGCAACAATGTAAAGGGATTTAAAGGATAATTATTAACTCACAACCACCAAACGAAGAAGTGTGATTTTGACGTTAGGATTTGACAATAAATCTTTGAGAGCGCTTAGTGTCCATGACACACTGGATAAGTACCGATGAGTGATGTGTGCATTTATATAAAAATCTAATTATCTCTTGAACTATTAATTTTAGGTATAGGATATGTGGGACATAAAAGATGTAACATTGGACACCCAAGATGCTGTTCAAGCATGTTATAAATTTTTAATTTAAATCCGAAAAATCGAGTGTTGCCTGACTTTTAAATTTCCTCTCTAGCGAATTTTTCTTAGAAAAAATCGAATAACTACAAAACGCCCGAATTGAAAAAATTAAAGGTATTTATAAAGCTCAAAAATATGTAAAATCCAAATATGTAAAAATATACAGGATGTTCCATTAAAAATAACAAACTAGATGACGACATCCGGTATAACCCGAAGCGCTAGAAATCTAATAATATTTTAATTGAAGAGAATATAATGTACTATACAGGTTGACTGGTATGTAAACCTACATACTGAAAGACCTATTAGTAGAGACCATTTGCAATAGATTTAGCCAAATATGCCAAATATTCGCGATATTGAATGTTTTGTATTTTTTCCAAAATCCATTACTTACTCCGGCTAATATTTAAAATCAAAGAAAATTAGGTATAGAAGTTTTTTTCAGTTTTCCCTACTAAAAGACACATTAACACGCTAATTCTTGGAAGAAAAAGAAGTACAAAAATTAATACTTCTACCTCTCAAGAAAACCTCGAAACAATTTCTAGATTGATGAGTAATTGTTTCAAAATTTTCATAATACATTAAGCCTACAAATGATCCTTAAAACTTCTTTGTTCTATTACCTTACCATTGAGCTATAATCCTTAACCGTAAACTTGCCACTATTACATTAATTAGAAATAAATTAGGCGCAGCTAAAAGATTGAACTGTATTCTGGGCTAGGGACCGTCCATAAATAAAAGACAGTAACTCAATTATAACATACTACATTTTATTAAATAATAGAGATAATAATAATACATTATTTACAGACGACTTTCAAAAGTACCGCCTCTATATCTCGAATATTTTTCACTTTCGCATAAGGCATATTTGGCTTAATTTATTGCAAATGATCTCTACTAACAGGTCTTTTCGTATGTAGGTTTACATACCAGTCAGCCTGTATATAATTCTGAATTTTCAAATTTGTATGGTGATTAGAAATAGTACAGGTTATAACTTCACTGTTAAAAATAAACCTCCAACATCATCGGCAACAAAACTAGAACTAACAAGGAAACACAGGAAAGTTTCCCTCGCCGATTTAAATGAAACTTGGTGGATTTGTAGACTGATGTAGTGTAAGAACAACGGTAACTTTCACAGATGCTAAATCGCCCGTTTTCGGGGGGTAGGGCGCTCTAAAGCCAATGCTACCTTTCGCTATTTGCTTTAATATCTCCAAAACTATAAAACATATCAAAAAAAAGTTAAGACAAATATATAACTGTTTTATGAGAACTTTTATTTTCATTTTTATTTTATTTTATTTTGGATTGTATGTATATACAGTAGTGTGCATAAATAAGTAATCACACACATATTTTTCAACAATCGCTTCAATATAGTTTTACTATGTATATCTTTCTATTGAAATACGTATATAAACGAAGGAAAAGTATTGTAGGATTACAGTTTCTTATGACAGCGCAACCCCTCGCAAGCCCCCGAGGCGTAAAAGAATAGTTATTTACTGATGTGCTGTATTAGTTTATTGTCATATTTTGAAGTGCGCGTTTGCTGTATTAGAGTTTAGAGAGCACTTTAAAAGCATTTTAATACATTTTTTTTGTTCTTACACTGCATCAGTCTACAAACCCACCAAGTTTCATTTAAATCGGTGAGGGTGTTTTCTTGTAAGTTGAAAGCGAACAAAATCAATTACAATGCAACGGCATTAAAGCTACAGTTACCAAATTTAGTTGAACAGTTAGTATAATTGATATGTTTTTATGGTTATTGACAAATATTCTTTAAATCTGTTATAAACTACCACCTATTGATGCAGCTGATGAGAAGACATGGCCGCATTGTTTTTCTGCTATCTTCATATTACTATATTTGTAATCCTCTTGAACTGATATGAAGTATTACTAAGAGGCATTATAACTTTGGTAAGTATAACAGAACAAAAGAACACTGCATAAAATTATGGAGAGAAGCTCACAGCGAAGTAACCCTGACATATTAGGCCAAGAGCCTCAGACACACTGAAACAAAAATTCAGAAATGGTGGAAGAGATAAATTTGTTTTGAACACCAAGAGAATTAATATAGGGGAAGAAGACAGCTCCTCGGATATAAGTGACTTTGAATAAAAATTAAAATTGGTGAATTAAATTCATTCGATCTGATAAGGTAAATCTCCTATATTTTAGGAGATCAAAATAAAAACAACGGTTAAGGTTAGATACAATTCTTGTTTTGTTACGATAAAGCCTATAAACCTTTACGAAGTCATTAAAACACGTTTGGTGTACCTACACATCATTATATCTACTGCTTGATGATTCTTGCTGTCATATGAATTCTAGGCACACTATGTCTTAAACAAGAAAATGCAAAATGCACTGCAGATATTGAATAAATTTAAAATAGGAAAGGAATGAATCTTTAAGTAACCTTAAAACCGGTAATAATTAGAGTGTTTACCAAAGTTGAGACCGGTCGAAGGAACGTATATATGTACTTTTGATATGCTTTACTTCGTAAGAGGAGACACTACTTCTGACGAGCAGTCTAGTATTAATCCAGTTAATATTGGAATTATCAAACGGTAAATGAATTGTAGTTCTGGAAATTTTTGATTGTATAAACCGATCGTGTAATTGAATGATACAATTTCGTAGTACTGGTTAGTACATCTCTTACTTGGAATGTTAATTCTGAGGGTTGCTTGGAATAGATCAAATAGACATATGCTTCCCATTTCATTATTTGATTAGAGATTGGTAACCAGAGACGTGATGATTCATCGCTCACGTGTCGGTACGAATGTGTGGTTGAGGACAATTGGCCGAATTAATATCGACAGTCAATCACTGTGTGAAATTATTCGCTATTAATATTCATCTTTAATTTTTATATTTGGCAGTTGATGATCAAGATATATTAACCTCTCGTTTAAGCAGGCATACTTTAGATGTATGTATGTCCGACATTTAGATTTTGTTACAATAAGGCTGTCGATTTAATTAGTTGTTGTCACACTACCGATGAAGATAGTAATTTTGTAATTAGAAACAAAGTCGTATATTTAATGGTAAATTACGTATGTGAAGCTACGTCAGTTCTCTTATTACGAATAAGTATTACGGATTTTACATATTTTGGATTACGAATACGATTTCTACACAATATCATAAAAATTGAAATATGTACATAAGAAGAAATAAAAGAAGGTAATTAGAAAGTTAATCTTCCAATGAAACTGCACACCAGCTAGCGAGGGAGGATTTCCAAATAAAATTTACCGGTCCGGAGACAAGTCTAGGTATTACAAAGAGTCCAGTACGTGGTGCAATTAAGGAGTGAATTATACAACAACAACTAAATCGGAACCATGTAGCTGGACAAAGGCACAGCAAACGGATGATAAAACGACCGTCACAATGATTTACTGCTGAGTTATTTGCATTAAACAGGACTCAGCTGAGGGCAGTAATATGTCTATTAACAGGACATGGCTGTCTAATACCTACATAATATGGGGATCTATAAAGATGAAACCCAACGCAAACTCTGTAATGAGCAAGAGGAAACAGCCTCTCATATCATCTTCGAATGTGTAGCACTAAGTCAACGTAGGGTTGCTATGCAAAGCGCATTTGATTTACCAATGGAGAAAGATTTACCAAAAAGACTTTTAAACCTGATCCAGGGAAGTATAATGAATATAATGAAATCAAGATAAAAATAACAACATAGGTCCAATGGGCCGCAGTGTTAAGGATAATCAGACTGCCATGCCTTGATAGTAATCATCAATCAATCAATATCGTAGAAGGATCGTTCAAATTTTAAGTACCGCTCTTCACTGCGATCTATTGATCTACTATAATTAACCGGTTCTATTAGTACCCTTCCCATACGATATCCCTACCGACTTCTAGGATTGATTTAGGGCCAAAGCTTTGGTCCCCTGTGGCATTAGAGTTTCTTTCCCTAGATGCTAAAACCTTTGGCAGACTAGTACTAAGGTTAATGTAGTAAGATGAGAGCAACTCCAAAATTTTGTATGTGTTTCAACGGATGTCGTAAAATGTTCGCGACACTGTATACTAAATGATTTAAAGGTGATCCAGCACTAACAATTACAAGATAGGACAGTATGTATGTGATCAAATGTGTCTATCATATTTTGAAGAGGTTTGGGGAGTAAATATTAACTGTACTACGACCTAAATTTCCTGCTTTTCACTTTAAAAACACTTTTAAAACAAGAAAAAACTTACTAAATACACTTCTCAAATTATCAAGTCACTAAATGTCCTTCAGTCATGTAGATTTAATTGTATTTTCTATATATAACACAAATAACAAACATTGCCAAACTTTGTACACCTAAACAGGTTTGTTATGTAGTTGCGATTTCGGGCTACATCAAATTTCAGTTAGCTAGAGTTAAATAATAATCCGTCGCGGCTCGGGGTTGTTGGTGTAAGGGGACTGCACTTGGGCTGGTTAGACGGTGGGTTGGGTGAACCAGATCTCATCCAGTCCCTTGTTTGTATACGTATAAATTGCTTAAGCTAAGCTTCTTAAGGAAATTTATGTGTGATGTTTAATTAACGAGAACAAAATAACACGCGGTAGGTCGCGTTCACTACAAGCGGTCTGCTCCATGATTTACGTTCAAGTTTGTACGGCCGAACGAGGAATACACTGACAGGGGGAATTTCCAGAGGCTGTAATTACGAGAAATCCGTTTTCAAGGATTTTTTCAAGTAAGTTCACATGGGAAATTTTCAGAAATGTGATGTCTATAATCTTAACTGACGATGTTCTTTATTATATAAATTAAAAGATAATCATTTCTGATGAACTAAATAGATAAACAAGAGCGTTACATTCAAACATGCAATAATATATACCACATGCCACCAAATTTTTATTGACATTTTAGATAGTAATAACTGGTAATAACTTTATTTCCAGATACAGCACTTATGATGATACAATATGACGCATTTGACAAAATGCTATTATGAGAAATGAATCGTTTCAAGATAAAAACTAAGAGCTGCCTGAACTACACCAGAAAAAAGTACAACATTGATGTCAGATTAAGAGTGTTCGGTATGTGCAGATAATAGCGAGATGTGGGTGTAAGAAGTTTCCTCGCAGTTTTTGATACATTTGTCACTAAGAATCGATCACGAATTAAAGGTCACATGCTTGAATTGATATTTATACAAAATGAACAGCCTCTATGCTTGGGAGCTGTACATACAATTTCGATCTTACGAATAAATAATTAGTTAAATTACTTCCAATGACTAGGATGTATTCATCGAGAAAATTAAATTAAAAGGAACGTTATTCTCTTATCACAATGATAACCACCTATGTACAGTGTTTGTTTACTTTATGTGGTTTTAATATTATAGTCATACAAAAGCAGCTAGTATGTTGTGATTTGGTATAAAGAGCAAACAGCATTGTTTACGCAAAATGTCGAGCTTCGTTTCTGTAAATACTGGTAGATATTGCTGAGGATAGTTGGAACATAGTTGGACTACTATATACGTATAAATGCACAAACATTCACGTCGTAGAGATATATAGATAGAGAAGAGGACTTTCATTAGGTTACATACATATTTCTGCTTCATCATTACCTAATACTAGCAGTTTGCTAGTGCTGCGGTTTAGTATTTCTGCAATGCGCGTATACGTCCACGCTCACGTTTATCCAGTATTATTACACGAACACGTTTAATTAATTACAATTAACCACATATGTGTTCTAGTAGTTATGTCCTCTCTTCCTAATAATACCATGTTATATAGGCACACGAGTAAATAGCTGTCTGACATAAACAAAGCTTGAAGGTCGAATTTTATAGTTATAGATATGAAACTTTATATACGTTTCACCGAGAAAATTTTACCAATATTGTTGTTAACAACAAAAGTAGAATTATGTTCTATCATGCCCTATCTTGTATAAAAGTAAATACTATTTACGTTACAAAACATGACTACTTTTATGTAGTTTTCTGGTGCTTGTACACAGCTGTATGGGAGGTCTTTAAAAGTTTCACACTAACAATACTCCTTAACCCAGAAAACAAACACTCATCAGAAGACCGATACGTTTCGCTTGAATTTGTGATGAAATTAATAGGGACTGAATTTATGTGTAGTGAGCACGATGATCAATGGCTGCTAGCTCATGTAAAAGTATGTATGTTGTGGTCGCTTCTGTCCAAAGCTTTGATAAAATTTGTATCAATTACATCGATCTGCTTGCGGTGATCCAAAGATTATGACAGATACTGCGTAACATTGATGACATTCTGGCTGAATGTCCTAACATGAATACAGTTTGTTTTATAAAGTATTTACTCGAAAATCGATACAAAATTTGACAATATTCTTATAGATATGTAATTAAAATTGTTTTTGCAATCATCCTTCCTGATGATGAGTGTTATTTTGCATATCTTCCTGTGCAGTTTTTAGCAATCAAACTGGGCACACGATCACTTCCGTAGTCAAGCCAGTTCTCAGTCTATTCGCACTACATGTTACATCCTCTTATTGTAGTTATGCTGAATAATTCTTCAGAGAAGTGTTAAGCAAACTTTTGAATGGTATCCAATGGTTGTATCAGTTTCTGCTCTTTATAAATCATTTGACCTGGAATCCATGACATGGATATTTTGCCCTTTTTTATATCCAAAGAGGATATTGACCAGGATTATTGACAATATTGAAGTTAGTTTATGTCCGATGGTTATTGCAACCGGCTTAATTTTCATACCTAACGACCTAACCTAACTTTTTAAATTCTTGCATTAACATTCAAATAGTACTTTAAGCACGCATTTCTTAAGACAATATTTCTTTAAGCGAATAATGTGTTTGATGTTCTTGCTAAATGAACCTGGATAGTAACGCCACAACAGCTGTTTGTTTTACTTTCAAGCAGACGATGATCAAATAAATATAATAATAATAAAATACTCTCTAAAAATTATTTACAGCTGCTTCAGAAGCCTTATAGCTTATTAGAAATGTCCGCAGATCTTCTGCAAGCGCAGATAGTCGGTTGTATGTATGAAGATATTATCATTGGATGGAAAATTCATTGGGATGATGTGGAGCTTGGACAATAAATGATGCTAAATCACGAGCAATTTTACGGTAAGTTACTAAATATGAAATCAAGTAACCTACACCTGCAACTATTTTCAACTTTCGGTGGGCACATAGGTTGTTTTGTTTGTCATGAGATGAATACTTATTTGGTCCATACCCAACATTTTAATCGATATCGGTACAAATACACGCAGGTTGAATAAAATTCTATTTGGCAAAGTTTCGAGTCTTCGTAGTAGCAGCGATTTCCTGAAACACTGTTCTTCTATATCTGAGGTACTTACTATTGCCAAATACTAGGATTAAATATTAAGTAATTTTAGGAAAGTTATATACATTTTTGTGTGGATTAGTCAATAAAATAAATTGAAAAAATCGAGATATTCCACATCCTTTTTATAACTTACATTTCTATTTTTCGAGTCAAAATTTTAAATTTTTTCCATTCCAATTTCACTAAATACACTTCCATAAACTCCAGGATTATATCTTCCCGATCGGAGATCGTGAGCGAATCATCAACATCGACGCTAACTACGAAAACCTCAAACCCCTAAGCACCGGATGACATTTACTCCGCGGCCGTCCATTCTTGCTTTAATCCCAGATTTAATTTGTACGATTGTGAATTTATTTCCGGGCGGAGGGGATTACGACTCGTAATTCCCGGCGAATATCAGGGGATTATAAACGAGTGTTTTCTTTTTACGACTACCGGACGGACGGACAGCCAACAAGACCCAGGCTAACAGCAGAACGCGATTCCTCTTACAAATTGGGTTTTCCTCCATCCCGCACTGTTTGATGTGTATATAGGAATTGCGAGCGGAATGTAATATGGTATCGTACTACATACATATAAGACTAGAAGGATGCAAGGATATGAGAGAATGGGGACGCTAGTTCCCGGTTAGCAAGAAAGGTAACAAAATATTGGACGGAAACTGCTTCTATTTTTCGATATACTTTTATCTATTTGTTTGACAACTCCTTCGTGATCTTTATACAATGTCTTGTCAATTATTTTGTATTGTCGTAATTATTAGAGCAGTGAGTTGGTACTACTAAAAATAATAACTATTTCTGTGATAAATTTGTAGTAAAACATATTTGGAAACCAATTTCTCAGCTATATGTTATAGTGTTAATTAATTGGGCGCTTTAACGGTGTTATAAAACATATATTTTTATTCTTATTTTTAATTCCGTGCATCTATTATTTGGTAGAGGCATTGTTCATAGTAATTGATTCAGACGCCAAGGTTAAAGTTAGAACAACTTAGTATCTGATTAAATTAAGAAAAGAGCAACTACTAGGAGCATATTAAGATCATCATCATTGCTAACTCCCGTTTGTTTCTACTGGAAAGTTATCGAGCTTTTTTAAGCAGAGAGCTATCATCAACACTCCAATATTCCGACATTTTTCTTATCTTGCTTTAATAGCACTTTTTTAATAAGGAATTGGAAGTCGATATCTCCGAAAGTGTTAAGTTTAGGTGTGTGTTATACTATATGATTTGCTTAGAACTACAAAAAGCATTGACAATCGAATTATATACAGGATATTCTATTAAAAAAAACGCCACCTCGTTTTGACTGGCCTTGTGCGTTCGATTTTTATTTAATGTAATAGATTTAAAGAACGCCTGAAACTATTGTTCTTAGCATTATCGTTATTTATCCTACTGTAAGAAATAATTAACAATTCCCATACATGTTAACGACCCTGGAGAGTAACCAATTGATGTTACACCAATATGTGTAGCTTTTGCAATAAGTTGATTCAATTGGAAGCCTGTCATACATGCATGAAGTTTAATGAATACCATTTGCTTACGAACTATTCTAGAAACAAATTGAAAGCCGGTGGTGTTGGTGTGTATGGAAGTATGATTTTTTTTGAATTTGCGTATACTTGTATCGATTTGAATTGTTCTAAATAGTAATTTGTTTGTATAGGTCACCAGGCTGTCTAGTAGAAGGGTTCAGTGTATTCATTGCTTTTATGGGCTCATAGTTATCGAAACCATTTTGATAGTAAAGTCATCAAAAATACTAATATTGTAAAACATAAATATTTGCATAATAAATTGCAGCCGTGAAAATATATGCTAATAATCAATGTCATTGGAAGATGTGCTCAACTGAACCTAGACAGTAACTATCGGAAGCAGAGCATTGCAATTTTCTCCGATAGTCAAACAGCCACAACGGCACTGAGTTCTAACACCATCAGCTCTAATTTAGCCTGGGAATGTCTTAACAGATTAAATAACCTAGGCAAGAAAAACAGAGTTGCATTATGCTGAGTACCAGGACATACTGGAATCAGAGGCAACGAAGAGGCTAACTTATTAGGCCACCACAACTCTATTTGTGGAAGAGGCTCGGAGCATCCCTCTGGAAGAATCTTCCTGGTCTGAGACACTCCAAGATATTCCTTGGAAACTACATCAAGTATAGAGCAAAATATTTGCTAGAACTGAGCAGAAATAGACTACGCATCCTCACAGGTTTTCTTACAGGACATTGTCACCTTCGTGAACACATGACAAGGATAGGTCTAAAACAGAAGAGCGACTACAGATATCTGCGGGGTTGAGGATGAAATTCCGGTACACCTGAAATCTTACTGCACCGCCATTACGGAAACCCAAGCTAATTATCTCGGCAAAGACGTCATAGACGAAGAAGAAATATTTTCTCTGAAACCATCACAGCTATTGCAATTTATCAAAGCTCTTGGACTGAATGAGGAGCTTTGAGAGGATATACCCCAGTAGCTTACAGCTCATGCAAGGGGGCACAATAGATCAATAGGTAGCAGCACAATATCACCCTTACCTAAATCTAAATCTAAAATCTAGGGTTCTACAAAATATGTAGAATAGATAAAAAATACTACGAAAGCTTTCCGATAAATTAATATTCGATCAGTGATAAGCAATATCAGAAATATCCGATAAATCTTAAACGGATCGTTCAAATATAATACAAATTAGGTAATATGAAGCGACAAAACAGAATAAGCAATAAATCAGAACGAATCCTTCTTTAACTCATAGCATAAATGCATAAATAAAACATCTAATTACCTAACGATCTCTGTCACGAACGAAATATACATTTTTTCTGGATACAAAACATTAAAAATTCATGAGAAATTACTGCACGAAATTTAAACAAAGAAAATATGGTAGGGAAGGAGAATGAGAGACAAGCAAAGCAGCGGATCTGTGAAGTTTGCGTGGGGTCGGGCGTGTAAACGCCGCCAACCAGGAGTTTCATTTACAGTCGGCCACCTCTATTACGCAGCATTAAGTAAACACTAAACGGTTATTTTTCATAATGTTTCACGAACCGCTAATGGCCACCGCAGAAATTTATGTTTGCGACTTTACGAACGCGGTAAATTACGCGGACGATGTTTGGACACTCTTGATTTTTTTTTCAGCAGGTGGTGCTTAGCAGCGCTTCTATGTATCTCTGGAGGTAAAAGAGGCATGAGTGGGAAACAGAAGGGGTTCGAGATCCCTCCACTTGACTGCAACGTTGAAAAAAATGTGCCTCGTTTCGAAGTTACGGTGGAACGGTGAACGGTGTCATCTGGTGACGTCCTGCGAATTTATTTGTGCGTATTTCCACGTCGTGTATCACGCGGAGAGTCGGAGTTTAAATGAACAAAAATGGCTTGGAATGTGTGGGTATCTACTGTGTCGTTGAAATAATGGCCGTAACGCTTTCCACCACGTGATAATAGTTGTCGCTGAAGTACTAAATCGTTTTTAATTTACTCCGAGTGTTACAAAATGGTAAATAAATGTGCTATACCTTAATTGTTTTTTGAATACCATAAAAAGAAACGTACATTACTAATTATAAATTTGCATCATGTAGATTACCTATAGCAGGCGATACGCATACGAACCATGTTTTTATTATAATATATAAAACCGTCCAAGATATTACAGAGGCCATCTTGAAAGAATAATAAACGAAATAACAAAAACAGTAATAAAATATACATAAATAAACAAAATTTATGAAATTATAGGGTTGATTATGATACCTTGTTGAGCAAATTACACCACTACGATGTGAGGAGTATTGTCTATGAAATCTTCATTTCTTATTTAAGCAATCGAAAGCAAAATACTGAGGTGAAACATGTTTACAATGGCGGACATTTTGCAAAATATACCTCTGATGTGGTCTTTAACGATATGGGCGCTCCTCAAGTATCTGTCCTGAGCCCATTGTTGTTTGATATTTACATAAATGGTCTATCTAACAATGTTTTTGGTTCGCTTACTCGTTATGCTGGCGATACAAGTGTTGTGATGACTGGTGTTGAAGTGACTGAATTACAAAGAAAATGTGGCAATATATTTAATAAAATTTTCTAAACTTGTACTGAATCTTGAAAAGACTAATTCAATATGTTGCTTTACTGGAGTTGAATGTCAATCGTCGTCGATGCCACACTATAAATTGTTGAATCTTACTTTTGGCAGTAAATTTAAGTGGGACATGCATCTTGACAAAGTTATACCGAAGTTAAGTTTGTTGTAGAAAATGAAAAAGAACTGTAATCGAGATAAGTTGCGAACCTTTAGGTAATTATTTTTCCGCAATATTAAGTTATTGCCCACCTGCACATTACTTTTAAAATTATCAGAAAGAAAAAATGCTCCCTGTTTGCTTATTTTTAGGTTTACAGTGACGAGATGATAATAATCATTTGCTCAAAACATTGTTTTCTGTAAAAATACCTAAATATATACAGAACGTTTTAGTTAAAATGACTTTTTCACCATTTAAATCACAAAAATTTCACCAATTTGGTAATTTAATCAACTTCATAGCTCACAAGCAAACTAGCAATTGTGAACACCCAACTTTGAACACAATCTATACCTATGTTGTAAAATATAAATGTTCTTCTCACATTCCTCTATCTCTTAATTGAGTGAATTTTCAAATCTTATTCAATATTTACCATTACTCGTATCTTGCTTAATCCTACTTTATATTTTCGCTATTGATCTGGATTTTGTTCAAGCGCATTAAGTGCAAACTGCAATACGATTTAATAATTAAACAATTTTTCATTTCTATAAAGACGGCAGTAATTTATATTGGACCTCTTCTAAATGGCAGTTAATATTTAATGAAGTCTGCATCCATAAATCGAACTAGTTAGCAAAGCTGAAGCGGATTGAATGAACAAGCAGCCCACGCTTTGACCTAGAATAGAATATTGCAGAGTTCGCTTTCAGCACACTGATTATTCATTTGCTGGGTTGTGGGGTGAACGTCGATAACATTTGAAGTGAAGTTTATTTTTAGGATATTCTAGTTAAATAAATTATTCTTATTTATTGTGTGCGATTATAGTTGCAGTTATAATAAAATGCAGTTATAATAAAATTACAAGCCAGATCCAATTTGTTGTAAGTGACATCTAGTTTATAGCGGCCCATTTTTACTAAGAAAAATTTTGCATCAACTACTTAGATGCAACTACTAAGATTTTTCACAAGCTGAAACTTCACTTCAGACCCCTCAAATCGTAGTTAACTGTTGTTGGTGTAGCAGAGCACCTTCAGTATGACTATCTATGCAACGATATAAGACGAAAGGCTGGTATTCCGCTTTCTCTAGAAAGGATCTGCTATATTGTTATGAAGTTGGAGAGGTAGAAGACATATTTAACTGAGAAAAATGTTGTTAGTACAGATTGCTGCTAATACCTAAATTAAAGTCTCTTTACACTACAACTACCTTCCACCTTCGAAAAAAATTATCTTTAAATTAACAGATTTTATGTATGCGGTACTCATTTTCAATTTATTTCTTTTAAATTAACATAACATTATTCAATATTTGATTTATCCTTTGTGATTATAGACAATGCAAAATGCAGCACTTTTATAAATATATGCAAACGTTTAACCACCAAATGATCATAAATATACAATTCAATTTAAATACTATCCTTGGAATATTTCTATAACATAAAACTTTACCGAATGACAGTTTTAACTTTCTTTAAAAATGCATGATCTACTTTGGACGGCGTCATTATTTTAGTGATAAAAAATGTTCTTCTTTAACTGGGTATACATCCGCCGATTACTTATTGTTGATTTTTAATATCGCGACTTTTTCAAATGACACAAGTTTGTCCAAATTGTGCATTTGCACTGCAGTTCACAAGTCAACGTTCAATACAACAGTTTTCCTTAGATGAATTCCTTTAGATGAACTTTATTTTTGGTGTTTCACTTATAACTGTAATGTTCTATATGTTAGCACGTTACAGAGTATACAAGACTTAGCACCCCACGAAAGGTATTCCTCGGTCCGTGAAATTTTATCGTCCCCTCTTCTTTCCGAGCTTTTACCAGTATCGTATGCGTATGAAAGTTTAGCTCGTTGTCGAACACGTTGGTACTTTTTCATCTTACCTTTTATTACTTTTAATTATTTAGCTTTTTAACTTGGCCAGAGTTTTTCTGTGTCAGAAATAAATTGGCATTTAAGCTCACTTTTGTTACGTACAAGCACATGGAAGGCGGCTCAGTTATTATACCATTTTTAAAATGATTTTTTAAAACTACTGGATTTTAGTGAGATCGATTTCTGTTGGGTATTTGATTTAGGTATTATTTATTCCATAGTTTTAAAAATAGTCTGGAAGAATCGCATACATCGGATAGTGTTGGTTAACGATGCGTGGATAGAATCATGAGAGAGAGGAAGTAGTGGGATCTGAATTTTCTAATGCCAAAATTCGCAAGTAAGTTTGCCATTTATTTTTCTGCCTTCGTCAGGCATTTGTTTTTCGTACATATTAAATCCAAGGTAATTTATTTATGTAGTTCAAGTACAATTTTATGAAAGTTATTTATGTATGTTAATACTGCTTTGATGCTGACATGCTGATGCTTGATAGTGGGGTCACTATCAAGAATGCTGAGAGCAAAAACACTATCAAGAGCAGTAAAGATTAGAACATATGAAACAATTATAAGGCCGGTTGTCTTGTATGCAAGTGAAACCTGGACAATGACAAAGAAAGATGAACAAAAGTTAGAAATCTGGGAAAGGAAAGTGCTGAGGAAAATACTAGGTGGAGTGAGAACGACGGAGGGCGAGTGGAAAAGGCGTACCAATAGAGAGGTGATGGACTTATACAAAGGAATAAACATAATCCAAAAAATTCGAGGACAGAGAATGAGGTGGTTGGGACACATTATCCGAATGCCGGAGCAAAGAGTTGCCCGTAAAGTGTTATACGAAGGAGAAGGTGCAAAGAAAAGAAGAGGAAGACCAAAGAAAAGATGGTTCCAGGAGGTAGTCACGGATATCAAAGAGATGGGCATAAATAATTGGGAACAGCTAGCCACGGACAGAAAAAAGTGGAAGCAGATAATAAAGAAGACAGAAGCCAAGGGCCGACAAGGCCTGTAGCGCTGATATATATATATAATACTGCTTTTTTGTATTCCCATGGAAGGAATACCAGGATACCGCCACCAGGCACTTTTCAACGAGAAAAATACCAGACCATTGAGCGTGTCACACAGGAAAAGGCCGCATTGTAAGGGCACATCCGTTATCCCATTCATTTTCTATTTCTTCAAGTCATTTATATTCTGTTAACCCTGAATGGTTTCATTTCTCCAATTAAAACTAGTGGCGCTTATTAATTGTTTTCCTCATAACCTGCTCTCCCTTCTACACTACGAAGGCTACCGAATAAAATATACCCAGCAAATGGCTTTTACATACAACTAGTTTTTCAGTCATGCCAAACAACTTTCTTCAATCGGGAAATAGTGAAGTGAATTCATGAATTTCGTTTTTGTATCAATCACATATACATGTATCCACCGTAATTATTACCATATCTTCTAAAGTTACCAATAGAATCATATTTTTACTACAAAATCTCTTCTGTCATCGTTTCGCATAAATTTCTAAATAATATCCCTAAGAGAGGTAAATTCGCTAAGAAGTGGGGGCGCAAATGAGTCTATCACAGCGCTGTAGACTAGACGAGACTAGTCTGTGATAGAGAGACTTGTACACGTCCCCACTTCTTAGCGAATTTTCGTACCTCTTGCCCCTTAAGCCGTTATTTAACCTATCTCTAAAATCAACCGCTATATTTATTTTTTAAGTTGCTGTGTAATTTTTACCGCATGCATATTTTATTGTACGCTGTCATCATCAAATTGAATAGAAATTGCGAATGCTTTTTTTGATTTATTTAATCCGTTGCCCTTGTTGTTATCGGAATTAGGTTGGCAATGCTGCGAGGCGACAGCTCTACTTCCATCTATGCAGGTTACTGAACATGAAAATATGTCTGCATTCATATGTCTATTGTTGTTAACAATAAAGCTCGGATTAAGAGAAGGCCGCAATATATTTAGTTGCCTGTATTTTCCAATATAAAATGTTATATTTAACAAAGCTTAATTGCTTTATGGGATTCCACAAAAAAAGTAAAGGTATATACAGTGATCCTCAAATATATCCGGACACGTCTAGATAGAGAAATACTTTCCGTTCAAAATTTTATTCTAAATGGTTGGAGGGCCGGTTGCAGAGAAAATAAACATCGACGTGACTGTAATTTGCTATTAAGAAAATAATAATAATAATTTTTGCCAAACTCTATCGACAACGTTAATACCTCAAAAACGATTACAGATAGGCATAGGGGATGCTAATACAGTTTAATGCCGAATTTCATTCTACTTTCAAATATAAAAAACAAAAAAATAGATCGTTGTATTTGAGAAAATCGAGTTTTAATGCTCTGAAAAAATAACAATAAAATTTTGGACATCCTGTATGTAATGCACTTCCAAGAACTGCAAAAGAAACGTTAAGATCTCTCCTATCCATAACCCCAATTTCAGAATCTTCACATTCAAAACATTAACTGACATTACGTAAACTCAAAAATTTTCGAAAAATCAAAAAATCTCAAAAACACAGCTAGGTAGGGAATACTAGTAAAAACCACTCTAAGATAACGCTTAGATTTCGAAAATTTAAAGAAATCTACATCATTCTATTTGAAATAAGAAAGTTTATGTAAATTTCCGGTACTTCCGCAAGTGACGCCATCTTGAAAATATTTTTGGTGAATCGACTTAATACATGCATGTACATACGTACATGCAACTTGCAGAAATGTATCATCATTAGGAAGCTCAATCTTTCTAATGGCCGTTCTCAATCAATCACCCTGTATATACATCTATATGGAAATGTCAAACCTGTAATATTTCTCTCCCATACTCCCCCACTTTAGTATTCAATTTCACTCATTTCTTTCAGAAATGTGGTATCGGTTACTAATTAACAATACTATACACGGTTAGAACCTTAGATTGGATCCATATTGATCTCTTTATCGAAAAATGAAACATTAAACATATACATTTTTCTTGTTATGACAAGCAACATTTGCAATTATTATTTATGTGGGCTATTCTTAGACTAGCAGGAAAGGAAACCGGATCTTAGACCTGCCATCTTCGTCTGTTATCCATTAGGAAAATTAATTTTCCTTGAAAGATATTTTCCTTAAATATAATTTTATCTCGTTCAGTAGAATTTTCCCGTCAATAGAGTGATTCCACGAACACATATATTTGGCGTTCCAACCTATAGTACAGTAAAAATAATTTGATTAAACTTAGTCGTGTATCTCGAAAATGCTCTAAAAGTGGAATAACAGACCTACCGCCATACATAATTCATCCATGCCGTGCCGTACCTCTTAGACGCTGCTTGTAAACTTTAGGTTTACGAGTGATGAAATTTTTAAGCCTAATAGCCGTACAGGGTCTAGTCTTTCCATTGTAAACGACCGCAACGGGAAGAATTTAAACAGAATAGACATAGCAAGACAGGAGGAAAAGTTACCGGTGATAAAGCAAACATTACCCAGTTAAAGTGGTACATAAATTTTGAGGGTATACAGGGTGTACGAGTACATAAGACTTTAATAACAGAAAAACGAACTAATTAACAAATAAATTAGTCCTTTATGAAGATAATTACTAACTTATAACGTTTTCGAACAAATTTGCTTAATTTGTGGAGAAAATGAAATAGTAACATATACAAATACGAAGTAACAAATCAGGAATTCTTCAGTTGTTTGAAAACCATCCAAAATCATTCAAGCATTACAATTTAAAGGTCAGTCAGAAGTTCTGTTGACAGTTTCGAGAACCAGCGTATAAATGTAATTTTCTTGTGCAGTATAGGATGATTGTTGAAATATAAATAGATGCAATGACTACATGCACCACAAACAATTTTAAGCTAACTTCTTCAGCAAGAGAACTGAGATGAATGAAAAACTGTCAAAAACTCTGCCTGTTAATGATATGAAAATAGGTGGCTATCGCTATACTTAATTGTTAGTCAAAACTATTGTGTATTATGTGATCATATTTGTCGATACTCTATGTTAAAAACTTTATTTCGTATCTATAGCAGTACCAGAAAAGAACACCGTCTTCATGTTTGTTTGGCTATAGCGTTTGTAATATGGTTGGTGGACCTGTCATATTTTGTAAAACATTCACTGGGTGGTACAACTGGGGCAACAAACCTCTGAGCAAGCGGGTTCGTTGTGATGTTAGCCCATCTTTGACTTAACTTGTTCAACCACTTGTTTTTAGAGACGCTTAATCAGCAGTCATGTCCAACTTCTTATAGTAGTTCGAGGGGTATTATGCATGCATCATACGCTAATATCGGACATAGTTGTTATGCGTAGTGCCAAAACGTCATTTTGCAAATTCATAAAGCTATATATCATCAAGACGTGCCTTAGCAGCTGCAAATATATTGTCAATGTTCTCTATCATTTTTAATTGGCGACTTTTACTTTGAACCTAAAAAGTAAAATAAACTCCTAGATGGTTAAATTTTTACGAGAAAACAATGTCTCTCGGTTTGCGTGCCGAGCTTATATCAGTATCTGTGTGTGTATTTTTTCCAAAGCCCTCCATTCGTTGTAAGTTCGGCCAAGAAACCACAGCATCAGAAAATCGTATTTTTGGCTGAGCATCACAGAGACACACGTTTAGGATTGTACACAATTTGTAATAGATACCTCGCGTATTTTTTGTAGTTTCGTTATTTAGTTAAGTTCGTTCAAAGACGATTGCATTCCTCTGCATGATGTACTGCACCACAAGTCATAGTTCAATGGTGCAGTAGAGCGTGCGTAGGGATAGCTTAATCTTTGCGCGAACATTAATCAATTCCCAATTTTGGCTTTATCCTCTTTGATTTAGATCTCCAGACTTACTATTTGAGAGATACTATAAATACGGGTCCGATCTTGTAGAAGCTTGACCAAAATCAAATAGATCGACTTTTGTCTCCATTTGTCTCCATTTGCTTTTATTCTTGTTACTAGCTCGTCTGTAAATAAGAAATCAGTTATTTGTACAACTGGAACTTCAACGAAATCATCTCTGAGTACAACACTCAGCAAATTCTCATGTGGCAACATAAACGCTTATACGACGCCTTCTCACTATCAACAAATCTAGTTATTTCAGTTGTACTTTAGTATACCTAAAAAAACTGTGCTCTCAAGCTCATTGACCACACCCATCCACAATGCTGCCAATCTCCAGACTTTACCAGATCATCCTCTGAATGACTAATCTTTTTTAAATAAATTTTTGTTGTTTTTTTGACAGAGCATCCAGCCATCCAGAAAGTCGCCCTTAAGAATGGGCACAATGATGCTTGTGTGATTCAACTCTTCACTGACTGGTAGGCTATTTAGAAACTATTTAGCCAAGTTATGCGAAGACTAGGAGTATTTGGAGGATTATCGAGTGTAATTGTTTGAGTAGAATTCTAAAATTTCTCTTTCATGCTTGAGATTGCTGAAAACCACGAACTAGGTAGATTATTTCTATTTATCTATGTCATCTCTGTGGGCTGTGAGATTTGCAAAGAGAGAGTGAGAAGCGCGAATTTGACTACAGACCCCAATTTATTTTAATTTTTTTTCCGATATTTCGAATAAAGTTATGAGATAACTGATTTTTTTGTCCTTCCGTAAGTGTTACAAAATATGTAATTAAAGCTTTAGAGATGTTAAAAATAAAAGTCAGTAGGCAGAACAGAACATTTTAAATAATTGTTTTAACGGAGTTCAAATAATGTATTGCACAAAACTGACGACAAAAATTACAAAATTTGGACACAAAAATAGCTTCTGCGAAGTCGTTGGTTGTTGACTGTTAATTATTAAAACTGTAAGTTAAAAGTTTTAATAAATTAAAAAAAGAGCGTAAATGAAAATGAAAATAAATGTTTATTTTTTGATCGATATTTTCTGCTATAGTACTGCGAACAATAATGAGCATGATTCTATTCGTTGTTATTGTATTAATGTGAAAATGGAATAATAACAGCAAATGAAAGATAAGTACTTAAAGGTCATAGTACATAAACATAATTAACGAGATTAATTATCATCTTTATACAGCAAAATAATTTACAGAAGCATTAATCTGTCTTACAAGAGGCTCGAAATGGGAGACGATACGTATTCCATATTCGCCCCTACCAACTTTAGGTTTATTTAAGAAATCAAATCGGATGATTTTCTACTATAAAATTATAAGAAATATCAATTCATCTAGATGATAATTTGAAAAACCATTCGTTGAAAGAGAATTTAGATAAACATTAATTCCAGAAAATTTTACGAACTTTCGGTACCGTCTTCATTTCAACTTAGCAGCGAAAGAAATTGAATAAAATCAATTCACTATCATTTATATGTTTGACATGCAGTAATAACTGTAATTTGCAGTTGAAAGTTTGAAATAAAAGTAATTTACTACCAAAGATTAGTATTCGTGAATAGGATGATTTACTCCATAATTCATTATAGATGTAACGCAAACCTATCAACATCTAAAGCCAAGGTAATGCAATAATTGTCAGCGGTTTAGAAATAAATTTACATCACCCTATTAGTTTTGCTTCACATAATGCTTAGAGCCTCTCAGCGATGGACGAATCTACGAGAATTGGGCAGTAGCAGAGAGCTCTTCTAACTCTACAAATTAAATTTTACTTAAAAATCAAATCTTCTAAAATAGCTTGGATGGATTTTGCTAAAAATCTCGAGGACTCTTTCAGTGCTTGGGTAAGTATATCTTCCTCTCCAGACGGAAGTTTTATTTTCAGTTTTAGTATTGAATTAATTGTTTCTTGATCCATAAGTGGAAATGAAACCATGTGGTTAATCATTGACGTCAATACTCGTTGGAGAAAAGTTGCTGCAGAGCATTTAATTTTGTTGTATATTGTTGTTATAAGCTGTAATTAATTTATAATCTGATTACGTGCCAAACCGAAAATTTAAATATTCTATGAAAAAGTATTTATAGTATATATTATTGAGTTGTCACAGTGGAGTATGTCAGTCATAAAATTATCAAATGTTACATTCTGACAATTCACCTAATCAGCGCAAGTAATTTAGCCAAATTTAGACGACGTCAAAAATCAACAATCGACATTTTGAATAAGTTGTTAATCTAATAGACAAATTAAGATTTAATCGCTTTCTCATTAATTGAGGGCAGTTTTATATCTACTTATCTTATTAAATCTGACATTAAATGCATTAAAATTGAAGCTGGAAACGATGACGTCATTTTCCGAAAATAAGGGTAAGGGTAGTAATCACGTTTCATAAGAAAATTATTCAGCTTGTTAGTGGGTTTCTTATTTGTGAAAATAAAATTAAGAAAAGTAATTTCCATTTGAATATAAAATTAGATCCTATTACGATATTAGAAGTATCTGATTTCATCACGGGAACCGTCCTTAATTGTGCAAAAAACTTTTCGGTCTTCTAATACTATACAGATGTATATGGTATAAAAAGGAAATAACTCACGCACCAAATAAGAAGAGGGTAGCCAGTGACAGCGAACATGTTACGGCACGCATATTGCCTTTTCTGAAGCAGTCAGCACATCATGATTCTTCCCTTCCGTTTATCGGTTGAAGCATCAAATTCTCGGACAGTAAAACGTGTCGAACTCTATTATTAAAAACGCCTTTCTCGGTTTGGATCAATTCGATAGTCTTACACGAATTTACTTTTTCCTATCCTACTGACCACGCCACTTGATTCCCCATCATCAAACTACTTGACCTGTAGAGATTCTTAAATTAAGATAAACTATCAGTAAATTTTTATGTCAGTGCAAGTTTTATGTTTCCGTGATGTCCCTAAAGACATTCAAGTGTTTATTATTACGTGCGCGTGTTGTATGAAAAAATGATTACAAACAGTGCGGCACGAAAATTTCCCGATCTTACGTCGATATACAGGCGATCTGAGATCGAAAATGTTATGCGTGCTGTTTCGCGATGCCGGCACGCAAACTACGACTGAAGTTTGAGCGTACCACCACCGAACACGACTTCGCGTCGGCGGGACCGTGTTGCCCGCCGTCTCCTGCTGTGTGCGCGCGGGAAGATAACCGGAGCCGCTGGATTGGCCGAGATATTCCGGAGTAACCAATGGGACCATGTGTATTGGCGCGCACCAAATATATGTATAGATTCTGTATCTGTAAGTGAATTTGGATGTGTTGCAATAAAAGAAGGAGATAAAGAACACTACTGCTTAGTGGTAACTTATTAATTATATTGGTTGAAATAAAGATTATCTATATTTAGTGTATATGTATATTGTTAAATGAAAAATTAATTGCTGTCGGAATGTCATGGCTTCAAAAAGTACATTGATTGTGATTTTGGAGAAATCGAAGTTTTTCTGGGTCAATGCTATATCTTCACAATCTTCTTCCATCTATCCTCTCACTTCATAAAACATCAAAAAAATATTGATAATCATACCTATTATAAAAATCAGACTTCTTCATTCCGTATCTATAAACAATTCCAAAATATCTGCCAGTAGACACGCATAAAATATAGCCACACAAAAATAAAGGGTTCTTTTATTAGTATTACACTCGATAAAATCCGGACAGCCGCTTACAATAATAAAACTGTCAAAAACAAAATAGAAAGTCATAAATATAGAAGCGAATAATAAACTAAATACTGTTTCATAAAAAATAAATAAATATATATATACGCCACAAAGACCACAACACTCACAATACAGGGCGATTGGTGACAATGGTCCATTAGAAGTATTATAGAAACTGATCGAATTTTAAAACTTAGTGATTGGATATGGTTCACTATTTTCAGTGGCTAAAAAAGTTAAAAAGTATAAACTAGTATACTTTGAAAAGATACATTGATTAATTTAATCTCTAGCTTTTATTCCTGTTCTAGGTTTGGCAATCCACTCACAATATTATACGCAGAGTAGATTCTCTTTTTAATAGATAATGAAGTTTTTGGAAATAAAATGGGTCAAGATACTTTTCTTTGAACTCTTGTCTAACTGATTTACGGCATTAACATTTTCTATAACTAAACTCACTTTACAACTTTTTTTTATTTTTGAACAGTACGATATATTCTGATAATCTCAATGTTAACTTTTCTTTTCTTGAAACAGCAATTTTCTCCCAAACGCGTACGCACTTTAATAAATGTTTTAACATTAATTACATATCTTACACAATGGACGTCTCTTAATAATCATGCATTTCTTCACATATAGAAAACCATTTTTGAGGAGAGTACAAACATCTTAAATAAAATAACAATTTTCGATTAATAATATTCTAATGCTACGAAACTATACCTTGTTTTTTAATAAGAGGGACAAAATTTAAAATCGCTCGCCAAAATATATATGCTTATGATTGATTTGTTGCCAGTTATGCTTACACTCCAAATTTACCAATTTTAGTATCGCCATATTGTAAAAACAGTTATTAAGTAAATATTTTGTTAAGTATTTTCCAATTTTTACAATATTTCCTACGGTATTCAAGGAATAAAATTAGATAGCAAAGTGGAAGTACTAGCTGTACGACGTTAAGGTCAAAAAGGAAAGAGAAAGCTATTGCGATGGTAGTCAAATCAAACGATGATTTAAAAAGTCTCCATTTAATATTCTAAGCTTTCGGTAATTAGTTTTTACCTTTTTCAGAGAAAATTCTACAATTAAGTAGAAGGGGTGCATTAGGAAAAGCACTAAAAATTAATATTAAACTAAACCAAAAACATATTACAAATTAATAAAATATTTGAAAATTAAAAAAAAAAAAATTTTAATACAAGACTGTAAATATTCTGAAAAATTGATTGATGATCGATGATCTAATATAATCGATGATCATATGTAATCTAATATGAAAAAGAACATTATAATTTCCATGAGAAATAGGGTTTTAAAATTGTCGGATGTTTCCTTTAAAAGAAGAATCTAAATCTACTCTTCGATATGTCTTCCAATAACGGCTATCCGAGGAGGTTACTAAAAGGCTTGATTTTCAACACTTCTACTGCTAGTCTAAATATAGATAACTCTGAGACTAGTTCTTCGTCTACCACGATGCATGCCACGCCTGGAGGACCAATATTTACCATTACTGTATCTTGCTTAATCCTACTTTATATTTTCGCTATTGATCTGGATTTTGTTCAAGCGCATTAAGTGCAAACTGCAATACGATTTAATAATTAAACAATTTTCTTATTTCTATAAAGACGGCAGTAATTTATATTGGACCTCTTCTAAATGGCAGTTAATATTTAATGAAGTCTGCATCCATAAATCGAACTAGTTAGCAAGCTGAAGCGGATTGAATGAACAAGCAGCCCACGCTTTGACCTAGAATAGAATATTGCAGAGTTCAAGCCAGCACACTGATTATTCATTTGCTGGGTTGGGGTGAACGTCGATAACATTTGAAGTGAAGTTTATTTTTAGGATATTCTAGTTAAATAAATTATTCTTACTTATTGTGTGCGATTATAGTTGCAGTTATAATAAAATGCAGTTATAATAAAATTACAAGCCAGATCCAATTTGTTGTAAGTGACATCTAGTTTATATGGCCCATTTTTACTAAGAAAATTTTGCATCAACTACTTAGATGTAACCACTAAGATTTTTCACAAGCTGAAACTTCACTTCAGACCCTCAAATCGTAGTTAACTGTTGTTGGTGTAGCAGAGCACCTTCAGTATGACTATCTATGCAACGATATAAGACGAAAGGCTGGTATTCCGCTTTCTCTAGAAAGGATCTGCTATATTGTTATGAAGTTGGAGAGGTAGAAGACATATTTAACTGAGAAAATGTTGTTAGTACAGATTGCTGCTAATACCTAAATTAAAGTCTTTACACTACAACTACCTTCCACCTTCAGAAAAAATTATCTTTAAATTAACAGATTTTATGTATGCGGTACTCATTTTCAATTTATTTCTTTTAAATTAACATAACATTATTCAATATTTGACTTATCCTTTGTGATTATAGAAGAAATGTGCAAAATGCAGCACTTTTATAAATATATGCAAACGTTTAACCACCAAATGATCATAAATATACAATTCAATTTAAATACTATCCTTGGAATATTTCTATAACATAAAACTTTACCGAATGACAGTTTTAACTTTCTTTAAAAATGTATGATCTACTTTGACGGCGTCATTATTTTAGTGATAAAAAATGTTCTTCTTTAACTGGGTATACATCCGCCGATTACTTATTGTTGATTTTTAATATCGCGACTTTTTCAAATGACACAAGTTTGTCCAAATTGCATTTGCACTGCAGTCTACAAGTCAACGTTCAATACAACAGTTTTCCTTAGATAATCCTCTTTAGATGAACTTTATTTTTGGTGTTTCACTTATAACTGTAATGTTCTATATGTTAGCACGTTACAGAGTATACAAGACTTAGCACCGACGAAAGGTATTCCTCGGTCCGTGAAATTTTATCGTCCCCTCTTTCTTTCCGAGTTTAGTCATATCGTATGCGTATGAAAGTTTAGCTCGTTGTCGAACACGTTGGTACTTTTTCTCATCTTACCTTTTATTACTTTTAATTATTTAGCTTTTTAACTTGGCCAGAGTTTCTTCTTGTGTCAGAAATAAATTGGCATTTAAGTCACTTTGTTACGTACAAGCACATGGAAGGCGGCTCAGTTATTATACCATTTTTAAAATGATTTTTAAACTACTGATTTTAGTGAGATCGATTTTCTGTTGGGTATTTGATTTAGGTATTATTTATTCCATGTTTTAAAAATAGTCTGGAAGAATCGCATACATCGGATAGTGTTGGTTAACGATGCGTGGATAGAATCATGAGAGAGAGGAAGTAGTGGGATCTGAATTTTCTAATGCCAAAATTCAAAAAGTAAGTTTGCTATTTATTTTTCTGCCTTCGTCAGGGCATTTGTTTTTCGTACATATTAAATCCAAGGTAATTTATTTATGTAGTTCAAGTACAATTTGTGAAAGTTATTTATATGTTAATACTGCTTTGATGTTGATGAGCGTTGATGCTTGATAGTGGGGTCACTATCAAGAATGCTGGAGAGCAAAAACACTATCAAGAGCAGTAAAAGATTAGAACATATGAAACACTGATAAGGCCGGTTGTCTTGGTATGCAAGTGAAACCTGGACAATGACAAAGAAAGATGAACAAAAGTTAGAAATCTGGGAAAGGAAAGTGCTGAGGAAAATACTAGGTGGAGTGAGAACGACGGAGGGCGAGTGGAAAAGGCGTACCAATAGAGAGGTGATGGACTTATACAAAGGAATAAACATAATCCAAAAATTCGAGGACAGAGAATGAGGTGGTTGGGACACATTATCCGGAATGCCGGAGCAAAGAGTTGCCCAAAGTGTTATACGAAGGAGAAGGTGCAAAGAAAAGAAGAGGAAGACCAAAGAAAAGATGGTTCCAGGAGGTAGTCACGGATATCAAAGAGATGGGCATAAATAATTGGAAACAGCTAGCTACGACAGAAAAAAAGTGGAAGCAGATAATAAAGAAGACAGAAGCCAAGGGCCGACAAGGCCTGTAGCGCTGATATATATATAATACTGCTTTTTTGTATTCCCATGGAAGGAATACCAGGATACCGCCACCAGGCACTTTTCAACGAGAAAATACCAGACCATTGAGCGTGTCACACAGGAAAAGGCCGCATTGTAAGGGCACATCCGTTATCCCATTCATTTTCTATTTCTTCAAGTCATTTATATTCTGTTAACCCTGAATGGTTTCATTTCTCCAATTAAAACTAGTGGCGCTTATTAATTGTTTTCCTCATAACCTGCTCTCCTCTACACTACGAAGGCTACCGAATAAAATATACCCAGCAAATGGCTTTTACATACAACTAGTTTTTCAGTCATGCCAAACAACTTTCTTCAATCGGGAAATAGTGAAGTGAATTCATGAATTTCGTTTTTGTATCAATCACATATACATGTATCCACCGTAATTATTACCATATCTTCTAAAGTTACCAATAGAATCATATTTTTACTACAAAATCTCTTCTGTCATCGTTTCGCATAAATTTCTAAATAATATCCCCTAAGAGGTACGAAAATTCGCTAAGAAGTGGGGGCGCAAATGAGTCTATCACAGCGCTGTAGACTAGACGAGACTAGTCTGTGATAGAGACTTGTACACGTCCCCACTTCTAGCGAATTTTCGTACTTCTTGCCCCTTAAGCCGTTATTTAACCTATCTCTAAAATCAACCGCTATATTTATTTTTTAAGTTGCTGTGTAATTTTACCGCATGCATATTTTATTGTACGCTGTCATCATCAAATTGAATAGAAATTGCGAATGCTTTTTTTGATTTATTTAATCCGTTGCCCTTGTTGTTATCGGAATTAGGTTGGCAATGCTGCGAGGCGACAGCTCTACTTCCATCTATGCAGGTTACTGAACATGAAAATATGTCTGCATTCATATGTCTATTGTTGTTAACAATAAAGCTCGGATTAAGAAGAAGGCCGCAATATATTTAGTTGCCTGTATTTTCCAATATAAAATGTTATATTTAACAAAGCTTAATTGCTTTATGGGATTCCACAAAAAGTAAAGGTATATACAGTGATCCTCAAATATATCCGGACACGTCTAGATAGAGAAATACTTTCCGTTCAAAATTTTATTCTAAATGGTTGGAGGGCCGGTTGCAGAGAAAATAAACATCGACGTGACTGTAATTTGCTATTAAGAAAATAATAATAATAATTTTTGCCAAACTCTATCGACAACGTTAATACCTCAAAAACGATTACAGATAGGCATAGGGATGCTAATACAGTTTAATGCCGAATTTCATTCTACTTTCAAATATAAAAAACAAAAAAATAGATCGTTGTATTTGAGAAAATCGAGTTTTAATGCTCTGAAAAAAATAACAATAAAATTTTGGACATCCTGTATGTAATGCACTTCCAAGAACTGCAAAAGAAACGTTAAGATCTCTCCTATCCATAACCCCAATTTCAGAATCTTCACATTCAAAACATTAACTGACATTACGTAAAACTCAAAAATTTTCGAAAAATCAAAAAATCTCAAAAACACAGCTAGGTAGGGAATACTAGTAAAAACCACTCTAAGATAACGCTTAGATTTCGAAAATTTAAAGAAATCTACATCATTCTATTTGAAATAAGAAAGTTTATGTAAATTTCCGGTACTTCCGCAAGTGACGCCATCTTGAAAATATTTTTGGTGAATCGACTTAATACATGCATGTACATACGTACATGCAACTTGCAGAAATGTATCATCATTAGGAAGCTCAATCTTTCTAATGGCCGTTCTCAATCAATCACCCTGTATATACATCTATATGGAAATGTCAAACCTGTAATATTTCTCTCCCATACTCCCCCACTTTAGTATTCAATTTCACTCATTTCTTTCAGAAATGTGGTATCGGTTACTAATTAACAATACTATACACGGTTAGAACCTTAGATTGGATCCATATTGATCTCTTTATCGAAAAAATGAAACATTAAACATATACATTTTCTTGTTATGACAAGCAACATTTGCAATTATTATTTATGTGGGCTATTCTTAGACTAGCAGGAAAGGAAACCGATCTTAGACCTGCCATCTTCGTCTGTTATCCATTAGGAAAATTAATTTTCCTTGAAAGATATTTTCCTTAAATATAATTTTATCTCGTTCAGTAGAATTTTCCCGTCAATAGAGTGATTCCACGAACACATATATTTGGCGTTCCAACCTATAGTACAGTAAAAATAATTTGATTAAACTTAGTCGTGTATCTCGAAAATGCTCTAAAAGTGGAATAACAGACCTACCGCCATACATAATCATCCATGCCGTGCCGTACCTCTTAGACGCTGCTTGTAAACTTTAGGTTTACGAGTGATGAAATTTTAAGCCTAATAGCCGTACAGGGTCTAGTCTTTCCATTGTAAACGACCGCAACGGGAAGAATTTAAACAGAATAGACATAGCAAGACAGGAGGAAAAGTTACCGGTGATAAAGCAAACATTACCCAGTTAAAGTGGTACATAAATTTTGAGGGTATACAGGGTGTACGAGTACATAAGACTTTAATAACAGAAAAACGAACTAATTAACAAATAAATTAGTCCTTTATGAAGATAATTACTAACTTATAACGTTTTCGAACAAATTTGCTTAATTTGTGGAGAAAATGAAATAGTAACATATACAAATACGAAGTAACAAATCAGGAATTCTTCAGTTGTTTGAAAACCATCCAAAATCATTCAAGCATTACAATTTAAAGGTCAGTCAGAAGTTCTGTTGACAGTTTCGAGAACCAGCGTATAAATGTAATTTTCTTGTGCAGTATAGGATGATTGTTGAAATATAAATAGATGCAATGACTACATGCACCACAAACAATTTTAAGCTAACTTCTTCAGCAAGAGAACTGAGATGAATGAAAAACTGTCAAAAACTCTGCCTGTTAATGATATGAAAATAGGTGGCTATCGCTATACTTAATTGTTAGTCAAAACTATTGTGTATTATGTGATCATATTTGTCGATACTCTATGTTAAAAACTTTATTTCGTATCTATAGCAGTACCAGAAAAGAACACCGTCTTCATGTTTGTTTGGCTATAGCGTTTGTAATATGGTTGGTGGACCTGTCATATTTTGTAAAACATTCACTGGGTGGTACAACTGGGGCAACAAACCTCTGAGCAAGCGGGTTCGTTGTGATGTTAGCCCATCTTTGACTTAACTTGTTCAACCACTTGTTTTTAGAGACGCTTAATCAGCAGTCATGTCCAACTTCTTATAGTAGTTCGAGGGGTATTATGCATGCATCATACGCTAATATCGGACATAGTTGTTATGCGTAGTGCCAAAACGTCATTTTGCAAATTCATAAAGCTATATATCATCAAGACGTGCCTTAGCAGCTGCAAATATATTGTCAATGTTCTCTATCATTTTTAATTGGCGACTTTTACTTTGAACCTAAAAAAAGTAAAATAAACTCCTAGATGGTTAAATTTTTACGAGAAAACAATGTCTCTCGGTTTGCGTGCCGAGCTTATATCAGTATCTGTGTGTGTATTTTTTCCAAAGCCCTCCATTCGTTGTAAGTTCGGCCAAGAAACCACAGCATCAGAAAATCGTATTTTTGGCTGAGCATCACAGAGACACACGTTTAGGATTGTACACAATTTGTAATAGATACCTCGCGTATTTTTTGTAGTTTCGTTATTTAGTTAAGTTCGTTCAAAGACGATTGCATTCCTCTGCATGATGTACTGCACCACAAGTCATAGTTCAATGGTGCAGTAGAGCGTGCGTAGGATAGTAATCTTTGCGCGAACATTAATCAATTCCCAATTTTTGGCTTTATCCTCTTTGATTTAGATCTCCAGACTTACTATTTGAGAGATACTATAAATACGGGTCCGATCTTGTAGAAGCTTGACCAAAATCAAATAGATCGACTTTTGTCTCCATTTGTCTCCATTTGCTTTTATTCTTGTTACTAGCTCGTCTGTAAATAAGAAATCAGTTATTTGTACAACTGGAACTTCAACGAAATCATCTCTGAGTACAACACTCAGCAAATTCTCATGTGGCAACATAAACGCTTATACGACGCCTTCTCACTATCAACAAATCTAGTTATTTCAGTTGTACTTTAGTATACCTAAAAACTGTGCTCTCAAGCTCATTGACCACACCCATCCACAATGCTGCCAATCTCCAGACTTTACCAGATCATCCTCTGAATGACTAATCTTTTTTTAAATAAATTTTTGTTGTTTTTTTGACAGAGCATCCAGCCATCCAGAAAGTCGCCCTTAAGAATGGGCACAATGATGCTTGTGTGATTCAACTCTTCACTGACTGGTAGGCTATTTAGAAACTATTTAGCCAAGTTATGCGAAGACTAGGAGTATTTGGAGGATTATCGAGTGTAATTGTTTGAGTAGAATTCTAAAATTTCTCTTTCATGCTTGAGATTGCTGAAAACCACGAACTAGGTAGATTATTTCTATTTATCTATGTCATCTCTGTGGGCTGTGAGATTTGCAAAGAGAGAGTGAGAAGCGCGAATTTGACTACAGACCCCAATTTATTTTAATTTTTTTCCGATATTTCGAATAAAGTTATGAGATAACTGATTTTTTTGTCCTTCCGTAAGTGTTACAAAATATGTAATTAAAGCTTTAGAGATGTTAAAAATAAAAGTCAGTAGGCAGAACAGAACATTTTAAATAATTGTTTTAACGGAGTTCAAATAATGTATTGCACAAAACTGACGACAAAAATTACAAAATTTGGACACAAAAATAGCTTCTGCGAAGTCGTTGGTTGTTGACTGTTAATTATTAAAACTGTAAGTTAAAAGTTTTAATAAATTAAAAAAGAGCGTAAATGAAAATGAAAATAAATGTTTATTTTTTGATCGATATTTTCTGCTATAGTACTGCGAACAATAATGAGCATGATTCTATTCGTTGTTATTGTATTAATGTGAAAATGGAATAATAACAGCAAATGAAAGATAAGTACTTAAAGGTCATAGTACATAAACATAATTAACGAGATTAATTATCATCTTTATACAGCAAAATAATTTACAGAAGCATTAATCTGTCTTACAAGAGGCTCGAAATGGGAGACGATACGTATTCCATATTCGCCCCTACCAACTTTAGGTTTATTTAAGAAATCAAATCGGATGATTTTCTACTATAAAATTATAAGAAATATCAATTCATCTAGATGATAATTTGAAAAACCATTCGTTGAAAGAGAATTTAGATAAACATTAATTCCAGAAAATTTTACGAACTTTCGGTACCGTCTTCATTTCAACTTAGCAGCGAAAGAAATTGAATAAAATCAATTCACTATCATTTATATGTTTGACATGCAGTAATAACTGTAATTTGCAGTTGAAAGTTTGAAATAAAAGTAATTTACTACCAAAGATTAGTATTCGTGAATAGGATGATTTACTCCATAATTCATTATAGATGTAACGCAAACCTATCAACATCTAAAGCCAAGGTAATGCAATAATTGTCAGCGGTTTAGAAATAAATTTACATCACCCTATTAGTTTTGCTTCACATAATGCTTAGAGCCTCTCAGCGATGGACGAATCTACGAGAATTGGGCAGTAGCAGAGAGCTCTTCTAACTCTACAAATTAAATTTTACTTAAAAATCAAATCTTCTAAAATAGCTTGGATGGATTTTGCTAAAAATCTCGAGGACTCTTTCAGTGCTTGGGTAAGTATATCTTCCTCTCCAGACGGAAGTTTTATTTTCAGTTTTAGTATTGAATTAATTGTTTCTTGATCCATAAGTGGAAATGAAACCATGTGGTTAATCATTGACGTCAATACTCGTTGGAGAAAAGTTGCTGCAGAGCATTTAATTTTGTTGTATATTGTTGTTATAAGCTGTAATTAATTTATAATCTGATTACGTGCCAAACCGAAAATTTAAATATTCTATGAAAAAGTATTTATAGTATATATTATTGAGTTGTCACAGTGGAGTATGTCAGTCATAAAATTATCAAATGTTACATTCTGACAATTCACCTAATCAGCGCAAGTAATTTAGCCAAATTTAGACGACGTCAAAAATCAACAATCGACATTTTGAATAAGTTGTTAATCTAATAGACAAATTAAGATTTAATCGCTTTCTCATTAATTGAGGGCAGTTTTATATCTACTTATCTTATTAAATCTGACATTAAATGCATTAAAATTGAAGCTGGAAACGATGACGTCATTTTCCGAAAATAAGGGTAAGGGTAGTAATCACGTTTCATAAGAAAATTATTCAGCTTGTTAGTGGGTTTCTTATTTGTGAAAATAAAATTAAGAAAAGTAATTTCCATTTGAATATAAAATTAGATCCTATTACGATATTAGAAGTATCTGATTTCATCACGGGAACCGTCCTTAATTGTGCAAAAAAAACTTTTCGGTCTTCTAATACTATACAGATGTATATGGTATAAAAAGGAAATAACTCACGCACCAAATAAGAAGAGGGTAGCCAGTGACAGCGAACATGTTACGGCACGCATATTGCCTTTTCTGAAGCAGTCAGCACATCATGATTCTTCCTTCCGTTTATCGGTTGAAGCATCAAATTCTCGGACAGTAAAACGTGTCGAACTCTATTATTAAAAACGCCTTTCTCGGTTTGGATCAATTCGATAGTCTTACACGAATTTACTTTTTCCTATCCTACTGACCACGCCACTTGATTCCCCATCATCAAACTACTTGACCTGTAGAGATTCTTAAATTAAGATAAACTATCAGTAAATTTTTATGTCAGTGCAAGTTTTATGTTTCCGTGATGTCCCTAAAGACATTCAAGTGTTTATTATTACGTGCGCGTGTTGTATGAAAAAATGATTACAAACAGTGCGGCACGAAAATTTCCCGATCTTACGTCGATATACAGGCGATCTGAGATCGAAAATGTTATGCGTGCTGTTTTCGCGATGCCGGCACGCAAACTACGACTGAAGTTTGAGCGTACCACCACCGAACACGACTTCGCGTCGGCGGGACCGTGTTGCCCGCCGTCTCCTGCTGTGTGCGCGCGGGAAGATAACCGGAGCCGCTGGATTGGCCGAGATATTCCGGAGTAACCAATGGGACCATGTGTATTGGCGCGCACCAAATATATGTATAGATTCTGTATCTGTAAGTGAATTTGGATGTGTTGCAATAAAAGAAGGAGATAAAGAACACTACTGCTTAGTGGTAACTTATTAATTATATTGGTTGAAATAAAGATTATCTATATTTAGTGTATATGTATATTGTTAAATGAAAAATTAATTGCTGTCGGAATGTCATGGCTTCAAAAAGTACATTGATTGTGATTTTGGAGAAATCGAAGTTTTTCTGGGTCAATGCTATATCTTCACAATCTTCTTCCATCTATCCTCTCACTTCATAAAGCATCAAAAAAATATTGATAATCATACCTATTATAAAAATCAGACTTCTTCATTCCGTATCTATAAACAATTCCAAATATCTGCCAGTAGACACGCATAAAATATAGCCACACAAAAATAAAGGGTTCTTTTATTAGTATTACACTCGATAAAATCCGGACAGCCGCTTACAATAATAAAACTGTCAAAAACAAAATAGAAAGTCATAAATATAGAAGCGAATAATAAACTAAATACTGTTTCATAAAAAATAAATAAATATATATATACGCCACAAAGACCACAACACTCACAATACAGGGCGATTGGTGACAATGGTCCATTAGAAGTATTATAGAAACTGATCGGAATTTTAAAACTTAGTGATTGGATATGGTTCACTATTTTCAGTGGCTAAAAAAAGTTAAAAAGTATAAACTAGTATGCTTTGAAAAGATACATTGATTGTTTTAATCTCTAGCTTTTATTCCTGTTCTAGGTTTGGCAATCACTCACAATATTATACGCAGAGTAGATTCTCTTTTAATAGATAATGAAGTTTTTGGAAATAAAATGGGTCAAGATACTTTTCTTTGAACTCTTGTCTAACTGATTTACGATTAACATTTTCTACAACTAAACTCACTTTACAACTTTTTTTTTATTTTGAACAGTACGATATATTCTGATAATCTCAATGTTAACTTTTCTTTTCTTGAAACAGCAATTTTCTCCCAAACGCGTACGCACTTTAATAAATGTTTTAACATTAATTACATATCTTACACAATGGACGTCTCTTAATAATCATGCATTTCTTCACACATATAGAAAACCATTTTTGAGGAGAGTACAAACATCTTAAATAAAATAACAATTTTCGATTAATAATATTCTAATGCTACGCGAAACTATACCTTGTTTTTTAATAAGAGGGACAAAATTTAAAATCGCTCGCCAAAATATATGCTTATGATTGATTTGTTGCCAGTTATGCTTACACTGCTCAAATTTTCCAATTTTAGTGTCGCCATATTGTAAAAACAGTTATTAAGTAAATATTTTTGTTAAGTATTTTCCAATTTTTTTTGTGTTCCTACGGTATTCAAGGAATAAAATTAGATGTAAAGTGGAAGTACTGGCTGTACGACGTTAAGGTCAAAAGGGAAAGGAAGCTATTGCGATAGGCAGTCAAAATCAAACGATGATTTAAAAAGTCTCCATTTAATATTCTAAGCTTTCGGTAATTAGTTTTTACCTTTTTCAGAGAAAATTCTACAATTAAGTAGAAGGGGTGCATTAGGAAAAGCACTAAAAATTAACATTAAACTAAACCAAAAACACATTACAAATTAATAAAATATTTGAAAATTAAAAAAAAATATTTTAATACAAGACTGTAAATACTCTGAAAAATTGATTGATGATCGATGATCTAATATAATCGATGATCATATGTAATCTAATATGAAAAAGAACATTATAATTTCCATGAGAAATAAGGTTTTAAAATTGTCGGATGTTTCCTTTAAAAAGAAGAATCTAAATCTACTCTTCGATATGTCTTCCAATAACGGCTATCCGAGGAGGTTCCTAAAAGGCTTGATTTTCAACACTTCTACTGCTAGTCTAAATATAGATAACTCTGAGACTAGTTCTTCGTCTACCACGATGCGTGCCACGCCTGGAGGACACTCCTAACACTGTTAAGCATTGTAAGACCCCGTTTGTTAACGATCTCTCCCCTAAACTTTTCTCTTTTTTCCATTAATTCGCTGTTAGGCTAGCATACTACAACATCATCAAACTGGAACTCCAAATGTAAAACACCAACACAATTGCTGAAAAAACTCTAATGTGGTCTATCGCATTCCGTGTGCTGATTGTGAGAAGGTATACAATGGTCAGACGTCCTAATATTTAGAGAAACGTTCCGACAACATCAACAACACCACGTCAACTGTAATCACCAATTCAATTTTGACGAAATTTTGGTCTAAACGTCTATTTTTTCTAATATATTGCATTTGGATAAAATAATTCATTCTGATATCACTTGACCATTCCGACCTGTATTTTTAAACATACTAGTATATTTATCTTTTGATCTGTGATGTAGTTTGCAATGCTTGTCCTTTAGGAAATTTTAATGTTACTAATCATAGGAATTTTAGGAAGTTTTAAATCGTCTTACTCTCATCGTTTGACGTCGCCCATGGATGTATTATATATGGATAGCGCCTAATATACTAAACAAGCGCAGCGCATTGACTCCAACATTAGAGTGAGAGGTTGCACAAGTGAGATAGAGCTAGAATAGGCAAAGGATTCATATACGCCCATAAGATTTACATTGTTATTTTGGTTTCGTTTAGGTATTTATCCATTTATCTCGTTTAATATTGATCGGATACCGACTTAAATAGATGAAATGCGTAGCGGAATAAATAGAGAATAACTTGTAGTTTGGTTTTTATTATAGATACCTAAGTAAATACTATTAAATATATTAAGAAAGCCCATCAATGCGTTTCCCCATATAGGTATGAAATATATGTTAAATCTTCGGCACAAATAATATATAACACTTACCTTTTAGCGTTATATGGGTAAAGTGGTGCATAAAAAACATTCGTAAGCAAGATTTTCCCAATATATTAAATGAAATTGATTTTTAAAGTGATTTATGGAATATTCATAATCTTTGTGCCAAAAATTACAAAACCGTTTTCAATATCTTTGTCTCAGGTATTGGCGCGTGAAATATACAATTACCATAAACTAAAGGAATACATAAAATTCGTATAATGAGCATGAAATAAACGAAATTAAAAATTAATTCTTATTAACAAAGAACAAAAATGTATTGCTCAAATTTAAACAAACATTAAAATATTAATTTATTGAAACTTAAACTAATACAAAATTATTTATTGGTGTTTAAATATTACCATCTTTGTATGCATCTGCCTAATTCTTACGCATCCTGCATTAATAGTGTTATTGTAGTGATGCAATCTCAAAATGAAATAATTGTATAAAATGGTTTAATTAATTGGTAATGGTGCGAATTTAATGATTGTTGTTCATAAAAGTGATTCTGCAAGTTTTTAAAATAATATAACGCTAAAAGGTAAGTATTAAGGGTATTATATATTATTTGTGCGGAGGATTTAACATATATTTCATACCTATATGGGGAAACGCATTGATGGGCTTTCTTAATATATTTAATAGTATTTACTTAGGTATCTATAATAAAAACCAAACTACAAGTTATTCTCTATTTATTCCGCTACGCATTTCATATATTTAAGTCGGTATCCGATCAATATTAAACGAGATAAACGGATAAATACCTAAACGAAACCAAAATAACAATGTAAATCTTATGGGCGTATATGAATCCTTTGCCTATTCTAGCTCTATCTCACTTGTGCAACCTCTCACTTTAATGTTAGAGTCAATCCGTGAACAGAATGCGCTATCCATATAATAATACATCCATGACGTCGCCCATCGCATAACCTCAAACTCTTTGTTTACATGTCAGACATACGGTAATTTTAATCCGATTATATGAGATCATCGATAAAATTAGTTTTTTTTACTATTTGCTGCCTACTATTGCGCCTCCAAAAAAACGTGCTACCTTGGGATGTGGGCATTTGTCGGTACAAGAAGAGCAAGCTATATTAAACATCTATAAGAAAATTATTGGTGGTTGTCCTAGAAAAGAAAGCACACAGATAGCACTACAAACATCAAACACCTTAGGTAGCATACTTAAATAAGCGTATATAAACTTCTGTGTATTTATACTCCATAATAAGAATAGGTGTTTCCAGAACAAGTATTTACCGAATAATTCATGAATATAAAACCAAAGGGCTAATTTCATCACCATCAAAATGATTAGGGAGAAAATCAGTGCTATGTACATTTGACGACAATGTTAAATACTTGATAAGACCATTAGTATGTAGTTTTTTTATGATCGAGAACTTCCTACACTATACAAGATTTTAGAAATTAAAGGAAGATGAAAATATACCTCAAATGAGAATGCTTAATTTCTAGTAAATTTTGGTATTAAATTATTTAAATGTTTTATATACTATTTATTTATAGGCTCTTAAGTTGTAATCACAAAAGTATGCTACTTGAACGTGAAGACATTGTTTTATTGAGACGAAGATATTTATTTTCGATAAAAAAATATAGAACTGAACAACGTCCAATATATTATTTAGATCAAACTTGGCTTAACGAAGGACACACAAATGCAAAAGTGTGGGTAGATGTTAATGTTACAACACGCAGACAAGCATTTATAGATGGTGTAACAACGGGTATAAAAATCCTGTTGGTAAAGGTAGACGCGCTTAATTATTTTACATATTGGTTCGAAAAATGGTTTTGTTGACAATGGCTTGTTGGTATTTGAGCGAAGAAAAACAGCTGATTGCCACGATTAAATGGTTGTTGATGCTTTTGAGAGATGGTTCAATAATATATTACAAAAATGTACATTAACAGTTAACTTGAAAAACATATTGTCTATAGGTACTATTATTGTATTTCTTTACTTAAACATCTTCTTTACTTAAACAAATCAACATAACATAAAGGCATAAACTACTACCATTACTTTTTTTATAAATGTGATGAGTTCATGAAGTTAAATATGTATTAAATATAGATTTAAGTAGTAAGTTAAGTAAGTACTCATATTTCATTCATTGTATCTATCATTTAAATTAACGCCAACATTTTCAGTTATTAAATTTCCCTAATCTGATGCGGGCTAAAGCGTTTTGTCCCTCTTATTAAAAAACAGAGTATAAAATACACTGCTTTTCATTCAATTATGTCTCCATGACCAGAGGAAATTCGAAATAATTAAATTTGTTACAATGGAAAATGGGAATCATTTCTAATCTATTCCAAGAAGTCAAGGTCTCCTTCCCTCTTGATTTCCTTCTGGGCTCTGGAACCATTTTTGTACAGATCTCCAATTCATTGTTTAAAATCTAATGAATGGTGGTGTAAGTCAAATTCAACTCTTCATCAATAATTCTGACTATCGATTTAGCATCTGACCCCACAAGATTCCGGATTCAGCGGTCCTTGAACATGAAGCCCGATAGAAATTCATCTACAGTCGACTCGCAACCTTCGAAAAATCCCTTAAACCATCGTAAGCCATTAAGTCCTGGAGAGACCTTGCTCACTATCATAGTGCACTACAAAAATGCGTGTCAAGACAGAAATCACTTTGAACAACCGAATAACTCTAACGAATTTAATCACATATATGTACGATACAAATAGGTCAACTGTGTGTGAAGAGATGGCACAAAAATATTTCTAATCAATCCCACCAGGTTACAGTGTACGTATAAGAGAGCTATCTAACAATAAAATTTAACTAATCATACTTAGTAGCTTTCTTCTTTAGCTCCTAAAAACAATATTGTTATTGTTGTAGTTATAAAAACATGTTATTAAAGTAGAAAACTAGTAAAAGCGTTAATAGGAGAAGAATTCGTTGAGTCGAATTATTTAATTAGCTTAATTTTATATAAAATATACGCGAAATAAAAGAGCACACATCGCAAAACACAACTCGTAGATTGAAACTCACTGAATTTTTGTTTATTAATTTCACATTTTCTAGAATAGAGTTTTAGTGCTTTGTGATGCTAATGTGAAGTCACCCCGTATATTCTGGTACCACACAAAATGATTATACCACAATATTTTTCTTTCTGCTTTTTTACGATGAAAACGTTATCGAATATGATTTATACTCGCTGATGCGACTCCTATCCTCGATTGTTACACTAGCATACAGTCACGACAGCCATACAGCACATCATCACCACGGCCAGCAGCATAGATATACATACGTACAGGACTCGCATGTGTGTGTATTATTTATCGTTTGATAAGGTGGGGGTTAGCGGCCAGTAGACGCGCGGTCTGTACGTTGCGGAGAAGGCATAATGAGTCCCGGCCATAATATTATCGGCCCATCCGGCCCTCTGGCGACCGATAAGCCGTCCGCGAGAGATTTCACAGCGAGCCCGTCGACAATTCCATTAATTTAACGGGCTCTCCGCATCAGCGTCCGGGCAACCTCTTCGTTCCCCCCTTTTACAAGAAGACACAAAGCGAATATACCAGTGGCGTCCATTTAAGAATGTTAGAAAGACACTCATGCTTATAATAGTACAAATACAATACGAAGAAAACATTAGACTTAAACCTGCGCGCTTTTCATTAATCTGCGTTATATGACATAAAATATATAGTGTTACAAACAGACCAGCTGTATGTAGGTAATGGTATTATAAGGTGTTATGTAGCGGCTTTGGTACTCTTGTTTTGTCATTCTTTCAATATGCCCTTCCCAGCGCGATCGTATAATTAGTATTATATTTGTATCATTGTAAAGCTTTTGTAACTCCTGGTTTGTACGTGTTGTCTATCCCTCCATTTTCTTATCACCGAATATTTTTTAAAGACTTTCCTTTCTTATGTCTCCAACCTTATTTGTTCTGCTTTAATTGTGGTCCATGTTTCACGCGATTATGACACTGAATTTTATTACAGTTCTATATAATTTGTATCTTTGCTTTCCTTGAACTGTCCATATTCTTCAATATTCCTGTAAGTGGTCGTAGGGATCTATATCTTTATTCAGCTGTCTTTTCGTAACTATATAAATTTATCTACCTCATCGATTTGTTCACTTCCAGCCTCAATTCCTAAACAGTAGCGATTTAATTACTCAGTAGATCTCTGAAATATTTCCGTCATCTTTTTAAGCTTACCTCTTCTTCAGAGTGCTTCCTTTGCCCCTTCTTTAATACTTTACTCCTTAATACAAATTTCTTACTTGCTTATTATCTTAGTTTTCTTCTATTTCATTCAAAATTTCTTCATTATATCTTGTCTTTAAATAAGGTCTTAGTTCTGTTTCTTTGTTGCTTATATTCAATATTTGTATTACTTATTCCTTGGCTTAAAACTCTATCTCCTGTTTACATTCTCCACCAATCCATTAATTTTTTCCTTTCTACTTCACTTTAGGACACGTCGGCATCGTTTCTATTGTCTTCCATCACTTCAATCGTGTCCGAAACTCGATAGAAGGCCTATATAAAATCGTATATATTTTATTGCTTTTATGCTTAATAGGTGCTGCTTAATCACGTTATTTATTTAACCCTTTTTCCCCTGGCGCCACTGGAATATACCCTATTTTGACGGGTACGAAAGAGAAGAGCTGTACCCGTCGATTTTCTGCACCTAGGATATTCGTCTTTTCCTTCTTCCTTCAGTTATCCAGTTACGTTCGTCTCTGTTTTCTTTCAGTTCGGCGTACGGGTGTTCCAGTTCGGTGACTTTGTACTCTGCTGGGGGACTTTCGATTCTGTCCTCCCCTTTCGGAGCGGCAGCCCCTAGATCCGGGTGGCTATTATTGCGGCTGCGAGAGAGACTGCAATTAAGCCGAATACTTTTCTTAATTAGTTTCCAGTTTTACACGCCGTTTTAAATATTAATATCGAGTTTGTAAAGTTTGAACTTCGGGATAGAGTCGACGGACAGTAGTTGACGAGAGCGCGTCTTTGATATGGAACTGGAACATGTTCAGATTAGATTGAATTAAAATCTTCTTTAAGTTTGAAAGCTAGAGTATATGGTGTACGCTGAAATATTAATGTTTTACTGAAGATATGCGAAATATATACAACTGCAAATAAGATCGTAATGTTCACCATAAGAACAATTTACAAGAATGTTAATGCCTAATCCAACAACTCTGTATTAGTATTAGAATTAGAGACTGAAAAGGAAGACGACTAGATAGAAGACGGATCATTCTAAATAATCCTATTTAAAATATAGAATAGAAATAGAACTGAAGCGTATTTCGTACATTGTGCATTGATCGAAACAAGTAGTAGTCAGAAGGGGCAATGTCTGGGCTATATGGCAGGTGGGATAAGACTTTTCCAAGTAAGTTTTAACGGGTTGCGTAAGTTGTGGCCGAGCAATGTCATGATGCAAAATCAACGACTCGTGTCTGATCGCTCATTCCGGCCACTTTTAGTTCAATGCTCGCTTCAATTTGATGAGTTGTTGTTGGTAGCATTCCCCATTAATGTTTTCACCCGGTTTTAACGGCCAATAATACATCACACCTTTCTGATCCCACCGCATGCACAGCATCACATTCGAACCATAGATATTCGACTGTGGTGTCGATGTGCTGGGTTGGCCGAGCCTCACACATGATATTCTGCGTTTAGGGTTGTCATAATGGATGAATTTTTCGTCCCCAATAATGACACGATGCAGTAAGGACTACTCTTTGTACCTATAAAGCAGGGTTTCAGACATGCAAAATCGCCTTTCGATGTCTCTTAGTTTCAGTTCATATGGAACCAAATTTTTCATTTTCTGGATCACACGCGTGTTCTTTAAACGCAATAAAATGACTTTCCGAGTCACTCCCAAAGAATCAACAAACTCCTTTTGAGTTTGAGGCGGGTCTTCGTCCAATAAAACCTCCAATTCAACCTCTTCAAACGTTACTGGTCTTCCCTCACGCTCTTTGTCGCTTGTATCAAAATCACCACCTTTAAACTGTCTTAACCAAAATTCACAAGTCGAGAGTGATGGACCATGCTTTCCATAAGCCATACACAGATGCGATGACTTTCTACTGCACTTTTCTTCAGATAAAAACAAAAAAGCAAAGGTTCCCGCGAATAGGGTTTTGTAGGCACAACAGTTGACATAATCGAAGCTCAAAAAGAATATTGTTTAATATTGTTAATTAATATTGTTTATTACTTCGGAAAATTGTCATATACTGAGTTTCAATAGTCTAATGATGACGCTTCAACATGAAGATTGTTGCCACATTATTCGATGCAATTTAATATTACTAATCCCGTCTGTTGAAAATCCTTTAAAATATACTTGCGCGTCCAATATAATGTCAGTTGCAATGAGCAGACACATGTCTGTTGATGACCCGCTTATCACAAAACTGGTTTCAGTCGAACTCAAGCTTTTTAATACATATGCAACGTATCAATTAAATCTTCAGGATTTTCTAAATTCTACAAATATACCTATAACGCTTCTGTATTGCCAAACAGAAAATAAGCGAACTATTACTATTACTGGCCACTTTTTCGTCCTCATTCTGCTATAAGTGCCAAGAGATTCTGTTACTAGCTCTCTACCGTAAGACATATAGCAATCAAATGATTCTGCTTCTGGCTTCATGCCCTTGAGGAATATCTTTGCGATGAGCCATTCATAAATTAAGCTTCTTTTTAATACGAAATTACAACATAAACGTTAGATATAAGATATGCTCGGGAATAATAGTCATTCGTTCCGAATTGTTCAACTTTGTTGAATGCAACGTCCATTGTATCCCATCGACTCTCCTTTTTTATACATGTGCGATTCTGTGCATTCGCCGAAGACTGTACTTTTATAGTCTTTCTGCAGAGTGAAAAGTGTAAAAGTATAATACAACTATTAGAATCTAATTGATTTTGCCAAATTACATTAATTTCTTCAAGAACAATTTTAATAAAACTTAATTAGGGAATAAGATTGTACATGCCATTACCAGCGTATCTACAAATGAGAATGGCAACCTAATGAAAGGCGGTTGGTATTGTGAGGCACCGACAATCGCCAATCCTCATTTGGCCGTACAACATCGACGACGTCATTCACTCATGCGGGAAAGTTGCAACAACACTATTCCATTAGCCCGTTTGCGATTTTCGGTAATTATTCCTTGGCTACATTGGCTACTACATTGACGATTCAACTCGAATCGATTGTGCAAAATAGACTAATTTAGTACCAATAACTTAAATACATTGGCTTCATCTAGTTTTATTTTAAAGTAATTTTTATATGGTTTTATGACACGATAATGTTAATAACTACATTGACACTAATTGCAATAATGAAGTGTAACAGGTAAAAGTTCTCGATTAATATGTAATTCTTCAACTGCCACTTACACGGTTGTACAACAAAATCAAAAAGTCTTATCACTTAACGCAGGGAAATATACCATATTAATGTTCTAGCAAGAAGAATTAGATTACTTATCCTAATTTACTAACTGTACCCGGTGCAGGACGTGCTGAGAACTCCATATCAGTCACCATACCATTAGATCGAAACAAAGTAGATGCTACTCAAAAAATGTACATACCAATATCTTTCAAAATGTGTGGGAACGATACTGTAACTGTAATTGTTGAACTAAATTATGGCTTTAATAATTACATTTACGTTACATCACAACATGTTGAATGAAACCCTATATATCTACGGCAATCGATCGATTTAACTCCATCTTTAACTACTGTACTCCACAATGTCGCTTTGCCGAAATTTCGCGGCAAATAAAATGCAAAGCCGCCACGAAGTTAACACCATCACCGACCGAAGTGTTTACCGTACTACTTATTAATATTCCGATCACACCAGGTCAGCACTTGCTGGAATTACCACGAGGCTGCACATATACATACAGATACTCTACGTCTATAACACTACCTCTTTCTAACGATGATCTCTATGCTGCTTTAACAACGCGGCGATACTCACTACCCTGGCAGGCACATTAGAGCAAGCAGGCAGCCATTCGATATGCAAATCTAATATAACAAGTATGTTTGCCTTATTCGGCTCGACAAACGACTCGTATGGACGATGGGCCCTCTCATTTCTCTCTCTCAGTAGGCAAGCGAAGAGGGATGTTGCATCAGAATACGCTGATGTCGTCGAATTCAGTAGTCGACGACGACGATAGAGAACTAACTAGGCCGAATCGATCTCTCTCTAATGAAAAATCGAAATCGTAATACAGCGCCTTCGAGATACCGAAAAGTGGCCGCGATGGGATTCGAAGGGAAAAGTAGGTGAATGTATCAAGGGAAGAGAACAAGACAAAAGTGTCGTGGTAAAAGAAAGTATGGTAGTGAATATCAGGGTCGTATCAGATTCGTGAACCAATACACATTAAAACAGAAAGAATAACAAAAAAATAATTAACAATATAAACTGTTTCCTATCATAAAAATAATATTGGTGTTACTTGGATATTCCAACCCACTAAAGTTCCTATCTATATGCATCTTCTTTCAGGTAATATTTGCTAAATGGTGTTTCTCCTTTTTTTAAGAAGGTTTAAATAATGTGGATTAGTTTACAATTTTAGAAAATAAAAGGATAATATGAACATAAATAACTCTAACATTCAGAAATTAGACTAAGATATAGTCTGTCTCCTGATGATCCTAATGAAAATTATGAATACAGTTTTGTGATTTCAAAACTCTATAGGGGCTGAAAGCAAAACTGAGGTATTTTCGCCCTGCTACAGGCAACAAAAAAACACTTAACACTTAATCTTGATAGAATAGATAGAAATCAAAACTGTTTACTTAGTTATAGAGCGTAGGTATGCTCCCTAACTGAGTATTTCGCGAATCAGATAATTACAGACAAAGAATAAATGCAACAATGCCTATAAGTAATTGAATATCAACCTGAATTCGGCCCTGAATAGTAAACCAAAAGATTCTGGAACAACTCGTTAATTACAGAAGACGATGAATCAACCCATAGCGACAACTTTTCTAACCAATTCCCTATATGCGCGTCCTCTACTCTCCAATAAAATTATACACGTATATTTATCCCTTTCTGACCACGCATTAGCCATAGCCTAGATGCTATGCTAGCATTTTCCATCTATTTACGTACAGAAAAAAATAAACGAGAGCAAAAAACAGTTAAGTGTAACGAAAATTGAATCGAAACTCAATTAACTATTGAAGACTTTGCACATGCAGGGGAAGAAAATCTATTACTAAGATAAATGGCGGAAGTTACCGTTCCTTCTTTTCGTAAGAAGTTTCCTGGTATATTTGGCATTTTGTTTCTGCTTAAAAAATTTAAAAATAAATGCAGAGATATGAATTTCTACGAACAAAACGTAAAAATCTTGTTTAAATACGCCTAAAATACCGATTTCTGGGTCTCAATTTAAGTATATCTGAAAGGATTTTTTTGCGATATATTTGTTCAAAAATTTATCAGATTTCCTTACGCGTACTCCTCTTTAATAATGCATGACCCTTTCGCTTTTCGAAATGTAACTTCTTCTCTTCGTTCGTGAAAGAGATATGCGCTCGCTTTTCTCTTTTGATGTTAAATAAAAGCAAGAGAAAGTAAAGATTCGTTCTTCTTCGTATTTGAAACATTCGGAATTATGGACTGTATCGTAATTAGATAACATTATGAATACTGCATAAACAACAATTTAAAATGGGCACCAACGGCATCTACAAATGGAATAAACCCGGAATATCGTTAGTCTTTAGGTAAATAATTTATCTAGTACACTCTATAATGCACTTCAATAAGTATTTTTTAATGCAACAAATACGTTTCTAAGCAACATCGTGAATTTACTTTACTTTACTTTTTAGTAAAAGTGAAACAGAAATGCAGTTAAGTAAAATCACACAGAAACACAAAATGCACTCTATTTTTCAGTACCTTAATATCCAGTTTTTAAATTATTACTGATAATAATCAATAAATTTGTAAGTCGAAGCTAGATGTACTACATTTATTGAGAAAGCTATTCAAGAATGTATTTACCAGAAATTTGGTACTATGCATGACACAAAACATCTTAATAAAATGGAAACTAATGCAATTCTAGTTACTACTGGACATTGGACACAAAATAAACCAACATGAAGGGATCAGATTCTGAAGAATACATTGGATCACTGAGAATTTCTAGAGAGATACTAATTCTGATATTACTGACATTTTTTTAGAGATTCTTTTTATAAAAATAATTATTATATTGTAAAAATTTTGTAAAACAAATTTTATAATTGGCGTCGCATACATCTAAGGTGAATCTATTTATGACAATCTTGTTTAACTTTTTTAATGTATACTACGAATAGTTCACTATATCTTGACGCGTGTGTTCGTGAATATTAACACTAGAAAGTACTAGATCACTTGTAATATTTCTTTGGGTGTTTCCAATATAGCCTGGATCCAAAAAATAAGTTGCCACGTGTTTTATTCTAATTATGGAAATGTGTTGGCGGACAAGAGGCATATGAAACTTTCAACCTTTCATTGAGATCCTATACAAACTAGTTTTGTGATCAGCATAGTCGGCACCACTCATATTCTGGTTATACGGTTTAGTTAGACAAGCCTCTGGTTTGTTTTCTGATAATAATGTCAGTAAACCTATTCCAGTTAAAAAGTTATCATGAAATGAAAGGAAAAGCATCACATGACGGCCAAAATGGAGTATCAGGCAGTGTTTGAAACGCAACAATAGATTCTAGTTTAATAGATTTCTCATTTACCTATTCGATTATAAGTAATTTTACGAAATTTGTTGTTTTTCGGTTTCTTCTAACAGCTGGTGAATAGATAAAAGTTAGTCACGCTGAAAGATGGTTTGTAGTAACTAACAAAATGGCCATACAATTAAAACGTACATTTAAGTGAAGTTGGGTTTTATTTTTTAATATTCAACTGTACCTCTTGTAGTGACTGTAATAAATTCCATGTTTCTGAAGCCATTTATACCACAGTCCTTTTAACAGGACGGATATAAACATAAGGAGATAGTTATTAACAATGCTGCTATTAGGGACTATCTATTAATATACTAAGCAACCTATGGAATGGTAATGCTGACGGTAGCTGTAATTGTGGTCTCAATTTAATAATCGCATTAACTCAAATGTTAATTGCAATATTTCTCTAATAGATACACTCCTATTGTAGGATCTGCTAAATGGATGTGATAATTGACCCGTGTATGCATCACAATATCGATGATTTGTTGTCGCTAAACCCCTAATAAGAGCATAATACATGAAAGAATAATTCTTCATAGATTGATCTACAAGTTACTTCTGATCTGCCCAATTTCCTTTTGTGTTATAATGCCGAGAAGCTAGCCTGTTTTCATTTACAATCAGTGCTGAATTAGCGATCTCATGGCGTCGCATTCTAGTTGGTTCACCAACAATCGCTATGAAAAGATTTTTAGTTTCTGTAAACATTAGATTGTAAAGGGTAGTCCATTTTGTTTTGTGCAGTCATCCTTATTTTATCTCTAGATTCCTTTTTCTGTTCTATATTTACAGTTTTTTGATTTTACCATTCACATCAGTTTGTTATGCTTACATCTTACTTGGTTGGTTACAAACTCGTTGACAGTACACTAACAATGATCTACGATTGCTGTGCTGGTTGTTTATGTTTATAAAATGTTACTGCGAAAATCGTAATTGTACTCGAAAAAAACTTTTCAAATTATTTCAGCTTAATTTACAATTGCGACATTATTAAACTGAAGCATAATTCTTAACAATAAAAACAATCGTACAAAGAACGATATTTGACTGGTAGTCTTCCAACATAATTTCTGCTAAACCCCTTGTACTTTTTCGACGCAGACTCTACTAACCGAATGCTCTTAGTTCAACTGTAGGGTACTACTAATCATTTTGTATCAAACTCATCTGTTGAAAGAATCAGACGAAATTCTAGTGAAAAATTGAATCAAAATTGAATTGAGCTGTAATCTGCGTCGATCTAACGATACACCTGATCAACAACTACAGTATCTGCGAAACCTCTGCGTTGCAGAAATTGTACAACAGAACTTTAGGACCACATGATTAAAAAGTGGGGGAATTTTTTTAGAAATGTTTTACATAATTTCATTCCCTACACGAATAACAGCTACTTTAACTTGGCTATGCAACATTTGGCATAAATTTGTCAATGTTCTATTCTAGATTTTGAATTTAAATTTAACAAAAATCAATGACATCCTTTATGTCATTCAGCTGAAATTTTAGATACTTTTTAATGTAAAATGCTCTATAAATTGTGACAAGCGATTTGCGGAAAAAACACTTCAGTTTCAATATTCCTTCCTACTTACAAGTCTTTACAGAACATGCAATTACATTACTTTAGTGCTTAGTTTGTAAGAGAATGCATAATTTGTATTCCTTACTGCATGCAATTTCGACGAGGTTTATTTTATAAATACTGCATTCCTTTTTACACCGTTTACAGAATAACGAACCACTTATGATATAAAAAGCTTCTTAACGCAATTAATTACTTTATTCCGGACATTAGTTTAATGAATTTCTCACCAAATCGTTCACATCATTTAACTCCACTGTTCGAGGCTCCAGAAATACAGTTTCCACAAGAAGACGCGAAAGAAATCGACGAAGAAGGGTGAACAATGAAGAAACAGTAGTATTAACCAGACGACAACGAATCAAGAACATCTCCGAACCAATGCAAGCGTACCGTTGGGAAAGTAAGAGATCGATTTTTACACTGTTGACTCAATCTAGAAATCCAGCAATGAAGTCGAGCTTGTTTTGGTTTCTGTAACAAGACGCACTAATATCTCCTGAGGGGATTAGGTAGTCTCAGGACTCGGTCCGAGGAGCGCATTAGATAGCTAAGGCTAGAGACTGCTCTTTCAAGTGTATATAGCTTGGTAATTTTATAAAGTTACACACGCCACTGTTACTACTATGGAGAAAACCTGAGGACCGTTGCACGCGTTAACTTGTTTACTTTAGTCGGCGCTACCAGTTATTC